>CM053032.1:210966538-211616874 GCA_028564925.1 Lithobates sylvaticus
CCTGCATACTTTTGCTGATAGGTGTCCCTCATTCCCATCTCAATAAGTTGGGAGGTGTGTGTACAGAGCGCACTGTGCAGAGCAGTCAGTGGGGTGGATGCGTTGCAATGTAAAGCCTCGGGGGTAAGTGGTGTGTGTATAGGGCGACATTTACAAGCACCAGTCTCTGTACTTTCCTCCACTGGTGTCTTCCTATACACGGGATCTGTGGGTGGCTCCCCCCAGCTACGAATTTATGTGTGTGTGTCAGTGCCCAGGACGAGTGTTGGGAGCCGGGCGGAAGACACTTCCAGGCTGCTCTGTGTATTGTTCCTAGGAGGGGAGCGCAGATCGCTCCCATACACATGTACTGCAGAGCGGCTCCACCAAAAATCTTCTGCTTTCCCCAGTTACTGAGCCATGCTGTCTACACACTCCTCCCTCCTCTTGCTTGTCTGTCCTGTCATACAAGGCTGTGTCATCTCCACACCAGAGAGCTGTGTACACAGCAGCCACAGTTGTGCCCTAGGTGGCAGTGCGCCACCCTGCCCTGCCTAATCCGCCTAGTGGTAGCATTTCATGAGATGATTTATGAGGGCGTGTTTAGGGGCAGGGCAGGTTAGGGGTTGGGTGGGTCAACTGGTGGTGAGTAATCTTTGAGGCCTGGCTAGAAGCTCAGGACTTGACATTTTGAGCACTGACATAGATCATCCAGAGGGGAATGTTTTTTCCTCAATCAAAGTGGAGTTTCTCTTTACATTTCCAGCAATATTTTTATATATGGAAATATCTGAAGTACTACGATAATAATCATTGCTAACAAAGCAAACAGAATATTGGCATGCATTAAAAAAGGGATTAACTCCAGAGATAAAACGATAATTCTCCTAAACTATAAGACTTTGGTCCGGCCGCACCTAGAGTATGCCGTCCAGTTCTGGGCACCAGCCCTCAGGAAGGATGTACTGGAAATGGAGCGAGTACAAAGAAGGGCAACAAAGCTAATAAAAGGTCTGGAGGATATTAGTTATGAGGAAAGGTTGCGAGCATGGAACTTATTCTCCCTGGAGAAGAGACGCTTGAGAAGGGATATGATTTCAATATACAAACACCATACTGGTGACCCCACAATAGGAATAAAACTTTTCCGTGGAAGGGAGTTAAACAAGACACGTGGCAACTCATTAAAATTAGAAGAAAAGAGGTTTAACCATAAACTACGTAGAGGGTTCTTTACTGTAAAAGCGGCCAGGATGTGGAATTCCCTTCCACAGGCGGTGGTCTCAGCAGGGAGCATCGATAATTCCAAAAAACTATTAGATATTTATTTATTTCATTGTGTTTCCAGACACTGGCACCCTTCTGCAGCTGCGGCTGATCTTTGTTAGATAATTGTGAACATAGACAAGATCTGCACAGGTACAAGGATTTACCCTACTTTCACACTTCTGCATTTCACGCGAGCCCCATTTGCGTGGGCACAACAGCCCATTCAAATGAATGGGCTGCTGTGCCTGCTTTTCGGAAAAAAGAAGGTGCATGCACATTTTTTAAAAACGCAGCCGAGGGAAATCACATGGTCTTTTTTTTGACCATGAAACTTCCCCTGCGGTTCCATTCAGAAGCACTGCTTTTTTACTGTGGGTGGTTGGGGGGGGGGGGGGTGCAAGAATCGCTGCGATTCCCGCAGCCACGTGTAGAGGTGTAAACCAAGCCTTATATGATTGCATCACCTCCCAAGCCAGAATCTCAATCCAAGACTAGGGATGGGCCCGGTGCTCGATGCGAACCCATGTTCGCATCGAGCACCGGGCGTTTGGGCCGTTCGCATCACATTCGTGTGATGCGAGCGGCCCCGCAATGCATTGCGGCCGGCGCGGCCGGCGCAGTGCATTGCTGGCTGATGATTGGCCAAGCATGCACTGTGACCCCGCATGCTTGGCCAATCACAGCGCCGGAAACTCGAAGAGCCATAATTGGCTACAGGCAGGACGCCTGTAGCCAATTACAGCTCAGGGGCTTTAGTACACGCCCCCTCTTATAAAAGGCTGCCACGCCGTCTGCGCCAGTCACATGCTGTTCCGGCGTAGATAGAGCAGGATCGTTCTGTGTCACTCTGCTGGATTTAGTTAGTTACAGAGATTTACTTCTTAGCACCCATAGATTTACTTCTTAGCACCCATAGGACTTCTAGTGTGTTAGTGGCATCACACAGAGCTCCTATATTGTCTTCTCAGCAGCACCCACAGGACTTCTAGTGTGTTAGTGGCATCACACAGAGCTCCTCTATTTTCTTTGCAGAAGCACCCATAGGACTTCTAGTGTGTTAGTGGCATCACACAGAGCTCCTATATTGTCTTCTCAGCAGCACCCACAGGACTTCTAGTGTGTTAGTGGCATCACACAGAGCTCCTCTATTTTCTTTGCAGAAGCACCCATAGGACTTCTAGTGTGTTAGTGGCATCACACAGAGCTCCTATATTTTCTTCTCAGCAGCACCCACAGGACTTCTAGTGTGTTAGTGGCATCACACAGAGCTCCTCTATTTTCTTTGCAGAAGCACCCATAGGACTTCTAGTGTGTTAGTGGCATCACACAGAGCTCCTATATTGTCTTCTCAGCAGCACCCACAGGACTTCTAGTGTGTTAGTGGCATCACACAGAGCTCCTCTATTTTCTTTGCAGAAGCACCCCATAGGACTTCTAGTGTGTTAGTGGCATCACACAGAGCTCCTATATTTTCTTCTCAGCAGCACCCACAGGACTACCGACTACAATGGCTGGAAGACCGCCAAGGGGAGGCAGAGCGTGCAGAGCCAAGAACACAGGGCAGGCAGGCTCTGTTTCTAGTGGACGTGGCCGTGGCCGTGGACGTGGTCGTGCATCGTCATCAGCACGTGGCCATGGGACACGCGCGTCTTTGTTTTCGGCAGCTGGACATTTGGAGCCGCATCATGCTGAAGGCTTGGTAGAATGGATGACCAAGCCCTCCTCATCCTCCTCATCCTCTCTCACCCAGGCTCAGGGTACTGGCAGAGCAGCTGCCAACGCGTACTCAATGGCATCATCAGCCACCCCTTCCCTAGACCCACCATGTCCTCCTGAGGAGTCCCCCGAACTCTTTGAGCACAGTGTTGGGTACATGCTCCAGGAGGATGCCCAACGATTCGAAGGCTCGGATGATGATACCCAGCTTGAGGAATCTGGCAGTACTGTTCCACCAGCTGCAGCTTACTGCCAGGTTTGCTCTAGTGGTGAAGAGGGAGGGGATGATGAGGTCACTGACTCCACGTGGGTGCCTGAAGGGAGAGAGGATGAGGAGGAGGACGAGGAGGAGGAGGATGCGGCGTCACATGTCCAACGAGGCAGGATGCCCCCTGGAGGCCAGGTAGAGGCCAGCACAGCAACTGTACAACACCGCAGAGCTCCGCCTGTGCAGGGCGCTGCCTCTGCACGTTATCAGAAAAGTTCTTTGGTGTGGGCCTTTTTTGAGACGAGTGCATCAGATCGCACCACTGCTATTTGCAATATTTGTCTCAAGCGAATCTCGCGTGGCCAAAACATCAGCCGCTTGGGCACCACAAGCATGACCAGACATATGTCGACCTGCCATGCAGCTCGTTGGCAGGCACACATAAAAGACCCACACCAAAGAACTAAGCGGACCTCTCCTTGCTCCTCATCAGCTGGGATCTCCATCCCCACTACACCTTCAGTCCTCTCTGAAAGCTGCTCTGAGAGGACTGAAGGTGTAGAATTAGGTGTGTCACAACCAAGTACTTGCAGTACACCGACGTCCGATTGCAGCAGGCAAATTTCCCTGCCCCAGCTGCTGGACCGTAGAAAGAAGTACACTCCCAGCCATCCACATGCCCAGCGGTTGAATGCTAGCTTGGCTAAATTGCTAGCACTTCAACTGCTGCCTTTTCAGTTGGTAGACTCGGCCCCCTTCCGTGAGTTTGTTCAATGTGCGGTTCCTCAGTGGCAGGTTCCCAAACGCCACTTTTTCTCACGGAAGGCGATTCCGTCTCTCTACCGGCATGTGGAAGGCAATGTCCATGCCTCGCTGGACAGGGCGGTCAGCGGTAAGGTGCATATTACCGCTGACTCATGGTCCAGCAGGCATGGACAGGGACGGTACCTTTCTTTCACGGCCCATTGGGTCACTCTATTGGCAGCTGGGAGGGATGCAGGACAAGGTGCAGTAGTGTTGGAGGTTGTTCCGCCACCACGCCTCCAAAACGCTACTACTGCTACTGGTTGTGACACACCTCTCTCCTCCACCCCCTCCTCTTCTTCTTCCTCCAGTGCTCTGTCCTTGGAACCAGCGGTGCTCCGTAGGCGTACAAGGGGCTACGCAAGTACGCAGGCAAAAAGATGCCATGCCGTGCTTGCGCTGGTGTGTTTGGGGGACAGGAGCCACACTGGGCCAGAGGTTCTGGCAGCTCTGCAGGGGCAGGCCGAGAGGTGGTTGACGCCACGTCAGCTTAAGCCAGGAATGGTCGTTTCTGACAATGGCACCAACCTCCTCTCCGCCCTGCGACAGGGGCAGCTCACCCATGTGCCCTGCATGGCTCACGTCCTCAACCTGGTGGTGCAGCGGTTCTTGGGCAGGTTCCCAGGCTTACAGGATGTCCTGAGGCAGGCCAGGAAAGTCTGTGTGCATTTCCGCCGATCTTATAATGCCAGTGCTCGGCTGACTGAGCTGCAAAAGGAGCTGAACCTGCCCAAGAACCGCCTAATATGTGACATGCCCACCAGGTGGAACTCAACGTTGGCCATGCTGCAGCGACTGCACACGCAGCAGAGGGCCATCAATGAGTACCTTTGCGACTACGGCACCAGGACAGGGTCAGGGGAGCTTGGTTTTTTTTCCCCACGTCAGTGGAGCATGATCAGGGATGCATGCACTGTCCTCTCACCATTTGCGGAGGCCACGAGGATGGTGAGCAGTGACAGTGCATGCATCAGTGACACTGTCCCTCTTGTCCACCTGTTGGAGCATACGCTGCGTGGGATAATGGACAGGGCACTTGAGGCAGAACAGAGGCAGGAAGAGGAGGACTTCCTTGCCTCTCAAGGCCCCCTTTATCCGGACAGTGTTCCTTCTGTCCCACCCATCACACAGGAAGAGGATGAGGAGGAGGAGGAGGAGGAGGAGGAGGATTGTGTGAGCATGGAGGTGGAGCCTGGCACTCAGCATCAGCAGCAGCAGTCTTTTAGGGATGATGTACAGTCCCAACAAACCAGTGGACTTGTACGTGGCTGGGAGGAGGTGGCTGGCGATCATGTCATCCTCAGTGACCCAGAAGACTCCGGACCGAATGCCTCAGCTAACCTACGCTGCATGGCCTCCCTGATCCTGCAAAGCCTGCGGAAGGATCCTCGTGTTCTTCGGATCAAGGAGAGGGACCATTACTGGCTGGCCACTCTCCTTGATCCGCGGTACAAGGGTAAGGTTGCGGACCTTATCTTGCCGTCGCAGAGGGAGCAGAGGATGAGACATCTCAGGGAGGCCTTGCAGAAAGGTCTGTGCAACGCGTTCCCAGAAACTGGGAGGTTACAAACTCCTGGTCCTGGGCGACGAGTTGCTGAGGCTTCGGTCAGTAGCAGAAGGAGCGGTGGGGAAGGTGGACGTCTGACCGATGCGTTCAGACAATTTTTTAGTCCGCAGCCCCAAGGTATGATCGGTTCCAGCAACCATCGCCAGCGTCTGATATACATGGTGCAGGAATACCTTGGGGCAAGGTCAGACTTGGACACCTTTCCCACCGAAAATCCTCTGGCTTACTGGGTCCTGAGGATGGATCACTGGCCAGAGCTTGCACAGTATGCAATTGAGCTACTGGCCTGTCCTGCCTCCAGCGTTATTTCCGAACGCACATTCAGTGCTGCTGGAGGATTTGTCACCGATCATAGGGTGCGCCTGTCCACCGCCTCGGTTGATCGACTGACCTTCATCAAAATGAATCAGTCTTGGATCACCACCAGCTACCAGGCACCTGAGGCGGATATAACCGAATAATTTTTAATGTCACATCCCTTCAAGACTGCCTATGCTGATGCTGAGTGACTGTCCTCTTATGTTCACTGACTATCCTCTTCCTCCTCCTCAATGATCCATGCCACCACACCAGTGCCTAAGGCACAATTTTTCAGCCCTGTTTAACAGGGGCGTGTACATACAATTTTTATAAAAAAATGCTTCGCAACACGTGTGACTGCTGTGCTCCAAGTACAGTATCTGTGAGGGGTTGCAGTGTTGTGGCACCAGCACCAGTGCCTAAGGCACAATTTTTCAGCCCCTGTTTAACAGGGGCGTGTACTTACAATTTTTAAAAAAAAATGCTTCGCAACACGTGTGACTGCTGTGCTCCAAGTACAGTATCTGTGAGGGGTTGCAGTGTTGTGGCACCAGCACCAGTGCCTAAGGCACAATTTTTCAGCCCCTGTTTAACAGGGGCGTGTACTTACAATTTTTAAAAAAAATGCTTCGCAACACGTGTGACTGCTGTGCTCCAAGTACAGTATCTGTGAGGGGTTGCAGTGTTGTGGCACCAGCACCAGTGCCTAAGGCACAATTTTTCAGCCCCTGTTTAACAGGGGCGTGTACTTACAATTTTTAAAAAAAATGCTTCGCAACACGTGTGACTGCTGTGCTCCAAGTACAGTATCTGTGAGGGGTTGCAGTGTTGTGGCACCAGCACCAGTGCCTAAGGCACAATTTGTCAGCCCCTGTTTAACAGGGGCGGGTAATTACAAATCTTGATCTAATAGTTCACAGCAGGGCCCATTCCTGCGCCCACCAAGAGTAACTATGAGGGCCTACAGTCTTGTGGCAACACCGTCCACCACCACCGCCAAAGGCCCAATTTTTCTGCCCTGTTCATCAGGTGCTTGCAATTACAAATCTTGATCTAATAACTCACAGCAGGGCCCATTCCTGCGCCCACCAAGAGTAACTATGAGGGCCTACAGTCTTGTGGCAACACCGTCCACCACCACCGCCAAAGGCCCAATTTTTCTGCCCTGTTCATCAGGTGCTTGCAATTACAAATCTTGATCTAATAACTCACAGCAGGGCCCATTCCTGCGCCCACCAAGAGTAACTGTGAGAGCTTACAGTCTTGTGGCAACACCGTCCACCACCACCGCCAAAGGCCCAAATTTTCTGCCCTGTTCATCAGGTGCTTGCAATTACAAATCTTGATCTAATAACTCACAGCAGGGCCCATTCCTGCGCCCACCAAGAGTAACTGTGAGAGCTTACAGTCTTGTGGCAACACCGTCCACCACCACCACCACCACCCCCAATTTTTCTGCCCTGTTCAACAGGTGCATGCAATTACAAATCTTGATCTATTAACTCACAGCAGGGCCCATTCTTGTGCCCACCAGTCTTGTGGCTACACCAACATCTAATAGGGCAAATTTCTGCAGAGTATATACGCCAGGCCCCTACTTTCAAACATCCAACTTACAAACGACTCCTACTTGCAAATGGAAAGAGAAAACAGGAAGTGAGAGGAAATCTACCCTAGGAAGGGAAATTCTATCCTGTTAGATTTAATTTGGTAAAAAGATATCTCCTCTCTACTGATACTTTATCACCAATCCTTGTTTCAATTAAAACCCCACTTTTTCCAAAAACATTTGTCATTGGGACGGAAAGTGAGGTGACATGTTCTGAACAGATGTGCAAAGACAGCAAATGTTACAGGGGTGATAACCCCTCCCTATGTTCTCCAAAAAGCTTAAAAATAGATTTTTTGGGGATGGAGCTACACTTCATAATGTACCTGTTCAGATTCTACTTAAGAACAAACCTAAAGCCGCAAGTGGTTTTAAATGGCTTCTTTTTTTCCTTTACAAATGTCATTTTGTGCAAGGACAGTTCTAAACACGGGAAAACACATGCCACTTCACAGGCATACTTTAGACACCCCCCAGGGACCATATTTAAAGGAAAATTTCACTTTTTTTTTTCACTTTATGCATCATTAAAATGACTGCTCCCGAAAAAACGTTAGTTTTTAAAAGTTCTGTTTGCATTGATATATGTCCCCTGGGGCAGGACCCGGGTCCCCAAACCTGTTTTATGACATTAACATGCATATTGGCCGTTGTAATTAGCACTTTTGATTTCGAACGTTCGCGTCCATTATAACGTATAGGGTTCGAAAATTCGCGCGAACTTTCGGTCCGTTCGAAGGTTCTGGTGCGAACCGAACCCGGGGTGTTCGGCTCATCCCTATCCAAGACCCCCCCATAATTTCCATGGCAAGTTTCGTGGACCTGGAAAACAAAGACCTAATTCCTATAGTTTGAGTTTCTGAGAGATATAAGAAGAGGTTCTATAAAATGGGGGATTCCATTTTTCCAGAAGTGGACCTTCTGTTATTATGAGTCTGCATGAAGAAATCCTGACATGTCACAATATATTGCAAAGTATATTTTTTTGATTTTTTTTTTTACCTTCTTTTACTTTCTAGAAAGAAAAACACATGAAGGCATTACTTATTGGAAATACTGTGATAGCCTCACAGGTATTTATTACCTTGCAGATTACGTAGCATGCACGCAGTTTATAAATCTGATTCCAGGTTCTTTTTAAAAAAAAAAAAAAAAAGCCAGTCAGGAATGCATATTTGCATCGGCACTCCTTAATTGTTATAGAATAGCTTTTTCACTTGTATTCTCTCCCGGTCTGTTTTGTATCGAGGGTAACTAAACCACAGAGCTCGTCTCTTGCTTTAGTTTTCTCCCTATTCAGCAATTTTTTTGTCTTATTGACATTTCCTCAATGCAAACCATTACAACGCTGCTCTAATTCGTATATAAACCAATAACAAAGAGAAAAAAAAGTGCTTACTACATGCCGTAGCCCCATAATATAATTACATTTTTCTTTAGATAAAATGTTGGTTAATGACTCCCATTTTCCATCACCCCTCATCCATCTATAAATGATATATAATAATAATAAAAAAAAAATGTGATGCATTGCCCCCTCCTCCCCTTGTTTCTATTTAAGAATAGAGCACTATAGTTGCATTTTTGTTTGCCAGACCTGTCTATCTATTCCCTATGCTATAAAACCACTCTTGTGTAACCAGGGCTCACTTTCCAATGCTCTGTTAGCTGTGAAACATTTCTCTGTTTCACATTTCTGAAAAAGAAGAACTTTGTTTAAAACGAGGCGCTCTAGTTCTATCAAAATTACATTCTATTCATCACTCATATCTCTGTGACAGGTCTGTAATATGGCAGCCAACACCACATGGGGCGTGCAGGACCCTTTTACTTCAATGAGTTGCCTCTTATTTTGCACCTGAGAGAGGCAAATCATTTTTCCATTTATTTTTTTTCCAAATCTGATAAAATCAATTTAACAGGATTGAAATGTTAATAAATACCACCAAAACCATATATAAATTGGATGATTTATAGATTGATCTTTTTTTGTATTAATTGTGTATGCCCTTTGATAGTTTCACAATAATTTATTAAAACAATATTTTTATATAAAAAGCATTAAAAATATATTTTTTAGCATGCATAAACACAATATAATCATCAAAACTTATACTAATGCTGGCCATACACTATACGAAAAATCATCCGAAATTCGGTCAATTAGACATTAATTTTTCAGGGCCAGTTAATGGGCACAAAATCGATAATTGTTGGGACATTTTTCAGCCGAAAAAACGAAGGACAAGTTTAGAACATTAACGAATGATAAATTGAAAGGTTAATGGGTTTCCCGTCTGACCTGTCTACAATAGGTACAGTATATGTAAAAAAAAGAACAAAAAATCTATTCATTTCTGTCCACTCAACGATTTATCCGTCATTACATGATGGCAGTATTGTTTGCGCTCACGGCCGAATGTTTTTTTTTTTTTTCGAAAATGGGTTCGGCCGAGTTTTCGTATAGTGTATGGCCAGCATAAGTATTCTACTGAACATAAAGGAAGACACTGGGGTTGATTTGCGAAATCTGGGGAGATCAAAATCTGGTGCAGCTGTGCATGGTAGCCAATCAGCTTCTAACTTCAGCTTGTTCAATTACGCTTTGACAAAAAATCTGGAGGCTGATTGGTTTCTATACAGAGCTGCACCAGATTTTTCACTCCCCAATTTTATTAAATCAACCCACTGTATTAAGTTACTAACTAACAAATAAGTCTACTTTTAAAACGATAAGTTTTTTGAAACTGTGAAAATCGGAGATACACAAAACCATAAATAATTAACTCACAGGAATGCTACATTTATGCTTCCATAACTATTCTTAAAGGTTAAAGAGGAAGTAAACCCTGTTGAGTTTTTTTTCTTCCTCTTTTTCCCCTGCAAAGTAAAAGCATAATGGGTTAGTATGCATCTCATACTAGCCCATTAGTTGCCACTTACCTGCAAACGAAGCCTGTGATGTCCCCGATGGTCAATCTTCACCCCTCTTCCTTCTGGGGCCGTGGACTCCGGCTCTGTGACTGCCCAGAGTCGCGTGACGTCACTCTCACGCATGCGCGCGGGGGAAGACGGTCACGACACAGGCCCTAAAGAAACGTCACGATCGCGCCCTTTCTTTAGTGCAAATGCGCGGATGAAGTTGGCGCAAGCATATATGGTAAATATCTTCTAAACCGTGCTTGTTTTGGAGATATTTCCAGTACCTACAGGTGAGCCTTATTATAGGCTTATCTGTAGGTAAAAGTGGTGTATAAGGGTTTACAACCACATTAAAGGTAATGAATGTGACGTTTTATATAAATATATATACAACAAGAAAGATGAATTCCAACTATGGTCAATTTTTACATAATTAAAGTACATTGGTACATTGGTCCAGCTTGGATATATATACAGTATCTCACAAAAGTGAGTACACCCCTCACATTGCTGTAAATAATTTATTATATCTTTTTTCATGTGACAACACTGAAGACATTACACTTTGCTACAATGTAAAGTAGTGAGTGTACAGCTTGTATAACAGTGTAAATTTGCTGACCCCTCAAAATAACTCAACATACAGCCACTCACTTTTGTTGCCAATGGTTTAGACATTAATGGCTGTGTGTTGAGTTATTTTGAGGGGACAGCAAATTTACACTGTTATACAGGCTGTACACTCACTACTTTACATTGTAGCAAAGTGTAATTTCTTCAGTGTTGTCACATGAAAAGATATAATAAAATATTTTACAAAAATTTGAGGGGTATACTCACTTTTGTGAGATACTGTATACATATATATATATATATATATATATATATATATATATATATATATATATATATATATATATATATATATATATATATATATATAATATATATATATAAAATTATGGATATATCATACCTAGCCAACACCAAAGTATCAAAGTAACAATACCTTTTCAGTGATCTCTACTTGCTTTCCATGTACTGTGCTGAGTGGCTGGCTGATGCATTATGATTTATGAATACAGGAGGTTGGCTGCTTAGCACAGGCACTATTCAGAGAATGCTTTGCATTTTCTGAATGAATGGTGGAGAAGGCGATGATGTCACACTCCCCGCCTTGTCAAATCAATGAACACCTTGCAGTCATTTCCAAAATGAAAAGCATTCTCTGAATGGCACCCATCAGGGGTGTTGCTAGGTGGCAAAAAGACCAGGAGCCAGAAGTCCAAACCCGGCACCGGGGGGGGATATTACCTACCTGACACGCACTGACCTACCTGACATGCACTGATCCACACTGACCTACCTGAAACACACTGACCTACCTGACACACACTGATCTACCTGGCACACACTGACCTACCTGACATTCACTGACCAACACTGACATGCACTGACCTACCTGACCAGACTTCAGGTGACGTGACCTCCTCCTGCAGCTCAGCTGTAGTGTGCGGCGTGCCCATCACAGTAGAGTAGTAGACAGCAGGCACTCCAGACAGCCAGGACACAGGACAGGAGAGAAGAGGAGAGGAGAGCCGCCTGAGCGCCGAGTGGGGAATCTTCCCACAGTGACGCGGTGTGGCGGGTGCATTGTAATTACGGCCTTCTGGAGCCTGCAGTGCCTATGATGGACGTCACACTTCCCGCGGTCCCGAAATTGGACCAGTGGGACGTCCATCATAGGCGCTACAGGCTCCAGAAGGCAGGACCTACTATGTCACTCGACCGCGCTCAGGGTCAGATCGGTACCCGCTCGTCGGCGGAGCTCGGGTTCGGGGCTAATAACAGAATTGTGCATGCCCGAGACCAGGGGCTTTTTGGGGACCCACTCGGGGCTCCAGCCCCCCTCAGCCCCCCCCTCCCGATGCCACTGGCACCCGTGCTGAGCGGCAGCACTGCTATGTTCACAATGCAGCATGGAAGTCACTTGGCTTGTCACAATTTCTACCTCGCTCAATTAGGGGAAGCTTTAAATTCAAAGCATTCTCTGAATGGTACCCATGCCAATAAGCAGCATTTCAGATGCTCTGCGTGGGACCCTGGAAGCTAGTGAGATCGCTGTAATAGTGTTGCCTAATAGTAATTTCCAGCTGCAACATGGATCCCCCAGGTATAGTATATTAGTATATGCATAGTTACTCTGCGAAAATGTCCATACCTGGAATTTATCTTTATTTAATCAATGGGCAAATTTGAAGTCTTACCATTGTAAGAGCTAATTAGTGTACACTGGTTTGTTCGTGCAAGTACCAACACATTTACTATGACATTCACCATAGTATAAGTTGAATTCTAAAGATATAATAATTTTTTTTTTTTTTTTTTTTTTTTAAATGATAAGAAGGAAATAGAATTAATGTAATGAGAATTGTAGTTTCAAAAATAAATATTGTTAGCTAGAGCGACCTAATGCACAAATGTGTGTTCTTAAACTTTATGCGGCCGAAAAGCAGGCTTATGTTGTTTCCTTTCGTATACAGGTCCCTCTTCCAATTGGATGTCAGGGAGCTAGTTGCCAGGCAACTAGACAGAATCATTGCCATGTGAATTATTGAAGCAGGCTTTTCTCTTTTAGTTCTATGGCTACTAGGAAAAAAAGTCACTTAAATGATGCTGTCTCACAAAAGCCAGGACCTATGTGCCCCAGGGACCAGGCTCTGAATGATTCGTTTAGTTAAGAAAAAACACATATATCACAAGTCTTATATCACTACTGTATTTGTGGGTTTTTTTGTGTGTGTTTTTTTTTTTTTAATAAACATGTTTCATATATACATTTTCTCTAGGTAGGACCAAGCATGAAATCCGTAATTACTGGCTCTGGGCCAGAGCAATCTCCTTGCCAATACATTTAAGGTGGATTTAAAAGCAATGCATCAATTTCACTCTATCCTAAGCATATGCTTCATAATTTATTTGACAGCAGCACTGGCTATTCATCGGGTGACCATCTGCTTAATGCCAGGATATTGCTGATTATGCATGGTCCATGAATGTTCCAGCAGAACTCCACTGTATGTCATAAATGGTCTTCACTCACTGTGTACTAGGACGTTTACAACCCTCTTAAAGTGATGAAGGTTGCTGATTTGAGATCTGTAGTGCAGGAAGGAGGGATAGGTAGGAGAAGGAGGGAGGATTGGCAATTAAGTTACTCTTTAGGCTTTGAGGGGAAGATAATTGCTACCTAGGGGAGGTGAGGGGGTAATGTGATGATTAACTGTAAAGGTCAGATTAGGTTAAAGCTAACCTCTGCTCAACATAAAAAAAAATATATAGCTATCCTCCCTTAGTACATGCAGGCTATATCGCTTGTTCAGTCTTGGGGTGGGGTGGGGTAATATTTGCCTTACACTCCAGTCCTGTGGCAGCTGCTGTTCTGGTCTCCTTCATTCTCTCCCCAGATTGTGGACAAGCCCTTGGCATCATCATGTACAATTCTAGACCAGCAGTGGCAGCTGGTCCTGCATTCTACCTGATGAAGTCCATGAGAGGACACAAGGCACAACCAGAGAAGAGGTTTGGCTTTGTGGGACAGATCATGACTACTGAAACCAGTGGGGAGAAAGCCTGTAGGCCCATGGACTTGGGTAAGTAATTCTCTCTATTAGAGAATCCTAGGTTAAAGGAGCAATATAACCTGCAAATACATGGTTGGAGCTATCAGATTTAATTATTTTGTCAGCCTAGAGTTGAGTTTTAAGCCATAGGCTAAGGGTTAAATAAGTAAAGGTTAAAACTCTTAAAGTTTCTTTTTGCCATCTGTGACACATTGTGGCGATTCTCCTTCATTTCATGTCTCAGTACACAACAGGACATGAGAGAAGATCTCTCCAAGGTAAGGAAAATTTGCTCTTACACAGTTATAACCAGAACAAGTGACAAAATTGGACGATTTTTCCTATTTTTCTGACCCAGTTACAACTTATTTTGTTAAATCTTATTTTTATTGAAATTTCAATCATTATACAATAATCAAAAAAAAAGATCAAAAATCGTAACACAATACAGAATTTAGGTTAGTGACAAATATTAAAGAGTAAATATTGCCAGGAATATTATCATAGTTTCCATTGTTGAGATTGAAATTTATAAAATGAGATTCAGTAAAACATCACAACTTAAAATTTTAAATTTTTTCCTCACTTTCAGTAGCGGGGAACATGGTCAAAAGGATTAATATATGAGTGGGCCTCCCCAGCAGGGACACAGACAGAAGTAAAACATGACGAGGCTTACCTAACCCTACTCATTTGAAAAAAATGCTTTTACATACATGTAGCACCCTCCTAGTTAGGTTGCTAGGTAAATTAAGTTTGGCTCCTGCTGTAATCAGGGGAGCAATGATTGTTTGGTCTGGTCTGTTCAGAGCTTCACAGGCTGAGAGTTTACTTGCTTCCCCCTGTCTCTAGAAGATATTTCTAAAACTTAGGGTGGGAAAATTTAAATGACCAGCGTGAATATTGAGCAGGGTCCAGCCAATCCCTGGGGAGGTGTAAAAATTTTGATTCAAGGTGGCACTGTGGATACCAAAATGGTCTAGATATGTGCCACGTCCTTTGAATTGGAGATAATAGTGGAGAATTGGTACTGGACTTTATAGGCACTGAGGTACACAATGTTATAATTAAAAATGTTATCGCATTAGACTGATAGGGAGTTGTGATCAGTTAGCAATGTGAGCAGGATGTGAATGGGAGTGGAACACCACCCTCCTGCTGCTGATTACCAGTCCGATAACACCTGGGAGAACATGTGGACACCCGTGCTCAGAACTTTGGACAGTGGGAGTCTTTGGGAGCTGGATGGGCTGTGTTTGTGCCTGTACCTGTGTCAGTGGTTGTGCTTGGAGCTGAAGGTGCCCAGAGCTAAGAGGTCTGTGCTGGGTGGAACGGCGAGGAGACATATCAGATCCCTGAATCGCGACCGTGAAACCTGCGACTGCTGCAATGTCCCGGCTTGTTTCCCAGTCTCCTTAATCATCTGCCTGCTCTTCTGTGCCTGCCATTTTCTGCTGCTAATGTCCCTTGTTATGATGTGTGATGTGGAGGTATGAGTAGAGCTTTTTTTTTTTTTTTGGTATTTCTTACATATCATTTACCATGCATCACGGAATCTTCAAGATTTAAAGGACAGAATAAGTGAATATTCATATTCAAACCATTCACAGTTACATAGCATATAGAGACATAGGACTGTGTTGGGGTTTGGGAAATTTGTGCAAATTTTTTATTCTCTGAAAAATTTGAAGAATGAACGCTGAATTTAGAATAGTGTCCTGGAATTTAAAGGGACGGAAAGAACCAGTAAATAGATTTCCTGCAGGAAACACATCTTACACAGGAAATAACGTCAATATTACAGAACGAGAGTTACCCTATACAATATCATTTGGTATACTCTACATATGCTAGAGGTACCAGTATATTAATATCATCAAAAATAAAATTTTCTTGCAGGAAGGTATTAATAGACCCACAGGGCAGATTTGTTTTATTCGTTTGCACATTATTTTCAACGGTTTATATATTGGGCTCAGTCTATATCCCTCCGCCA
The DNA here is from genome assembly GCA_028564925.1 of Lithobates sylvaticus. Lineage (NCBI taxonomy): Eukaryota > Metazoa > Chordata > Amphibia > Anura > Ranidae > Lithobates > Lithobates sylvaticus. The sequence continues at coordinate 210,982,532 of CM053032.1, forward strand.
TAAAGCTCAGAAGTATTGTGCAAAATTGGAGAGTTTTTGGCAGAGCATGCTGGTATACCGTTACTGATAATGGGAGATTTTAATAATGTTTGTAATCCAGCTATGGATCGCTTTCCAGCAGGCCAATGGGTAGAAACTCCATTTGCAATTCACCTACAAGAACTGGGGCTTCAGGATATATAGAGGGTATTTAATCCTACAGGGCATGCTTATTCATATTGCTCCTCTACTTATGGATCACTATCTAGGATTGATTTAGTCCTGGGTACAGAACTAACTCTCCCATTTGTCTCAGATGTTCAGTATCTAGCAAGGAATTTATCAGACCACTCACCAATTTCTTTGTCTTTAAAAAGGATTAACCCAGAATTAAATCGAATTGGAGAGTCAATGCTTAGTGGTTGCATGTACCGCCGTTGAACAGCCCCATATGTCAATCTCTGGTCGATTTATTCAAGAATAATGCAGATACTGCAACATCACAGGTTGCAAAAAAAAAATTGAATGCAAAGTAGGAAACTCGCCTTGTAGGAGAAGTGTGAAAGATCGGTGGAAATAGGAGAAAATATCTCTATCTCGTCATTCTACTTACAGGAGCGTTTTCAAGATGAATTAGCAAAGTCTGTTTCAATGTGTCAGTCAATATCCTATCTTCTATAGGATGTGTGTAGAAGATAATTATATGTCTTGTTGTAAGGCAACATTCTGATATTATTTAAGAGTCAGTTTCTTTATCCGACTTACTTGAAAGGTAGTTTATTTCATCAAAGACATCAGCAAAGCAAAGACAAGACATCATGGTTACTGCTTCAGAAGTAGAGACACTTGATGTTACATTTTAACCCGTCTCCTCCTCCTCTTCATCCTCCATCTTGCTTTCTGCACCTCCCCCTTTTTCTACCTAGCTTCTTTCTCCATACCATTCTTATACTGTCCCATACTGTATTGTCAGCACTTCCCTGGTGACACCCAAATTTGCATATATACCCAACATGGTTTTAGTCTAAGGATAGATGGCATAACTCCACCCATAGGCCTGTGTCCTGACGTAGTTATGTCGGAAATAGAATTAACCTTTACACAGCAAAACCATATCTTGTCTATGCCCAAGGTCGTTATGTCATAATAACCTTCAAAACCTACCCCAAGTATTATATATATTTTTGTGTGTTTATCAGAAACCTATATCACTTAAAATATAATGAATTTACACTTTTAACAAAGTGCAACAAAAAGAATTTCAATATATCCAGAGCCCTACTTTAACAAATCATTCTATATGGAGACACCCAACTTTTATATAAAAGGACAGTCCTGGAAAAAGCAGAACAAGATCTCCTATTTGTAAGGAGTAGGTATTGCAAGGAAGGGGAAAGGAATGGAAAAATGTTAGCTTTAATAGTAAAATCTCTGACCCATTCAAATTATATCCCTGCGGTATGTTTGCCAACAGGAGACATCTCACATAATCAGATCTATATTGTATCATCCTTTTTATCCTTTTATGGTGATTTATATAGGAGCAAGGAAACTTATAAATTGGACCAACTCATAGACTTTCTCTGTCCCCTGGAGATACCCTCAATTTCTGCAGATGACATAGAAGGACCTAATTCCCCACTCACATTGAAGGAAATAACAAGAGCCGTTTCAGAATCGGCTAGCGGTAAAGTGTCAGGAACTGATGGCTTGCCGCTGGAGATTTATAAGATCTATGTAGAAATACTGCTTCCGGAATTATTCCAAAATGCTTAACCAGGCATTCAATACAAGTAGGCTTCCGGAATCATTGAATGAAGAAACTATTATTGTAATACCCAAACCACATAAAGATCAAACACTACCAGAGTCTTATCAGCCAATCTCGTTGCTGAACTCAGATGTTAAGGTATTGGCATGGGTCTTGGCCAATAGACTAAATACTGTTTTAGGGATATTGATACATTAGGATCAGACAGGTTTCATCCGAGGAAGGTCTACAGCAATAAATTTGAGGAAACTATTTCTTAACCTGCAGATGATTCTTGATAATGTGGGAAAAAGAGCGATTTTGTTCCTTGACGCAGCAAAAGCGTTTGACTGCATCGAGTGGACATATATGTGGGAGGTTTTGGAAAGATTTGGCCTGGGTGAAGATTTTGTGAGGTGGATAAAATTATTACATCATGCCCCCTGAGCATGTTTACAGATTAATGGTACTATATTTAACTTTTTTTCTTTATCTAGGGGTAACAGACAGGACTGCCCGTTATCCCCATTGTTGTTTGTATTAGCAATAGAGCCCATAGCAATCAAACACCCCTAATTAAAGGGTTTAGGAGAGGAGAAAGAGGAGATAAACATTGTTTGTATGCAGACATTGGCATACTAACTGGGGGGCGGTACTCCCCGGGTGCCACACACTGGGGGGGGGGTGTCTGACGGCACCCCTGTCCTCCCCTGTATGAAACAGTGACAGAGGTGCAGGCTTGGCAGCGCATCGTTGATGTGACATGCCAACAGCGCAGGGAGAGCTCAGCTGTAACAGGGTGCTGGGGTGCGGACTGTTCCGCTACCTGGGTGACACGCAGGAACGGCCGCCGGAGCAGGAGAAAGAAAAGACTGTCTCTCGCTCTCTTGTCCAGCAGGGGAGGGAGAGCGACAGACAATGGGGGAGTGCTGAATAGAGGATGGTAAATGCTGGAGGAATAGCAGGTGATTGGTCCTAGCAACTAATCCTTATCTTGTAAATACGAAGTAAGGTATGAATGGGCAGATATATGCAACATGCCGGGGGTCCAGAACTGTAGGGGGGGGGAATGTGCAGGGGGTCCAGAGCTGTGGGGGGTAATATGCAGGGGGTCCAGAGCTGTGGGGGGAGGGGGTAATGTGCAGGGGGTCCAGACCTGGGGGGGGGCTGTGTAATGTGCAGGGGGTCCAGAGCTGCAGGGTGGGGGGCTGTGTAATGTAAGGGATGCCAGAGGTGCAGGGGGTTATGCAATGTAATGGGGTCCAGAGGTCCAGAGATGGGGGGAAGGGGTAATGTGCAGGGGGTCCAGAGCTGTGGGGGGAAGGGGGTAATGTGCAGGGGATCCAGAGCTGTGGAGGGGCTGTGTAATGTGCAGGGGGTCCAGAGCTGCAGGGTGGGGGGCTGTGTAATGTAAGGGATGCCAGAGGTGCAGGGGGTTATGCAATGTAATGGGGTCCAGAGTTGCGGGGTGCTGTGTAATATAAAGGGGTCCAGAGGTGCAGGGGGTTGTGTAATGTAAAGGGGTCCAGAGCTGCAGGGGGCTATGTTATGTGCAGGGGTCCAGAGCTGCGGGGGGGGGGGCTGTGTAATGTAAAGGAGTCCAGTTGTGGAGACGGGGTACAAATTAGTGACAAAGAGGTATTGGGGGAAGCAGAGGTATGCAGGGGGCACAGTGGGGTGTTTTTACATTTTAAAGTTGGGAGGGTGCCAGATTTAGGATCCGTCCCGGGTGCCAAATACTCTAAGTACGCCCCTGTATGCAGATGATGCTCTGCTGTTTCTGGGAGATACGGCTGAATCGCTAGTTTCTGCTGTAACCCTGATAGAGACCTTTGGCTCCTTCTCGGGTTTCAGCATACACTGGGATAAATCCGTATTGATCCTACTAGATGGGATGTCTCCAATCCTGCCACAGAAGGTAAATCAGATTAGAATAGCTAAAGCCCCATACACACGGTCGGACAATCCGTGGACCAGGTCCGTCGGACCATGTCCGTCATACTTTGTCTGATGTTGGTTTTGCGTACACACGGTCAGACAAAGTTGTCGGAAAATCAGATCATTCTGAACGCGGTGACGATTGTTGCCTACGACGGGACTACGTAGAGGCTAGTAGCCAATAGCTTTGGTCTTGTAATGTGATCTGAGCATGCGTAGCACTTTGTCCGGTCGGACAACCGTACACACGATCGGATTTGGTGTGATCGGACCGTGTTGTCGGCAAATCTTTCCAGCAGGAGATAAGACTTTGTCCGTCGGACAATCCGACGTACACTGTCCGATGGTGCATACACACGGTCTGATTTTTCAACAACATTGTCCGATCGGACAGAATCCATGAAAAAGTCCGGCCGTGTGTATGGGGCTTAAGTCTTTTAAGTATCTAGGTATTTGGGTCTCCTTTAAAATCGAGGAATATTTGAATCAAAATTTGACGCCACTTTTAGATAAATTTAAGGCGAAGAGTAGAATATGGACTAAATTACCTTTATATCTGGTGGGACGTGACAATTTGATTAAAATGTTCTGGGGCCCTCAGTTATCCTACTATGGAAGGGTAAAATTCCAAGAATTAAGCATGCTGTGCCAAATGCAAATATGTATTTTATTGCTTCCCAACTGCAACAGATGGTGGGATTGCGCAATGTAGACAGGATGAACCCAATTCTATCAATACTTTTGGCTCGACCCTCTTGTAATCATTTAATAGCTCAATTGGAATCCGGATCCATTGTAAACGCTATACAAAGACCCACCTTAGTGTTGATGAACAGAGTATGGCAGGAAATGAAATAAAAAATGCAATATATACCCATTTCGGTTTATACCCCTCTATGGCAGAATATAAAGTATAAGGAGATCAATAAACTAGAAGGATTTGGGGTATGGAAAGGATTTGGGATTCAATATATTGACCAATTATACTCCAAAAGAATATTTGCTTCCCTCCAACACCTTTTTTCAATATTTACAATTAAGACATGCTTACAGATCCAATTTAAAGGAAATAATTTAAAAGTTCAAAATAAGCCATTGTAACAGGCATGTTGTAATGCAATTTCTCCTTTTGGCCACAAGATGAAGACAGAGAGATGCTGACTGGCCCTTCAAGAAAACTGAGAGACAGAGAACACTGGGAAGAAGGGGAGTTTCAGGAAATACTGAGGAGATGGAAGAGAGGGAAGTACTGAGGTAAAAGAAGGAGAGAGTGCTGACAGGAGACAGAGGAGAGGAGATTGCTTAAAAGAGAGGCTCAAAAGTCCTTTGCTGGGACACAGTGACACTTAACAGTGAGGAGAGGAGGAGTGTGTGATGGGAAGGAACTGATGTGCCAGAGTGAGGAGAGAGACACACGCTGACACCAGGGACTGTGTGCCCCAAAAAAAGAGTCTGTGAGGAGAATAAGGAGAGCGGTCTGAGGACAGAGAGAGGGGGAGAGAGAGAGAGTGTAGTGAGGTGACAGGTGTGAGGAAAATCACTGAGACTGAGAAGAATGAGAGAGAGAGAGAGACTCTGGCAGCATCAGAGGGGGAGAAATCCAAGCTTTTCCAGAGACTGCCAGGAGAGTGTTGTCTAGAGACAGAGGAGTGAGGATGCCTGAGGGGATCCAGTGTCCGGTCACCTGAGACCAGGTGACAGATGCACTCCGTAGGAGTCAGGAGTGCACCGCTAAGGTAGTGGACCCTAGGACTGACTGCTGCGAATTGAACCCTGGGAGGCTCAGGAAGCAGGTGTACTAGATCACTAACACAGATCCCATTGGGAGCCAGAGCATAGATTCCCCAGGGCGTGGAGTGTAAGAGCCAGCAGGTGTTCAACAGGGCCTCTAGTGGTGAGGATGGATTGCGCTGTAGTCTGGCTCCAGGTTGCGCCCCCCAGGGTCTCACAGCTCACGGTAGACTACAGGAGATAGAGGAAGGAAGCAGCAGGCTGGAATAACAAGGATAGTAAGGGGATAAGCCAAGATCGGGACCACTAGCAGACAAGGACACCAGAGTACACTCCAAAGGTTCAGGGTCACAGGCAAACAGGAATAGTCGGGGACACGCCAAAAGGTCAGGGTCATGAGCAGACAGGAATAGTCGAGAACACGCCAAGGTCAGTAACAGAGACAAACGTATAGCACACGGCAAGCAGGAAACAGGAAGGCAAACACACAATGGTTGATCAGCCAGGTTGGCTTGCAACGCACAGGTTAATATAGTGTTCCTTATTAGAGGCTGAAGTGAAGCTATGCTGAGGGAAGATTATATAAACAGTCAGGTGAGGGTGGCTGGCCTCTAAAGGTGAACACGTGGAAGAGAGGTAAGCTGACAGACAAAGATTACTGCATAACCATGACAGCCAGGAGTAGAGACAGCCACGTGGTCCACTACTATTTAGTCTAGGGACCTTACTCAGCAGCCCAGCACCACTCAGTTCAGCAGAGATGACCCATGCCTTTCAGGGATCGAGATACCCATCCAGGTATCAGGTCGGGCGCTGCCTGTTCACCTTGCAAGTTTCGTTACCAGTCATCTCGATCGGCCATCAGCAAGAGATCCAGTGCCTTACAACATCGCTAGGAGCATCAGGAGCCTGAACCAGCACCTGGGACTATCGTTGTGTCATCGCACAGAGGACTGGTGAGCGGGTGTAAACCCAACACCCTTCTTGACACCATAGTGACACTACATGCAGACACCAATTTCCCTTTTTAGTGTCACGGAATGCTTGTTTGGAGCTGCCATCTCTAGTAGTTTGCCCTTTTATATCTCTACCTAACGAAACATTCTAGAGGAGTTTACTGCTCCATGCAAGCTTGTTTAAAACTAATCTTAAAGCAAGGGCCCCACCGTTTTCTAGCAGAAGACATTGCACAAAAATGGATCAAATGTGCCAACATACGAGGAATGGTGCCTACAGGTTAATGACACTGTATTAAAGGAATGGCAGGTTTGTCGAAATAGGGGGTCAATAAAAAAATATGGGATTTGTGGCTGGGATTTTTTTTTTTTAGAAAATGTATGGAAGGATAAGTGAAAGAGGGTGGAATAAGGGAAAGTAAATAAAAGGTAGGAGGAGAAAAGAGGAGAGAAAGGGAGAGTGAAGAGAGAGGTGGAAAAAAGAGGAGAGGGAGAAGAAAGGGAAAAAAACGAGGGAAGAAAGGTGGAAAAAGAGAAAGGAAAAGTAAGAGGGATAATATTAGGATATAAATGGGTTGTGTATATATAGGCAGACCTATAGATGTATATGACTGTTGGTCTTATTGCAGGGGGAGAGAAGATGGGGGGGGGGGGGGGGGGCGGGAGGGACGAGTTATTTACATGAATAATAGTGTTGATGCAATTAAGAGAAAAATAGGTGATGTATGTGTGTTGGCATCTTGGTTTGTTTTTTTGTTGGTTTTATTTTATTTTATTTTTTAATGTGTATTTGATTGTTTTTGTTCTAAGTGCTGTAAACTAAAATTGGTGTTAATAAAAATAAAATGTTTTTATTATAAATTTATTAATAATTTAAATGTATTAAAATAGATAACAATCAGACAGACAGTGATTAAAAACTTTGTAAAGTAAGGGTTGCCTAGATATTGACACCACACACAACTCAAACACCAAGAAAAGAATCCTGAATAATCATGACAGTGTTCTTGTTACCATAACAAATGGTATTTCTATCAGTCTTGGTGGGAGCTGGTCATGTTGTGCAGTAGCTTGGTTCTACATGTTACGCGTATATATATATATATATATATATATATATATATATATATATATACGCTTCTTCAGGAGCTTAGGCATACATTCTGAATAAAATAAAGAGAACAGAGATAAATATTCGAAGGAAAGGCTGATATACATCAAAAATCAATCCATAGCATACAGTCGTGCTTAAAGGTTTGCATACCCTGGCAGAAATTGTGAAATTTTGGCATTAATATTGAAAATATGACTGATCATGCCAAAAAACTGTCTTTTATTTAAGGATAGCAATCACATGAAGCCATTTATTATCACATAGTTTTTTGGATTATTTTTAAATCATAATGACAACAGAAATCACCCAAATGGGCCTGATAAAGTTTACATACCCTGGAATGTTTGGCCTTGGTACAGACACAGAAGGTGGCACACATGGGTTAAAATGGAAATTAAAGGTTAATTTCCCACATTTGCTGCTTTTTAAATCACTATTAGTGTCTGTTTATAATTAGTCAATGAGTTTGTTAGCTCTCACATGGATGCACTAAGCAGGCTAGACACTGAGCCATGAGGAGGTAGAAAAGAACAGTCAAAAGACCTGCGTAACAAGGTAATGAAACCTTACAAAGATGGAAAAGGATATAACAAGATATCCAAAGCCTTGAATATGCCAGTCAGTACTGTTTAATCACTTATTAAGTGGAAAATTTGGCAGAAGAATTGCTCAGGATACAAAGAAAAACCCACAGGTAACCACAGGAGTTTCCAGTACCAATTGTCTACTATTCGGCCCCATTCACACCTGAGCATTTTGTAGCTTGAAGCCTGAAGCTACAAAACGCTGGAGGGGAAAAAATAAATTATTCTCTATGGAGATGGTTCACACCTCCACTCCAAAAATGCCAGAAGCCAAACGTCTGAAGCTCAAAAAAGTTCTGGAGCTTTTTTTGTAGCTCAATTCGGACAGATTTGGGCATTTTTTTTTCTTTTTTACATTGGTGACCCTTTCACCTGTACAAAAACACGGCAAAATCATGTGACTTTCTGCCTGAAAATGGGAGGTGTCTGGATGGTGGTTGGATGCTGTTAAATAGTGTGGAGCCCTGGGGAAATAGTTTTTTCCCTCTTGAGGGATGGAGGGAGGGAGGAGAGAGGCGGCTTGCCCCTGGGGCCCTTTGAACTGGAAGTTTAACTGCTCTATACAGGGCTGGACCTATGGGCTGATCTTGTGGTAGCATCCCATTCTCCATTTTCCTGGGAAAAAAAATAAAACAAATCCAAAAAAATCATATACTGTACCATTTACAATTGCGACACAAGTCATGTTGTAAATGAATGTTATTAAAATTACCTTTCCTTTTCAGTCTGCAGCCACTGTAATTTTCTGTAAAATGCAATATGGCTACCTGAAGGTGTTTTGTACACAGAATGCATACAGAACGCACCCCTAGAAACATAATTTCCTGCTTGTGTGATTGGCTCACTGATTTTCCCAGAAGTCTACACTAAGATACAAGACAGATTTTTGGCATCCCCTGCAACAAAAAAAAAAAAACAATTTTTGGTAAGATACTCCCAATAGGAAATCACGTCCAAAGGGATGCAAACCCAGCAGTTTTTTCTCATTAGAGCCCTACAGCTGCAGCAGCTGGTTGATAATTATGAAAACAATCACATTATATTCACTCAGCACAGGGGCACAGAAGAACAAATCGTAATTTATTCAGAATAACAAAAGGTAGGAATCAGCAAGCAAGGTAGGAATCAACAAGTATGTTAATTAAAATCCCTGCAATGTACATAGATCACCCAGGGAATTATTATTATTATTATAATACAGGATTTATATAGCGCCAACAGTTTGCGCAGCGCTTTACAACATTGGGGAACAATTACAATACAATTCAATACAGGAAGGATAAGAGGGCCCTGCTCATTAGAGCTTACAATTTAGAAGGGAGGGTTAAGTGCAACAAAGGGTAGTAGCTGTGGGGGATGATCAGATGGACAAAATGAAAATACAGTTGTTAGGTGTGGGTAGGATAGGCTTCTCTGAAGAGGAGGGTTTTCAGGGATCGTCTAAAAGCCAATAGAGTGGGAGATAGATGGACAGATTGGGGTAAGGAGTTCCATAGGCTTGGAGAGGCTCTGGAAAAGTCCTGGAGACGAGCATGGGAGGAGTTGTGGATTGCGTTGTAGGTAGTTACTATTTTGAATTTAATTCTTTGGGTGAGCGGAAGCTAGTGGAGAGATTGACAGAGAGGAGTAGCAGAAACAGAGCGGTTGGTAAGGTGGATGAGTCTGGCAGCCGAATTCATGATGGACTGAAGGGGGGGTAGAGTATGCAGAGGTAGGCCAATGAGGAGGGAGTTGCAGTAATCAAAGTGAGAGATAACCAGGGAGTGAATTAAGAGCTTTGTTGTGTCATTGGTTAGAAAGGGGTGTATTTTAGAGATGTTCTGGAGGTTGAGGCGGCAAGATTTGGACAGTGATTGGACATGCGGCTTAAAGGAGAGTTCAGAGTCCAGGACTACTCCTAGGACCTTGGCATGTGGGGATGGGCTGATAGTTGTGCCATCAATTTTGACAAAGAGATCAAGGGAAGTGGCACGTGGGGGAGGAAAAATAATAAGTTTGGTTTTGGAGGAGTACCGAATCGTGTCCCTTAGTTTTGGCCGTTAGCAGATTGCTTGTTAGTTTTAGGAGAGCAGTTTCTGTGGAATGTTGAGGACGAAATCCAGACTGAAGGGGATCAAGAAGGCTATTATCAGCAAGGTGGACGCTCCGTTCGGTTGTAGACTAGACGTTCAAGGAGTTTGGCTAAAAAGGGGAGCAAGGAGATGGGGTGTAGGTTGTTAAGATTGGATGGGTCCAGTGAGGGCTTTTTAAGTATGGGGCTGACAAGTGCATGTTTTAAAGAATTGGGGAAGATGCCAGAAGAGAGGGAGAGATTGAAGATGTGGGTTAGAGAGTGTAGAATAGAGCTAGAGGGGAATGTAACATTTGCAAGGGAACAGGATCCAGAAGGCAGGTGGTAAGATGAATGTTAGCAAGTAATTTAGCAACCTCGTTTATAGTAGTGGGGTTGAAAGAGGGAAGTAATGATTGTACCTGTGGACATGAGGTGTAAAGCATGGAGGGTATCTGAACAGTAAAGATCTCCTCGCAAATTGTATCAATCTTCTGTTTGAAGTGATTGGCGATCTCCTGGGCAGTGAGTGAGAGTTAGTGGGTGAAGGCAGTGGAGGGCGAAGTAGAGAGTTGAAGGTAGAGAAGAGTTGATAGGGACGGGATGATACGTTTTTAATGAGCGTGATGAAATAGGTCTGCTTGGCAGTGAGGAGGATGGAATTTGTATTTTTGGAGGGCAGATTTATACTGGCTGAAATCTTTCTGGGACTTCGTCTTACGCCACAGGGGGCCAGTGTGTCCAGTGAGGCTAGAAGTGAAGTGTTGTAGAATGGGAATGTTTTTTTCTTAACAAAAGTAGAGTTATGCTTTAAAGTGATTTACTTCTTACTTTGCACCAAAAAGTAAAAAAATATTTTATAAATATTCCTGAAAGTAAATATTACAATTCACTGTTTCGGCAATCTCTAAAAAAAAAAATGCATAAAAGTTCATCTGATGCATAATAAACATTACATGGGAAAAAAATGCATTTAAATCTCCAGCACCATAGAGATGTTTCCTTTGTAGATCTCAGAGCCCTAAACAAAAATGACACGGGTGTCGCTTTTATTTCCCTAAATAAATAAATTAAAATGATAAAGAAAGTTACTTTTTATTGTAAAACTGAGTTCTACTAGATGTTATTGCTGTACTAGATTATATAATGAGGGAAAAATAAGTCACACAAGAACAAAAGTTCACCAAAAAGTGGTAGACACATCTAATAAGTGCTTATTAATAGCACTCTGTTATGTAGATGGATGTAGTTGTTACTGGGAAAGAATATGCATACAGTGTTTTTTTTTTTAATAGATTTATGCAGCTGCTTTGGGTAATGAATATCCATAAAAAAACGGTATATAAATATATATCAACTAACATGCGCATATGCAAGTTTTTGCACATTCTTGTGCCACATGCATAGGGCACTCCATTCATTTCAACGGGCAGCCCTATGCTTGATAAGGCCAACAAAGTCACACATGCAACTTTTTGAGCTTCAAGCTTTCGTGTGTCACAATTGCAGTGCCATTTATTCTTAATAGCACCCAACATGCGACAAAACAGGAGCGTTTTTTTCACACAAAAAATGCATGCCAAACAATGCAAATCACACAAAGCTTGAAGCTCAAAAAGGTACATGAGCTACTTGTGACATTTGTCATGCGTAGGCCATTGAAATGTAAAAGGCTGCCCTATGTGTGCGGTGTGAGAATGTGCCTGGTGCAATTTTGCATGTGTTTACAAAATGCTATCACGTAAATGCAGCCTAAGGATATAAGGAGAGAGAGAGAGGAGATTATATAACCATTTTATAAAAACTATACAAATATCATTTACAGTAGGGGTGTCAACTTCAATTTTTATTGCTAGCCGCATCAGCATTTTGTAAAAAGTAATTGATTCAGCGATAAACTGTGTTGGATGTGGACCTGTGCTAATAAAACAAAAAATGGACTGCTGCAGTTGCAAATGTATCAGTGTAAATACAGCTCAGTGATAAATAAAATCAACCACGCAGATCTCTTAACCATAAGATGCAAAACAAAATGAATACAGTACTAAATAGTTCCTGACCATCACATAAAATGATTCACATTCAGCGATATCTCAATGACCAATTACCAAAAAAGAGAGAAGAAAGTCCCAAGTGAATTAAAGCCACTGTGCAAGTGCTGGTGCTATGCGACAAAAAAACTTTTGGTGCTTGATCCACACAGTGCATACAATGTCCCACATGAAATTACACTCACCTGAATTTGTCAACTGTCACATGTGTCAACTTTCCCTGCCGAAGGGCGGACAGGAGGTTAGTACCATTATCACGTACCATCATTCCTGGCTCAAGCTGGCGTGAACCACCTCTAGGCCTGCCCCTGCAGAGCTGAAAGAATCTCTTCTCTGGTGTGGCTCCTGTCTCCTAGACAGACCAGCTGAAGCACTGCATGGCATCTTTTAGCCTGACTCATTGAATAGCCCCTTAAACGCTTAGGGGATAAAGGTGGTTCATAGAACAATTCAGCAGAGGAGGGAATGGAGGAGGAGGAGGGGATGGAGCTGACAAAACTTGCATCATCACCACAAGCTATAAAAAGATGTGGCAGCAAAACAAGCTCCAGCACTGAGCCCTGTCCTGCATCCTTCCAAGTTGCAAGCTGAGTTACCCAGTGTGCTTTGAACTAAATATATTGTCCCTAACCATGCTTGCTGAATCACATGTCAGCAGTAATATGGACCTTGCGGATGACTGCCTTGCCCAACGATGCTACAACATTACCTTCCACGTGATGGTACAGAGCTGGAATGGCCTTACGTACAAAGAAATAGCGACTGGGGACCTGCCATTGTGGTACAGCCGATTCTGCAAATTCACTGAAGGAGTAAGATCCACCAGACAGAAGGACAGGAGTTGTAAAGCCAGCAGCTTTGACAAGCTGGGATTTAGACGCTGGGCCTGTGGATGACAGGGAGTGTTTTTTTTTCTCTGCAAAAGCTGGGGCAGAGAAATTTTCCTGCTATACTCTACAGATATAGCGGGTGTAGACCAGAAAGGTGAGAAGTGAGGAGGAGAAGAACTGCGTCCCTTTTGTGTGGCTTTCAGGTGCTCTTGCCAATGGGCTGAGTGGTGGGAAGTTAAATGCCTTGTCAAGCATGTGGTACCCAAATGGCTGGTGTTTTTGCCACACTTGATCTGCTTGAGGCAAAGTTTGCAAATTGCAACAGTGTGATTGGTTGCACATGTGCTAAAAAAGGCCCAGACAGCTGAGCTGTGGGACGTAGGCTGGGAGATAACTGCTCCACAATGTGATGGAAGAGGGTGGCTGCTCCCTAATTTTCCATGATGGCTGCCTCGTTGGGGTTGTGCCTCACCCTCACTTTCCTCCTCTGCTCTACCTGACACCTAAGTCGCATCAGTGACCTCATCAACATCATCCCCTCCAACGAGACTTTATTATCACTTTAAGCTGTAACATTCAGTTCCTAGCAACTACACTCTCTCTGTGCTCCTCTAAAAGCCATTAGGATGAGTGATATTGGTGAAAATGATTTTGTTACTAATTTATCAAGCTGGAACTCAATTTTGTATATTGAGCTGTAGATGAAATTTGCTTGAAAGAAAAAAAATATATATAGTATCTTTATTTATATGGTGTGGATTTTATTCGTTAAGTTTATTTCGTGTTCTTAGTGTTTTGTATCTTTTCCCATTTTTTTGTGTATTTGATAGTTGTGTACTGTTGCTTTTAGGTGGCCCTGTCACTACAGAGTGACTTACAAAACCGAACCCTATAAAATAAGATTCACTAAAGATACCTTTTAAGTAGCCTGTGCCTTGAAACACTGTTGCTCAACTGCTCTCCATCTGCTGAATATATTGAACACACTTCTGAGTATGTGAATTCCTGCTGCCACATGTAGTGCTTTCTACCACTCACTACAGGATATAGAAGTGGGTGAGAGAAACTGATGCAAGCAGCAGGGGGAACAAGTTGTTTGAACCATTTGACCAGCTGAATACCTACAGTGGCTACAAAGCAGTGAGCCGAGGCATTTCAAGACAATAGCCAATGGAAAGGTAAGTGTAGTATATCTTTTTCATGGCTGGTCTTTTATTGTAAGTGACCCTGTGGGGAAAGGGTCACTTTAATTTGTTTTCTTTCTATGTAAAAATATAAAATAATGAGGTCCAGGATAGCTGAAAAGAGCTACTGTAACCCTCTGGAGTCAATTCAAACCAATTCCACCCTTAAAAATTCAAAACATAAATTTTGCTTTTCCAATGTCCCCAATGCATTTAGCCAAAATGGTGAAACCTTCCACATTTCTCCAAAGTTTGGGGTTTGGGGGAAATTATATCTCACTTTTACTCAACGCTAGTGGGCAGTTTCGGGGACATATATGAGGCTGATAACCAACTAGACCACAAACACAATAATGATGGAAGCCCTATACAGCTTTACCTAAATCTGCAGATCTTATAGATCTGAATCTCTTTACAGGTCTCTGCTTTAAAGTAAAAATAGACCATATAGACACTGTAGCAACATGGATTTTCAGCCATCCAGATAATTAAAATCTATAAAATTCGGTCTGATTAAAACTATCTGTAAAGTTGGCAAAAAAAAAGTAAATGTTTTTTGTTTTTTTTCTTTATTTGGATGTCAGCCAGTCAGTTTATTTTTTACATGTACACCTTATATAACTTGATTATAATTTAGTTGCCTTGCAATAGTATTCAGAATTTCCTGTGTGTTTTTGTAGAATGCTAAAAGTCAGCTTTCTGGAGCTTTAGTAAACCTAGCCTAAAGCATTTATAAAGCAATGACAGCACCAAAGACCAGTCACCTTGTTATATTGGTGACTATTACCGGTGTTAGTTTTCAAATCGATCCCTCTGTTCTTATGAAGCTTCTTGGATTAGGTCCAGACTGTCTAGGGGGCCTCAACGTTTCTTCAAATGTAACACGCTTCACTGGTACCCAGGCAGACTGCTCATTCTTGCAATTTCCTCATATATCCAAAGGCACGAACAACTATAAGTGAAGATGAAGCAAACAGAGCGCACCAGTGCAGAACACACACTTTGGTGGTGGATTTATGGTGCATCATCTTCAGCAAGAAATAACACTTATTCTGTAAAACTTGGAATTTTATTTAAAAGACTAATTTGTCTATTTGTTTATCTATTGAGTTTATATATTGAGTTTCTTTCTATGTGTATTTATTTATGTTTTTTGTGATTTGTTTGCACTACTGTTGATTATTATTGATTTTTCACGCTTATGAATACATTTTGGATACCAAGTAACAGCATTGATAATAGTATCACTGGATATTGAGTTTTATCACTCAGTTTTATCAGAGAGAGTGGTGGAATTTTGCGATTGATTGTGGAGTTTAGTTCTGTTTTAACTCCCAACTAAAGAACTGTAAAGACCTTTAAAGCATTTCCTATTTAAAATCTTGGGTATAGTACTTTTTTGCAGCATCGTGGGCGCTCACAATTTTATAGCTTGACATGTTTCTTATCTGTTTATTCAAAACAATCTCATCATTTAAATTTTACCAACGAAATATGAATTATATTATATTTGTGTGCACTAAAATTAAGTTAAGTGTATTTTTATACTTAAAATATTAGTTTGATATGTTATTCAAATATTGTAGGACATAAAAAATTGCAACTACCATCTTTTTATCCTAAAGGTTCTCTACGTTCAAAAAAATATATTTTGGGGCTTTACATACTCTTCAGGCCAAAAACACACATTTTAAATGCTCTGGCAGTGAAAGTGTTATCAAAATGTGAATAAAGATGTAATTACAAAGTAGTGACTTGATCAGAGTGTATCGCAGGGCTAGTTAATTCCCATCAGATGTCAAGTTACAATAACGAATGCAGGACTATCTTTTTCCTCATGTAAGGCTGCAGAAGGAGAGATAAGGTGACAACAGAAAATCTGTAAAGGGCTCTGAACAAACTGCGGATGCCACGTTCTCCAACTTGTCCAATCAGAAAATGCTTTGCATTCATTGAGGAAATGCAAAGCATTCCCTAAATGATGACTGTGCTGAGCAGTCAATCTCCTGTGTTCAGAATGCAACAGGGCAGCCACTCAGCATGGCACCCAGGAGCAAGTGGAGATTACTCGAGTAGAAATGTCTACTTCAGAGATATCAAGCTTCTAGCGGGATCCCGCAGGTATGGTGTATGCATAGCTGGACCAATATAACTAAGTACAAAATGCTGGAACTCTTTTTTTAAATTAGTAAATATCCTTCTGTAGTGCGTACTAGCCTCAATCCAAAGCACCTAGTGTAATTGCTAGCTGCTCTCTCTTTACCGTCTGCTATCTCCATGAGTCACTTCTGACAGTCTATGCGGACACCAGGAAATCCTGGGGAGATGGCCCATCCCCTCTCCAGCACACAGCCAACACCACAGAATCCCTGTGGACAGCTCCGCCCATTCTCCATCACACAGTAATTGACAGCCTCAGCTGTGTATGCTTCCCTGTGAGACTATGTAGGAGGGGTGTTTTCTTTCCCTCAACTTAGGTCTCAGATTACACTCAGCATCTTGCTTAATGCTGTGCAGTGTGTGACATACTGTAGGATTCCTTTGATCTATTTACTTTAGAAGGCTTTAGGTTACTGCTCTCTCTAGGTTTAGTTTAGTTATTCATAAAGAGATATAATCAGGAAAATACCATATTAGATAAAGCTAATGATCAAAAACGTAAACATGTATTACTCTGACCGTCAGCTCCATCTAGTGGCCATAAAACAGTATTTTCCAGATTCACCCTTTTCTGTGTGCAATTATACCTGTAAAATTGGACCTGGAGAGAAAATAGCCACATAACATTCAACGTTGCTCAATGTGATGGACTGCCTGGCACCCTGCTTGGGTGCCTCCACCAAGATACAGCTTCCTCCACTCTGGAACCAGGAGCAAGGTATTAAAGCTGAGCATTGTGCCCAAGAACTAGACGACACTAGCTTAGATATAAATTGGAACTTACTTTATTGTAAACTCACATAGAATATATGTCACACAAAATCAGGTAAGAGCTTGATCACATTATCCTAAACAATGCAAACTATAAGCAGTAAAATCACCAGCACATCTAAGGAACAGCCAACAGCTAACAGTGATCTAATTAACAGTAAGCTACTTTAACTATATGACTCAGGTCAGTGCCCACCCAGACAGTTAGGCACCAGTTCCCCAGAAAGAAGACCCAAGGCTGTCCAAATCTCATTAACCACTTCAATACCAGGCACTTAGACACCTTCCCGCCCAAGCCAATTTTCAGCTTTCAGCGCTGTCGCAATTTGAATGACAATTGCGCGGTCATGCTACACTGTACCCAAACAAATTTTTTATCATTTTGTTCCAACAAATAGAGCTTTCTTTTGGTGGTATTTGATCACCTCTGCGATTTTTATTTTTTGCGCAACATACAAAAAAAGACCGAAAATTTTGCAAAAAAACAAGTTTTTCTTTGTCACTGTTAATTTTTTTTGTAAATAAGTGCGTTTTCTTCTTCAATGACGGGCACTGATAAGGCGGCACTAATGGGCACTGATAATGGGCACTAATGGGCACTGATGATGGGCACTGATAGGCAGCACTGATGGGCACTGATAGGTGGCACTGATGGGCATTGATAGGTGGCACTGGTATGCGGCACTGATGGGCACTCAGGTGGCACTGATGGGCACTCAGGTGGCACTGATGGGCACTCATAGGCGGTACTGATGGGCACTCATAGGCGGCACTGACGGGTACTTATGGGTGGCACTGATGCACACATATAGGTGGCCCTGATAGGTGGCATGGATGGGCACTGATAGGTGGGCATGGGTGGGCACAGATGGGCACTGATAGGTGGCACTGATGGAAGCTGAGTGGCACTGATGACACTGATGGGTGGCATTGCTGGGCATCCCTTTTTTACACATTTTTTTAAAATAAATATGATGTGCCAATCAGTGCCCATCTGTGGGCACTGATTGGCATATTTTTTGCATTTTTTTTAACATGTGGATGGCCATGGGGGGTGTACCTGGCCATCCACATGCTGGGGGCTTCCCTGGTGGTCCTGGGGGCTTCCCTGGTGGTCCTGGGGGCTTCCCTAGTGGTCTAGTGTGGGCATCTGAGGGGGGGCTGCGCTGATAAAACAATCAGCGCATACCCCCCCCTGTCAGGAGAGCCGCCGATCGGCTCCCCTCTACTCGCGTCTATCAGACGCGAGTGAGGAAAAGCCAATCAACGGCTCTTCCTGTGTACATCGTGATCAGCCGTGATTGGACACGGCTGATCACGTGGTAAAGAGCCTCCGCCGGAGGCTCTTTACCGAGATCAGTGTAGCGGTGTGTCAGACTGACACACCGCTCCACGGGCGTGCAGCGGCTGTTATCCTGAAGGACGTCATATGACGCCCAGTCAGGATAACGAAACCACTTCCCGGATGTCAATATGCTATTGACCGGGCGGGAAGTGGTTAACCAGCTTTTACTTGTGTAATCTGTCCACTAGAAAAGTCATCATAAGACAGAACTCATGCAATGTTCCAGCAGTCTGAAAAAGTGGAATTAATTTATCTTTATAGATTTCTTAAGGGATATTGCCGATACATATTTCTGTCTCAAGTGGGGGGGGGGGGGCTTCTCCAACCCAGTCTGTAGGAGGACAACCATATTTTTACTGACCACTTATCTGTACAAGATTAATATTGTCTCATGTTCTATATTCAGAGAATTAATCCAGGCCTTGCTCTCAGCGTTCCTCACATAGTTGTCTATCATTAGAGAATGATCTGCTCTCTCCATGGGATCAGAGGCTGAACTGAGCTCCTTTTCATGCTCTGCCCAGGAGAAGCCGACAAAATGCCCAGTCTCCTCCATGCGCCACAATCAGTGGGTAGAGGGCTAGCCTCTAGTTCCCTCCAAAAGCCCCCAGTCCTGGTTGGCTTTGTAACACCCAAATTTGCACAGAACAAATGTGCATGCAGTTTTACACGACTAATAGCTCTGCCAAATTTTTATAAATACACCCCAAAGTATTAACAGGTCGTGACCATTGCACTCTGTTGTAATGAGTAAATGAAATAGTTGGAAACGTTTCTCTAACCCAAAGTTAATCATACAGTCCACAAACCATTTATCTATGACACAAGCAACTCCACAGTCATAAAGTAATCAATTGTGTTTACTACTTGCTTCTGCCAATAATTCTTCTTTTGATACAGTGTGGCTTGATTAGTCTATAAAGCAAGGCAGCATTTCACAGAGAGGGGGAAATACAACTACCAAGTCTGGAAAGACAATCTCCAGAGACGATCAGAATTAGCATGCAAGATTGACTAGAATCAAAATAAAAATCAAACAGACTTTTCCCATATTTGAACTTATATCCTAAAAGGGTTTATACTGTATTCCTCAGGGCCTTGACTACGAAGGCTGAATATAAAATAGAAACAAAGTTTGTTATTCATTGAAGAAAGAGGTTTGGGACTTTAATAATAATAACATCACGTGTGATCGTATGGGAAAATGCCATATCTAAGTGTAGAGTAAGGGGAAATATAAAGGTGGCTTAATGTACCCCAACCCACAGGGGCTACATGTGAAAGAGAAACCACACACCAAAGGAAAGGATGCACAAAGGTCACAGATGTTCTCTGTGGTAGCTAGCCTCTTTGGACATTGTGCACCAATTTGGACCATGTGTGTTGGCCTAGGAGTTCCAGGTAGTATTATGGTAGAATATTCATTCTTTCCTTTGGTGTGTGGTTTCTCTTTCACATGTAGCCCCCATGGGTTGGGGTACATTAAGTCACCTTTACATTTATATTTATATTGACGTCCTCCCAGAATCCCGCTCTCGCGTGCCCCTCTGGGAACATCCGAGAACATCCGTGACCGCCGGGTCCTCTCATCATGGATCATGGTAAACGGCCGCTAATAGCATGATCGCTCCATCAAATGACGGAACGATCACTAGTAAACAAACCGGCGTCACGTCCGGTTCCTCTCTCCCCTCCCCGTACCTATTGGTACAGTGTGAGGGGAGATCGGTGGCAGCAGTGCTGTGGGCTGGATGTGTAGTGCCCACAGCGTTGCTCTGTGCCCATTCCAGCCATCCATACCCATCCATGCTCAGCATACTCATCCTTCGATCCATGCTCACCCATCCATACTCAGCATACCCATCCATACTCAGCATACTCATCCATCCATACTCAGCATACTCATCCATCCATACTCAGCATACTCATCCATCCATGCTCAGCAATCCATACTCAGCATACTCATCCATCCATACTCAGCATACTCATCCATCCATGCTCAGCATACTCATCCATACTCAGCATACTCATCCATCCATCCATACTCATTCATCCATCCATGCTCACCCATCCATACTCATCCATACTCAGCATACTCATCCATCCATCCATGCTCAGCCATCCATACTCAGCATACTCATCCATCCATCAATGCTCAGCCATCCATCCATTCATCCTCAGCAATACTCATCCATCCATGCTCAGCCATCCCATCCACCCCCATCCATAATTAGCCATACCCATCCATACTCAGCCATACCCAGCAATACCCAGCCATCCCAGCTATACTCAGCTGTACCCAGCCATCCCATATATACCCATCCATACTCAGCCATACCCAGCAATACTCAGCTGTACCAAGCCATACTCAGCCATACCCAGCCATACCCAGCCATACTCAGTCGTACCCAGCAGTCGTGCCCAGCTTATGCTATGAGTAAGCACTGTTTGTAGTGTGAAATGCGTCAGTTATTGCTTTGCTGTGGCTTGTATGCTGTGATCCTGATTTTTCAATAGAAGGCAACATTTCTTTTGGAGTGCGGCTGTCCAGGATATTTCTCCATTCGTAACATGCCTACCTAGTGGAAGATCTGCATTGGACTTATGCATACTGAGAATGTGCCTGTACTCCCTTTTATGAAATTCCTGTTTCATCTTTCCTATGTAAAAGGATCCGCACTGACAGGACGGCATATAGACCACACCAATTGTTTTTCAGTTGGTGTAAATATCTTGCCATTGGAGAGTCTGATATTGCTACCTGTGTGCATATATTGACAATATCCGCAACCGCCGCACTTAAAAGTGCTCGGACGTTTACAGGGATCTTTACGAAATTTTCCTGTGAATTTACTCTGTACAAGTGCATCTTTAAGAGATCTTGTTCTACGGCAGGTTATAGATGGAATCCGTCGTAGAACAAGATCTCTTAAAGATGCACTTGTACATTGAGTGAATTCACAGGAAAATTTCATAAAGATCCCTGCAAACGTCCCAGCACTTTTAAGTGCGGCTGTTGTGGATATTGTGCGGGCGTCCAAGTGTGTATAAAGATCTTGCCACGGCCGGTTATCAACACGGCTGTGATGGATCTGACATCAGACTCTTATATGATCGATCGACAGGCGTTAAGATGGTGTTCCTCACCATAATTCCCTTGGCTTTTTGATCCAAATTGGTCCTGCACAGGCATTCCTCCTGACTGAGCTGAGGGACTTATTGAAATATTCCCTGCTATTTTTGTGGAACCTGCACCCTGGGGGTACCTTTGGGCTTGTGACGAGCATCTATCCTTTAGGTGTGTATATTTCATTTTTATATGCACACACTAATGCATACCCATTTGGTATAATTTTGGAGACGTATTAGATATTATCATTGTTATTTTCACCTACCCAGAACATGCTAGTTCTGATGTAATTTTTATAGCCACCGTTTGGACCTTCGCTGAAATATATCCTTTGCTTGTGAGGTGTCTAGCCCTCAAGACCCGTCCGTCCAGTCTCTCTGTCCTTGGGAGGGCCCCTCTAGGTCTCTCTCTTTTGTACTCTTCACACAAACAATTGATACCATTGGTACGTGCTTAATATTTCCATCAATATTTGCCTTCAGCTTTGTCTTTTTCAACCTATGTTGACTGTCTTTTTAATTATATATGTTTTTTTCAATAGACATTTTTACTCTGTTTGTAAATAACCCCGCGAAGAAAGGCATCTAGCCAGAAAAGTCAGGTTCATCAGAGATGTATATGCATCAATTGTTTATTTTACATGTTGTCATGTTTCACTGTGACAATTTTAACCATGTCTAAATTTATATAATAAATAAATTTTGATACTAGTTGGTGTACTGGTCACTTTCAAAGTCCCATGTCCCAAGAGGGTTTTCTTCTTTTATTACCTGGGAAGCCAGAAATCTTGCTGCAAATCCATTTATAACTTTTTTGAAATGCGTTTTTCTGAATATTTTTGTTATTCTGTCTCTTATTGTTAAAATAAACCTACCATTAAAGTAATTGTAAAGTCTAATTTTTTTCCCTATAAAAATAATAAACATTTTATACTTACCTGCTCGTTGCAGTGGATTTTCACAGAGCAGCCCAGAGCCTCCTTTTCTCGGGTCCCTTTTCTGTGCTCCTAGCCCCTCCCTCCTGTTTAATGCCCCCACACCAAGCAGCTTGCTATGGGGGCACCCGAGCTGAGTCACAGCTCCGTGTGTCCATTCAGACACGGAGCCCAGACCCGGTCCCATGGACATCACTGGACAGAGCAGGACCTCAGGTAAGCGTTAAGGGTCTGAGGGGGTTGCTGCACACAGAAGGCATTTTATCTTAATGCATATAATGCATTAAGATGAAAAAAAAAACTCTGCATTTACAACCCCTTTAAAATTATAGACTGATTATTTCTTTGTCAGTGGGCAAACGTACAAAATCAGCAGGGGATCAAATACTTGTTTTGCCCTCACTGTGTATATATATATATATATATATATATATATATATATACATAATAAGCAAGCTGATCGGCTCTCCCTGTCAGCGCAAACCGAGAAAAGACATTTACCGGCACTTCCTGGTTCATGAGATGATCAGCTGTGATTGGTCACAGCTGATCACGTGGTATGAAGCCTCTGTCAGAGACTCCTTACCGCGATTGGAGATGCGGCATGTCCGACACACAGCACCTCCGATCGTGGCAATGCGCTCCCCCCGCGGGCATGCGCCGGCTCGTTATCCTGATCACGTCATACGACGTCTGGTCAGGATAACAGAACCACTTTGCCAAACTCTTATTGCTATATGGTGGGCAGCAAGTGGTAAATCTAAACTGATGAGCTGTAAAAGCTTTTAAAGGGTCACCTATGGAGATTTTAGGACTTGGCATGCTTGGTATCTATTTACTCAGCACAACATTGAGGTTGATTTACTAAAGGCAAATATACTGAGCATTAGACATGCACTTCAAGTGCAGTTGCTCTAGATCTCTGAAATGAGAGGAAGCTCTGCTGATTTCTATCATCCAATCATGTGCAAGCAAACATGCATTTTCTTTATTTTTCTTGCATGTTTCCCTCACATCCATGGGCGTCCGCAGGTAGGGGCAAGGGGGGTCAAGTGCCCCCCCCTGGAATCAGGGATCGGATCTTAAATTCAGCACAGTTGTGTCTCTATCGAGGTGCCGCACCCGGGTGCTACCCACCAGTGGGGTGACACCATTAAGGGGCTGTCAAGTGTAGTGTGACTTTGGGCTCTTTTCCCTGCTCAGTCCAGCAGAGAACTTGGCGGTGCTGTGACGGAAGAATGGCGAGCTGCGGGCTATCAGAGGTTTCCCCCCCTCGTTCCACCCATTCTTCTGTCAGGGAGAAGAGACGGCAGCTCTCACCAGGTTCCCCACCCAGCTTCCTGCCCTGCTCCGTTCCTTCCCTATTGGCCATAACTGAGGGCCAATCAAAAGCGACTTGGAGAGGCAAGCTTCATGGAACAGGTAGTCCCAAAAGATTGGCAGCTCCATTTTCCACAGGGAGGAGGCTACAGCTCGATCAAGAGAGAGATTGAGAGACTGCAACCTGGAAAGAAGCTGAGGGAGAGAGTGCTACAGGACGAGGAGTGTGCTGGGCGGAAGCCAGAGAGAGAGCCTGCCAGGGCCACAAAAGAGAGTCATGCTGTCCAGCACCACCAGAGAGAGAGCCACACTGGCCAGCACCACCAGAGAGAGAAAGACTGAGCCACTACCAGGGTACAGACATGCTACACTACTGACCAGTGTCGCCCCCGGGGAACCCAGAGTGAACGATCGTCCAGCCGGAGTGATCACTGCTGTAGTTTCGCTGGGTCTGGTAAGAGAGCCTGTTGGCCATTACCCATTACTTATCCTAGGGACTGTAATACGTCTGCAGTCTCTGACCATAATAATATGATAATGACATTGTCGAAAAGGGGCGGTGCATGGGTGACCCTAAAATTATGCCCCCCCTGAAAAAAGTTCTGCGGACACCCATGCTCACATCTAGAACAACTGCACTTGCGGTGCTCCTGAAGTGCACTTGTGGGTGCATTTGCAGTGAACAGACTATTTCCCTTTAGTAAATCAACCCCCTTGTCTTTTATATTTTTCCTGAAATAATGGGCAGTATATTGTGTGTGCCTGTGTTTAATAAACCGTTGCGCAAATATCATGTGACATACAAGTTTGTAACTATCATTTTTTATTTTATTTTTTAATTCTACTGGGCCTCTGATTTCAGAAAATGTATAATGTTCTGGGGGTTTAAGTAATTGTATTGCCATAAATGAAGATTTTTACACTTGGGCAAAAAAAAAAAAAAAAAATGCAAAAATTTTCTTTAGAGTCAAACAACAACTTTGCTAAAAATCTATCAAATGAGTGTCACAAAATCCTAATTAAATCTATTTTAATTCAAGGTTGTAACACCAAAAAAAATAAAAACATGGAAATATCCATGGAGGTTAAGACTTATGTAGAACACTGTACATTTCTTCATTGCTTCATTATTGAGGTTGACCCTTTTGCGTTTCAGAGTCAGCGAGTGTAAATAGATCCAGTGTTATATTTTATTATGAGCAGCAATATGAAGCAGTACAGTTTAGCCACTTTGACTTATCATCCTCTTGGGAAAAAGTCTCATCAGGTTACACTGCTACTTGAATTTACTGCATGCAATAGAGAACAGTTCTAGCTAACATAAAAATGTTATTTACTTCTCCGAAAATGCCCTAATAGGATGTTGTGACATGTTATAAGGGTGTAATGTTATACCACGGCAAAATTATAATTTTGTAATTTTATTGCTTTTCTTTGATATTTTTTCTTGCATATTTTACACACAGGATTTCCTGCTGAGAAGTAAGGATTGTGTATGTTTGTGAAACTGTAATTGCATCTGATTCTTACAGTGAATTTACAAAAACAAAGGTAGGCACGGGTCTGAAGAACAATGAAAGAATTTATAAATCAAATTCGTTTTTTACACTAGTTCTGCAATTGCCAAATACGTTTGAAAATAAAGAATTTAGTAACCTCAATTTAAATACCACGCTGCAACTGGATTGTGTCATTAAAATTGCACTGATACCTGCTGCAGATCGCAAGGGCAGGGTTGAATGCAGTGCGGGAAACATACATCAATCGCTGGCGTGTGTGTATGTGAGATAGGGGCCTTTAGATTGTAAGCTCTATGAGGGTAAGGACTAATCTGAATGCTGCATAAATTGCCTGGGCTATATAAATACCATGAATAAACACTGGGGTTTGATTTACTAAAGGCAAATAGGCTGTGCACTTTGTAAATGCAGTTCTACTCTGCAAGGGCATTTGCTCCAGAGCTTAGTAAATGAGGTAAAGATTCACTTTGCAAAGAATATCCAATTCCATGCAAGGAGAAAAAAAAAATGCATTTTGCCTGCACATGATTGGATGATGAAAGTCAATGGAGCTTCCCTCAATTTACTAAGGTGTGGCGCAAATGTTCTTGCAGAGTGCATCTGCATTTGCAAATTGGTCAGTCTATTTGCCTTTAGTAAATCAACCCCACTGTCACTTTTCCCATTCCGTGCAAAGCCGGAGAGTGCAAAATCTGGTGCACCTGTGCATGGTAGCCAATCAGCTTCTAACTTCACCTTGTTCAATTAAGCTATGACAAAAGAAAACAGGAAGCTGATTGGTTTCTGTGCAGAACTGCACCAGATTCTGCACTCTCCAGCTTTAGTAAACCAACCCCAATGTTTCTGTACATAGTCCACTACCTAGTTATGTATACTTAACCTGCCATGCACCCCTGCCTCCTCCCCACACTGCTGGTATTATCACTAATAAGGCTGGGTATGTAAGACCTCCCGTATGTGACCTTGAGCAGCCAATCAGTGATCACGAGGCCCACACAATGTCACATGGGGGTGTCTGACAGTTGCAGGTGCCAGCTGTCATAGTAAAATAGCCAACATCTGGAGATTTGTCCACCCATGCTGATTAGTGTGGACGTTTCCTTGTTTAGCCTGCTGGACTGAACCAAGAAAATCTTTACATGCATGGCCAGCATAGGCATGCGCGCAGGGTGTGCTGGGTGTGCATGGGCATACCCTAATTACCTTGTGCGCATTAGCATTATCACTTTGTTTGCAGGCGGGAAGAAGGGAAAGATCTCCCTCTTTACAGCTCTACCATAAGAGAAGTGCTTACTCTTTCACTGCGCCGGTAGAGAGATCAATGTGTCGGGGTCATATATATATATATATATATATATATATATATATATATATATATATATATATATATATATAGATAAAGCAAATCAATGGGTGGGCTACTTTCTTTTCTTTACTTTGTATTTATCGAAGTACTGTCAAGGTGGACTCCCAATCTTCCACCAATAATAGATTGACTCGAATTCTGATGCAGTTCTTTTATAATTTTTCTTTAGAAAAATGTGAAAATATGCAAGCACATATATATATATATATATATAGACAGACACACACACATGCACGTGTGTTTGAGCTTTGGGGTGCACACCCTAATGCAATGCGCAGCGCACACCTATGATGGCCAGCTTTAGACAGGCAAGGATGCTGCAGTAGGGAGAAAATAAGGGAGCTTGGCTGTCCCAGTATATATGTCTGGTTGCTTATGTGCAGACTCTGTGTCTCGATAAGTTCACCTTTACAGAAAAAAATAAATGTACCTATTTTAGCAGAAAAAAATCAGCATTTATTATTTTTTTCTGCAGGAGCCTGGAAAGCATTGCACCCATGATTAGTAGATGATGGGTGCAATATGGGCTCCTGCAGACATGTCCTTCGTCTTTCAGCCTGTACCACTTTATGGATTTTCTGTTTGAAATCCAAAAGACATGTCTATATAGTACAAGAGCGCACATCAGTGCCCCTGCAGCCCAATGTGGAAGACCGGAGTTGTAGTTTGTGCATTCACAGGAATCTGTGATTTCATATACCCCAGGAGTGTTCAGGAAGGTAGGAGGGATTTTTCTCAGCTAAGCACACCTTCCTGCCTGTATGCCTGAGCTAAGGGCAGATGGAAGTAATTGCTACATGAGTCACCTGCCCTTACTCAAGATGGCCACGGCCAGAAATGTTTGGGAATATATTTCAAAGTGATCTATCAACAAAATAAGACATGGATGGATAGGGAAGTTTGCTTTGAATATTAAAAATGAATTAAATAGCGTTTTTGGTTTGTGGTGCTCAGATGCAGTGTAGTTCCACTTTAAGAAGCACAGCTATTATGAACACATTTGGGTACACCCTATTAAACAAAGGTCAGGAAGGATCATACTCTTTCATGTAACCCTTCAGAGTTTTTCTGAGGGTGAACACGCTGATCTCTTTCATTGAAGCAAATCAGAGCGATGTGCTGATGATGAAACAATTTAAATACTTCATGAAAATGCATAGAGGGTTATGTAAATGAGCGTGGTTATAGGTTGATTAATAATTCAAAATGTCACACACGCTTAAGCCAGACCTTAATGTTTAATGTCAATATTTCAGTTGTTCTATTTTTTCCTCCAGAAGGAAAATGAAGGCGCCGTTTCGATTCCACAGTGCAAGCTCGTGTATCTTTTATACAGTACTGGAGTGAGTTCCGCAGACCAAGCGCAATGCGTTCTGCCTTCAGATCACAAGCACAAAGAAAAAAAAAATGCAAAGAATAAAAATATAGTCTGGAAATAACTTGTGCGCGCTATTAGTTTATGGAATGGCTTAGCTTCCATGTATTGTCCCAACATTTAAATAGTTATTAAAATTAAATAGTAAATTAGTTTAATTGACCTTACTGTATGATAGTTTACACTTTAAAAAACACAAGTTATGGTTATGTATTCATCATTCTTTTATATTTGGCAATTGCTGCTATAAATTCAGCTATTGTTTGCCATTACTAAGTTTCAAAAAGTAATACTAAGCAACAATACAGTCAGCCAGTAAACTACTGTTTGTTATCTAGGCCAGTGGTTCTCAACCTCAGACTAGACATGTGCAATTAGTTTCGTTTTTTTTCGTTATTTTCGTTCATTTGTTTTCGTACGAATGAACGAACGATTCGCTAAAAATTTTAACGAATAACGAATCGTTCGAATCCGAAAATAATGAAAATCCAAAAAAAAAACAAATTAGAAACAACGAATGTACGAATGAAGAAAATCCGAAAAACGAAAACAGGAACAACGAAAATGAAAATGAACGAAAAAATTCGTACATTCGTAACTTTTTTTTTTTTGTTGAATTGGTAATTTTTCGTGTCCCCTACAATGGTGCTGCTTAACGTGCCTCGAATGGATTTGAACGAAAACATTTGTAAATTCGTAACTTTTTTTTTTTTTTCGATTCTTAATTTTCCGTGTCTCTTACAATGGCGTTGCTTAACGTGCTTTGGATGTATTGAACGAAAAAATTCGTACATTTGTAACTTTTTTTTTCGATTCGTAATTTTTCGTGTCTCTTAACCACTTCCCGACCGCCCCCTGTATATATACGTCGGCAGAATGGCACGTACAGGCAGAATCACGTACCTGTACGTGACATTCTTCCGGCGGTTGGGGGGTCCGATCGGACCCCCCTCCGCCGGCGGGGACGGTCGGGATCGTGTCAGGAGCGATCCGGGACGAGGGGACGGCCAGTGGTTTCTGGCCACCCCCTCGCGATCGCTCCTGGCCAATGAAAAGCTTCCCCTTCCTGTCTATTGTATAGACAGGAAGGCGGAAGTGATGTCACGCTCGGTGCGCCGGTCTATGTGACCGGAGACGCCGAGCGGCGAACATGTAAAGGTTAGTGCACAACAGTACACTGACACCAGTACAGTTAGGCACATATTCCACCCCCCTGTCACCCCCTGATCACCCCCCAGATCACCCCCTCCCCCCCCAGTCACAGTGTCACTAATTGCAGTGATCATTTTTTTACTGATCACTGCATTTAGTGTCAGTGTGACTGTAATAACTGTCAGGGCAGTTAGTTTTAGGTCCAAGGTAGCCCCCTACCCCCCCCCTAATAAAGGTTTAACCCCTTGATTGCCCCCCAGGTAACCCTTTTACCCCCTTTTGCCAGTGTCACTAAGCGATCGTTTTTCTGATCGCTGTATTAGTGTCACTGCTGTCGCTAGGTAACCATTTTTTTTTTTTAGGTAACCGCCATGTTTATATAGGTTCATAAATAGTTTTATAGGTCAGGTACCCCCATATTACAACCTAAATAAAGGTTTTAACCCCTTGATTGCCCCTAGAGTTAACCCTTTCACCAGTGATCACTGTATAACTGTCACTGGTGACGCTGGTTAGCCAGTTAGTTATTTCGTTATTTAGGTTCCCCGTCAGGTTTTTATATAGCGTCAGGTACCCCCATATATTACCTAATAAAGGTTTTAACCCCCTGATTGCCCCTAGTTAACCCTTTCACCCCCTTTTGCCAGTGTCACTAAGCGATCGTTTTTCTGATCGCTGCATTAGTGTCGCTAGGTAACCATTTTTTTTTTTTTAGGTAATCGCCATGTTTATATAGGTTCATAAATAGGTTTATAGGTCAGGTACCCCCATATTACAACCTAAATAAAGGTTTTAACCCCCTGATTGCCCCTAGAGTTAACCCTTTCACCAGTGATCACTGTATAACTGTCACTGGTGACGCTGGTTAGCCAGTTAGTTATTTCGTTATTTAGGTTCCCCGTCAGGTTTTTATATAGCGTCAGGTACCCCCATATATTACCTAATGAAGGTTTAACCCCCTGATTGCCCCTAGTTAACCCTTTCACCCCCTTTTGCCAGTGTCACTAAGCGATCGTTTTTCTGATCGCTGCATTAGTGTCGCTAGGTAACCAGTTTTTTTTTGTATTACTGTTACGGGTGACGCTGGTTAGTTAGCTTGTTTTTTATACTGTCAGGGCACCCGCCATTTATTACCCAATAACGGTTTAACCCCCTGATCGCCCGGCGGGTGATATCAATTAGGTTTTAGGGTCAAATAAGGTCTGCGTCGCCCCAGGTTAGTGCCAGTACCGCAAACACCCACGCACAAAGCATACACCTCCCTTAGTGGCACAGTATCTGAACAGATCAATATCTGATCTGATCAGATCTATACTAGCGTCCCAGCAGTTTAGGGTTCCAAAAAAAACCGCATTGTTAGCGGGATCAGCCCAGATACCTGCTAGCACCTGCGTTTTCCCCCTCCGCCCAGCCCAGCCCACCCAAGTGCAGTATCGATCGATCACTGTCACTTACAAAACACTAAGCACACATAACTGCAGCGTTCGCAGAGTCAGGCCTGATCCCTGCGATCGCTAACAGTTTTTTTGTGGTAGCGTTTTGATTCAGTCGCTTCAGTCAGGAGCTTTTTTACCTGTGAATCTCAAAAAAATAAAAAAAAATAAAATAGTTGTCGTTTTATTGTTCTCTCTCTCACTCTATTCTCTCTCTATTGTTGCTCTTTTTTTACTCCATTCTATTCTGCAATGTTTTATTATGTTTTATCATGTTTGATCATGCTTGCTTTTCAGGTATGTAATTTTGTTTACTGTGTTTTAGTGTTAAGCATTTTTTTGTTTTCAGGTGCGCCATTCAGTTGCAACGCGGATTTATTTATCTTGACAGCAACAGCGTTTGCTCCCACGATACATAAAGACGCGACTCCAACACTGTAGGAGGTGATTTCACCACCACAGTTAAAAAAAAGAGCATATATGCCGAAGCATGGGGGCATCAGGGGGGGGAGGAGCGATTGGCTCCTAATGCCACGTACATACGGTCGAAATTCCGACCGTGTGTACACGCCCACGGCATAACTTTTGCGGGAGGATGCCCCCATGCATCGGCATATATAAATGGTGCATGTATGCCCATCATTAGAAGTGGGTGGATGAAGGGAGGTATTCTAATGGTGGGCATACCCACCAATCAATCTCTTTTTTTCGTTCAGCCAAGAGGCTGCATGAAAAAAAAAAAGATTACAATATATGTCCAGTATGTTGCTGGACTTTGAATGGTTATACCAGAATGATGCCTGCAGGTTTAGGTATCATCTTGGTATCATTCTTTTCAGCCAGTGATCGGCTTTCATGTAAAAGCAATTCTAGCGGGTAATTAGCCTCTAGACTGCTTTTACAAGCAGTGGGAGGGAATGTCCCCCCTCCCGGATATAAACCGCGCCATTGGGAAATTGGGAAAGCATTTTATCACACCAATCTTGGTGTGGTCAGATGCTTTGAGGGCAGAGGAAAGATCTAGGGTCTAATAGACCCCAATTTTTTCAAAAAAAGAGTACCTGTCACTGCCTATTGCTATCATAGGGGATATTTACATTCCCTGAGATAACAATAAAAATCATAACAAAGAAAAAAAATGGAAGGAACAGTTTAAAAATAAAATAAAAAAGCTAAATAAATAAAAAAAAAAAAAAAAAAAAAAAAAAAAGCACCCCTGCCCCCCCTTCTCTTGCGCAAAGGCGTACACAAGCGTTGGTCTGGCGTCATATGTAAACAGCAATTGCACCATGCATGTGAGGTATCACCGCGAAGGTCAGATCGAGGGCAGTAATTTTAGCAGTAGACCTCCTCCGTGAATCTAATGTGGTATCATGTAAAGGCTTTTAAAGGCTTTTAAAAATGTATGTAGTTTGTCGCCACTGCGTGTTTGTGCGCAATTTTAAAGCATGTCGTGTTTGGTATCCATGTACTCGGCCTAAGATCATATTTTTTATTTCATCAAAAATTTGAGCAATATAGTGTGTTTTAGTGCATTAAAATAAAAAAAAGTGTATTTTTTCCACAAAAAATGCGTTTGAAAAATCGCTGCGCAAATACTGTGTGGAAAAAAAAAAATGCAACACCCACCATTTTAATCTGTAGGGCCTTTGCTTTAACATTATATATAGTGTTTGGGGGTTCAACGTAATTTTCTTGCAAAAAAAAAATATGTTTTCATGTAAACAAAAAGTGTCAGAAAGGGCTTTGTCTACAAGTGGTTAGAAGAGTGGGTGACGTGTGACATAGGCTTCTAAATGTTGTGCATAAAATGCCAGGACAGTTCAAACCCCCCCCAAATGACCCCATTTTGGAAAGTAGACACCCCAAGCTATTTGATGAGAGCAATGTTGAGCCCATTAAATATTTTTTTTTTTTGTCCCAAGAGATTGAATAATGAAAAAAAAAAAAATATATATTTTTTTTACAAAAAGTTGTCACTAAATGATATATTGCTCAAACATGTCATGGGCATATGTAGAAATACACCCCAAAATACATTCTGTTGCTTCTCCTGAGTACGGGGATACCACATGTGTGGGACTTTTTGGGAGCCTAGCTGCGTACGGAACCCCAAAAACCAATCACCGCCTTCAGGCTTTCTAAGGGTGTAATTTTTTTATTTCACTTCTCACTGCCAATCACAGTTTCGGAGGCCATGGAATGCCCAGATGGCATAAAACCCCCAAAATGACCCCATTTTGGAAAGTAGACACCCCAAGCTATTTGCTGAGAGGTATTGTGAGTATTTTGCAGATGTCGCTTTTTGTCACAAAGTTTTGAAAATTGAAAAAAGAAAAAAAAATTTTTTTTTTCTTTACTTTCTTCATTTTCAAAAACAAATGAGAGCTGTAAAATACTCACCATGCCTCTCAACAAATAGCTTGGGGTGTCTACTTTCCAAAATGGGGTCATTTGGGGGGGTTTTGTGCTATTTTGGCATTTTATGGCCTTCGAAACTGTGATAGGTAGTGAGGAGTGAAATCAAAAATTTGCACCCTTAGAAATCCTGAAGGCGGTGCTTGGGTTTCGGGGCCCCGTACGCGGCTAGGCTCCCAAAAAGTCCCACACATGTGGTATCCCCATACTCAGGAGAAGCAGCAAAATGTATTTTGGGGTGCAATTCCACATATAACTATGGCATGTGTGAGCAATATATCATTTAGTGACAACTTTTTGAAAAAAAAAAAAATCTTTTTTATTTTTGTCTTTATTCAATCACTTGGGACTAAAAAAAAAAATATTCAATGGGCTCAACATGCCTCTCAGCAAATAGCTTGGGGTGTCTACTTTCCAAAATGGGGTCATTTGGGGGGGTTTTGTACTTCTCTGCCATTTTAGCACCTCAAGAAATGAAATAGGCAGTCATAAATTAAAAGCGGTGTAAATTCCAGAAAATGTACTCTAGTTTGTAGACGCTATAACTTTTGCGCAAACCAATAAATATACGCTTATTGGCATTTTTTTTACTAAAGACATGTGGCTGAATACATTTTGGCCCAAATGTTTGACTAAAATTGAGTTTATTAGATTTTTTTTATAACAAAAAGTAGAAAATCTCTTTTTTTTTCAAAATTTTCGCTCTTTTTCCGTTTATATCGCAAAAAATAAAAATCACAGAGGCAATCAAATACCATCAAAAGAAAGCTCTATTTGTGGGAAGAAAAGGACGCAAATTTCGTTTGGTTACAAAATTGCATGACCGCGCAATTACCAGTTAAAGTAGTGCAGTGCGAAATTGAAAAAAGACCTCTGGTCCTTTGGCTGCCAAATGGTCCGGGGCTGAAGTGGTTAAAATGTAATAATAGCATACACATAACATAACATTATGAATTATGCTCCGATTACGAATCTACGAATGTTACGAATGTTACAAATGTACAAATAAGTACGAATGCGTTCGAATAAACGAATTAACGAAAAAATAACTTTTACGAAAATACGAATCGTTACGAATACGAACACCGACGACTTATGAATTTACGAATCGTTACGAATCAACGGAAACGAAAAAAACGAAACGAAAATAAACAAATTTTTTTGTTGTGCACATGTCTACCTCAGACCTCAAGTACCCCCAAGGGGCCATGTTTTGTGAACTAACCTAAAATAGCTCTTATCAATACCATTTCATTGATATTGATGTAAAGCAGCTGTGCAAAGTAAAGGAAAACCTGAAAACATGGCCTGTTGGGGGTACTTGAGGACTGAGGTTGAGAACCCCTGATCTAGGCAACACTGCAACTATGCTACAACCTCAGACATTAAATATGAACAAAGCATATGCCTACATAGCAGAGGCGCAACTTGGACCTTCAAGGCCCGGTGCAAGAAACCATAAAGTTCCCATCCCCCTTCCATCCGAGCCCCTGGCTGCCAGTTCTGGGAGGGCTTCCATGGACACCCTCCCAGAACCCTGCCTCCCATCCGCCCCTTACTCGGATCGCTGATCACCTGAGTCTCAGTGACTCAGTGATCACAGCGCGCTCCTATAGGGCACGCACAGGGAGCGTGCACAGGGGAGGACGTCATATGACGGCCTCCCGGGAAGTGAGATTCGCGATGTGGCCGTCATTCGGCCATAGCGCGGATGTCAAGTGGTTAAGCCCACTTACTGCGACAAAGTACCCCATAGCATTGCAGGAGGTAAATGTATTTTTTGTATGTGTGCGCTGTAATATTTTGTTCTGTTTTTTGGTCTTATGGCTGCACCATCTTTAATGCATCTTTTAGGGTGTGCCCCCCAAATATCTTGTTTGTCTATTGCATGGATTCTGACCAAATCCTTTTGGGCAGGAGCATCTCACTCCCTCATTGCCTCTCATTAGTGTCCACCTGTGTCATAGGTGGAGACCTTTAGTTCTCCCATATAGAGGAGTGTATTTCTCCCATGGTTGAGAGAAGCAGGATCTCCCATTCTATGGATCCCTTGGGGCAACCCATACCAGTTCTTCTAGACAATATTGGGATGTGGTAAAAGGTGTCGGGTTCCTTCATTTATTGGTTTTCTCTTGTACTATATACGTTTTTCCCTAATGGAGCGGCCACACTGCCCAGAAGAGAAGTAGTTCCAAAAAAGCTTTGGCCATCATATATTATAAGCCTATTTAACGCAATTATAGGCCTCTTATAAAATGATTATAAAATGATTAAAAACAACTTTTGAAATGATACTAACATATTAAAGCTTCTATGAGATTTTAGTGATTGGTTAGTGATCGAGTTTAACCTTTTGCGGACCGCCCACTGTCATATGACAGCGGAAAGAAACATCTGTTGTTCCGGGCCGCCGTCATATGACGGCATTTCCTTTGCGGCCACTAGGACCCGTAAACACACAGATCCACGTGCTGTCAGAGGAGAGGAGACTGATGGAGTGTCCCTTGTACATAGGGACACCGATCGGTCACCTCCCCCGGTCAGTCCCCTCCCCCTACAGTTAGAATCACTCCCATAGGAAACATATTAACCCCTTGATCACCCCCTAGTAGGGATGGGCCCGGTGTTCGCCCGTTCGGCGAGCCCAGAACTATTTGGGCCGCTCGCATCGCATTCGTGTGATGCGAGCGGCCCGCAATGCATTGCGCCAGTCGCAGTGCAATGCTGGCTGATGATTGGCCAAGCATGCACTGTGACCCCGCATGCTTGGCCAATCACAGCGCCGGCAGCGAGGAGAGACATAATTGGCTACAGGCAGGATGCCTGTAGCCAATTATAGCTCAGGGGCTTTAGTACACGCCCCACGGTATAAGAGGTCTCGCATATTGTGTTTCAGTGTCAGCGTGCTGCTGACTGCTGACAATATGTGCTGTATTTCTGGAAATTTGTGTGTGCGTGCTGTTAGTACAGCATTGCAGTATCACATCTGGGGGGTGTCTATAGGTTGCCTGTGAAGGGGGGCAGGTTTCCTGTGCTTAGAACTGTCCCTGCAAAAAGTGTAATTTTTGCAGGGAAAAAAAGCTATTTAAAAGCACTCGCGGCTAATGAATTGATGGCTCCCGTAACACAGAGAACTGTCATTCATTGATAAAAAAAAAAAAGCGTGGGGGTCCCCCCAAATTCAATAACCAGGCCCTTCAGGTCTGGGAGGGATATTAAGGGGGGCCCTAGCCAAAAAAAAAAATGGCGTAGGGTCCCCCTCAAAATCCATACCAGACCCTTATCCGAGCACGCAACCTGGCAGGCCGCAGGAAAAGAGGGGGGGATGAGAGCGCCCCCCCTCCCGCCTGAACCGTACCAGGCCACATGCCCTCAACATTGGGAGGATGCTACAAAAGTACCCCTACCATTTCGTCAAAAATTGTAAAAATGACAGGAGACGGTCTTTGACAATTCCTTTATTAAAATCTTCTTTCTTCTTTCTTCTGGTCTTCCTTTCTTCATCCTTCGGTTTCTTCATCTTCTCCTACCGGCATCTTCTTCCATCTTCTTCTTCCATCATCTTCTTCCTCCGATCCGCTTCTTCTTGCGCTGGTCTTCTCGTCCTTCTCATCCGGCATCTTCTTCCATGGCGTCAGCATCGGTGTCTCTTCTTGGGCCACTCTTCGCAATGGGAGGCTCCCGCTGTGTGAGGCTTCGCTGCGTCTGACAGGTCTTTTATAACGGGGGGCACCTGGTGACATTCTTTCCTGCAAAAATGACACTTTTTGCAGGGACAGTTCTAAGCACAGGAAACATGCGCCCCTTCACAGGCATACTATAGACACCCCCCAGGTACAAAATTTAAAGGAATATTACACTTTTATTGTTTCAATTTAAGCATTATTAAAATCACTGCTCCTGAAAAAACGGCCGTTTTAAAAAAAAATAATTGCATTGATACATGTCCCCTGGGGCAGGACCCAGGTCCCCAAACACTTTTTATGACAATAACATGCATATTAGCCTTTAAAATTAGCACTTTTGATTTCGAACGTTCGCATCCATTATAACTAATAGGGTTCTAAAGCTCGCACAGACTTTAGGTCCGTTCGCGGGTTCTGGTGCGAGCCGAACGGGGGGTGTTCGGCTCATCCCTACCCCCTAGTGTTAACCCCTTCCCTGACAGTCACATTTACACAGTAATCAATCAATTTTTATAGCACGGATCTCTGTATAAATGTGAATGGTCCCAAAAATGTGTCAAGGATATGTCTGCCGCAATATCGCAGTCACGAAAAAAATTGCAGATCGCCGCTATTACTAGAAAAAAAAATAATAATAAAAATGCTAGAAATCTATCCCCTATTTTGTAGACGCTACTTTTGCGCAAACCAATCAATATACGCCTATTGCGATTTTTTTTTTAACAAAAATATTTAGAAGAATACGTATAGGCTTAAACTGAGGAAAAAATTTGTTTAAAAAAATAATAAAATTGGATATTTATTATAGCAAAAAGTAAAAAATATTGCGTTTTTTAAAACTTGTCCCTCTTCTTTTGTTTAAAATTTTATTTGGGTACATCGTTGCATGACCGCGCAATTGTCATTCAAAATGTGACAGCGCTGAAAGCTGAAAAATGGCTTGGTCAGGAAGGGGGTGTTCGTGCCTGGTAGGCAAGTGGTTAAAGTATATTTCTAGGCAAATATTTTTTATTTTTTTGCTGTGGATAGAGTAAGGAAGGCTTAAAATCCCTGCCAGATTTTATTGCTGTCTTTGGCTCCTCTGTTTGTCTTGATTATTATTCTTGGAACAGGAAGTAAGGGAAATCCTTGAACCCCACCTGTTCCTGGGGACACCTGTCTAATGCCGCGTACACACGATAGGGAATTCTCGTCGGAAAAAGCTCTCATGGTTTTCCCAACAGAATTCCGACGGAATTCCGCTCAAACTGTCTTGCCTACACACGGTCACACCAAATTCTGACCATCAAGAACGCAGTGACGTACAACACTACAACGAGCCAAGAAAAAATGAAGTTCAATGCTTCTGAGCATGCGTCGAATTGTTTCCGAGCATGCGTAGGAATTTTGCACGTCGGAATTGCTACAGACGATCGGAATTTCCAATAGAAACCTTTTCCGTCTGAAAAATTGAGAACATGCTCTCAAAATTTTGCTGGCGGGAATTCGGCCAGCAAAATTCCAATGGAGCTCTCATCGGTCTTTTGCTAGCCGAAATTCCGATCGTGTGTACGCGGCATTAGAGGGCATTTTGGAGACTATTTTGTATTTAAATAAATATGAACGAGTTTCGTTTCAGAAAAACCTCAGCTAGGAAGTGCAGACATCAGGAGAGGTAAATATTTTTATGCTTCCTTGCAGTTGCAGCATTTAAAAAAAAAAAATGTTGGAGGCCCATTTACACCAAAGAAATCCATTGTGATGCATTACCATGTATTGCGTTGTCAGTAAGTTTATTACGAGCTGGCTGACAATGGATGAAAAAACATACATGAAATGTTTTTCAAAGCATAACATACAGTATGTGCTTTGGTGGTGTGCTGCAGTGCATCACTCTCCACCTTACAGTGTTTTAGAGTGCCTTTCACATTAAATGGAACCACAAAGCTCTGCACACAGAACATGTTCCATGCTTTGCAGCAACATGCATTAATGTGAGTTTTTAGTGCGCATTGCCACAATGCACAAGTGAGAATGGGTCCTGAGTAGGACCTCTTTCAGACTGGGGAGCGGGCCGCATTAGCTGTAAAGCGCCGCTAGTTTTAGTGACGCTTTACCGCTGTTTAAGCAGGGGTTTTTGTCCAAAGAAAGGGTTAAAAGTGCCCGTGTTTAGCACTTTGCAGGCACTTCGGCAGCGCTGCCTATTAATTTCAATGGGCAGGGGCAGTTTAGGAGCGGTGTATACAGAGCTCCCAAACCGCCCCAAAGATGACCTTTTCTAACGTCCTGCAAGCGCACCGCCGCAGTATGAAAGCACTCAGGCTTTCACACTGGGAAGGCATGAGAGGCGTTTTTTGGGTGCTTTACAGGCGCTATTTTTTGCGCTAAAATGCCTGGAAAACGCCTTCAGTGTGAAAGGGGTCTAAGCCAATGGTCATCAACCCTGTCCTCAGGGCCCACTAACAGGCCAGGTTTGCAAGATAACTGAAATACATCACAGGTGATATCATTTGCTGCTCAGTGATTGCAGTATTCTAGTCTGCATCTCCCTAAGGTAATGCATAAAACCTGGCCTGTTAGTGGGCCCTGACGGCAGGGTTGATGACCACTGGTCTAAGCAACATTATTTTAAACCTATGACTACACTGCCAATTAAGTCTCCATACTGATATGAAATGTAACTGCCAGTAACTGTCAGTCATCTCATTTCCAGACCACTGACATCAATGTGGTAAAAATTAGAAAAATGTCAGCAAACAGTTGGATCTCACAGAAGCAAAAATATTTAACCGCTTGCCATTCGACCCATAACAGCTTTATTGCTATAGAGTGGCCACACTGCATTTCCTGGGTATCGGCATGAATGCACCTGACGGTCATTCGTTAACCAGGCAGAACCGCAGTCTGCCTATGTAAACAAGGCAGATTGTCATTCTGTCAGTATGGAAGGAATTAATCCTGTGTTCCTGTAAAACAGGAATCAGTGCTTTCCATTAGTAAAAGCACCTCCCCCACAGTAGTAAAACACTGGCTAGGCACACAGTTAAAGGGGATGTAAATGTTTGTTTTTTATTTTTTAAATAGGTTCCTTTAAGCTAGTGCATTGTTGGTTCACTTACCTTTTCCTTCTAAATGTTTTTTTTCTTTGTTTTCTTTGTCTGAATTTCTCACTTCCTGTTCCTCCTCAGTAAGCTGTTCAGTAAGCTGTTCTGGCTGACTAAACACCGCCCGAAAGATGGTGTGAAGTTTACTGAGGAGAAACAGGAAGTGAGAAATTCAGACAAAGAAAAAAAAACATTTGGAAGGGAAATCGAAAGAAAAATATAAGTGAACCAACAATGCACTAGCTTAAAGGAACCTATTTAGAAAATAAAAAAAGAAACCTTTACAACCCCCTTTAACCCTTTGATCGCCCCTGATGTTAACCCTTTCCAGCCAGTATCATTAGTACAGTGATAGTGCATATTATTTAGCACTGATCTCCGTATTCGTGTCACTGGTTCCCAAAAAAGTGTCAAGTGTCAGTGCTCTATTTGTCCGCCGCAATATCACAGTCCCGTTACTAGTAAAAAAATTGAAAATAAATAAAAATTCAAAAAATATATCCCATAGTTTGTAGACGCTATAACTTTTGCGCAAACCAAACATTATACGCTTATTGGGATTTTATTTATCAAAAATATGTAGCAGAATACATATTGGCCTATATTTTTTTTTTTTCAAAATTGCTTATAGTGCAAAAAATGTAAAAACGCAATGGTGACCAAATACCGCCAAAAGAAAGTTCTATTTATGGGAAAAAAAGAACATAAATTTTATTTGGGTACAGTGTCGCATGGCCATGCAATTGTCAATTAAGTTAATGCAGTGCTGTATCGCAATATATGGCCTAGTCATGAAGTGGGGTAAACCTTCCGGAGGTCAAGTGGTTAAAGTGTATTTCTAGGCAAATCTTTTCTTTTGGGTTTCGATAGAGTGGAAAGGAATTTTAACACCTGTCAAGTTATTGGTGTTTGCGCCGCCCATTATAGAGATTCCCGCTCTCTATTTGTTGTGAAGGGAAATCTCCCTAATAGGACACAGATGTCAAAAAACTAAATAAAAACACTGACAGGGGTTATAGCCCTCCCTTTCTCTATCCAAAAAAAAAAACAAACAAGTTTTGCCTTTAATTCTACTTTATTAACCCCGTTATACTAGGGTTGCCACCTTTTCTTTAAGTCAACCCCGAACACTTTAGCGGCACACAGCAATTTTTTTTTGTAGTATAACATATACATATATTTTTCTATTAAATAACATTTCTAATCATATGACGTTAATAACAGGAGTCCTCCTTTACATCAGAGTCCACAGAGTTCCCCTTTACATCTGAACTCAGAGAGTTCCCTTTCACTGTTAGGGGGGACTCTGTAGACTCTGATGTAAGGGAGAACTCTGGGGACTCTGACATAAGGGATGCTCTGGGAACCCTGATTTAAGGGGGAACACTGAGAACTCTGATGTACGGAGAAGACTCTGATTGAAGGGGGAATACTGTGGCCTCAGGTGTAAAGGGAAATTCTGATGTAAAGGGTGCTCTGAGAACCCTGATTTACCTTAGTGTACTCACTCTGAGGCAGGAGATAGAAGGGGGGAGACTTCAGTCACAGACAGAGATGGATGGTGAGCTCACTCACCCATTGGCAGTCAGCACCTCTCATCCAGATGAGGCTGCTGAACTTCAAATTTCCAGCCCGCACTTTCCTTTTCTAAGGAGTGTGGGCAGACCCAAAGGGGTAGGGCCGGGAGGAAGAGGTGCAGATCAAGCCCTCTCTCCTCTCCCATCTGTATGTGTGTTTGGGGGGGGGTTGTTAGTGCTGGCTTTGGGCAGCATGAAAGAGTGTAACAGACACTCTCAGCTTAGACAACTGCAGCCAGCAACCCTGCTGGGAAGCTATAGTCCAGTCTAAATAATGTGTCCGGGTTTCAGGCAGTCTGAAACCCGGACACATGATTCCAAACCCGAACTGTCCGGGTGAATCCCGGACAGGTGGCAACCCTACGTTATACGTTGGCACAATGGCACAGGTGGGCAAAAGGGCGTACCCTTACGTCCCTCCGTGTAAGCTGCCTAGTGGACTCGGTGGCCTGCGATCATGTCAAGGAGAGGAAGAACAGGAGATGCCTATATAAACAAGGCATTTCCCTATTCTGCCTAGTGACATACTGCTCCCTGTCATCGGGAGCAGTGATCTCTGTCATGTCCTAGGTAGCCCATCCCCCCTACAGTTAGAACACACTGAGGGAACAGTTAACCCCTTGATTGCCCCCTAGTGTTTAACACCTTCCCTGCCAGTGATGTTTATACATTTATACAGTAATCAGCGGCTATCACGGCTCTGATTGCTGTATAAATGTCAATGATTCCAAAATATTGTCAAAAGTGTTCCATCTGTCCGCCGCAAGGTCACAGTCCTGATAAGTTACTGATCACCGCCATTAATAGTAAAAAAAAAAAAAATAATAAAAAATGCCATAAATCTATTCCCTATTTTGTAGACGCTATAACTTTTGCGCAAACCAATCAATATACCCTTATTGAGATTTTTCTTTTACCAAAAATATGTATATAGAATATATCTCGGCCTAAACTGAGGAAGAAATTATTTTTTTTATATATTTTTTGGAGATATTTATTATAGCAAAAGGTAAAAAATATTGAGTTTTTTTTCCAAAATTGTCGCCCTTTTCTTGTTCATAGCGCAAAAAATAAAAATCGCAGAGGTGATCAAACACCACCAAAAGAAAGCTCTATTTGTGGAAAAAAATTTGTTTGGGTACAGTGTTGCACGACCGCGCAATTGTCAGTTAACCACTTCAGCCCCGGACCAATTGGCAGCCAAAGGACCAGGCCCTTTTTGCGATTCGGCACTGCGTCACTTTAACTGACAATTGCGTGCTCGTGCGACGTGGCTCCCAAACAAAATTGGCGTCCTTTTTTCCCACAAATAGAGCTTTCTTTTGGTGCTTTTTGCTATAATAAATATCCCCAAAAAATATATAAAAAAACATTTTTTTTCCTCAGTTTAGGCCGATACGTATTCTTCTACATATTTTTGGTAAAAAAAATCGCAATTAGCGATTATTGATTGGATTGTGCAAAAGTTATAGCGTTTACAAAATAGGGGATAGTTTTATAGCATTTTTATTAATATTTTTTTTTTTACTAGTAATGGCGGCGATCAGCGATTTTTATTGTGACTGCGACATTATGGCGGACACATCGGACATTTTTGACACATTTTTGGGACCATTGTCATTTATACAGCAATCAATGCTATTTAAATGCATTGGTTCCTGTATAAATGACAGTTACAGTGAAAGAGTTAACCACTAGGGGGAGGGGAGGGGTTATGGGCTGTGACGTGTGTGTTTTTTTTAACATTAGGGGGCGGGGCTGACGTCTGACGTCATTGATCGGCTTTCCCGATGACAGGGAACAGCCGATCAATGACAGGCAGAGTAGGAAGCGCTGCAGACCACACAGACCTCTCCCCGTTCTTCAGCTCTGTGACCTGATCGCGGGACACCAGCAGCGATCGGGTCCGCTGGTCCCGCGGCGGTGGTGACGGAGCTCCCGACCGGGTCGCGAGCGCGCCCGACCCACGGCTAGGCAATTAAAAGGCCACGTACCTGTACGTGGTTTTGCCTAGCCGTGCCATTCTGCCGATGTATATGTGCAGGAGGCGGTCGGGAAGCGGTTAAAGCGACGCAGTCCAGTATCGCAAAAAATGCTCTTGTCATTAAGGGGGCAAATCCTTCCGGGGCTGAAGTGGTTAAACCCCAGTGTAGTCCTAGACTAAAGTAGCTCAGAAGGAACCCTGATAAGCATACTTTATCTGCCCATCTAATCACCTTTTCATTACAGTATACAGTATTGACTTGTAGCAAGCAAGTGCACTCATTCAGATGGCACTTAGAAGCTGTTGTACTATATACACAAAACATTTCACAGCTGTCATGGAGATCTTAGGGTTATGTGGGATTTAAACAGTGGCTGCAATACTGAAAAACAGGAATGTAGAAGAAGTAGTCACTGTACATGGTGGTTCTTCTAGTGATGAAAGTGTTAGTGCACTATTGAAGTGTGAAGATAAAGGCCTACTGCAGTCCTCCTGCTTGTCCTATACCATTTGTCTGTTAGCATGACAGCACCGGCAGGTTGTCAGGTGTAATAGGCTTGACTGCCATTCCATGCTTCTGCACATTGCAGTAGGCAAAACAAAAGCTTTTACAGTATAATGGCCTAAACCTGCCATGTACAGGAGCTTAAAGCAGAACTAAAGGCAAAACTTAAGCCTCGTAGACACAATGGATTCAGATGAAATGATTGAACACCCTCAAAGGTAGGCAGCCTCGAATTCCTGCAGAGATTTCACATCCCAAAAAGACTTATGCCGCCTAAATCTTGAATGTTTTTCCCCACGGAATTCCGCTCAAGCTTGGCTTGCATTCACACGGTCACACAAAAGTTTGCTGAACTTTCGACCGCCAAGAACGCGGTGACGTACAACAATACGACGAGCCGCGAAAATAAGGTTCAATGCTTCCGAGCATGCGTCGAATTGTTTCCGAGCATGAGTAGGAATTTTTCACGTCGGAATTGGTACTGACGATCGGAATTTGAGGAGATGCTAGGCCCACTAACAGCATGCAGCATCTGTTA
Source organism: Lithobates sylvaticus (assembly GCA_028564925.1). Classification (NCBI taxonomy): domain Eukaryota; kingdom Metazoa; phylum Chordata; class Amphibia; order Anura; family Ranidae; genus Lithobates; species Lithobates sylvaticus. The sequence goes on from CM053032.1 coordinate 211,026,996, forward strand.
CACTTTTTTAGAGACCTGTGGTATATTATGGATTGAGAGATCATTACTCTTGTATGCGCTGATATGACTTGAGACAGTAATGTGTGAACTTGTCATGTCATTGTAGCACCCTGGAGTTTAGGCATGGTTGCTCCTCACAAATTTACTTGCCTGGAGTTGTTATCCTGGTTGATTGGTAGAGATCTATTGTTTTCTCGCTAAGTTTGGCCTTGTTGCACTTTTCTCCTCTACCACTAGGTGGCCAGGTACTTGGAAGTACTATATACGAGATGGGGAAACGCAAGGTCAGGTTATGGGTATATGGGGTATCTCAGCCAATGGGCAGGAGTTTTCTTGGATACCTTGGCCTGCTGGGAGAGCCTATATATTCGGGTGGAGTCAGATGATCTGTGTTCTGTGCCACCTGGACGGCTGTCTGGGTGGACGTGTGTCGTATTGCCCATGCTGCTAGGCTGGAGATGGGGCCTATCCAGGCCTATCCTATCTGCGGCTTGCAGTCCAACCAAAATAGACGATTCTGCTGGCCGGAGAACCTGTCATGGTCGGAGGAAGAGGTTAAGCTGTCGCCAGTAAGGGACTATCTGCCCAAGCAAGTACCAGGGCAGCATTTTTACCAACTGGGGACGGTGAAGAATCTGGAAACTTCAGTGTGTATCAAGCCAGGGACCCAGCCAGCAGAGGTGACGCTTGCAGAGTAGCCTTGTGTGTCAAGCCAGGGACCTAGCAGGCCAGTGGGGGTGAAGCTTGAGAGGTGCCAAGCTAGGGACCCAGCAGAGAAGTGGGAGACACTTGAGGAAGATACCACTGTGAAGATTAGAGGAGCTCAAGGGATTCAGTGGCAGTGAATCAGTGGGTCTAGTGAGAGACCGGGAGCTCAATGTGCTGAAGAACTACAACGGGCGATTGTAGTGAAAGTGAAGGAACTGTTAAGCTTTGTGTTAGGAACTGTTAAAGACTGTTGCCATATGAAACAGCATTCCTGCACATGCAGATGTGGCGTCTTGCTGGATGCCTTTCCCTGGATGGCTGTGCTCCTATTGGAGTCTGCCAATTAATCTTAAAGCAACTACCTAAGGGTGTCCTGGCCCTTACTCTTTCTCACCCAAAAAAGTTTGTTAAGAGATATAAACTTTCTTTTGCATTCAAGAAATTGCATATATAACTTTAACTACTCTGCACCCACCATGCCTCACAACCCACTACATAAAGAAGGATGTCAGCTATTCCTGGCCCTGGAGGTTCTCATTAAATCAAAGGAGGCCTGGGACCTTGCTACATCATCATGTAATCTGTACTTTTGCCTTGGAATATGTCCTGTAAATGCACAATATATTAAATCAATAATTAAAAAAAGGGATTCTATAATCCAGACCTGCATGAACATGCTGTGAAGGGATACATAAGAGGCCTCATTAGCAAATCTCTGGTTGTCAGTAGTCTGTTAAGTCATGTTATGGCAGAATTTTTAATGACCATTTCTAAGATGAAATAGTCACAAACACAGTTCTTATAGAAATATTGACTTTTTTTTTTTTTTTTTTTTTTAGCTCAGTCTTATTTTATTAAGTTTATAATTTAGAAAAAACATAGGAAGAACATAAGAAAGATGTAGAACATAGGAAGAACATAAGAAAGATGTAGAAAATAATTACCAAATAATGTTTACCTATTTTAAAAGGCTTTTCTATTGTAATGGGATTTAACTGTCTAAAGGCCGGCAGTGTACGGAATGCTCCCATTGCTTGCTGACCCTACAGACAAAGATTTTAATCTAACTTTTTTAAAGAATAAGCAGGGGTCAAGTCCTGGGGAAAAAAGTGTGGGAACCCCCACCCAAGATCCACTCGCCCACCAGAAAAAAAAAATGAGAAGCTCATATGCGCGAACGCTTCAAAAGTGGTATTTTTCATCCAATTTTCGTATTGTGTGTATGAAGCTTAACTGTTAGTACATAAAAAAAAAAAACAATCCTCAATAAACATAAATACGGTAATTCTCTGAATAATCAGCATTCATTCAATTGTGCTTCCATGCAAATGTGAACATCATGTTCTGATTTTTATTGGGGAATTTTATTTTGTATATAGAGTGTTTATGTGGTGAGTTTACACTTTTCATTGAACAGAGTTTGGATAACACAGAGTTAAATGGAAAGGTCATAAATGAACTGCACATTATCTGGATAGAATGCTTAGGGAGATAGTGATGTGTTCCTGCTTAGGAGATGTATGTTAACTTGGGGGGGCTGCAAACTGTGCAGGGCTCCAACACACACTCGCTGCTATTCCAACCCTTCACATATTTCCACATAAACTTCCCTCCTGGCATTAAACTTTGTCAGGTATTGTGCTCAGCTTACCACCCCAAACTGATGTTCCTCCCTCAGCTCACCTCTCTCCCTGCATGTCCTGTGAGCAGAATAGCTGTGCTCCTCCTCTGGGTTCTCTCATCATATGGCACTGAAGATAGAGGAGGGGGTATTCAGCGGGACACACAGAGCAAGTATGCAGGAGACTGGGGGGGGGGGAGATGAGGAGAAAGAAAATCAGGAGGGGCCGGCGGGGAGGAGTGCATCACGAGAGGTCTGACTAAATACAATCTCTTAGCAGCAGGGACCTGATCTACCTGTCAGCTAGCTGTGATTGACGGGTAGATCGAAGCGGAAGCTATCATGGGGCTCCCTACTGGCAATGACTGAATGGTCAGGTGTGCGGCACCTACTATTGCGAGCTGTGTCGGCAGCTGCTGGTGTAGCACCTGCCACACAGCTCGCATACTTCAAAGTCTTGCAGGACACGGCTGCTAACGGGAACTGAGTTCCTGTTGTGGAAAAAGTACAGGAACTCCGTTCCTGCAGGACTTGAGCCCTGAGAATAAGGATACCCCGGTGTCCTTGACTCAGTTTTTTGGGGTGACCAGACCTCATTATTATCATTATTATCATTATATGTGGAACCAGGAACTCAACTAAAAACCTTACCAATAGCATCCCTAAAGGGAAAAGAAATTGTAAGGTGTTTTAATGTGACTGAAAACTGAAATATCACTGAAATATCACTTCACTGGCCTTTGCAGCTGTGCCCCATGTTCATATCAAATACAATGTACTTGCTTGAATACCTGGAAGAGAAAATTTTAATTTAAAAATTTAATTTAGTAACTGGCCATCAAGTGAAAGGGCCACACTAAGGGCTTAAGCATTAAATCTGAATGGTCTCAGGACACCTGCAGAGAAATGAGTTGCAGTACCTCAAATGTGACAATTGCTTTCCCTCCCCTCCCAACTCATAAACATATTCCATAGCACAATTCAATTGAATGCACTGATGCAAAGATGCAAGGCTTGTTAGTGGCTGAGGAGTAGTTCAAAGTGTTACCATAGCCATGCTTTATATTATTTGAAAGGTAACACAAATACGTAAGCCAAATCCCTAATTAATGTCATTTGCTCCAACACCCATGAACAGCTAAAGTGACTGTTCCTTACGCTTTGCTGGCAATTCACATCACATCTAGAATAGCACAGATTTTGTCAATGCAGACAACTTTGAAGTCACTATACATATATATATATATACAATAAAAATTAGAGACCAGAAAATAAACAGAACATGAACAGAAACTGGCCAAGAGGGGAATAAAAGTTTATTCAACGGTGATATGCCATGCAATACTCACCAACCAGTAATGGAGAACAAAAAAAATTAAAATTTGGGAGCCTTGCAATAATAATAATAATAATAATAATAACATTTTAGTCTCATCTGACCATAACACCTTTTTCCATGTGGCCTCAGAATGAAACTAAAATGTTATTATTTGGCCTCAACACCCTAACGATATATCTGGCGGAAATCCAATGCAGCTCACCATCCAAATAACATCATTCCTGCAGTAAAGCATGGAGGTGGTTATATCCTGTTATGGTGGTGTTTCTTTGCAGCAGTTCCTGGAGCACTTGTCAGGATAGAAGGAGAAATGGATGGGGCAAAATACTGTCAAATTCTTGAGAAAAATCCGTTGCCCTCTGCCAGAAAGTTGTCAATGGGGAGAATGTTTCCAACATGACAATGACCCAAAGCACTAGGCAAAAATTACCATGCAGTGGTTGGATAAAAAGGTGAATGACCTTGCATGGCCTAGTCAGAGCCAAACCCCATTGAAAATCTGTGGAATGACTTGAAGACTGCATTAAACAAACGATCACCATCAAATTTAACTGAACTTGAGCAGTTCTGCAAAGAAGAGTGTGCAAATATTGCAAAGTCTAGATGTACAAAGTTAGTAGAGACATATCCCAACAGACTAAAGGCTGTAATTAACCACTTCAGCCCAGGACCAATTGGCAGCCAAAGGACCAGGCCCCTTTTTGCGATTCGGCACTGCGTTGCTTTAACTGACAATTGCGCGGTCGTGCGACGTGGCTCCAAAACAAAATTGGCGTCCTTTTTTTCCCACAAATAGAGCTTTCTTTTGGTGGTATTTGATCGCCCCTGCGGTTTTTATTTTTTGCGCTATAAACAAAAATAGAGCGACAATTTTGAAAAAAATTTAATATTTTTTGCTTTTTGCTATAATAAATATCCCCAAAAAATATATAAAAAAACTTTTTTTTTCCTCAGTTTCGGCCGATACGTATTCTTCTACGTATTATTGATGCGATTATTGATTGGTTTGCGCAAAAGTTATAGCGTTTACAAAATAGGGGATAGTTTTATAGCATTTTTATTAATATTTTTTTTTTCACTAGTAATGGCGGCGATCAGCGGTTTTTATTGTGACTGCGACATTATGGCGGACACATCGGACATTTTTGACACATTTTTGGGACCATTGTCATTTATACAGCAATCAATGCTATTTAAATGCATTGATTCCTGTATAAATGACAGTTGTAGTGAAGGGGTTAACCACTAGGGGGAGGGGAGGGGTTATGGGCTATGACGTGTGTGTGTTTTTTTACATTAGGGGGCGGGGCTGACGTCTTACGTCATTGATCGGCTTTCCCGATGACTGGGAACAGCCAATCAATGACAGGCAGAGTAGGAAGCGCGGGGAGAGGTTTGTTTACACATACCTCTCCTCCCGGTTCTTCAGCTCCGTGACCCGATCGCGGGACACCAGCGACGATCGGGTCCGCTGGTCCCGCGGCCAGGGTCACGGAGCTCCCGACCGGGTCACGAGCGCGCCGCTAGCGGCGCGCACGCGACCCACGGGCTGGCATTTAAAGGATCCCGTACAGGTCTGGGATTTTGCCTGCCCGTGCCATTCTGCTCACGTATATGTACATGAGGCGGTCAGGAAGCAGTTAAAGCACATGGTCCAATAAAATACTGACATAAGGGGGTGATCCTTTTTCCAACTCAGTGATTTCGTGTTTGATTTTCTTTTTTCTGACATGTTGGAGTTATATCTTTCACTTGAATGTTATAAGTTGCACTAGTTACTACAGCTGGATAAAACAAAAACTGTCTCTGACTTTATTTCAGACTGCAAAGCAACAAAATGTGAATTGTTTAAAGGGGGGTGTTTCTTTTCTATTACCCAATGCAGGACAAAGGATTTCTTGACCTAATCAGACATCTCTGATTTTACTTATTACTGCACAACAAATCCTAAAAAAATAAAATAAAATAAAAAAATCTGTACATTTAAATGTTGTTGTTTGATTACAGGAAAAATTGCACAAACTTTCTGTCCTCACAAGTCCAAAAATTTGTCATGTAGAAGTTTAAGGTGGAACTCTAGGGGAAAACTTTTTTTTTTTTTACTTTTCATTGGTCCTGCCTATTTTTCAACAAAGCTAGATATACAGTACTACATTAGGGCAGATGCTGTGAATGCTAAAAATCCAACCCGTATTCATGCCAGATACTACTGCCAGCTGTGATCTTCTGGCTCTGCCACCGAACTGTGCTTGTGACTAGGGATGAGCCGAACACCCCCCAGTTCGGTCCGCAGCAGAATATGTTACCAGGCCAAAGATTTGTTCGAACATCGTTATATAGTCTATGGGACACGAACGGACACGAAAAAAACAAAAGTGCTAATTTTAAAGGCTTATAATAAAGTTATTGCCATAAAAAGTGTTTGGGGACCCGGGTCCTGCCCCAGGGGACATTTATCAATGCAAAAAAAAGTTTTAAAAACAGACATTTTTCGGGAGCAGTGATTTTAATAATGCTTAACCACCTGATTACTTTGCACTTAAACCCCCCTCGTGACCAGACCAATTTTCAGCTTTTGGCGCTGACGCACTTTGAATGACAATTGCGCGGTCATACAACACTGTACCCAAATGAAATTTTTATCATTTTTTTTCCCACAAATAGAGCTTTCTTTTGGTGGTATTTAATCACAGCTGGGGTTTTTATTTTTTGCTAAACAAACAAAAAAAGATGGAAAATTAAAAAAAGAAAAAAAATCATGTTTAATAGTTTGTTATACAATTTTGCAAACAGGTAATTTTTCTGCTTCATTGATATGCGCTGATGAGGCGGCACAGGTGGGCACTGATAGGCTGCACTGGTGGGCACTGATAGACTGCACTGGTGGGCACTGATAGGCTGCACTGGTGGGGACAGATAAGTCGGTACTGATGGGGACAGCAAAGATGGCCCTGATGGGCACGGATGGGTGGCACCGATGGGTGGCACAGATGGGTGGCACCGATGGGCACTGATGGATGACAATGATGGGCACTGCTGGGTGGCACTGATGGGTGGCACTGATGGGCACTGATAGGTGGCACTGATGGGCACTAGTAGGTGACACAGATGAGCACTGGCAGGTGACACTGATGTGCAGCACTGGCACTGTGGGAACTGAGAGATGGCACTGCGGGCACTGACAGATGGCACTGTGGGCACTGACAGATGGCACTGTGGGGACTGGTAGGCGGCACTTTAATGGGGCAAAGGTGGGCACCATGGATTGGGCACATTGCAGTGAGAGGGACTGATGTCCCTCTCACTGCCGCCGGTGATCGGCTTTTTTTTTTCTCTCCTCGCGCTGTCAGCGCGAGGAGGAAAAAAAGCCGATTACCGGCTCTGTTATTATCACATGATCAGCTGTCATTGGCTGACAGCTGATCACGTGGTAAGGGGTCGGGATCGACCCCTTACTCGGATCTGTGATCCAGCGAGTCTCACAGACTCGCTGATCACAGAGCGCGCTGCTCGCGCAGGCAGCTCGTGGCTGGGACGGCGTCAATAGACGTAGTCCCGGCACATTAGATCCGCGCTGTAGCCGTCATTCGGCTATAGCGCGGATCTCAGGTAGTTAAAGTGAAACAATAAAAATTAAATATTCCTTTAACCACTTGCTGACCGCTGCACGCCAATATACATCGGCACAATAGCAGCGGTGGGCAAATGGGTGTACCTGTAGGTCCCCTTTAATTGGCGGGGCTAGCAGGCGCACACGCCACGAACAGTGTGACCGTGCCCGTGACGTGGCGAGTGGACAATCCGCAACATGTGGCTGGTGACATTCCGCAACGTGTGACAAGTGACAATCTGCATCTAGTGGCAGGCGGTGGTGGAAAGTGACACGGTCAGAGCTCCCACTGGTTCAGCATTATGGTGAGTTGAACTATTTCCTTTTATATAACAGAACAGAAATTGGCTAGAAGGCATGGAGGTCAGCAATGTGTGTCCTTCAGGGGCTGCATACAGTATACTGCATACTTTGTTGTTCAAAATTAATGTAAGCTGTTGCCTGGGTACTGTGCCACATGAGTGTGGTAATCTGTTGTTATCTGGCATTAGTTAGTTTTAGGGGGGGGCGGGCTGTTTGCAGGGGGGGGGGGGCATACAACATTTTGCTTTGGGGCCCTGTGATTTCTAGTTACGCCCCTGCTGCTGCACTGACTGAATATCGAGTAAACACTGAATATATAGTCTATGCTAAATGCAGAGTATATATATATATATATATATATATATATATATATATATATATATATATATACAGTATCTCATAAAAGTGAGTACACCCCAGGGGTGGACTGACCATTCGGCCACTCGGGCACTTCCCGAGGGCCCCGGGCCACTAGGGGGCCCCATCAGGGTCACCAGCCTCAGTAAAACCAGGGACAGTATGTAAAAATCTGTGTTTTTTTTACATCTGTTTCTGAAATGTCCCTTACCGACATCCTTTTGGTCTAAAAATCCAGAGATTATAGCTGCCCCACCTCTCCAGTACCTTCTCAGCCAATAGAAACATGTCTGTGTATACTGTGTGTACATGTATGTGTATACTGTGTGATTGTATACTGTGTGGCCCCATAATCTCTGATTGCCTGGGGGGCCCCATAATCTCCTATTGCCCGGGGGCCCCATGAGTTGTCAGTCCGCCCCTGGTACACCCCTCACATTTTTGTAAATATTTTATTATATCTTTTCAAGGCAACCTGCCTTTGGTCAATTATGGCTCTCTTAGCAGAGCGTGCTGTGATTGGCCAAAGAATGCAGGTCAGATGCATGCTTTGGCCAATCATCATACAGCAATGCACTGCGATCTCGCAGTGCATTATGGGGCATTCTGCAGCGCTCGAATTTCCTGCAAACGCACCATAATGTTTGTTGTTCAGCGAACGGGCCAACACCCGATGTTCGAGTTGAACTTACGTTCGACCTGCACATCGAGCTACTTGTGACTGACAGCCTCAGTACTATCGTGGGAGACCTGGATATATTCTCAGTGGCTCCTCCAGAGGTAAGTGCTACAGAAGGATGGTGTTGTTTACTCTCCCCATTCCTCCCTTCTCATTCATTCATAAAACATCTTATATTCTATTCACAGAATACAATGCTTTCTGTGATTGGACAACAGGCAGTTTTGTCATTCATTAGCCCTTTTTTTCCCTAATCAAATCAATGAAATATTATTCAGACCCTCCACAGACTTCAGACTCTCTCTGTCACAGTATGACAGAGAGAGTGTTCCATAAGACCAATAGCCTACAGGAAAAGCATGAGGCATAGATCCTTTTGAATATAAAGATATTCTCCAGAGCCCACAACCTAGGAGCTGAATCTCTGTTAGAGACTTCAGACTGAAGCAAGACTTCTTACTCCCCAAACCCCTGAACCTATTGTCTACTGTTGACTAGTGATGAACCAAACATACCTGGGTTTGGTTAGGGGCAGTTTCACCGAACATTACAGTTCGGGTGCAAAATCCAAATCCCACTGAAGTCAATGGGAACCAAATGTTAAATAAACAATAATGGCCATTTTCTAGGGGGGGAGGTGGTTCTAGGCAAGGGGGTCTAGGCACTACCCTGGGGATATGTATCAAAGCAAAAATAAAAAATTAAGTTTGTCAGGGAGCCAAAGGGTGAAGGGTAACATTAGAAAAAAAAACTAGTTCAAATAACGTGCCTGGTGGATGTTCTGTAACTGTCTGTGAACTGGCACATCTGTACAATGCATTTAACCTGCTACAGCAAAACTGACATTTACAAGAAAAATAAAAGATTTTAAATTGCTAATAAGTTAGAGCTCCCAGCTGCTTCAATCTGTTTGTAATCAAAGAGCTGGGGATTCCCTTCATCTATACTAGGCCCTTATCTTAGATAAGGGTCTGGTATAGATATTAATGGGGCCAACCAGCTGATACAAAAACATGCTAAGACCTACGCAACAACCAGAACCTGTCGCTACACTCCCTGCCTCACAGTTTTCCCCCTGACAGCTGAAATGTCAACAAGGGGGGCGGGGATGGATGCTGATGTCATTGATCAAATAGGACATGGTTGTAGTTGGTCAGTGATGTCAGCCATTTATCCCCCGCCCCTTTGTTTACATTTCAGCTGTCAGAAGGTAATGCCCAGTGGACTGCTGAATGGGTGGGGATAATGTGTCATGGTTATTAAGATGCCTAACAAGCAGGTGCGATGTGAAAGCTGTCATATTTAGTAGCAGTAGAAATACTGCTAGAGATGGGCCGAACACCCCCCGGTTTGGTTCGCGCCTGAACTCTTGAACATCAAGTTTGGTCCCGAAAGGCGAGGTCCATTGAAGTCTATGGGACCCAAACTTGGAAAATCCCCATTTTGAAGGCTTATATGTAAGTTATTGGCTACAAAAAGGGTATGGGGCTCATCTACTGCCCTGGGGGACATGTACAGATGCAAAAAATACTTTTACAAAGATTGTTTTTAAAGGAGCAGGGATTTTAATGATGCATAAAGTGAAACAATAAAACATTTTTTAAAATTCTTTAAATATAGTGCCTTGGGGGTCCCCATAGTCTGCCTGTAAAGTGGCGCATCTGTACCAAGTAAAGAACCTGCTGCAGCAAAACTTGTTGCACAGTGGGGATGGTGTGTTCAGGGTGATGTGCAGTGTTCGTTTCCTGCCACACATATTTACAAAAGGCAAATCCACTTTGCACTTCAAGTGTACTTGAAAGTGCACATGGAAGGGCAGTCGCTCTAAATCTAAGGGGTAGATCTGAAATAAGTGGAAGCTCTGCTGATTTTATCATCCAATCATGTGCAAGCTAAATGCTGTTTTTTATTTTCCTTGCATGTCCCCCTTGGATCTACAGCGACTTTACTTCCAAGTGCACTTGCAGTGCAAAGTGGATTTGCCTTTAGTAAATAACCCCCATAGTGTTTTGCTCAGTGATGTAAGTAACTGAGTTAAAATAAACTGAGTTACCTAACGCAGTTACTTTAGAGGGTAACGAGTAATCTAACTGATTACTTTTCCCCTCATGGTAACTCAGTTCCCATTACTTTGGCTTAGTTACCCCAATTACATTTACCGCCACTAGATGGCAGTAGTGTAATTCCGGTGTCCTACCTAAAAAGTTCCCCCGCCGGAAAAGGACCCCCTGTACTGCGCAGGCGCAGCGCTTGCGCAGTCCGAAGGACTACGGAGCTTCCGAAAATTGCCGAACCTAAACAGCTCTGAGTGAACTCTACACCGCGCAGGCGCAGTTAACATGTAATTGTACGAGGCGATGCCGCACGCTCCTGATGCTCGTGCTACTCTGCAAGGGGCATCTATCATGTAACTAAGGGGCGGGTCTAGTGTTACTGTAACCAAGGGCGCATTTATTATTATTGTTATATATCGAGCTCTGCTCATTAATTTAACATTCGCCTTCTTCTGTAGCCATCCGCCCCTTACATGATATAATAATAATAGACCCGCCCCTTACACGATATAATAATAATAGACCCGCCCCTTACATGATATAATAATAATAGGCCCGCCCCTTGCTTACATGCTATAACAGATCTGCCCCTTGGTTAGAGTAATAATAGAGCAGCCCTTGGGTTACACGATATATAACAATAATAATAAATGCGCCCCTTGGTTACAGTAATACTAGACCCGCCCCTTAGTTACACGTAAAGAATATTTTAAACAAAAGTCAGTTACTTTGCTGAGTAACTAATTACTTTTCCAATGTAGTAACTGATTTACTAACGCAATTACTTTTTGGGAGAAGTAATTTGTAACTTAACTAATTACTTTTTTAAAGTAAGATGACCAACACTGGTTTTGCTTTTAGGTCAAGAAGTAAAATTTTGGTCTCATCTGAACCTTCTTCCAAATGTTTGCTGTGTCCTAAGATTAAATTACATACAGGTGGCCTCTATTTACTAATTAGGTGACTTCTGAAGGCAATTGGTTCCATTCGATTTTAGTTGGTGGTATCAGAGTAAGGGGGCTAAATACAAATGCACGCCACACTTTTCAGATATTTATTTGTAAAAAAATTGGAAAACCATTTATCATTTTCCTTCGACTTCACAATTATGTGCCACTTTGTGTTGGTCTATCACATAAAATCCCAATAAAATACATTTACGTTTTTGGTTGTAACATGACTTAATGTAGAAAATTTCTAGGGGTATGAATACTTTTTCAAGGCACTGTATATTGAAATATAATCCATCCATTGTTTTAATTGCTAAAATATAATGTTATAATGAGTACCAAATACAAGAGATTGCCTCTTCTGAAAATGTAGCTGCCTGGCTAGCATGACCCTATTGTTTCAATACTTTGAATCACTAAATATGAGCAAGCAAGAAGATAAGGACTTCCAACTGTTCTGATCTACATACGCAGATGAGTGACTCAGTATATCAGTAAGGCATTGTACATACAGGCATTACCTTGTATAAGAGTGTGTATTGTAAGCTTTAACAAAGCATTTGCAAAGTTTCTTGAAGCCCTTAAAGTGGAATTAAACCCTTAATAAAGAAAAAAAAACTTGTATGCCCCCAAGAGCTTTTTGCTACAACCTGCAAGTATCCACAGAATATTTGCACATTGTCCCTCAGCTCCAGAAGATTTTACGTCCTTCCTGACCAGGCCATTTTTTTGCTATTTAGCACTAGGGATAAGCCCGATGTTTGTGTCGAACATAAGTTCAACTTGAACATCGAGTGTTCGCCTGTTCGCCAAACAGCGAATAATCTGTGGTGTTCGTGGCAAATTCAAAAGCTGCGGAACGCCGTTAAAGTCTATGGGACACTAACCTGAAAAACCAATAGTGCTAATTTTAAAGGCTTATATGCAAGTTATTGCCATAAAAAGTGTTTAAAGCGGTGTTCCGGACGAGATTATACTTTTTAAATAAAAATACCCCAATAATACAAAAGCTTAATGTATTCTAGTAAAGTTACTCTGTAAACTAAGGTCTGTTTTGTTAGTTTTTAGCAGTAGTTTGTTATTTTATAAACTTGCAGCAGGCTGTGGCCATCTTAAGTGTGGGCATCTGAAGCCAGACTGTATTTCTTCCTGGATCTCATCCTTGCAGATCTCGTACATGCTCAGTGCATCATAAGCAGTGTAATAGGTTTCAGGTCAGGTTTCCATAGCAACGGCAGTTTGAGAGGAAGTTGCTGCCCCTTCCCAGGAGGCATTGCAAACAGGAAATGATGCGATGGGCCGCGGCCAGGGAGGAGGAAGTGAAAAATGAATATAGCAGATATACAGTCTGTGCTGAAAAAAAAATAAAAAAAATATCCAATTTGTTTACAGTGCACAGTTTAGTGAGGGATGCTGAAGAGTTGTAAAAGTGGGTGGAACTCCACTTTAAGGACCTGGGTCCTGCCCCAGGGGAACATGTATCAATGCAAAAAAAAGTTTAAAAAATGTCCGCTTTTTCGGGAGCAGTGATTTTAATAATGCTTAACGTGAAACAATAAAAATTCAATATTCCTTTAAATATCGTGCCTGGGGGTGTCCTTAATATGCCTGTAAAGTGTCAGTTTTCCCGTGTTTAGAACAGTACCACAGCAAAATTACATGTCTAAAGGAAAAATGTAATTTAAAACTGATCGCAGCTGTAATGTATTGACGGGTCCCGGAAATATAGACGAAATTCATTGAAAAAAACCCCATGGGTTCCCCCCCAGTCCATTACCAGGCCCTTTGGGTCTGGTATGGATATTAAGGGAAACTTCACACCCAAATAAAAAAAATTGGATGGGGGTCCCCCCAAAATCCATACCAGGCCCTTCAGGTCTGGTATGGATATTAAGGGGAACCCTGTGCCAAAATAAAAAAAAAAATGGCGTGGGGTCCCCCTAAAATCCATACCAGGCCCTTCAGGTCTGGTATGGATTTTAAGGGGAACCCCAAGCCAAAATTAAAAAAAAAATTATGTAGGGCCCCCCCCAAAATCCATACCAGACCCTTATCTGGGCACGCAACCTGGCAGGCCACAGGAAAAGAGGGGGCGAGAGAGCGTCCCCCCCCTCCTGAACCATACCAGGCCACATGCCCTCAACATGGGGAGGATGCTTTGGGGGACAAGGGCCTCATCCCCACAACCCTTGCCGGTGGTTGTGGGGGTCTGTGGGTGGGGGGCTTATCGGAATCTGGAAGCCCCCTTTAACAAGGGGACCCCCAGATCCCGACCCCCCCATGTGAATGGGCATTGGGTACATTGTACCCCTACCCATTCACCAAAGACAATGTGTAAAAATTTTAAAAATGACAGTAGACAAATTAAGTCCTTTATTAAAAAAATGGAGGCTTCTGCTGACTGAAGCCTCTTTGTGATGACAGCTGTTATATAGCTGAGGGCAGGGCAACCCGGTGATATAAACGGGTGACCCTGCCCCCTTCTGACATTACGAGACCCAACAATACATTACAGTCCTTCCTTTGAGACATAATCCCTCTGTCCCTCATGCAGCCTCAGTAGTCCCTCTTTTGGTCTGATGTGTACATCTCTATACAAAATCTTCTATTTTACTGCCAAAAGTGTTATGCTGCACTAAACTTTTTACCCAGCCTTTAGATTACTGCATTTGTCATTTTGGAAAAGCCAATATAAAGGAAAAGAGTTAAAGTGTTTGTTCCCCTAAAAAGATTTTTTTTTTTATCCTGTTCCCTTAACCAGTTCCGGAACGCCTTCCGCACATTTACTGCGGCAAGGCAGCCCGGCTTCGTGAACTGACGTACCTGTACGTTGCTCGCACCCGCGGGTAGTTGGCGAATTTTGTGTGTTAGCATTTTCTGTCACTTCGTTTTATTAGGAAAAGTTAAAGAAAAGATATACAGTACACAGCTTGTCACCGAACATGAAATTAAGGCATGATAGTGTTTTTTAATTTTCAAAAGAAATTTGTGAAGGGAGGATCCCCCCTTGTATAGTTTCTCCATTTGTTTATTTAGGTTATCATCTCTATCTGTGATCCCTGAGGAATCCTATCAATTCTTTATCGCTTTATGATTATAGCCTATTCTCATTGATATACCTAAATTTACATTATATCAAGCTCTTTTTGTGATTAGGTCATTTGGTTTAGATGCCCAGTTAGTCAACTCTGACATCAAATCTGCTTTTCGTCTGTTTTCTACATTTCATCAGGAGCTTATAACTCCCTGGTCATTCTTCTCTTGCTTCATCTCAAATGTATTTTCTTGATAAGTGGCATTTCAACATGTCCTGTAAAATCACTACTGCTACAAAATCAATCTGTTCTTCAAGCCAAACCTGAACACATTACTGGCACACATGCTTTTTTTTTATTTTTTTTATTTTTTTTAGTATACACTATAGACAATAGGTTTGTAAAAAACGTTGGGGACTTTTGGGTAGCTTAAAGAGAGTGGACAGAGTGAACAATAATACATTTGTTTTGTTTCTTGTATGTTTTTTTACCTGTAAACTATTATGGAATGTTTTGTCTAATTACTTGATATAGCAAATATAATAACAGTGAGTGTCAAGTCCCCTGAAGAAGCCCAGTGGCGAAACATGTCGGGAAGAGATACCATATCATTACCAGTTACGATTACATAGTGTATGACCATGTAAAAAAAAGACAAGTTGCTGGATTTTAATGTATTCAACAAAATTCTTTTAATGATATATCAATAAAATGTGAGAATTTTTTTATTACATAGCAATTTGTGTTTTGGCTCCTTGGCATCATTAAAATCTCCTGTGTATACCTAGTTTTTCTATATATAAAACACTTTAACACTGCTTTCCCACTCAGGTTGGGCTGGTAAGTTGAGGTAAGTTGTTAACTTGCTGGACAGAAGTGTTTTTAGAATTGGATTAGCAAAACAAGGATAGGCGGTTATCATTTCATGCCTTAGGCCATCCCGGTGGCAGTGTGTCCATAGAGGTCGCAGGAGCGCCGCCCCCTCTCTCCTGCACCCGTCATTCTTCAATGGATAGATTCATGCATTGCATGAATCTGTCTATTGTCGCTGCTGCCGCCCCCTATTCAGGTGTCCGGCCCCTTGACAGGTGCCGGGCATCTGAATTACAGCAGCGGGGGTGTTTACGGAAGTGCGTGATTAGACCTGTCGGCTCTAATAGGCATCCTGATTAGAGCCGTGGGCTCTAATAGGCTTCCAAATTGGTAAACAGCAGGCGCACTGCTGTGCGTTCACTGCTTACATGGTGCTGTGTTAGGGAATCAAATAAATCGATTTCCCTACACACAGTCGGAATTTCCGACCACAAAATCTGTCAGATTTTTTCCGACGGATTTTGTCCGACACTGGTGTTGCATACACACGGTCGGACAAAGTTGTTGGAAAATCCAATCATTCTGAACGTGGGGACGTTCGTTGCGTACGACGGAACTACGTAGAGGCTATTAGCCAATAGCTTTGGTCTCGTAAATTTGATCTGAGCGTGCGTGGCACTTTGTCCGTCGGAATTCTCTACACACAATCGGAAAAAGTACGATCGGATTTTGTTGTCGGAAAATTTGAGAGCAGGATCTCAAATTTTTTCCGTCGGAAATTCTGACCGAAAAAGTCAGATGGAGCCCACACATGGGCGGATTTTCCGACAACATGGTCCGATCGGACATTTTCTGTCGGAATTTCCGACCGTGTGTACGGGGCATAACACTGACCCGCCTCTCAGCCAATCAGGTGCACCGGGTCTGGTTACCTGTCACCTGATTAGCTGAAGCGACAGGCGCTGTCATTGGATGCCTATAGGGCATCCAATCATAGCAGAAGAGGACGGTAGAAGACATTGAGGACTCGGAGGGAGCGTGGAGGAATGCGCTGACCCGAGACAGGTAAGTGCCGGGCGGGGGGGACACTGGCAGCATTTGATGGGGCACACTGGCAGCAATTGATGGGGCACACTGGCGGCAATTAATGGGGCACACTGGCGGCAATTGATGGGGCACACTTGGTGGAATTGATGGTTACAGTGGCTGCGCTTGATGGCACAGTGGTGGCAATTTATGGGTACAGTGGCTGCATTTGATGGGCACAGTGGTGGCAATTTATGGGTACAATGGCTGCATTTGATGGCACAGTGGCTGCATTTGATGGGCACAGTGGTGGCAATTTATGGGTACAGTGGCTTCATTTGATGGGCACAGTGGTGGCAATTTATGGGTACAGTGGCTGCGCTTGATGGCACAGTGGTGGCAATTTTAGGGCCCAGTGGCTGCGTTTGATGGCACAGTGGCTGTGGGCCAACACATTGCTCCATAGAGCTAATTCAGCTATTTTAACTATTTGCGAGGCATCCTCTTTATTTCTGTTGCATGGTGATGGCTCTCCTTTATCAGAATCTTAAATTATATCTGTCCTTAAAAGATGAGAAAAGTTTTTTTAGAGGAACCTGGTCCCCAAACCAACATCCTCTAAGAGGGGGGGAGCTGTCGGACTATCGCGGTACAGTACACTGTATTGACATAATTCATAAATCAATGTATATAAAATACAAGGTTTTTTATTTATACAAGAAGAACTTTTCAGTCATAAAAACAAATGCATACAAAGAGTATTTCGACTAGTTTCGCTATAGAGATAGCTTCATCAGAAAATACAGTGTTTACATCTGCAAAAAAGAATTTGAAATTGGTAACTATGCTTAATGAATTTACTTGGCTGCATCAACATTCAGCAGCAGTATTTTAATCTTGGTGTGGGGAACAAAAACACAGGGTAGAAAACAGTCTCTTACCCCAACTGGGGGTACTCACTCCTCACCACACACGCATTTCCTTCCCCCCCCTTTCCCTGTCTTGATTTTCCCCATCCTCTCTCCCCTTACCCTGGATTCACCCATCTGACCCATCTGACTACTCACTTGTTGGTCAATATTCGTAGGCCTTTCCCCGGTCCTTCTGATCTTCCCCCATTCATGTTCCCTTTCTTCTTTTCACCCCCTCCACCCCCTCTGTTTCCACCCTTCCTTCTCTCCCCCCTTTTTCTCCCCCTCCTCACCAATTTCCCCTCTTTTCCTTCCTCATTGAAAAAACACCCTTCCCTTTCCCATCCTTTCCCGTCCTTCCCTCCACCCCCCTCAGCCCCTTTCTGTTTCCCCATCCCTCTCCCCCCTTTTTTTCCCCCCTTTTTTCCCACCTTCCCTTCCCTGTTATCTTCCTCTTTTTCCACATTAGGCACAATATTCTTCACCTGTATTGCCCCATTTCTCCACGCTGGGTACAAACTCCTCACTATCACATTTTATTAATACTTGGCTCCACCTATCTCATTCATATTATTGATTCTTGTAATCTCACCTCACTTTTTATTTCAATTACCAGGGGTTTAGATACCTCTGTTCTTTTATTTCTTTATTTTATTTTTAACACCACTTTATTGCTTGCACTGAGATATTCATGACAAATCTCGGCACATTTTAGTTCACTATTTTCAGATGACTGTTGGGGATGTATTATCCCCAATAGTCTACTGAACTTCACTCTGTTTGATCTTCACACTCCTTGGTGATAATACGGATTCCCATGCCGATACCTTAGAACACTTCTGGGCTAGGTGTATCTATCTAAATTGTATCATCATGATGGACATAACATCACTACCACTTCTACACACTCTAGAATTGACCTGGTGGCCCTATCTGGCTCCTCCCCAGTCGCCACGAAAGGCTCTGCCGGACGCATCCGCACTTTCCTAGTGCATCCAGTTGGGGTAAGAGACTGTTTTCTACCCTGTGTTTTTGTTCCCCACACCAAGATTGAAATACTGTTGCTGAACGTTGATGCAGCCAAGTAAATTCTTTATGCATAGTTACCAATTTCAAATTCTTTTTTGCAGATGTAAACACTGTATTTCCTGATGAATCTCTAAAGCGAAACTAGTCGAAATACTCTTTGTATGCATTTGTTTTTATGACTGAAAAGTTCTTCTTGTATAAATAAAAAACCTTGTATTTTATATACATTGATTTATGAATTATGTCAATACAGTGTACTGTACCGCGATAGTCCGACAGCTCCCCCCTCTTAGAGGACGTTGGTTTGGGGACCAGGTTCCTCTAAAAAAACTTTTCTCACATTATACGGATGATGGTACCTTTTATCCCTGAATTTCTGATTTATGTAGAAAGTTAGGCCAAAACATTTCATATTGTCCTTAAAAGATGTTGATGGTGCAGGATATGCAGCTGTTACATAGAGAGCGCATCCGACCTGCGTTCAGTGTTTGGGTAGATGGGCTTCCCGCCCTTTATATACATCCTGCTCTTTGAATTTATTACGTACGCCTCGCCTTTTATGATTATTAATCAAATCAAATCAAATGACGAGGGCCAGGGTGGCTCTCTTGTTCTGGAATGACATCGTATGACGTCGTCCCACTCTCGCTGTGCTTTTCCATTTGCAGGGGGTGCGCAGTGCGGCGATCGGCGGTGCGCTGTGTCTCTGGGACATGGTGCTTCCCCGATCTCTGTAAAGAGCCGATTACAAGCCTCTTTATCCATGTGATCAGCTGTGTCCAATCACAGTTGATCACATGTAAACATGGAAATGCCGGTTATCAGCTTTCCTCGTCTCACACTGACAGCCAATCAGCAAAATGTTCTCACAGGAGAGACTTGATTATCAGAGCAGCCCCAACAGTGCCCAGCAGTGATGCCAGTCAGTGCCCAGCAGTGATGGCAGTCAGTGCTGCCTTTCAGTGCCCATCAGTGCCTGCTCATCAGTGCCTCCCATCAGCACCTATAAGTGCCACCTATCAGTGAGTGCTCATCAGTGCTGCATATCGGTGCCCATTAGTGCTGCACATTATTGCCATCTCATCAGTGACTATCAGTTCAGCCTGTCAGTGCCCATCAGTGCAGCCTCATCAACACACATCGGTGATGAGGAAAAATTACTTATTTACAAAATTTTCTAACAGGAACTAAAAAAAAAACGTTTTTTTTTTTCAACATTTTCAGTCTTTTTTTTTAGCAAAAAATAAAAAAACCCAGTGGTGATTAAATATAACCAACAAGTTCTATCTGTCTCAAAAGAAATGATACAAATTTCATCTGGGTACAGCTTTGCATGACCACGCAATTGTCATTAAAAGGGTGAAAGCTGAAAATTGGCCTGGGAAGAAAGGGGGTGGAAGTGCCCAGTATTGAAGCAGTTAAAAAGAGAAATTATTAGTGTGAATAGTTGACACTTATGTGGTTTCTAGTGTAAAGGATTTTATTTTTCCACCTGGTAAAATTCAAGTTCTCTTGCGGGGCATATGGGGTATGTATTTGGCATGGCTGTCTGTTCATATTCCCTTTTTGAAAGTGTGAGCAGTTGTTCACCTGGAAGGAAATGATTTTGAGTGAATTCCAAATCTAATGGTGGCCATACACTAGACGAAAAATTGTTTTGAAAATCTGTCATTTGGACAGTTCCTTCGTTTATCGTCTAGTTAATGGTCACAAATCGAAAATCGGTTGTGATGTTTTTGAGCCGAAAAATCTAAGGAAAAGTTCAGAGAACTTCGACCGAATGGGGGAGGGGGGGGGGGGGGAGGAGGAAGAGGTCACGGGGAAAAAAGGGGGAGGGGGGTGAGGGGGGGGGGGAAAGGGGGAGAGGAAAGGAGGAAAAGGGGGAGAGCAGGGGAACGGAAGTGTGGAGGAAAGGGCCGAAAAGGGGGAGGGGAGGGGGGGGGTGTGGAAGAAAGAGGGTTGAAAGGAGGGGGGGGTGGGAGAGGGGGGGGGGGGAGGGGAAGAGGGGGGGAAGAAAGGGGGGAAAAAGGGGGGAAAAAGGGGGGAAGAAAAGGACCAAATACATGGCTAGCACATGCATGGGTGGACAGAGGGATGCTGCAGCATCCACATGGATGGGACGGGAGGGAATGGAGTAGGATAGTGGGGGAAACGGGGAGGGATGTGGTGTGAGAGGTGAAGGAGAGGCGGGGGGAAAGGAAGAGAAAAGTGGGGAAAGGGGGGGGGGGGGTAATAGGGGGGGGGGGGGGAAAGGGGAAGGGGAGAGGGGAGAGGGGAGAGAGGAAGGGGAGGGAGAGGAGGGGGAAGGGAAAGGGGGAAAGTGAGTGGAGAGGGGGAAGTGAGGGGGAAGGGAGTGATCTGATTGGTGACAATGGGAAGAAGGAAAAAAGTGAGGGAAAGAGGAAGTGAAGAGATGTGTGAGTGGAAAAATGGGGGAGTGTGATTGTGAGATCAATCAGAGTGCTGATGCTCAAAGGGGTGCTGTGCTGGTGGTGCTGGGGATCACAGAATGGGGGGATCCCAGAGTGGGGATGTGTGTGGATGAAAATGTGCAGGGATTAAGTGGAGTATGATGTGTGGGGGGTGAGGGGTAAGACCGTGAGGGAATTTGGGTGTGTGTGGGGGCATGCGGTGGGGATGAAAGGGGGAAGGGAAAGGCATGGACAGGAAAGGGGTGTACCAGTGTGTCAGGTGTCGACGGACAGTGTAATATATTATGTTTATAGAATTACCTAATAAAGTAGGTGTATCTTGCTCAGGTTATGGGGTGGATGTAGACACCCATACGTTGCAGACCGAAGTATGCTGTGTTGGTTGCAAGTTCCAGAGATAAACAATGCCCAGTCTGGGAATAGAGACAGAGTCATCTACAATAACTGAAGTTAGTCCCAGAGAGGGATAGAGAGGCATGGAACAAAAAGAGGTTCTACTCACTGTGTCTATGTGGCGTAATGCTTGGATCATCACATGGAGATGGATATGTTTAGCCACCCCGTGTGGTATTTATGGGTAATACCCAATTTGGATCAGGTGTGCATATTTGAACACCTTCAGGTGTTCAATCAGGGTATCCCCAGGGAGGGGAGGAGGGAGGAAAAGGGGGCGGGAGGACGGATTGGGATGGGTGGAGAGAGGGAGGGAAAAGGAGAAAGGGGAGGGCAGGGGGCATGGTGGGGCATCACCTTCCATCTGCTGTTCCTATGTCCGCCCGGCCCACCCGTCCGTGGGAGCCATGACGGCATCAAGAGCCGTCTGGAGTGGTCTCCCCGGCGTCCGGGAGGTCCTTCCGGGGTCGCGTCTGCTACGCAATCGTCGCACCGGCGTGACGTCCCGTATCACGCGCACGCACGCGGCCGCGCGCATGCGCAGTGATCGGGAGAGGTCCGATTGCGTTCCAGGACGCCGCCAGCAAGGGAAATGGTTCGCCGTCAGGAGACCTGGGCCCGCCCAGGTCGCCTTAGGGGAACATGATTGGAGGAGCTTGGTTGGTGGGCGCTCCTCCTTACCCTTGCTGTGAGGTCACGTGTAGGGAACGCCCCACCGCCGCATATGTCCACCGGAGGGGGCAGGGACCAAGGCGCCACCCAGGGGATCCGAGGCGCATTACAAACCGCCAGAGAGAGCCCTGAAACAAAAGGAAAAGAGAGTTTTAGCATGTATTAACTGCCTGTGTGGTATGGCAGATGGGAAAAGGGGAAAACGTATCTCCGTGATTGTCTCTATTAATATCATATCAACATGCGTACCAAGGTTATGTTGAACATATTTGAGAGAACAGAGGGCATGAAATCTTTTCAAATAACATTATCCACAGTTAATATGTAATTACATTGTAAGTTGTTTCCAGTGATACATTTTTAGTGTTGTTCGTATTTAGTTCAAAAATTGTCATCCATATTTAGTTCAAAAGATTGTCATATGAGCACGCTATGGCCCTGTGTATTAATAATACACAGTATGTGTATGGCCATATAGCTGTGTGCATGTGCAAGCGAAGAAACAGGAGATTTGACAAATTTGTAGAAGAGGGAAGCAAATGTACACAGGAGGAAAGCAACCCACCTATGAGCATAAGTATCAGGTAGCGCGAGTAGTTCGGCCCCCAAGCCACATCTGGTAAACTGGTTTATTTCATGAATGGACATAAGCAGGTGACATCACATAACCGCTATGGGTTAGATATGGAAAAAGAGCACTGGAATCGCACAGAGTTGTGTAAGGCGAAGAGTCCTGGACACAGATGGAATAGAGCACAGATATTGGCCAGGGTGTAAAAGCAGGAGTTCACAGGAGGGGGGGGGGGGGGTAAGGGGAGGGGGAACGGGGGGGGGGGTTGAGTTGGGCTTGGTGGGGAAGAGGAAAACAGGAGGGGGAATTGTTTGGGGGGACGTTCAAGCACGTCTACTCCAATGCAGGGGCCCAGGGAACCATATTACTGCGTTTTCCCAGATGTAAAGCCCTTGAGGAAAGGGGCAAAAGAAATGGACTCGTTCAGTCCGGGAGGGAAGGTGGCACGTAATCTATAGATCCATTTTTGTTCACATTGTAACAAAGTTTTGTTCCAATCTCCTCCTCTATCGGGGATATGAATTCTATCTAAGGCCATAAATGTGATCTTGGGCATTTTATAATCATGTGTCAAAACAACATGTCGGCCCAGGGGTAAGTAATGATTTCCTATTTGCATGGAGTAGACGTGCTTGGACATCCGGCGGTGGAACTCCTGCTTGGTTTTGCCAATATAAAATGCCCCGCATTCGCAGGACATTATGTATACAACGCCCTTTGTCTGACAGTTGACGAAGTGGGCTAACTTGTGGGGTAGTCCGTTTGGAAGAAGGGGGTTGTTTCTTTGGCGTTGGATATATTGGCAACAACTGCAATGGCCACAGGGGAAGGACCCCCGGGCCGGGCAGTGTTTGTGGCGTCTGTGCTCGTCCCTAAATTCACTTTGAACAAGGTGGTCTCTTAGTGATGTAGCTCTTCTATATGTAATTGAGGGATGACTAGAAATAAATTGATTTATTTTGGGATCGTCTGTAAGTATATTCCAGTGTTTTTGAATTATATCGCGGATCTTTCTATGCTGTCGAGTTGTTCCATGCCTCTCTATCCCTCTCTGGGACTAACTTCAGTTATTGTAGATGACTCTGTCTCTATTCCCAGACTGGGCATTGTTTATCTCTGGAACTTGCAACCAACACAGCATACTTCGGTCTGCAACGTATGGGTGTCTACATCCACCCCATAACCTGAGCAAGATACACCTACTTTATTAGGTAATTCTATAAACATAATATATTACACTGTCCGTCGACACCTGACACACTGGTACACCCCTTTCCTGTCCATGCCTTTCCCTTCCCCCTTTCATCCCCACCGCATGCCCCCACACACACCCAAATTCCCTCACGGTCTTACCCCTCACCCCCCACACATCATACTCCACTTAATCCCTGCACATTTTCATCCACACACATCCCCACTCTGGGATCCCCCCATTCTGTGATCCCCAGCACCACCAGCACAGCACCCCTTTGAGCATCAGCACTCTGATTGATCTCACAATCACACTCCCCCATTTTTCCACTCACACATCTCTTCACTTCCTCTTTCCCTCACTTTTTTCCTTCTTCCCATTGTCACCAATCAGATCACTCCCTTCCCCCTCACTTCCCCCTCTCCACTCACTTTCCCCTTTCCCTTCCCCCTCCTCTCCCTCCCCTTCCTCTCTCCCCTCTCCCCTCTCCCCTTCCCCTTTGCCCCCCTCCCTTTTCCCCCCCCCCCCCCCCCCCCCCCCCCCCCCTTTCCCCACTTTTCTCTTCCTTTTCCCCCGCCTCTCCTTCACCTCTCACACCACATCCCTCCCCGTTTCCCCCACTATCCTACTCCATTCCCTCCCGTCCCATCCATGTGGATGCTGCAGCATCCCTCTGTCCACCCATGCATGTGCTAGCCATGTATTTGGTCCTTTTCTTCCCCCCCTTTTTCCCCCCTTTCTTCCCCCCCTCTTCCCCCTCCCCCCCCCTCTCCCCACCCCCCCTCCTTTCAACCCTCTTTCTTCCACACCCCCCCCCTCCCCTCCCCCTTTTCGGCCCTTTCCTCCACACTTCCGTTCCCCTGCTCTCCCCCTTTTCCTCCTTTCCTCTCCCCCTTTTCCCCCCCCCCCCCCCTCCCCCCTTTTTTCCCCGTGACCTCTTCCTCCTCCCCCCCCCCTCCCCATTTTAGCCGCCACTTTCTTCCCCTGCTCTTCCTTCCCCTCACTTCCACCTCTTGTCTTCCTCTCTGTCCCCCCCTTCTGTCTTTTCCCTTCCTATCTTCAACCATGAGTCCAGATACAGTAATATATAAACTGATACTACTATAGAAAAAGCATATCAACGGTAAAACTTCTGTTCATCCATTCACCTTCATTTCTCCCCATCACTGTTTTAAGTATACTAGACATCATCTAGTTGATGTGACAATCTCCTATGCTATATATCTAAGCATATGACCTTGGATCTTATGACAGGTGTGCAGAACAAGGGAACCCAAGGAAACCCACTTCCGTTTCTCCCTCCCTTCTCCCCTTTCTCCCCCTCCCCCCCCCCCCCCCCCCCCCCCCCCTCCCTCTCCCACCACCTCCATCTCCCTTCCTCTACCCGTCTGGCCCATACACGGATCCGTGGGTAGCCGATCTAGTGGATGTGACCTCTCGTAGGCCCCGTTGTTTGGTCGCCGTGCCTGCCGTGTGCCCGCTGGGGGGTGCCATAGCGGGACGCCGCCTAGGACCTGGAGTGCATGCATCCAGAGAGAGTCCTATCACATATAAAGGAGGAATCTATAAGAGGAAAAACAACCTACACACCAGGTAAACATTCCACAGCACAATATGATATTATACTATGTGAAAGGAAAGGTCAATTGGAGATCAATATATGCAAATGAAATACTGTTACAATGCATTGTTCTCATCCTCTTCTTTCCTAAACAGACGAAATTACCTTTGAAGAAGACCCTCACTATAACGGGTCGAAACGCGTCAGGTCCACTTTTATCTGCAATATTTGTAAAACTACATTGATGTAAAAGCTTTTTGTCTGTTAGTGTAAATCTATTTTAAAATTCCTGTTGTTCTTTTTTACTCATTTGTGATTATTGGATCAGTTATTGATTGCTTTGGGCTGTTCTGGATCTTACAGCCTGCAGATTTTCTTGACCCTTGCCTTCTTGAGGTTTCTAGAACATAGGGGGTTGGGAGAGTCAAAGTTGCCGACTGAGGTGCATGCTTGACGTGATTGTAGCCATATTAGTGCACTTTCAACAATAACAGTTGAGTACTGTTCGTGTACTTTTTTTTATATGCACTAACATCCACATTTTCAGGACACGTTTTCTGGGTGTACCCCCTCTTCAAGGTCCAAGCAGTACTGAGGTGCAGAAATCTTTCTTCCTCTCTCTCTCTCTCTCTCTCTTCCTCCTCCTCAGCTTACTAGCATCCTTCCCACAACCAAAATATTAATTTTGGATGTACTTTCCCTTTAACAGTAGTTTAAAAAAACAGTAATTTTTTATCATCATAAACCCTCTAAATACACAAAAAGAAGATAAGCAAAATAACGACCACCTCTTTATTCCAGCTGCTTCAATAATTATTGTATTTTCCTACAAACTGTATCATTTATTGTGTCACAGATACAACGCCTGGCACATACTGTAATATGGGGAGGGTCAGCGAGTTGCAGGACAGACTTTACAAAGCATCTTCCACATACAGCTGGGGTGGGATGGGATATAACAGACTCCCTAGAGATCTGGCAGGTCTAGTCTCTTGAAATGTCATTAATTACAGCTGGGCCAAAAGATGCCCCCTGTGGCTGTAAAGGATGTAAGCTCCATGGGACATGTACTTTGCCAGGCTATTCTGACCTAAAAACAGAGCACTGAATCATATCTATTATATACAGAGATGTCATTTCAGCTCATTCACAAAATAATATTTTAATATGATGTTACAAGAAGACTCTTGTCAGAAAGGAACATTTTTCATGTATTCGCTCAGAGAGCAGACCCACAGCCTGCCGAGTGGCTCTCATTTCCATGTTGGCCTTTATCCTGTCTATGGCACCAGTGGGTTCACACTGTGTACCAGAACCTTAAGAAGGCCTGGTTTTCACTTTTGCTTTTCACAAAGAGGGTTGATACTACTTGTATGACACATAAATAGGCAAAGCACTAAACTAAAATTTGAGGTGAAGAGATCAGTGGTTGGGGCAGGCAACAGACTGGCATAGCTGAGGAACCAGGCAAAATGTTTTGTTGGTGTTTGACAAAAAGGAGCAAAAGGAAATCTGGGTCAGATAGCAGAAATCAAGTCATGTCGTAAAATAGAAGAAAAAGGGGAAATATCATCACACAATTGCATCCTGACCAAAATAACAAATAGGAAATCAAGAGTGGAGTGTAGGCAGGTGCCTTTCCCCCCCTCCCTTCTGTAGGTGGCACTGTTTGGCTGTCCGTTGGACAGAGGGAATGGAGGTTGAGAGGAGCTTTGTTCCTCTGGAACCGCCATAGGTGTCATCAGAGGAGCAGTTGTTAAGACTGGACGCTGAAAAACTGGTTGTCCTCTGCGGCTATCTTGATTGAGGGCAATGCTAATAAATAGCACGGTCCCACTGCAGTTGATGCACATTTGTGAAGTGAATAGGGTAGGGACAGGATCCACACTGTTTAGGGACACTGTATTTAGTGCTAGGGAGAGGTTCCTGGTGAGGAGGCACAGAGCAGGTTACATCTGCTGGCTCTGCTATCTAGGGACATTAGAGAGCTGGGCCTGGGACAAAGATCTTTCTATCAGTCTAATAAGTGTGCCTGCACCCCTGCTTTGCCTATCAGTCACTCCCTTCACTCAGATGCTGTTCCGGTAACGCAAGCATCAATAAAGTAACATCTCAGGTTCTGGGACTGTGTTAAAGTGCAGGAGCAGCTTTTCATCAAGGATGTCTCTGTACATTGCTGCATTCATCTTTCCCTCGTTCCTGACTAGTCTTCCTGTTCCTGCCACTGAAAAAACATCCCAACAGCATGATGCTGCCACCACCATGCTTCACTGTATGGATGGTATTAGCCAGGTGATGAGCGGTGCCTGGTTTCCTCCAGACATGACGCTTGCCATCTGGCCACTCTACCATACAGGCCTGATTGGTGGAGTTCTGCAGAGACAGTTGTTTCTCTGGAAGATTCTCCTCTTTCCACAGAGAAATGCTGGACCTCTGTCAGAGTGACCATCGGGTTCTTGGTCACCTCCCTGACTAAGGCCCTTCTCCCCTGATCACTCAGTTTGGCCAGGCAGCCCACTCTAGGAAGACAATTCCTTGGACTTCATGGCTTGGCTTGTACTCTGACATGCACTGTTAACTGTGGGACCTTATATAGACAGGTCTTTCCAAATCATATCCAATCAACTGAATTTACCACAAGTGGACTCCAATCAAGTTGTAGAAAAATCTCAAGGATTATAAGTGGAAACAGAATGCACCTGAGCTCAGTTTTGAGTGTCATGGCAAAAGCTGTGAATACTTATGAACATTAGATTTTTTTTCGTTTTTTATTATAATAAATTTGCAAAGGTTTCAAACAAATTTATTTCATGCTGTCATTATGGGGTATTGTTTGTGAGGAAAATAATAAATTTAATCCATTTTGGAATAAGGCTGTAACATAAAATTTTTTAGAAAAAGTGAAGCTGTGAATACTTTCCGGATGCACTGTATGCATGTGACTAAGGAACCTTAGATTGCAAGCTCGTTGAGGGCAAGGACTGATGTGAATGTACGATAAATATGTAAAGTGCTGTGTAAATTGTTGGCGCTATTTAAGTACCTGTAATAAATACAATATAACCACTTACAGACCGGAAGATCTGGCTGCTTAATGACCAGGCCATTTTTTGCGCGGTCGTGCGACACTGTACCCAAACAAAATTTTCAAATAGAGTTTTCTTTTGGTGATATTTGATAACCTCTGATATTTTTTGCGCTATAAACAAAAAAGAGCGACAATTTTGAAAAAACAAAAAACAATATTTTTTACTTTTTGCTATAATAAATATCCCCAAAAATGTTTTTTTTTTAAAAAAAATCTTCCTCCGTTTAGGGCAATAGATTTTCTTCTACATATTTTTGGTACAAAAAAAATTACAATAAGCGTATATTGATTGGTTTACGCAAAAGTTATAGCGTCTACAAACTATGGGAAAGATTTATGGCATTTTTTTATTTTACTAGTAATGGCGGTGATCTGAGATTTTTAGCAGTAATGCGACATTGCGGCAGACAGATCTGACACTTTTGACACATTTTTGGGTCCATTTACATTTATTCAGTGATCAGTGCTATAAACATGCACTGTTTACTGTGTAAATGTCACTGGCAGGGAAGGGGTTAACACTAGCCAGTGATCAAGGAGTTAAATGTGTGTTCTAATTGTGGGGGGATAGGAGTGACTAGAGGAAGAGACATATATAATTTTTCCACTTAGTAGGAACAAACGATATGTGTCTTCTCTCCTGACAGAACAGGGATTTGTGTGTTTTTTTTAACAGAAAAGTTTTTTATTTTATTGACAAACTAGACAGTACAACACAACATACATCATACAGAGGATCCGACAGTAGGTGCTCAAGTGCACAACAGTACTTAGCATACTAAACAGTCGGGATTTGTGTTTACACACAAATCCCTGTTACTTCTCTCATGCTGTGATCGCCGTACCCATACGGCGATTCGTGGGAACGAACCACTTTGCCTATGTATATAGTTGTGAGCCGGTCAGCAAGTGGATATACAGCATATCACAAAAGTGAATAAACCCCTCCCATTTTTGTAAATATTTTCTTATATCTTTTCATGTGACAACACTGAAGAAATTACACTTTGCTACAATGTAAAGTAGTGATTGTACAGCTTGTATAACAGGGTACATTTGTTGTCCCCTCAAAACACCTCAACACACAGCCAATAATGTATAAACCAATGGCAACAAAAGTGAGTACACCCCTAAGTGAAAATGTCCAAATTGGGCCCAATTAGCCATTTTCCCTCCCTGGTGTCATGTGACTCGTTAGTGTTAAAAGGTCTCAGGTGTTAATGGGGAGCAGGTGTATTAAATTTGGTGTTATCACTCTCAATCTCTCATACTGGTCACTGGAAGTTCAACATGGCACCTCATGTCAAAGAACTCCCTAAAAGAATTGTTGCTCTACATAAAGATGGGCTAGGCTATAAGAATATTGCCTAGACCCTGAAACTGAGCTGCAGCCTGGTGGCCAAGACCATACAGCGGTTTAACAGGACAGGTTCCACTCAGAACAGGCCTCACCATGGTCGACCAAAAAAGTTGAGTGCACGTGCTAAGCATTATATCCAGAGATTGTCTTTGGGAAATGAACCTATGAGCGCTGCCAGCATTGCTGCAGAGGTTGAAGGGGTGGAGGGTCAGCCTGTCAGTGCTCAGACCATATGCTGCACACTGCATCAAATTGGTCTGCATGGCTGTCGCCCCAGAAGGAAGCTTCTTCTAAAGATGATGCACAAGAAAGCCTGCAAACAATTTGCTGAAGACAAGCAGACTAAGGACATGGATTACTGGAACCATGTCCTGTGGTCTGATGAGACCAAGATAAACCTATTTGGTTCAGATGGTGTCAAGCGTGTGTGGCAGCAACCAGGTGAAGAGTACAAAGAAAAGTGTGTCTTGCCTACAGTGAAGCATGGTGGTGGGAGTTGGGGCTGCATGAGTGCTGTCGGCACTGGGGAGCTACAGTTCATTGAGGAAACCATGAATGCCAACATGTACTGTGACATACTGACACAGAGCATGATCCCCTCCCTTACCAGGGCAGTATTCCAACATGATAACGACACCAAACACCTCCAAGAAGACCACTGCCTTGCTAAAGAAGCTGAAGGTAAAGATAATGAACTGGCCAAGCATGTCTTCAGACCTAAACCCTATTGAGCATCTGTGGGGCAACCTCAAACGGAAGGTGGAGGAGCGCAAGGTCTCTAACATCCACCAGCTCTGTGATATTATCATGGAGGAGTGGAAGAGAACTCCAGTGGCAACCTGTGAAGCTCTGGTGAACTCCATGCCCAAGAGGATTAAGGCAGTGCTGGAAAATAATGGTGGCCACGCAAAATATTGACACTTTGGGCCCAATTTGGACATTTTCACTTAGGGGTGTACTCACTTTTGATGCCAGCTGTTTAGACATTTAATGACTGTGTGTTGAGGTATTTTGAGGGGACAGCAAATTTACACTGTTATACAAGCTGTATACTCACTACTTTACATTGTAGCAAAGTGTCATTTCTTCAGTGTTGTCACATGAAAAGATATAATAACATATTTACGAAAATGTGAGGGGTGTACTCACTTTTGTAAGATACTGTATGCTGTTAAATAATTTCTCAGAAAATACTGCAGCTATTATATAATACATGTCTCAAAACAAATATTTATAAAAAACAAACCCATAAATTGAAAAGCATTTAAAAAAGGAAGAACAGATAGGGAGGTTAATAGCTAGCTAAAAAAAATGACATACAGTAAATTATATGTATAAAAATGGGATTAACTGTTATTGATAAAGGCATTAACATCCCATTCGATGTTCAGTTCAGTGTTGAATCACCACAGTGCCATAAAGTCCAAACTGAGAGGATTTAAGATTCCTGTATAGCTGCAAAATATCTTGGAGTACAAGAGTATGGAGCATCATTTTAAATTATATCCCCCAAACCAATTAAATCTGCCCTATAGACCTTAATGTTCTATGTGTCAGGGCTTGTAGCAATGATCTCTATTGATAACATGAAGTAGGCTAACACAGAAATACAATGCATAACCTTTTTTTCCTCAACATCTATTCATGTTTGCATTGCTGACTCAGTGGCCTAGATTTATGAAAGTGTACTCAGCCATAGAACTGCACCATGGCTACAATGAATCTCAGATACAGACAACATTTAAATTCAGACAGGCCAGCCCTAAGCTTTTACATTTCCTTTTTATCTATAAAATGGTCACAATTCTGCCTTGACAGACATAAAGTTGTACCTGTATTTGGAGAAATATATACAGTAGGTTGCCATTGCTGATTTCCCTTGCTAAAAATGCTGGTTGCCTGGCAGGCCTACTAAGAGCCTACTAAGAGCACCAGTACTTTCTCAATCTCTGACCTGGGAACAAGTATGCAGATTCTGACTTTACTTGCTACAGATTTGTTCAGGGTATGAGATTCAGCATATTGAAGTTAGAGGATCAGCTTTACTGATGGGCAACTTACATTTTCAGAAGAAGCAATATTACCTGCATTTTTTTTCAACATATGTTTGTTTTAAGCCATACCGGGAGAATTTCAAGTGACATGCTGTATTTTCACCACTTCACTTAAAAAAAAAAAAATATATATATATTGTAACCTGGGGGACAGGTAGCAGGTACAAAGCTCACTGGGATGGGCTGTTTAGTAAGGCACAGATACCAAATCCACTTGAGGTAGTGAAAACAGTGCTGGGTTTATTTGATTTAAATACAAGTCCATACACAGGTGCTGCACAGTCTTCCAGAAAACACATCAAAACAGAAATAACCAAACAAAAAGTCCTAGCCGTGTCTCGGCTCTAACTATACTATACACCGTCTCTAACTATCAGGCTGAGCAAGCCTACCGCTTGTCAGCTTCTGTAAAGAGTTTTTAAAGGGTTTTACCAACCTTTTGGCTCCTCACAAACCATCCCTGTTTGTGTGTCCCAGGCAGAGAGCAAAGGCTGTTTGCTCAGGTGAGCTTAAATTAGCCTGGAGAGGAGGACTAAGATCCGAACTGGATCATGTCTCAGAGACCTCTGAATGTATATGAGAGGAGCCTGGGAGATGTATAAACCCCGAACAGGACTTCTCCTGGCTCTCTCTGGGACGCTCTGCTACATATCCTCCCCCCTTGTTTCAACCCCAGGGTTGGAACACCTGTGGCCCAACAGGAGTGAACACGGGACAGGGCATCTACATTCCCCATCTCCACACCTGGCCTGTGTTTTACGGTGAAAGAGTAATCCTGTAGAGCCAAAAACCACCGGTTCACCCGTCTATTAGTCTCCTTCTTTTGGGCCATCCATTTCAGGGGAGCATGGTCAGTTATTAGGTCAAACTGGCGCCCTAATAAATAGTATCTGAGTGCGTCCATGGCCCATTTTATGGCTAAACATTCTTTTTCAATGACTGCATATTTTTTCTCATGGTCATTGAGCTTTCTGCTTAGGTACACGACAGGGTGTTCTTCCCCATTGTATACCTGTGACAGTACCGCCCCTATACCAACATCAGATGCATCCGTCTGAACCAAAAACTCTCTGGAGTAATCGGGAGAGTACAGTACTGGCTGTGCACACAGAGCCTTCTTCAGGACCTGGAAAGACTCCTCTGCTACTGGGGACCATTTCACCATTACAGAGTCTTTCCCTTTCGTAAAGTCTGTCAGAGGGGCAGCTATAGTTGCAAAATTTGGGATAAATCTTCTATAATACCCCGCAATACCAAGAAAGGCCCTGACCTGCTTTTTGTTTGCAGGGCGTGGCCATTCCTGGATGGCTGCTATTTTACTCACTTGTGGTTTTATGACACCACGGCCAATAGTGTAGCCCAAATACTTGGCTTCCTCTAGACCAATGGCACATTTTTTTGGATTTGCCGTAAAACCTTCTTTGAAGAGGGAATCAAGAACAGCCTGGACACGAGGCAAGTGAGACTCCCAATCAGTACTATGTACCACTATGTCATCTAGATAGGCTGCTGCATATCGTCGGTGGGGTTTTAGGGTCCTGTCCATGGCCCCTCTGAAATGTTAAATGCATTTTTTTATATTGAAAGGAACCGTCTGGGGTCACGAACGCAGTCTTCTCTTTGGCGCTACCAGTTAGGGGTATTTGCCAATACCCTTTTGTCAAGTCCAAAGTGGCAAGATAGCTAGCCTTGCCAAGTCGGTCTATAAGTTCGTCTACTCTGGGCATTGGGTATGTGTCAAACTTTGCCACCGCATTAAGCTTCCTGTAGTCGTTACAGAACCTCCACGTGCCATCCGGTTTTGGGACTAACACGATGGGGCTAGACCAGTCACTATTGGATTCCTCAATGACATCTAGCTCCAACATTTTTTTAACTTCCTTGCTGATGTCCTTTCTCCTCGCTTCAGGAATTCGGTAAGGTTTGAGCTTGACACGTACCCCAGGTTCAGTAACAATATCATGCTGAACTGCTGAAGTCGTGCCAGGTAACTCTGAAAACTTCTCTCTATTCCTTATCAGGAATTCTCTAGTGTCCTGTTTTTGGGAATATGAGAGGGTGTCTGGAATCGTGACCTCAGGGATGAGAGGGGACTCAGTACCCGTAGGCGTTACTGGGAGAGGCCTCGCAGTTAACGCCATTCTATCCTTCCAGGGTTTTAACATGTTTACAGTGGTGTGAAAAAGTGTTTGCCCCCTTCCTCATTTCCTGTTCCTTTGCATGTTTGTCACACTTAAGTGTTTCGGAACATCAAACCAATTTAAACAATAGTCAAGGACAACACAAGTAAACACAAAATGCAATTTGTAAATTAAGGTGTTTATTATTAAAGGTGAAAAAAAATCCAAACCATCATGGCCCTGTGTGAAAAAGTGATTGCCCCCCTTGTTAAAACATACTATAACTGTGGTTGTCCACACCTGAGTTCAATTTCTCTAGCCACACCCAGGCCTGATTATTGCCACACCTGTTCACAATCAAGGCATCACTTAAATAGGAGCTGCTTGACACAGTAAGGAAGGTCCACCAGAAGATCCTTAAAAGCTACACATCATGCCGAGACCCAAAGAAATTCAGGAACAATTGAGAAAGAAAGTAATTGAGATCTATTAGTCTGGAAAGGGTTATAAAGCCATTTCCAAAGCTTTGGGAATCCAGCGAACCACAGTGAGAGCCATTATCCACAAATGGCGAAGACATGGAACAGTGGTGAACCTTCCCAGGAGTGGCCGGCCGCCCAAAATTACCCCAAGAGCGCAGCGACGACTCATCCAAGAGTTCACAAAAGACCCCACAACAACGTCCAAGGAACTGCAGGCCTCACTTGCCTCAGTTAAGGTCAGCGTTCATGCCTCCACCATCAGGAAAAGACTGGGCAAAAATGGCCTGCATGGCAGAGTTCCAAGGAGAAAACCACTGCTGAGCAAAAAGAACATCAAAGCTCGTCTCAATTTCTCCACAACACATCTTGATTATCCCCAAGACTTTTGGGACAACATTCTGTGGACCGATGAGACAAAAGTGGATCTCTTTGGAAGGTGTGTGTCCAAGTATATCTGGCGTAGAAGGAACACTGCATTTCAGAAAAAGAACATTATACCAACAGTAAAATATGGTGGTGGTAGTGTGATGGTCTGGGGCTGTTTTGCTGCTTCAGGACCTGGAAGACTTGCCGTGATAAAAGGAACTATGAATTCTACTGTCTACCAAGAGATCCTGAAGGAGAATGTCCGACCATCTGTTCGTGTACTCAAGCTGAACCGAACTTGGGTTCTGCAGCAGGACAATGATCCTAAACACACCAGCAAGTCCACCACCGAATGGCTGAAGAAAAACAAAATGAAGACTTTGGAGTGGCCTAGCCAAAGTCCTGACCTGAATCCTATTGAGATGTTGTGGTATGACCTTAAAAAGGCCGTTCATGCTCGAAAACCCTCTAATGTAACTGAATTAGGACAATTCTGCAAAGATGAGTGGGCCAAAATTCCTCCAGGACGCTGTAAAAGCCTCATTGCACGTTATCGCAAACGATTGGTTGCAGTTGTTGCTGCTAAGGGTGGCCCAACCAGTTATTAGGTTTAGGGGGCAATCACTTTTTCACACAGGGCCATGATGGTTTGGATTTTTTTCACCTTTAATAATAAACACCTTCATTTACAAATTGCATTTTGTGTTTACTTGTGTTGTCCTTGACTATTGTTTAAATTGGTTTGATGTTCCGAAACACTTAAGTGTGACAAACATGCAAAGGAACAGGAAATGAGGAAGGTGGCAAACACTTTTTCACACCACTGTATATGGTAAACCTGTTCGGGCTTCCTTTTTCCTGGTTGATAAACCTTGTAGTTGACCTCCCCAACTCTCTCAATTTCTTCAAAGGGACCCTGCCACTTAGCCAGGAACTTGCTCTCAACAGTGGGAACTAACACCAGGACCCTGTCACCAGGTGAGAAAACACGGAGTTGTGCCCCCCTGTTATATATTCTCTGTTGGGCTGCCTGGGCCTGCAGTAAGTGTTCTTTTACCACTGGCATGATTGCTGCAATCCTCTCCTGCATTTGGGCAATATGCTCAATGACACTTTTATGGGGTGTCTGTTCTCCCTCCCAAGTTTCTTTGGCTATGTCTAAGAGTCCCCGAGGGTGTCTCCCATAAAGCAACTCAAATGGGGAGTACCCGGTAGAGGACTGGGGAACCTCCCTGATGGCAAACATCAAGTATGGTATCAGGAAGTCCCAGTTTTTCCCATCCTTGTCCACAACCTTTTTTAACATGCTCTTTAACGTCTTATTGAAGCGTTCCACTAAGCCATCCGTTTGAGGATGATACACTGAGGTTCGCAGCTGCGTCACCTTAAATAACTTGCAGAGCTCCCTAGTTATTCGCGACATAAACGGGGTGCCCTGGTCTGTAAGGATTTCTTTCGGGATGCCAACCCGACTGAACACCATAAACAGTTCTTTGGCAATGTTTTTAGCAGACGCGGCACGTAGGGGAACTGCTTCAGGGTAACGGGTAGCATAATCCATGATTACGAGGATATGCTGATGACCCCGGGCAGACTTGGGAAGTGGGCCCACAAGGTCCATGGCAATCCTCTCAAAGGGCACTTCAATGATAGGCAAGGGCACTAAAGGACTTCGGAAGTGGGATCGTGGGGCTGACATCTGACACACAGGACAGGATTGACAGTAATTCTTAACATCTTTCTGTATCCCGGGCCAGTAAAACCTGCGCAACACCCTTTCAGTAGTATTTTCAACCCCTAAATGGCCTCCTAGCAAGCGCCCATGGGCAAGTTCCCACACCAGCCGTCTGTATGGCTTAGGGACCACCAACTGCTCAACCACTTCATCATTCATTTTACATACACGATACAGTAAATCCTCATTGCTGCTGAAATAAGGAAAACAGGGCCTGTCCCTGGGTTCGACAGGTACATCATTAATCACCATTACATTTTCCCAGGCCCTGGAAAGGGTATGGTCTTTTCTCTGCTCAGTAACAAAATTTTCCTTATGCACATTAAGGTCATCAAACTCTAACATAGGCTCGGGGTCAGCAGACGGCTGTCCGGCTCTACTGGTAGTGGGGACCTCCTCAGGGTCCTCCAGCTCTCCTGCCATAACCGATAGAGGAAAAGCTGGGGAGCCCTGAGAAGAGTCCCCTGAACCCACCTTGTCAGTAGTGGCCAGGAATTCTGGCTCTGCGACTGAGTCAGGTACTGCGACCGAGTTGGGATGATCCCACAGTTCCCAAAACTTAGGGAAGTCCCTACCAATGATGGCCTCATGCACCAAGTGGGGAACAAGTCCAACCGGATGGGTCACCGTACCTAAACCAGTTTTAAACTGAACAGTGGTTACAGGATACTCCCGGGTATTCCCATGTATACAGATCACAGCAACATTTTTAGCATTAAAATTCACAGGTTCAATCATTTCAGCTCTAGACTTCCAGAGTCCAGCAAGGCTGTAATAGGCTTATCATTCACAGTCATTTGGCACATTGGCTTTCTCATATTTGGGGTTGCAGTGCATGAAACCGCTGCAAACATAGACTGCCTTCTAATAGATAAATCACACTGCATTGGTTCATCTGTCAATGGACAATTTGCAGCAACATGTCCTATTTCTTGGCAACGAAAACACCTGACGTTTCCCCCAGTTTGGTTTGCTGACAGGCACTGGCTTCCCTTGTTTGGGATGCCAAGCTTCAGTCCTGGCGCCAAAAATCCTCCCCCCTATTTCCTTGCCATGCTTACCACCCACTTCCCCTGGAACAGTCTTACCGGTTGCCTGGGGAGACCGTGGCTTTGGGCGGAAAGTCCGTGCGGCTGTAGGGGTGGTGACCAGGTTCTTTGCAGCAAAATACCTTTCAACGAGTTCCACCAGGTGGGTTGCCGAATTGGGGTCTCCTTGACTCACCCACTCCTGCAGGGAAATGGGTAGTGACCTCAGAAACTGGTCCATGACCACACGCTCCACTATTTGTGGCCCAGACAGGGACTCCGGCTGTAGCCATTTCCTCACCAGGTGAATTAGGTCGAACATCTGCGATCTTGGAGGCTTCTCGTCTTGGAAGGACCAGCTGTGGACCCGCTGTGCTCGAACTGCCAAAGTGACACCAAGTCGTGCCAGTATTTCCTTGTTTGACCTTTTCATAGTCTGCTGCTTCTGCTGACTCCAAATCATAGTAGGCCTTCTGCGATTCCCCAGTAAGCAACGGGGCGACCGGTCCTGCCCACTGGGTTTTAGGCCAACCTTCCCTCTCAGCGGTCCGTTCAAATGTTAGCAGAAAGGCCTCTGGATCATCATCTGTAGTCATCTTAGACAAAAAGCGAGCCACATGGATGGCTGAGGGCTTGTCTCCAACATTATCAACGTTAGCAGGTGACCACTGTGCTATTGTCTCCACAACCTCAGACAAGGTTTTCCTATCTGCTTTTGCAGCAGTGGCTAGCTGTTCAAACAGCCTCTGCGATTGTTCCTGTGCGATAGCATTAGCTTGCTGTTGTGCTGCGTGGAGTGCAGCACTAGCTTGCTGTTGTGCAGCGTGGAGTGCAGCGTTTGTTTTCTGCTGTTCAGCGTGGAGTGCAGCGCTTGTTTTCTGCTGTACAGCGTTTGCTTGCTGTAGTGCAGCATTTGTTTTCTGCTGTTCAGCGGTTGCTTGCTGTTGTGCAGCTTGGAGTGCAGCGTTTGTTTTCTGCAGTGCAGCGTTTGTTTGCTGTTGTGCAGCGTTTGCTTGCTGTTGTGCAGCGTTGGATATCATCAATTGTTTTAGGATTTCCTCCATGTTTAGTCACTCTAGGTACTGGCCTTTTAAGTAGTAACTTACTACAGCTGCCCGCTGAAATCCACCATATGTAACCTGGGGGACAGGTAGCAGGTACAAAGCTCACTGGGATGGGCTGTTTAGTAAGGCACAGATACCAAATCCACTTGAGGTAGTGAAAACAGTGCTGGGTTTATTTGATTTAAATACAAGTCCATACACAGGTGCTGCACAGTCTTCCAGAAAACACATCAAAACAGAAATAACCAAACAAAAAGTCCTAGCCATGTCTCGGCTCTAACTATACTATACACCGTCTCTAACTATCAGGCTGAGCAAGCCTACCGCTTGTCAGCTTCTGTAAAGAGTTTTTAAAGGGTTTTACCAACCTTTTGGCTCCTCACAAACCATCCCTGTTTGTTCGTCCCAGGCAGAGAGCAAAGGCTGTTTGCTCAGGTGAGCTTAAATTAGCCTGGAGAGGAGGACTAAGATCCGAACTGGATCATGTCTCAGAGACCTCTGAATGTATATGAGAGGAGCCTGGGAGATGTATAAACCCCGAAGAGGACTTCTCCTGGATCTCTCTGGGACGCTCTGCTACAATATATATATATATATTATATATATATATATATATATATATATATATATATATCGTATTTATCGGCGTATAACATGCACTTTTCCCCCCTGAAAATCGGGGGGAAATCGTGGGTACGCCGATCCCCACCAATCCCCCGCCGATCTCCGCTGACTGTGAGCGGAGCGATCGGCGCCGACATACACATAGCCGAGTGTACTCGGCTCTTCTCGGCTCCGCTCACAGTCACGCCCAGTCCCGCCATTGGACTATGTTATGTCCATCATAGGGCGGGACTGGGCATGACTGTGAGTGGAGCCGAGGAGAGCCGAGTACACTCGGCTATGTGTATCTCGGCTCCGCCCAGTCCCTGCTATCTCAGCGGCGTGCGCTCTGCTCCGGTGTCCTGTCGGATAGTGTCCCCCATCGGATACTGTCCTCGGCGGCGCCAATTTTAAATGGAGATGGACACTGAGGGGAAAGGCTGCACTGGGGAAAGGCTGCACTAGGGAAAGGCTGCACTGGGACAAGGCTGCACTGGGACAAGGCTGCACTGGACAAGGCTGCAATGGACACTGATAAGGCTGCATTGATGGGCATTTAAATGTAAGTTTTTTTTCCCTTAAACTTCCATCCTAAAAGTTTTTTCCTCTAAAATGCCCTCCTAAACTTGGGGTGCGTGTTATACGCCGGCGCCTGTTATACACTGATAAATACGGTGTATATATATATATATATATACACAGCAGGTAAAATAAGTATTTTCATCACATGTCGGTAAGAAGCCATACAATTCATACATGCAAAGAAACAAATAAGAAATTAAGTTATGTGTAATAAAATGGAATGACACAGGGAAAAAAGTATTGAACATGCTAACTGAAATTTATTTAAAACTTTATACAAAATTCTTTGTTGGTAATGACAGCTTCAAGATGCCTCCTGTATGGAGAAACTAGTCGCATGCATTATTCGGTGTGATTTTGGCCCATTCTTCCACATGAACAGTCTTTAAATCTTGAAGGTTCTGTGGGCTTCTTCTATGAACTCTGATCTTCAATTCTTTCCATAGATTTTCTATTGGATTCAAGTCAGGGGATTGGCTGGGCCATTCTAGCAGCTTTATTTTCTTTCTTTGAAACCAATTGATAGTTTCCTTGGCTTTGTGTTTGGGATCATTATGTTGGTAAAATGTCCACCCTCGTTTTATCTTCATCATCCTGGTAGATGGCAGCAGATTTTTATTAAGAATGTCTTGGTACATTTTTCTGTTCATCCTTCCTTCAATGATATGAAGTTTGCCGGTACCATATGCTGAAAAACAGCCCCACACCATGATGTTCCCACCTCCAAACTTCACTGTTGG
This sequence comes from Lithobates sylvaticus, assembly GCA_028564925.1. NCBI lineage: Eukaryota > Metazoa > Chordata > Amphibia > Anura > Ranidae > Lithobates > Lithobates sylvaticus. Next base: position 211,067,474 of record CM053032.1, read on the forward strand.
TATTGGGGGTTTTTTGGGGTGATGTGCAGTGCCATTTGACCTCGAAACATGGTGTGTATTATGGCATCCAAAGAGTTCAATTTTGGTCTCATCTGACCAGACTGTATTCTCCCAATATTTTACAGGCTTTTCTAAATGTTGTGCAGCAAACTTTAAACGAGCTTCAACATTTTTCTTCAGCAATGCAGTCTTGCATGATGAGCGTGCATACAGACCATGGCGGTTGAGTGCATTATTGTTGTACCTGCTAATTCTAGGTCTTTCTGAAGCTCTCCACATGCGGTCCTTAACTCTTGGACAACTCTTCTGATAATTCTTTTCACTCCTCTGTCAGAAATCTTGCGAGGAGCACCTGGTTGAGGCAGGTTTATGGTGAAATTATGTTCTTTCCACTTATTAGGATTATGGCAACAACAGTGCTCACTTGAACATTCAGAAGTTTAAAAATCCTTCTGTAACCAATGCCATCAGTATGTTTTGCAACAATAAGGTTGTGAAGGTCTTGAGAGAGCTCTTTTTTTTTACCCATCAATAGATGTTTCTTGTGTGACACCTTGGTAATGAGACACCTTTTTTATAGGCAATCAGTTGAGAGTGAACCAGCTGATATTAATTTACACTGACAAGGGGCAGGATTGCTTTCTAATTACTGATAGATTTCAGCTGGTGTTTTGTCTTTCCATGCCTTTTTGCACCTCCCTTTCTTCATGTGTTCAATACTTTTTCCCTGTGTCATTCCATTTTATTACACATAACATGTCAATAGCACCTTTAGAAATATATTTACCTAGTGTGACAGCAGGCAGGTAAAGTCACCTGGTTGCGTCCAGGATGAAAAATATGTATGCCCTAGATTCAGGCTTTATGCCGACTTATACCACTAGAGAGAGTGCTGGGAGTCCTGAAGGAAAAGAGTTAATGAGCCCAGCTGAAGTAAGTGGGCTCATTAAGACCTATACAAAAAACCCCAGCATGCTTAGGGAGATGCTCCATCCTGGAACCAGTTCTGTGTTTGTGTAGACTGGGGAGTGTGTTGGGTATGTGTTCTGTTCTGTTCTGTGCGATGAGTTAAGGCCTGTGTAGCAAACTTCTACAAAAGCACAAGGCTGCACCCAGTTGTTAGACAGGGAATCTACGTGTGTAGTAAGCGGTCAAGCTGACCAGGATTTCTTTTCATGTTTCTTTTTGTTTTGCTGTTATATTTTTCACTGCATGTAGCATAAATAAACCGCACCTTTTTAATTAGGTGCAGTTATGAGAAATTTGTGCATAAATGGAGAATTGGTTGAAACCTATGGACGATGTAATTTTGGGAAAAAAGGAGGAAGTCAGGGGTCTATATTATTTCAGATGTGAGTTAGACTTACCCTGACATATAAAAACACAATTTTGCTAAACTGCTCTTCACAATATAGTTCTGTTGAACTGGTGGCACATTTTAATTAGGTACTGTTATAAAAAAAAAGTTGGTAAACCCCTATAGATTTATGTATATGTGCATGAATAAAGAAATTGTGCAAAAAGTATAAAATCTTTTGGTATATTGATATATTGAGAGAATTTGACTTGCCCTGTTACCTACAGTAAAAAAACACAACAACATTTTGCTTATCTGCCCTTTATGATAGAGTTCTGTTAAAGTGCAATCTGGTCTATTTAAAAGATATTCAATAGGACCCCAGTAGATGAGAGGTTGAAGTTCAAAAGGTTGGGAATGATAACAAAAGGATTCATAAAGACTGGGACCACCATTGGTCCACAATCAGACAGATGGATTACCCAACCCCTGGCTCACCCTAAATCCAAAACACTCTAATACATTACAAAAAAAGCCTGTGCAGAAAAAAGGTAGTACATTTACTCACCCCTTTGGCTTCCGCCCTGTAGTTCCTAAGTGAGGGTGACAATACCATCCTTCGAGTGAGATCCCAGGGATGCTAAGCATCCCTAATCTCACAATAAGATTCTCATGCACTGTGCAGGATCTCACTAGAAGATGCAGATTTTACCACATGCAGTATAGAAGCTGAGGTAAGGTAAGTATATTTACCATACAAATAAAAAGTACTCAAAGCCTTTGGTAGGAGTGTGACTAAATGTAAGCCAGTCACCACATCATGCAGGAACCATAGTCATTCAGGGACTGCTATGTAAACTTCAGTGAACATAGCTTTATTCCAAACATGAACCAGTCAGCATGCCATAAAAAAATTGTTAAGTTACATAAATTAGGGCCAGTTACCAAGCACCCAGGCTGTGATCGATGATCGAGTATATTTAAGGAGCTGGTGTGGATGGATGGATGGATAAGGATGACCATAAACAGTTGGTGTGCCAACTGCTGTTCTGACTCCATTGATTTCCTTCTGGAGTCTGGTTGATGACATCCTTGGCCTATGTTCATTAAAGTTTACTTTGCAGTCTCTGAATGACTATGGTTCCTGCATGATGTGTGTTTATTTGTATGCTTTTTTCTTGCATTACCATTACTCTATGGTTCTTATCCACAGCAGCCTGGAGCCATCCTGTATTTTTTACGTCTACCGACCCACATGATATTATAGACTTAGTGCTGTTTTTAATTATATTTACCAATTTTTTTTCCCTATAGGTGTAAAAAAATAAAAATAAAAAACTTGAGTTTTAAATAACACTTTGCAAACAGATTTATAAAGCCTTTCAAAATAAGTCTGTAGGACGAAACGTGTAAGGGCAGAACTACACAGTGATGTCATCATGCCGACTCAGGTGGGTGGTGTTTGTTAGTCTTTATGGTTGGTTTACATGCATTTATTAAATCAATTCATTTAATGCATTCAATGAATCAATTGAGGATTTCCCTCAGATGAAACGGCTGCGGCAATTACTATGGCAGTGAAACTGATGAAATCACCTGTGCAAAATAATGGAGAGCCTGAAAACATGACCTTTGGGGATACTTGAGGACTGGAGTTGACAAACATTGGTGTGGGTGGTTAAAGGATTACATTTCACAGTGGACTTTTTATTTGGAACTTTATTTATTGTGGACTTATTTTCACAGTTAACAGTTGATTTGTTTGAATGTTGTATATTGTTTTCTAATGTATTTTTAACAGTGCAACACATTTCTTGTTTGCAAGCTATTCAAAATGATTGGGGATGTAGCCTCTTGCTACATGTTTCTCTTCTATGCATTCCCAATGCTTGGAACCTGCTCATATTCACGGATTTTCAGGATACCAGCAGTCATAGAGATTTCATTGAGGGCAACCATCAAAAACATTAACCACTTTCAGACCGGACCAATTTGCAGCCAAAGGACCAGGCCCCTTTTTGCGATTCGGCACTGCGTCACTTTAATTGACAATTGCGCGGTCGTGCGACGTGGCTCCCAAACAAAATTGACGTCCTTTTTTTCCCCACAAATATAGCTTTCTTTTGGTGGTATTTGATCGCCCCTGAGGTTTTTATTTTTTGCGTTATAAACAAAAAAGAGCGACAATTTTGGAAAAAAACGCATTCTTTTTTAACTTTTTGCTATAATAAATATCTCCCAGAAATATATAAAAAAACATTTTTTTTCCTCAGTTTAGGCCGATACGTATTCTTCTACATATTTTTGGTAAAAAAATCTTAGTTATAGCGTTTACAAAATAGGGGATAGTTTTATAGCATTTTTATTAATAATTTATTTTTTACTAGTACTGGCGGCGATCAGCGATTTTTATTGTGACTGCGACATTATAGCGGACACTTTTGACACATTTTTGGGACCATTGTCATTTATACAGCAATCAATGCTATTTAAATGCATTGATTCCTGTATAAATGACACTGGCAGTGAAGGGGTTAACCACTAGGTGGCAGTGTAGGGGTTACATGTACCTAGAGGCGTGTTTGTAACTGTGGGGGGGCGTGGCTGTCAGCTAGTAAATGCTGATCTCTGCTCCAATCACAGGGAGCAGAGATCGGCGTCACTAGTTGCTAGGCAGAACGGGGAGATGCTGTTTATTTCCGCATCTCCCCGTTCAGCCTTCCCGTGAGACGATCGCGGGTATCCCCGCGGCGATCGAGTCCGCGGGACCCACGACTGGCCCCACGGGGGTCCCGACCAGCGCGAGCGTGCGCCGTTGGAGGCGCATGCCCGGTGGCACGTCCGTACCCCCTTATGCCTGTACCTGTACGCCCTTATGCCTGTCCGTGCCATTCTGTCGACGTACATGGTGGTGCGCCGGTCGGAAAGCGGTTAAATGGTAAAATGAAAGTTAGGACCTTTTTTTATTAGAGGTCATTGATGTATAGATTCCCAGTCCAAATTTAGCAGCATTTGGATGCATCACTAATTTGACAATTTAAATAACTTTAATCTACTTGTGGGCAACCTAGTAGGTGGAAGATCTATGGCAGAATTTCCTGGAGTTGAGGAAGATCTATGGCAGAATTTCCTGGAGTTGAGGAAGACCATAGCCATTCAAGTTCTCCTCTTTCTTCCTCTGGTTGGGGGTCCTGTCCACCCCTAACTTGGGATGTTTGAGACCTAGTGTTAGGCCTGGGGGTATCCAGAATGGAAACAGATTCAGGTAAGTCTCTTGCTGGAGGCATTCTGACTGCTTCAGTGAGTGGGAGCAAATGATTCCTATGCCAGGTCTTCAAAGGCCCCAACCTTCCTTCTGGTTTCAACTTGTAAACAGGCAATCCTGGAAGTTTTCTACAGATGATATATGGCTCTGATCTCCATCTATCCGCAATATTGTGTTTTCCAGGGATCCCTAGATTTCGTAACAGTACACGGTCCCCAGGCTGTAGGTCCTGTACTCTAACTTTCAAATCAAAGTTCCTCTTATTTCGGGCCCCCCTCTGGTCAGAGGCCGCTTGAGCTTTCTCATAAGCTATCTTCAGACTGCGCCTCAGTCTGTCCACATATCCTTTGTGGGAGGCAGCAGAGGCATGGTCTAGGGAAATGCCAAAGGCCAAATCCACTGGCAATCTTGCTTCTCTCCCAAACATAAGTCGGTAAGGGGAAAAACCTGTCACATCACTTGTGGTGCAGTTATAAGCATGCACTAGAGCTGAAATGTGTTGACTCCAATGTTGCTTCTTCTCTGTTTCTAAAGTTCCCAACATGTTCAATAGTGTCCTGTTGAACCTTTCAGGCTGGGCATCACCTTGGGGGTGATATGGTGTAGTCCTAGTCTTCTCTACTCCCAGAGAATCTAGTAGCCTCCTGATCAGGCGACTCTCAAAGTCCCTTCCTTGGTCTGAATGGATTCTCTGTGGCAGTCCATAGTGAACAAAGTACTTCTCCAGAAGTACCTTGGCTACTGTAGAGGCCTTCTGGTCCTTGGTTGGGAAAGCCTGAGCATAACGAGTGAAATGGTCGGTTACCACCAGAACATTTCCCAATCCACTCAAATCGGGTTCAAGGCAGAGAAAATCAATGCATACCAGATCCATTGGGCCTTGACTTTGTAGATGGCCCATTGGGGCAGCTTGATGGGGTAAAGTCTTCCTCTGAATGCATCCTGCACAGGAATGGCAATACTCCTCCACTTCGGCCCTCATGCAGGGCCAATAAAACCGGTCTCTGACAAGCTGGAAGGTTCTCTCTGCTCCTAAGTGACCATGCTGGTCATGTAAGGCAATCAGCACAGTCTCTCGATGCTTCTCCGGGAGAAACAACTGCCACTTGTCTTCTGGGCCATCAGAGGGGCCCCTTCGGTAGACTACCCCCTGATGCACCTGTAACTTGTCCAACTCTCTCCTCAGTAGGCGAGCTTCTTTAGAAGGGTGAAGGCGAAGTCCCTCTGGACTCTGGTCTTCCAGGGCTTCCAGGACCAATTTCCCCATGGGGTCTTCCAATTGGTCACACCTTAACTCTTTCTTGGACAGCTTCGGTAGGCACTCTTCTGCTAGTTGAGTTACCCCACAGTAACACTTTGGGACTCCCACTGTGGTAACTCCTACCTCTTCAGCTCTGGATCCTCCTCTGGCTTGGAGTTCAGCCCCCTGGCAGAGGGCTCGCACTCCATCTGGTGCCACTTGGGTCCAGTCTTCCCAGTCATCGACCATGACATGGGATCTTCGGGACAGGGCATCTGCATCCCTATTTCCAGCCCCTGGTCTGTACTTGAGGCTGAAGTTGAATCCAGACAACGCCGCCAACCATCTGTGTCCAGTTGCATCCAGCTTGGCGGTGGTGAATAGATAGGTCAAGGGGTTGTTATCTGTTTTTACAGTAAACTCGGCCCCATACAAATAGTCTCTCAATTTGTCAACAACTGCCCATTTGAGGGCTAAGAACTCCAACTTGTGGGTGGGGTAGTTCTTCTCGGAGGGGGTCAGGCTCCGGCTCACATAGGCCACTGGTCGTAGCTGGTCTTCATACTCCTGGTAGAGTACTCCACCTAGGCCCTCATGGCTGGCATCAACATGTAGCTCATATGGTCTAGTTGGATCAGCGTAGGCCAAAACTGGGGCTGTAGTGAGACTTCTCTTCAAGGTTCTGAAAGCCTCTTCACACCTTGAGTTCCATTGGTCTTGGTCTGACTCACCGGACCTCCTAGGCCCCAATCCATCTTCCTCTCCTTCTGTCTTGAGCAGCTCGTTGAGGGGTTTGGCAATGCGGGCAAACCCATCCACAAACCTGCGGTAGTAGGAGCAGAACCCCAAGAAAGACCGAAGTTCTGTAACTGTTGTGGGTCTTGGCCACGAAGTAACTGCCTCCAACTTCTCAGGGTCTGTAGCCACCCCTTTTTCAGACACTATGTGTCCCAGATAGTTCACAGAAGACTGATAGAACCGACACTTCTCGGGAGAAAGTTTGAGTCCCTCTTCGCTGAGCCTCTTCAGTACTTTCTCCAATCTGGCTTCATGTTCTTCCAAAGTCTTTCCAAAGACAATGACATCGTCCAGGTACACAAGGACTTCTATGAGGTTCATGTCTCCAACTGTCCTTTCCATTAGGCGTTGAAACGTAGCAGGAGCTCCAGATAGGCCCTGAGGCATCCTGTTGAACTCAAAGAATCCTACTGGGGTTATGAAGGCAGTCTTTTCTCTATCTTCTGGATGCATGGGGATTTGGTAATACCCACTCTTGAGGTCCATCACACTGAACCACTTAGCTCCAGATAAACTCTGTAAGGCATCTTCTATCCTTGGCGTGGTGTACTGGTCAGGAATGGTCCTCCTGTTGAGAGTTCTGTAGTCAATGCAGAGTCTCAATGACCCATTCTTCTTCCTGACTACCACAATTGGGGAGGCATAGGGGCTTCTGGACTCCCTAATCACTCCCGTCTTCTTCAGTTCCGCAAGCTGCTCCCTCAGATCCTCCAGATCTGCTAGCGGGACTCGCCTGACTCTTTCTCTGAATGGCTTGTCCTCTTGCATGCGGATTCTATGGGTGGCACTCCTCGCACACCCCACATCAAACTCATCTTTGGAGAAAATCTTCTCCCATCTGGTCAGCTGGGCCTTGGCTCTCTCTTTCCAAGAGTTTCTTCCAAACATCTTCTCCTTCACCCGTCCCCTTCACTTCTGACCAGCCAAATGGGACAGCAGGACTCACCTGTCCCAGAAGCATCCTGGCAGGGATCTCCACGGGCTGCTCCGTGGGGTTCCTTACACTGACAGGGACTCTTCCTCTAGCCTTCTTCAGGTCCTTTAATGAGATTACTTCTGGTATCACTTCCAGACCTGAGTGACCCTCCATTGGGTCGGGTTCCAACATTACAAATGGGCCAGGCTGCTCCCAAGTAAGTTTCACCGTGGCTCTCATGCAGGTCACCTCTCCAGGCTGTAACACTGCTCCTTCTTTCCCAAGCCTCCATACCCTTCCTATCCCCTCACTTGGGTCTTCTGCTCTAGGACCAACCGCTGATAGGCTGCCTTCAGCATGGGATGGATCTTGGGAGGTGAAAGATTCTCTTTCTTCACCAGGGGGGTCAGAAGCCTTCTGACTAGATCCGTGTTCGTCCCTATAATCAGGGACGTCTTGCTGGTTCCTGGTGGGCGGGGACACACCACTGCCAGGGTGTCGAACACTTCAGCCTTTCCAGCCAGGTAGAGTACCCAGCCCGCTCATGGCTGGCAATCAACATTTAGCTCATAAGGTCAAGATCAAAGTTAGGACCTTTTTTTAGTTCCCAGTCCCCTTTCTCCAACTCCTCTATCTTCTGTATTGGCAGATGATTAGAGAGGGCTCCAGTAAGTCTAGTCCAGTAGGAGATGGACCAACTAGCTCTTCTGGGGGGTAAGGCCTTCTGAGTTGATAAATCTGTCCTCTGGATTCTGCGGGGACTCTTTTCCTTTTTACTGGATTTAGGGGAAACTCACTGCGCTTGCCCTTTCTTGATTGAGGCCGACATTGTTATGTATACCTTGGTTGAGGATCCCTGGGCCCCTTCTGAGGGGTTTGGTCTCCTCGCTTCCTTTCCTGTTATGCTTCTTGGAGCTCACTGAAGGTGATGTTTGACTCCTTCACCGGGGCCCTTTGGCGTTTCCCGCCGGCTGGCGGCTTTCTGCCTTCTTCTTCTTTGGATTAAAGCAAATCCCAGTCCAAATTTAGCAGCATTTGGATGCATCACTAATAGGCCTTTGCCATTCTATTAAGGCATATGTATGCCCTGACAATTGATGTTTTTCTCTAAACGAGCCCCCAACTTTAGTACAGCTCCACCAACCCCCGGCAATTTGGCTCTATTAGTCAAGGGTATGAATCTATGCACATATAAACTACTTGAAATAAGAATAACTGGCTTTACTTTGTCAGTAAGGAAAAGAAATAGTAACATGCAACCTAGCAATAGAGCTGTTTCAGTGTTACTAAAATGGTGTATTTCTAAACCCAGGACCCTACATTTACTATATCTGGTCTCCCACACTACTCAGAACATGGAAATGCAATAGCTTTAGTAAATATAAACTGATAATACCTTTTCTCATCAGCAGTATAATATAGCAGTCTTGTGACTTGGATCACGGTATGCTTAAAGCTTGTAGGAGGAGTTTTTATTTTCCCCTTACCCTCTGTCTGGACAGTGCTGATTGGCCCTGTGCTGATCACATGCACTCTCCCAAGAAAAAAAAATATTCTCTAGCAATACACACCAAACTGAGCATGTGCAGCCTGTCCCCTAATGCTCTGTTCTATCAGGAAATGGTCTAGAGTCAGTGGAAGAAGAGGATAAAGTAGACAAGATCACACAGCCTTTATACACAACGTGGCGGATTAAGCCCTTAGGTTCCACAGTGAGTATAACATGCTTTACTGTATATACACACTGATTTTACTGTTGTTGATTTAGTAACACTTTAAAAATGATCACTTTTGATTGTAATGAACCTTTAAATATTGTTGATCAACCAGTTAGCTTTCTATCCACTGTTTGGGGCTTCCCAAAAAAGTGTGTTTGCTTAACTTTGATATCATTTTTAATGCTTCTGCTTTATTACTACCTAGCTTAATTTTTTGGGGGGAATGTGGAAAGACACATCGTGTTGTTTTTTTTATGAGCCTATATATGGTAATACAGTAAATCCCTCGAAACAATCCAGGCTCACATATGGATGTTAAAAGGAAGACTGCTAATTCCATGTCAAAGCAGATCCACATGTTTTTCAAGTCAAGCCCCATATAAAACATACCTCAAAACTAACAGAGCCATCTTCTTGCTAGGTATGCAGACTCGTAGATTTGACTGCAGAATCATCTACTTCCTAGTTTCTCAGCTGAAACCAGACCGACATCCTGTGACAGGTTCTTCATACCTATACAGGGGGAGATGTTCAGGCAAGAATAGACTTTAGATGAATGAAAGAATTTTTCTGCTTTTATCCAACTCTTCCATTAGATTAGGAGAGAAGCCTGCCAGAGATAAAAATACATACACACACACACACACTATTCCTGCATTAGCAACTGAAGTAAGCTTGAATTGTATTTCAATTACTGCAGGATCCCGGGCACAGTTTTAAGGATTTTTTTTCAATAGTGATATAAGTAAGTTGTATTCCTTATTCAAATATATACTGTATATACAGTGTGTGTGTGTATATATATATATATATACATATATATATATAATATATATATATATATATATATATATATATATATACATACAGTGCCTTGAAAAAGTATTTTGAAAATTGAAATTTACATTTTCCAAATTTTTTCATGTTACAACCAAAAATGTAAATGTATTTTATTAGGATTTTATGTGATAGACAAACACAAAGTGGCACATAATTGTAAAGTGGAAGGAAAATTATAAATGGTTTTCAAAATGTTTTACAAATAAATATCTGAAAAGTGTGACATGCATTTGTATTCAGCCCCCTTTACTCTGATACCCCTACATACAATCTAGTGGAACCAATTACCTTCACAAGTCACCTAATTAGTAAATAGAGTCCACCTGTGTGTAATTTAATCTCAGTATAAATACAGCTGTTCTGTGAAGCCCTCAGAGGTTTGTTAGAGAACCTTAGTGAACAAACAGCATCATGGAGGCCAAGGAACACACCACACAGGTCAGGGATAAAGTTGTGGAGACGTTTAAAGCAGGGTTAGGTTAAAAAAAAATATCCCAAGCTTTGAACATCTCACGGAGAACTGTTCAATACATCATCCAAAAATGAAAAGAGTATGGCATAACTGCAAACCTACCAAGACATGGCCGTTCACCTAAACTGACAGGCCGGGCAAGGAGAGCATTAATCAGAGAAGCAGTCAAGAGACCCATGGTAACTCTGGAGGAGCTGCAGAGATCCCCAGCTCAGGTGGGAGAATCTGTCCACAGGACAACTATTAGTTGTGCACTTCACAAATCTGGCCTTTATGGAAGAGTGGCAAGAAGAAAGCCATTGTTGGAAAAAAAGCCATAAGAAGTCCCATTTGCTTTTTGCGAGAAACCATGTGGGGGACACAGCAAACGTGGAAGAAGGTGCTCTGGTCAGATGAGACCAAAATTTAACCTTTTGGCCTAATAGCAAAATGCTATGTGTGGCAGAAATTGCACACTGCACATCACCCTGAACTCACCATCCCCACCTTGAAACATGGTGGTGACAGAATCATGTTGTTGGGGTGCTTTTCTTCAGCAGGGACAGGGAAGCTGGTCCGAGTTGATGGGAAGATGGATGGAGCTAAATGCAGGGCAATCTTAGAAGAAAACCTGTTAGAGTCTGCAAAAGACTTGAGACTGGAGCGGAGGTTCACCTTCCATCAGGACAACGACCCTAAACATACAGCCAGAGCTACAATGGAATGGTTTAGCTCAAAGCATATTCATGTGTTATAATGGCCCAGTCAAGTCCAGAACTAAATCCAATTGAGAATCTGTGGCAAGACTTGAAAATTGCTGTTCACAGATGCTCTCCATTCAAACTGACAGAGCTTAAGCTATTTTGCAAAGAAGAATGGGCAAACATTTCACTCTAGATGTGCAAAGCTGGTAGAGACATACCCAAAAAGACTTGCATCTGTAATTGCAGCGAAAGGTGGTTCTACAAACGACTGACTCAGGAGGCTGAATACAAATACACACCACACATAAATGGATGGCAATTCAGTAGATCCAAGTGTTCCATTGAATTGCATGCTATTTATTGGCATACAAGGTTCCACTTTTTCCTCTTCAATGGCTGTACAAAGTTGCTGGATATTGGCAGGAACTGGAACAAGCTGTCGTATACGCCAATCCAGAGCATCCGAAACATGCTCAATGGGCAGCATGTCCAGTGAGTATGCTGGCCATGCAAGAACTGGGATGTCCCATTGTCCTGGATAGGCTTATGAGGTTTTGTTCCTTCCATGAGAAGGGGACAGTTGTCAATTTTATTAATTCCACTGAACGGTTCCACTTACCAGCTCAAGCAGCATGGCTATAATGGCTGAGTTAAATTTAAAGTGGAACTTTACCCATAACAATTTGATAACAAGAAAAATGTTGTTCAGCAAGGAACATTCATTTCACATTATGCTACTAAAATGAGTGTGTGCTGTAAATTGCCTCCAGCATTGATCCTGTTTCTTCTTGCTGGAGGCTGCCATTTTGCTGACGCCCAGAGCCCCTGAACAGTAGTAAATCCCATTGATTTAACAGTCTCAAAATACAGTTACATTCCTGGAATGCATGGTGATTGCTAACTGTCACGTTTGCATGTGCCCTCAACCAAACTGTCAAACCATCAAATGGCTGGTGTCATAACTGATCACATGGGCAGCACCATGGCAGTTACAGATCAAACAGAAGCAGCTTCCTTGGCTGTAAAGGATAGGAGTGTTTTTATATCTGCTTTAAAGTAGAAGTAAACCCTCCTATCGTTTTTAGCCAAGGAAGCTGGCATCTTGCCTCAGTTTAATCTTCAACTGCCATGATGCTGCACATGTGATCAGTTATGACACCAGCCATTGGATGGTTAGACAGTGTGGTTGAGAGCACAACCAATGTGACAGTTACATTCCCGACATGTAAACTGTTAAATTAATGGGTTTACTTCCGCTTTAAGACTGTCAGCAGATTGGCCTCTACAAACTCAGCAGTGCCTAAAAATGCCTAAAATGGAGAGCAACTGAGCATGTGCTGAGCAGGGTGAGACAGTATAGGCACTTATTTTTAATGTTTTACATATCTACAGTATACCTGCAAAAGAGGTCGGCTTGTAGTGATCTAGCACGACTTCATTCTCTTTATTCATTACAAGTATTGCTTCAGCTTTTGATTTATGGATCTCATAATAAAGTTATCTATAGTAATACATTAATTATTAAAAAAAACAATAATAAAAGTGTTGCAGCCAATTTATGATCCATTACATTGTAGTATGTATTTTGTTATTTATATTTGGGCTCTGCCTACGATCCCAACTTCCATTATAACTTCCATTATAAATGGTTGATGATGCTGGTGACACCTTAGTTACCATGTTAACTAGTGGCTTTATTGCCATAGAAACACAGTGTGGTGTTAGTGGAGTAGCACTTGCTTTTGAATAGTTTCAAGAAAGTCCATATGATGAAAATGATCAAATGTCCTTTTACCCCCCACCCTTGTTAAATCTCAGTATAAAAGTCCATAAATAGACCTGTAGGGGGAATAAGTTAGATATTATACTCACCTGTCCTGGTTTACATGGTGCAGGGGTGACATGATCCTTCTGCTGCTGAGATCCCTGGGAATGATGAGCATTCCAAATCTTGTGAGAAGATGCTGCATGCTGGGAGTGTCCTCTTAGCAAGATTTGGAGTACCTTACATTCCCCAGATCTCACCGGAAGAATGATGATGCCACCTGTACTTAGGTGCTATAGGTGGAAGCCAGGGAAATATAAAAATACTATCTAACCTTTTCCCCTGCAGATCTCTTATTAAAAAAATGTATGCTGTGTTTCAGCAAGAGGGAGGGTGCAACCATTTAATAAGATAAAGTGCAAGGTTCGCTTTAAGTATGTTAACAAGGGAATGTTTCATAAAGCTTAGGACTCATGGATGTAGGCCTAAGACATGTAGTGTCTTTGCATTTGGCATGTATCTGAAGTCAGCAGATCCCTATTTACTTTAATGGTGCAGTGTGGCTGTGTTTGATACACTATGTGTTGTGTTTTTTGGATGCAGCAGGTCCTATTGGGATGCATTTGCACTGCAGGCAAAGCAGCTCAGCAGCAGCCTTTTGCTGCATTTTGCATTCGCTGCTGTTTTTTTGCTAAAGATAGTTTTGGCAATAACACCATCTTCATGAATCTTAAAGAAGGAAAGGGACCATACCAGAGACTGAAAGCATGCAGACACGTGCTCACATATTGGGAATTATTAAGCCACAAGACTGTTTTTTTTATTTTGACTAGTTTTATAAGAAATAGACCTTTTTGTGAACCACCAAGCTACAGCAAGCATGTTAAAAAATAACAGCACTTATGCTGTTATGCACACGACCGGATTTTCCGGCAGAAAAGGTCAGACGGAATCATTCCGTCGGACATTCCGATTGTGTGTGGGCTTCATCGGACTTTTTATTTAAAAAATTCTGACGGATCTAGAAATAGAACATGTTTCAAATCTTTCCGCCGGAACCAGTAACTATTGAGAAAACCACTAGTCTGTATGCAGGTCCAACGGACCAACAACTGACTACTGGCTATTGAATTTCCTTTTTCTAGCCCCAGCGTACGTCATCGCGTTCTAAATGATCGGACTTTGGTGTGATCATGTGTGTAGGCAAGTCCGTTTCAGCGGAACTCCGTTGGAACTGCGTTGAAAAGTCCGTCAGAGTTCATTCCGACGGGAAGACCGGTCGTGTGTACGCGGCATAAGTGTACCAATGGCAATATGTACGAAATCACACACCTTATCATCCATATTTGCGATAATAAAGATGTCAGATTAGACAACCTCTGGCTTCTAATGTTGCAGCCAATACCAGGGCTGAGCACCATTTTTCTCTCTTGATAAGCCTCTTTACTGTTCATGTGTGGCTCCTCTTTATAGAATTCAGCAAAAGGTTTATCTCCCTGTGGTATAGAGAGAGAAGCAACTGTACTGGAAGCTGGTGAGGTCTTGGTTATGGTATTGTAGTGCTACACCCTTAGGAGCGGATGTATAAGTCTTCTGTTCTTTGCCTCATCCTTCTCAAGAACATCAGCCCCTCTGACACACCAGGTTGAGTGTACAAACATACAACATCAGTATGGGTAATGTATGGATTGCATTCATTTGGTCCCTGCTAGCAGTATCAGCAGTGGGCAAATAGCCCTTTCACCAGTCCTCAGTATGCTGCAGTAATTGTAGAAGGGGGACCCCTTTGGTCTCTCCCTGAAAGCCTCCGGTGATCAGCGGGGGGAAGCAGAAGGTAAGTGGATGCTCCAGTATCCCTGCTGTAGCAGTGCAGGGGCTGTGATGTGGGAGCGGTGATGTGCTGCCCCAGGTGTCCTAACTCCCTGTCTCAGGGTCGGATCTCTGCTGGTAAGGTCTTCAGCTGGCAGGCGAATATCCAGACAAAGGTGCTCTCCCTCAAGCTCCCTCGGTACTAAGAGGAAGAAGGGCAGTTTAATGAAAATCTTCTCTCCTCTCCTCATCCTCTCCTCTCCCCCTCCCGTCTCTCTCCTCCCCACCTACTGCAAAGTGCATATTGGGATCTACCACCCTAAACTACAACTTCCAGCACTCTCAGCGCTCTGTATAGAAGTCTATGGGCTTGCCTGGCTTTAGCTCTCCCCTTGCTGGCTGGAGGAGGATGGCGCAGCATATTTTTAATATCACAGTTAATGGAGAGAGGCAAATAGTTAACTTCATGTTGTTGTAGCCCAGCACCTGGCTACAATATATAGCAGCCTTTCTCAAACTTTTTACATCAGAAGAACCCTTAAAATCATTTTCAGGTCTCAGAGAACCCCTGCCAAAAATTTTTTATTGGAGGATATTGGGATAAATGCCTCTTATATTGGTGGTCAGTGAAAGAAATACCCCCTTGCAGTCGTTTTTAGAATGACCCTTTTAAAGACAGCTAAAAAAAGTCATTGGTGTCATACCCAGAACTATGGTGGCATCATCAGATGGGAGGTAAATTAACTACAGCTCAAGGCACCCCTAACAACCATGTAGGAAGCCTGACTGAGAATGACTGGTATATCGGGATGATAAAGAGGGTTGGAAGGGCTGTTTAAACCAGTGATGCACAAAAGAAGGCTTTACATTTGCTTGCTTGCAAGGGTAAAAGAACCTGAGCAATGTTGGATGGCGAGCAAGTTGACCTTTATTTCCAAGTGTGAGCTTCATTACAGATTCTTTAAAACTATCAAGACAAAATGCAATGGTGTTGGTGTCCAGTGTTTACATTTCTACTGGTAGTAATGTCCGGTCTATAAGTAAAGAATGTTCTACATGTATGAAGAGCTTAAAATATTTCCCCCTGGTTACTAAAACACATTTTTATTTATACATTCCTGTCTATAAGGTGGGACTGTTTCCTTTTATGGCTTTTCACACTTGCTTAAATGTCATGCTTTCTATAAGAAGGATTAACCTCAAACTGTGTTACCAGCAGCTTAAAATCAGGAGTATTCAGTAAAGCTGTGTAAAGAAGAAAGTACAGTAACCAGTGAAGTTCTGTGAAGGGTGACGTTTTATTGGTAGCTCTGGGTTATTGCACTGAGCACATTGATCTTTGCTTTATTCAGGGCCCATTCAGATTATACATTAACATAAGACGCTACCATACGCTATGGTACACTTAGGGCTGTTAAGGCAGCCTATTCATTTTGAATGGGTTGGCAGTGCACCTCAAGGCACCATGTGCATGATTCTGTGCTGCTATGGTACAGTGCTTTGGGGTGCCGTTCAAAATTAAAGCGATAGTAAACCCGCTGACATTTTTTTTTTTTTATACACCTGTAAGGGAAAAGGCATAATGAGCTAGTATGCACCGCATACTAGCTCATTATGAAATACTTACCTTAGAACGAGGCGTCAGTAACTCACCTGGTCCACGCCGAGGTCGCTGACATGTTGCCTCGGCGTGTCTTCCGGGTATCGCAACTCCAGCGCTGTGAGTGGCTGGAGCCGCGATGTCGTCACTCCCGCGCATGCGCACGGGAGACTTCTTCCCGGCAGGCTTCGGATTCTGCCGGCCCTTCAGCCGAGAATCCCCCGTGCGCATGCGCCGCTGCAGTCAGCGGCGCTTTGCACGGGGAATATCTCCTAAACCGTACAGGTTTAGGAGATATTTTTTTTTACCTACAGGTAAGCCTTATTATAGGCTTACCTGTAGGTGAAAGTCAACATTTTGACTTTACTTCCACTTTAATGTTTGTGGCAAAGTATGATAAAACATTAATTTTTCTGCTCTTTATTGCAACACAAAGATGTAAATTTGCCCTCGAGCTTTGCCCCTATCAGACATGGTAGTTTGCCATTAGACATGCTTTTAACCATGATGATGTTGTGGAGGAGGGGGGCACAGATACAAACACTGTCAGGGCGCCAGAGCCAGGACTGTTCATGACATAGAAACAAAGAAGAAAAAAATGAGACTTTAAAGCGGAGTTAAACCCAATTTTAGAACTTGTTCTTAAAGGAAAGCCCACCCCTCGTTTTTCGATAGTTTTTTTTTTTACTTACCTTAGTAGTTTAACAATGAAACCTCCGTCCCAGCCTTGCCACTGCAAGGTACGTCATGTCCTCTTCTGGCTCTGCCCCTCCTCCTTCCCCCCGCTGCCTTCTGTGTGTGTCCCAGAAGATGATGGGGCCATTCAGAAAGTGCCACGCGACTTGCGCATGCGCAGTATGAAACCGGCTACTATGGCGGTGCCTGCACCCGATCCGATGGACGGATCAGCCTGGGGGGGGGGGTGACATCGCGGGCTCCCTGGACAGGTAAGTGTCCTTATTAAAAGTCAACAGCTACAGTGTTTGTAGCTGCTGACTTAAAAAAAATAAAAAATTTTACAGGGTGGAACTCCGCTTTAAATGAGGTATGTGTGGCAACAGAAAAGCAGTCATTGTAAAAACACAATGTTTATTTCTTAGTACATGTTAGAAAAATCCATTCATGGGTTTGTCTCAATATTGACAACATGTAACAAACATTGTATATAGAACTGGCAACAACAACAAATGAATACATTGTATAATACAGTGGTCACCAACCCTGTCCTCAGGACTCACTAACAGGCCAGGTTTGTAAGATAACTGAAATACATCACAGGTGATATCATTTGCTGCTCAGTGATTGCAGTATTCTAGTCTGCATCTCCCCAAGGTAATACATAAAACCTGGCCTGTTAGTGGGCCCTGAGGACAGGGTTAATGACCACTGGTAAAATAGATATATGAAAAATGATAACATCATCAAGATAATACATTATAGGATAAATATGTAGCAGCCATCCTAGATGACATGGGCCACCAAAGGAACAGAGTATAAAAATAATAAAATCTGTGAAACTGATTGAACCATCCAATGAAGATATGATCAAATAAGCCCTACACGTTTCGTGGATTTATTCCACTCTTCAGGGGAAAATGCATTAAATATCTGTGGAAAAACACAAATATAAAAAAATAATAATAAAAAAAGAAAATATTATTGTATAAAATAATCTAGCAAGGGTGCCTGACACAAAAGAAAACCAATAGTAACCAAAAGGAGGAGATTGCTACCTACACTTACATATGAGCTGAATATGAAGTGGTAAAATTCCATGGAAAAAGTACAGTCATCCTAGTACCGTAAACGTGTTATTGTCAGCAGATGAAAATACAGGAAAAAAACTAAACCTAATGTAATGCTCTGCCTCAGTTAGGCTAATTTTTTTTTTTTTAGCTTCACTGTAGTCATTGGCGCAAGGATCTGTTCTTTTGGTCTGGTCAGGGTTACCTAAGCTGGGTAATTGATTGCCCCTACCTGTTTCTAGAAGAAGCTTCCAGAAGATAAAGCAGGAGGGTTAATCACTCAGTTATGAATATTTATCATTCCTTTGTTAATCCCTGGAGGAGGTTTTCCAGCAGATGGCTGGGAAGGTGATAAACATTTGGGAGGCCTTTCTAGAGTGTTATTTTGCCCCTGGGAGGCAGGGATAGTATTTGGGCCTTAGCTGGTGCTGAGCTGAGGGCCTGAAGAGGGTTGATAAAGAGATTTTTGCTGGGGGGCACTGTTCTGGAGTTCTGGTCCATAGAAAGATTTTTTTTGTCTTCCTCACTGAAAAGTGTGATGTGGAAGCTGGTTGGCAGTCAGCTCTTGGGACATGGTAAGTAAGACCTTCTGTAGGAGTTTCGTGTGTGTGTGCAGCTATAAGGATTTGTGCTAGAAGTTTGTCCTCCTTTTCATTTCTGATATTGTTTTGGTGTATCCTTAACCCCTAAATCTCCTTCTGTTCAAGTTTTCTGCAATAAATTAATGAAAAGACATCCCCTAGACTGAACCTGTATTGTCGGTGTGAATGGAACTATATTTTTGTTGGGCAGCCTCTGTACTAGCAAGGGAGACCTGAGCAAATTCACAGAGGCCCTTTCCGTGGGCTGAGCACTACACTAAAAAGAAATGAATGCAGCCACCACATCTAAGGACATGTAGGCTGCAATATAACACATTTTTGTTCTCGGTTTAAATACATTTTTGACAGTTTTGTAGATGCACCCTCTATGAGCTGTTTGTAATTCACAGCAGCCATTCAGCTTCCCTACTGATCACATACTGTGAATAAAACCTCAGTCACACATGAAATCTGTTGTTTCAGTCAGTCACACCTGAGAGATAGGAACCCTGAAGCACAATCATTGTACATTATTACTAAGTGGGAAGAAGAACCTTTAGGCTGGGTTCACACTTATGTGATTTCCAATTCCCAAAGCCGGAGATTGTGACTGGCTTTCTATGGAGCCGGTTCACACATCTCCGCAGCGGCTCCACTGCAAATTGCACAGGAGCCCTGTGTGTCTTTTGGTCCATATCAGGTCAGAATTCAGCCAAAAATTCAGGCTGAAATCAGACCTGAAACGGTGAATGGAGACACACCGGACTCCTGCTGTGAGCCACTGCGTGTTCTAGTGTGAAACCAGCCTCACATGAGGACACTTTGGTTTGGCTTATTATATATATATATATATATATATATATATATATATATATATTTTTTTTTTTTTTTGTGGATTATTTTTAGAGGCATATCAACGCTGTATCCTGGCCTAGGCCAACATGGCAGCTCTTTGCAGGGGGGCAGCACGGAAAGAGTCCCGCCTTCTTGCGCTGTTAGTGTAGCGCCAGAGAGGCAAACTAGTCTAGCACCCCCATAAAGCGCCCACACTGCTTCCATGGTTATATCTTCTTAGTCCTCTCCATAAAATTATCAGAAATTTGTGCTTAGGTAGAACTATAGGCAACACTTTTTTTTTTCATTTTGTAAAGAGTAAAGGAGGGTTATAGCCCCTGACAGTTTATTTTTTACCATCCCTGTCCTATTGCAGAGATTTCACTTCACTTCTTGCCCTATAGCCAAACAGGAAGTGAGAGGAAATCTATGCAAATTAAGGGAATCTATTGCCCCCCCCCCCCAGGCTCTCAGAACTAGTGTCCCCACTAAAAAATTTCAGGGGGGGGTCTTAAACAGTAAGGGGGTTGGCCTTGAAAGGAATGGGTGGGTCATGTTTAAATCAGGGGGTGCACAAGTTAAGTCAGGCCTAGGGCAGCACAAAACCTAAATACACTACTGAGGAGTATACATACTCTTTTGTAGTCCTTTCACGTCCCGACATTTTTATACAAAATGTTATTTTTGGAAAAAGGCCACATGCATGGGTTACATGTGTAATGGTTTCTTAGCCTGTGGGTGTTTCTGGACAAAGATGCGTTGATTAAGCACGCCGCCTGAGCCCTGAGCGCCTTCAATCCAACAACAGCTGGGCAAATGGTGGCACTGGCAGGCCCCTGGGATCTGCCTCCGGATGCTGCGAAAAGAAACGCTGAAAATCAGCTCTGGATAACGCGTCCGCAGCCCCGTTGAAGGCCCCACTAATAAACTCCCCTAGGAACTGGAAACTAAATTTGAGTCCTAACCATGTCAACCTGCGCATGAACGACATGATCAACAGGGACCCTGACCTCCCCTTGTTCAGGATCTCTGCGGTGGCCATGTTATCTGTAAAAAATATGACTGTCTGCCCGGACCACGAGGGTCCCCAGGTGCAAGCTGCAGCCACAATGGGAAAAATTTCAAACAGGGCAGACGTCCGGGAGAACCCCGGAATCTCCAGCACCTCCGAAGGCCAGGGGCCTGCGAGCCACTGGTCCCCGAAAATGGCTGAGAAGCCTACCGATGCAGCTGCATCTGAGAAAACCCTGGGAGAAAGTGTGGTAGGAGGACAAATGAACAAGGAAATCCCGTTCCACTCACGCAGGAACTGATCCCACATGAGGAGATCTGCCCTGGCATTGGCCTTCAGTCGCAGCACAGAGTCAGCGTCCTGGAAGAGTGGAAGGAGAGCCAGGAGTCTGGATACAAATGACCTGCCCTGCGGAATGATCCTCATGGCAAAATTGAGCATGCCTAATAGGGACTGCAATTCACTTTTAGAGCACCCTGAGGACCTGACCAGGTTG
The DNA here is from genome assembly GCA_028564925.1 of Lithobates sylvaticus. Lineage (NCBI taxonomy): Eukaryota > Metazoa > Chordata > Amphibia > Anura > Ranidae > Lithobates > Lithobates sylvaticus. The sequence continues at coordinate 211,088,545 of CM053032.1, forward strand.
TGGATGATCCCACGAATCCTGACCAGTTTGTCCTGCGGCAGACTGGCCAGCATATGGACCGTGTCCAAGGTGATCCCTAAGAAAGTGATCACCGTGGCAGGCCCCTCCGTCTTGTGAGTAGCCAAGGGAACGTTGAGATCCCTGAACAACTCTGTGAGAGTGGCCAGATCTTGGGGAGCCTGTGCTGGGCTCTCCAGTAGCAAGAAGTCATCCAAGTAATGGATGACACTGCCGCACCCCAACTGTGAGGATAGAACCCAGTTCAGTGCTGAGGCAAAAGTGTTGAAAATCCAAGGGCTGCTCTTGGAACCAAACGTCAGCTTGGTGGCGAAATAGAACAAATCCCGCCATTTGAAACCATGCCACTGCCAGAGAGATGGTTTGATGGGGAGGAGTTTGAAGGCGTCCGAGATGTCAGCCTTGGATAACCATGCGCCCCTGCCCAACTGTAAAATACACTGGATGGCTGAATCAACCGATGCGTATTGCAGGGAGAATTCCTCGGATGGTATGAGGGAATTCAAACTGGGAATTGGTGATGAATGAGGAGCCGACAGATCGTAAATCAAACGGTATTTATTAGAAAATTTCCCTTTCACCACACCAATGGGGCTCACCCTCCACATGCTGAAAGGCGGGGACAGGAATGGCCCAATGACGAACCCTTTGGCCAGCTCCTCCTGTACCAACATGTCCACCAACTCGGCATTGGTGGCAGCAGAGACTAAATTGGCACAAGTGTGGGATTGCTGAGGAAGGGTGATTAGACCCGTGTGGAAACCTTCTACAGATCCTTCCACCAAAAACCGCTTGAGCGCCTGGGATGGGTGGTGACCTAACCAGAATTCCAGCCTGGGTACATTGACACGGCTTAGTCAAGATGTACTGGATGGCTTGAGCGGACAGGCGGTTTTAGGATGGGCCCTGAAACAGTTGGCACACACATGCAGCAACCTGCACTGATTGAAATTACAGGTGGTGTAGTTAAAATTGTTACAAAGCTGGGCCTTGCCCAGCAAATGTATAGGTCTGCCGAGCTTGTCAACCAAGCCTGACGGCCCAGAGGAAGGGCCATTGGGCCCAGGCCTGTTTGCCCCAGAACCCCCGGGGTGGTCCAGGTTAGGACACCAGTTGGCAGTGTGGGCAGCTGACTGACAGTGGGCACATGTCGGAGATTTCTGACTGGCGAAATGTCTGCAAAACAACTCGGTGTCAATATTGCTCCAGTAAGTAACCAACTGAAACTAGGCCCACGTGGCTGCGACCTTAGATGAAAATGACCTGTGGTAGTCATAAAAGGCCGGGCCACCGTACTTGTGGGCCAAGTCCACCACCTTGTGGAGATAGAGGTCTAGCTCCTCCCTCCTGCCGGGACTGACTGCGCAAATGACATCTCTGAAAATGCCAAAGGCAAGGACAAACTCGGTGACACTCAGCCTGGACAACACCTCCTGGCTGAGGAACTAACGGCCCCAGCCAGGAGCATATATAACTTACCGGTGCATGTACCTCGTACCCCCCCCCCCCCAAGCTGACCCAGACCAGACCAGTACAGCCAAGCGACAATATAGCAACGCTGGATATATATATATATATATATATATATAATATATATATATATGCACAAGCACGTTATGCTTGCTGTGCTGCTGAGTGCACTGTGAACCCGGAACCGGAAGTGGAATCGGCAGGTCCGTGACCTGGAATGACGCCGACGAGGAAGGGAGGGAGGAGGTTATTTTTTATTTATATTTTTTTTTGTATATACTGTATGTAAATATTTTTTTATTATGTTTGTAAGATTTTTAATAAACAAAAATTTACATACTCACAGGTTTTATTTGGAATTAACTGTATATTTGTGTAATTTTTGCACATTCAGGTATAAGATATGTTACACATTTGGTGATATATTGGCACATTGCACTTTATAGTTTATTTGCAATTATAAGCATTTATAGTGGTTTAATACACTACACTATTGCGGATCAATTTAACACTTGTGCTCACTTATTGCGAAGTGTAAGCCCCCGTACACACGGTCCGACATTCCGATCACCAAATCCTTAGGATATTTTTCGAAACTGGTGTTGCCCACACACGTTTGGACGAAGTTGTCGAAAAATCCGATCATTCCGAACGAGGTGACGTATAACACATACGATGGGAGTACGTAGAGGCCAGTAGCCAATAGCTTTTGTCTCCAAATTTCTTCTGAGCATGCGTGGCACTTTGTCCGTCGGACTAGGCTACGCACGATCAGAATTGACGCGATCGGACCATGTTTTCGGAAAATTTGAGATCCAGCTCTCAAATTTTTTCCGTCGGAAATTCCGCCGGAAAAAAGCCCGCTAGGGCCCACACAGGATTGGATTTTCCGTCAACATAATCCGATCGGACTTTTTTAATCGGAATATCCGACCGTGTGTACGGGGCATTATACACTTCTGAAGGTCACTCTTCAGTTAAGGGGCAGCGCCACCTTCCTCTTTCCCATACCCCTGTATTTTAGTCGCTTCAATTTTTTTGAGTATTTCAGAGGAGGCAGCAGCCAAACATAATCCTAAGTGCGGAATCTTATTAATTACATCCAGCCTCAAATATAAGGGCACATATGCCTGCACCTATGTACATTATATTTAGACACAAGATATAGAAACACATTTAATTAACACACATCAAGAAGAGTATTTACAAAATGATCATGGTCCTCCTTACATGCTTACTAAAATACATAAATATACTTTTGTTCCCTATAAGTACCTATAAATAAGTTTAAGACATCAATTGTGCTTCAGAATAATTTCTCAGTTTCCTATTGGCTGTGTCTTTTCTTTCATTCGTGTTGATAAAATGCATTATAGCTTAATCACATTTTATCATTGTGTGTTTAAAATCGTGTTACATAGGTACCAGGCACGCCGCATAATTAGTTCTCAGTGGGGCTGCTTTTAACTCTATTAATAGTGGAATAAAATGATTGTGATGTGTAATTTGTGTTTGTTAATGATAAAAGGCCTTGTCTTAACATACCCGTTTTTTAATTTGAATTACTTTCAGGCTTCCTGATAAAAAACATAAAACAACAGGATATTATCATCCCCTTTAATTCTGAAGGTAGCATTGCTATTCTCTCTTGTGTAATTCTAAAGGCAGCATAACCATCATTTTTGGAGCTGATGCAGGAGCTACTGTATATACAGTAATTCTATAAATCATTTATTGCCAGATCTCCATAAAGAGATCAAACTCTAATGCCGTGTACACACGATCGGAATTTCGGCCAGCAAAAGTCTGATGAGAGCTTTTAGTCGGAAAATGCGACCGTGTGTATGCTCCATCGGACTTTTGCTGGCCGAATTTCCGCCAGCAAAAGTTTGAGAGCAGGTTCTCAATTTTTCAGACGGGAAAAAGTTTCTATCGGAAATTCCGATCGTCTGTAGCAATTCCGACGTGCAAAATTCCTACGCATGTTCGGAAAAAATTTGACGCATGCTCGGAAGCATTGAACTTTGTTTTCTCGGCTCGGCGTAGTGTTGTACGTTACCGCGTTCTTGACGGTCGAAAGTTCAGCAAACTTTTGTGGGACTGTGTGTATGCAAGCCAAGCTTGAGCGGAATTCTGTCGGAAAAAACATCCAAGATTTTTCCGACGGAAAATCCGCTCGTGTGTACATGGCATAAGTACAGGGGGTCCCCTACTTACAAACATCCGAATTACAAACGACTCCTACTTACAAACAGAAGAAGACAACAGGAAGTGAGAGGAAATCCACCCCTAGGAAGGGAAATTCACTCCTGTAATGCCCCGTACACACAGTCGGATTTTCCGAAGGAAAATGTCCTATCGGACCATGTTGTCGGAAATTCTGACCGTGTGTGGGCTCCATCGGACTTTTTCCATCGGAATTTCCGACGGAAAAAGATTGAGATCCTGCTCTCAAATTTTCCGACAACAAAGTCCTATCGGACTTTTTCCGATCGTGTGTAGCGAATTCCGTCGGGCAAAGTGCCACGCATGCTCAGATCACATTACAAGACCAAAGCTATTGGCTACTAGCCTCTACGTAGTCCCGTCGTACACAACGAACGTCACCACGTTCAGGATGATCGGATTTTCCGACAACTTTGTCTGACCGTGTGTATGCAACACCAGTGTCGGACAAAATCCGTCGGAAAAAATCCGATGGATTTTGTGGTCGGAATTTCCGACCGTGTGTACGGGGCATAAGAGTTAATATGGGAAAAAGGTGTCTCCACTGATGCTTTATCACCAGTCCATGTTTCCCTAGCAACCCAAAATTTTCAAAATCCAATTGTCATTGGGACAGAAGGTGAGGTGAAATCTTCTGAACAGGGGCACATACAGCAAAACACATGTTACAGGGGTGATAACCCTTCTCTATGTTATCTAAAAAACGAAAAAATAGATTTTTTGGCTGGAGCTACACTTAAAAAATTTACCTGTTCCGACTTACAAACAGATTCAACTTAAGAACAAACCTACAGTCCCTATCTTGTTTGTAACCCGGGGACCCCCTGTAGTGGTACCCTACAACATAAGTCTATAGGACCTTATAGCCCTAAATATGCTATCTAGACATAGACAGCACGTCAGTCCCTTTTCTTCCATCATCATAATGTGTAACTGAGCTCATGTTATATGATTAAAAACATCTAATTAGGAGAAAGGACACTGGTTGATGAAGAGTTCTATCAAGGAAGTCAGAAAGGTATTTTTTCTCTGGAGCACTGAGACAATTACTGACTGATCGCGTGAAAGGAAATGATTGGATGATGGAAGTGAGCAGATCCTCATTCACTAAACTCTGGGGCAAATTAAAACTTCCCTTGCAAAGTTAACAATGTGCCTGAAGTCTCGATATATCTTGAACATCTTAATCAGGAAATCAGACATACTAGAATGCAGTAAATTCCAACATGATTTACTAAAGGCAAATAAATGGTTCACTTTTTAATGGACGTCGCTTAGGGAAGAGCTTAGAGAATGAGATGACTCATCTGGTGACTTCCATCATCCAATCCTGTGCAAGCAAAAATGCTATTTTATTATTTTTCTGGCATGTAATTGGGTATTCTACGCAAAGGGAACTTTCACATTCACTAAGCTTTGGGGCAATTTCCCTTGCAAATAGAATAGCTTTTGGTTATTAGAATAGCCTTTAGAATTAGAATAGCCTTTGGTTAATTAACCCCGTTCTTCCTTAAGTCTTTTACAAGTCACAGTAAAGCATACCTCCCAACATTTTGAGATGGGAATGAGGGACACCTACTAACAAACATATGTAGGCTTAGGATACGCCCCCTGTCACACCCCCTTAAAGGAGAATTAACCAAAAAAATGGTTAATTAAATCCAGAAGGGCTTTTTTTATACCAGTACTATTCCTTTATATTGGCTTTTAAAATGTACAAATGCAGCAATTTAGAAATTGGATGAAAGATTTAGCACTGGGAAACACTTTTTGAAGGATAAGTGCATTTTATATACAACTATATGGATCAGACCGAAATGAGGGGGAAAGAGGGACAGAGGGACATTGCTCCACATTAGGGACAGTTGGGAGCTATGGTAAAGTTACATGTAAGAACAATGGTGTATTCCTTGTCTCCAGAGGCACTAAAGTAACGCATGTGCAGTGAGGTGAAGTAAGTAATGGAACTAGAAGTGGAACTAGAAGTATGGCCTGATAATCACCCAACAAGGTAGGTTTGAGAAGGAGTCTTCCTGGACTTAAAATGTAAGCTTTGGTGCGGTTACTGTTATGGCACATGCTCTCCTGCTCCTCATGCAAGTCTTATATTCTCTGGTCCCTAATCCAGCAAGATATTGCTCATAAGGCTACATAGCTGAAGCCTCTAAAGCCTAGTACACACCACTATTTTTTTATTTTTTTCATCCAACCCAGTGGGTTGAACAAAAAAAAGCTGGCACCACACGTGCTGTACTAACCATCTCCCCTGCCTTGCTATTGTCTTCTGACAGAGGGGACACCCCTCCTATGCCAGAACACTCCAGTCAGTGCTCTCAGCCATTGGCTGCTGGTTTTCCAGCATGCTCATCTGACAGAAGCCGGCCGAACTCTCGGACCGTCTGCCATACACACGGGCCCGAATGTCAGACGGTTTTTATTGAACCAGGCCGATATCGCCCGACATTCGGCCCATGTGCACTAGGTTTAAAACGGTTGTATACCACTGGACATTTTTTTTTGTACCTGCAAGATAAAGGCATAATGTGCTAGTATGTATCACATACTAGCACATTATATTAAACTTACCTTAAAACAAAGTTCTTTCAGCGCCGAGATGTCAGCGCTGAAGGCGCTCTCATCTTCACTTGTCTTGCTTATGGGTTTGCGGACTCCGGCTCTGTGACTGGCCAGAGCCGCGATGACGTCACTCCCGCGCATGTGTGCAGGAGCCGCCATTTACAGCACAGGGCTTTGAAGAAACGGCACTGGTGGGCGCTCCTTCAGAGCGCGTGTGCCAGTGATGTCACTGGCTTCATGTACACTAAATATCTCCTAAACCAGACAATCCCCTGCCAACAATCGTACTGTGTGTACGAGGCTTAAATCCTCGTACACAGGATCGGATTTTCTGCAGACAAAGCATCAGACTTTTGTCCGAAGGGTGTGTGCTAGGAACTTGTCTTGCATACAAACGGTACACAATTGTCAGCCAAAAAACACGAACGTAGTGACGTACTACATGGAATTTCAGCTCTTGAGCGCCACCCTTTGGGCACCTTCTGCTAATGTCGTGTTTGGTTAACATTGGTTTCCGAGCATGCGTGTTTGTACTTTGGACTTTTGTGTGACGGACTTGTGTACACACGATAGGAAAATCTGACAACAGACCGTAGTCCGCCGAAAATTTACTAGCCTGCCATCCAACATTTGTTGGCAGAAAGTTGGCTAACAATTGTCTGATGGAGCGTACACAAGATCAGATTTTAGGCAAACAGCCTGTCATCACACAATTCCCGGACGAAAATCCGATCGTGTGTACGAGGCTTTAAGCCTCGTACACACGATCAGATTTTCCGAGGGGAAATGTGTGATGACAGGCTGTTGGTGGAAAATCCGACCATGTGTATGCTCCATCAGACAATTGTTGGCCAACTTTCCATGGACAAATGTTGGATGGCAGGTTTCTAAATCTTCTGCAAACAAATGTGTGTTGTCGGATTTTCCGATTGTGTGTACACAAGTCCGTCAGACAAAAGTTCAAAGTACAAACACGCATGCTCGGAATCAGAAGCTGTCGGTCTTGTAAACTAGCATTCGTAATGGAGAATTAACATTCGTGACGCGGAAAATTATGAAATCTCCAAATGCAGCGCACAATTCTCTTCTTCTTTAATGGGGTAATAATAAAGCTGCTTTGCTGGTGATACTGATGGAGTAATTGCAAACTAATTTGCAAGGGCTTTTTTTTTTTTGTGATATCAAGAATAATATTATTTTGCTTTTTTTAAATTATTTGGCAAGTTACCACAACACCATTATCCGGTAGTTTAAGATCAAAGATACAACTATGTTGGTGTCCCTTGTCAATTTTACATTGTATTTTTTTGTAACTGCCTACTCCCAAAATGTAATTTGAAGTAAAACACATAGCCAAGTATTATTCTACACAATTTTTTTTATTGTGCATTAAAAAAAGAAAACAAATAAAATTAGACATGCTATCTGCCAATAGAACTTAACCAAAAGTGCATTCTATGCATCCAAAAATATAGAAAATATACAAAATCAAATAATTATTCAACCAAAAAAATAATATCAAAGAAATAACTCCAAGGCCAATAATAAATAACACGTTATCTCCTCCGATTCCGCAACATGGCTGGTTGACGAGCGGCTGTTCAGAAACGAACTAAAAAAGGGCGAAATGAAAAGCGCAAATCAACACTCACCAAACTTCTAACACAAAATTAGCAGAAGGAGCCCAAAGGGTGACGCTAAAGAGCTGAAAAACAACGTAGTATGTCACTACGTTCGTAATTGTTGGCCAACAATTGTGTGGCCCTGTGTATGCAAGCCAAGTTTGGTCCAACGTCCTTCGGACAAAATTCCACGGTTTGGTTGGCCAACAATCCGATCGTGTGTACGAGGCTTTAGAGGCCTCCCTGCTGGCTGTTTTAATTAAAAATAAAGAATATTATTTTTGCATCTTGATGTGCTTTTGCATCTTGATGCCTGTTGCTAGAAAAATGGTTCATCTGCCCAGCAATTACCATGAAAATGTATTTCCTAAATGTTCTATTGTTTTTAAGCTTACTCTAATAATGGCTTGTCAGCATTGCCATTTTTGTTTTAAGAATGATAAAGTAATCCTGGGGTGGAAATTTGTGGTAGCTTTGTGGATTGTAGGAGTGAAGGGTTTATAAATTCCATTTTGTTCCCCTGTAAAAGCTCACTACACAAATATTACTGTCTGATCCAATTATATTACTTAATATAATCCGTTTTTTATATTGATTTACATTTTTGTCCTGTTGGCTCAGTAAGTGCTCCTCTTGGCAGGTGTTAGAATGGATTGAGATGGATTTTGACTAGACGAAGGACCTTACCCCTCCCCCAAAGTCTCTTTTAGAAAATTAAAAATTAAACTTGGCAGCCGTTTTGTAATCTTCTGTACTCAGCTTATTTCTAAATGGAACAAAATTCAAGAAAAAATATATAATAATACTTCTTATCCACTTGTGCTGCATTATGTTTAACTATTAAGCAAGCCGTGTGTGTGTACTACTGGGAGGTTGCTCATTGAGCTCAATGAAAGCTATAATCAGTTTTAATTAGGTCAGCTTGAGCGGCATTAATTGTAGCTAGCAGCGGACAGAGTTGGGGTGTTGCGTCATCACCTGTACACAGGTAAAAGAAAACATTTATTATATTGCAGCTGAACAATTCTTAGATGTGATGGCTGCGTTACTTTTCTAAGTGTCTAAAATTCTCGTACTACAGAATAAAAAAAAAACAGAAGTGCTGTAGTATATTTGTATTTTATATTTGAATGATAACTGCACTGATTAAATGAAAATTGTCCAATCTGGTAACGTACGAAAAAAATGTTCACGCTTCTCCGATCGGATACTATTGGATGAACTGTTGTGATCAGCTCTCAAAAGCTGTGTACAAATGATCAGATAATCGTACGATCGCTTCGTAAGCGGTATCTTTCGTCTGATTTTCGGATCATGTGTACGGGCCATTAGTTCTTCTACTGTAAGCTTTTTTACCTTAATGCCTTCTCTGCATTAAGGTGAAAAACTTTCTGTAATTAGGACCCCCCCACCCCCCGAGCCCCTGCTTACCTGGGCCCAATCTCGATCCAGTTCTGTGTATGAGAGCGGCTTTCTCTTTTCTCTCCCTCTCTCCTCATAGGACAGATTAATAGCAGCCATTGGCTCTTTCTGCTGTCAATCAAATCCTGTGACGAGGGAGCAGGGGGTGGGATGGGGCCGAGCCGCGTTGCCTGTGTTTACGGACGCAGGCATCATGGCTTGGGATCAAGCACAAATGAGTGTCCCCATAGCAAGTGGCTTGCTATGGGGGCACTTTTCGAAGAGGAGGAGCCAGGAGGAGCCAGGAGTGCCGGTGGGGGACCCCAGAAGAGGAGGTTCAGGGCTGTTCAAAACCATTGCGTGTCAGGACCCCACAGGGCAAGGACCGCACTATACCACAGATGGACACCAGTAGAAAAAGCGCCCTGTGGCGATTCAGTTCGCATAGGTAGCGCTATACAAGTCATTCATTCATTCATTGCACAGAGCAGGTAAATATGACATGTTTATTATTAAAAAAACGAAACAAAACAATAAAGGTTTAGAATTATCGTGAAGTCTTCTGGCTGGGTCCATGATCCTTCCTCTTCTCTTGTGGTTTTACTCCTCGACAGCATGATGCTCTCAAGTAATGAGGTGTAAGCACTGCACTGTCCTGGAATTTGGGAGTTTTGCATCATTTTGTGTACCCATGGGATACCAAACAAATTCCCTATTATTTTCTAACATGGGTATGGTCAGGCCGTAGGGTATAGACTCAGCCCCAGATAGTATACTGAAACTGTTGGTGTCCTCTTTCCCATAAATCATACTGTGGACACAAAAGTTAAGAACAAGACTACATTTTATTGTAATCATTGCCCTTGGGGTATCTGAATTATGGAAATCTCTGGGAAGACTGCTATCAATTTAAAATATTACCTTTCATAGTGGTAGGCTCTTGGGCAGGGCTTAAAGACAAATGGTAATTTCCAGATGTATCCCTAAATGTTTGGTTCATGTTGGCACCTGTTATGTTTGTAGGCACCTTAACACTGTAATAACAACTAAACTCATTTAATCCTGCAGTCCACCACTTATAGGGATCCTCCAAAGCCTGTCCGGATTTCACTGTCTAGTACTACCGCAAATGCACTTTACTATGCTGACCCCTGTGTTACAGACTTATACTTCATAACTTCATAGCACCTTCAGAGACATCAACTAATCAATGGCTCACTCCTAAACATAAAGAAATCCTTATACCTTCTATCAATATGCTGTGCCAAGGTAGCAGGTGGGGTAGCTTTATTATACTACTGTTGGAGGGATGAGAAGTAGACTGGATTCTGTTTTGATGAAGGGCACAAGCTGGGACCACAATCTCATGGCCTGTAGGGTTGTAGGTCTTTGGATTCAGGAAAATATTGGGAGAAGGGCTGCTAAGTGGGAGAAATGTGGTGAAATAAACTTGCTTTTTATTACATGAAATCACACTACAAACCATTCATTAAATGTTTTAGGAACACACAGGACATTGCATGCTTTGTGTGATTTCATGGAATAAAAAACAAGTTTATTTAACCTCAATTTGGCAGACTGGTGATTGCCAAACATCGGTGGTCTCAGTACCAACAACAGGGAGTTTTCTACTAAAATGTGCAATAGTAATATGTTATGACAAGGTGTCTAGCACAAGCACAACATTTTCAAGGCTTTGCTGCAAATTTCCCTACATTAAAAGAAAATTCAACCAAAGTGTTTATTACTAGTATTTATAGATTTCAAAAGCCACTTCATTTTAAAACATTAAAATATTTGGTAGTCCTTTGGTGTGTTTCAGTGTGTAGGCGGGTGTAGGTTGACCTCCCTACACAGGTGATGCTGTAGCAACCGCCCTGCAGGGAGAGTGGAGGACAGGAGGAATATACATTGCTCTTAGGCCTCCATACATTTCAATGGGTGAGCTGTTGTCTGATTGGACACTGCTGCATCAGATGACCCGGGTGGCCATCTTTAGTGAGGGCAGTGCTCATAAAAAGCACTGGCTTGCTGCAGTTGGTGTGCATTTTGCGTGTGACTAGGACAGGAACCCACTGGTGAAGGGAGGGTGTGCCTAGTGTAAAGGAGAGGTTCCAGAGGAGGAGGGACACCATAAGGACTGTTTGTTAGTGCTGCTGTGGGGAACCTTTCCGCTATTAATTCTTTGCTGCTACTGCCTACCAGTCACCTCCTGCGACAGTTGCTGTCAGTCTCCGAGCATTGCTCTCTTCTGATGCTGTATATTCCCCTAAGAGTGTTTCCGCCAGTTTATGGCCTCTGCATAGATTCTGTTACGCTGTGTGGGAAAATGTTTGACAATACATTTCTGTCAATACTGGGCCTCTGTATGTTGTTCATCCTACCAGGATGCCCACCGCCTGGTTACTTTCCCACCTACCAGTGGGCGCCACACAAACAAAAGCTTGGACAATGAAACAGTGGAGTACTTGCATCTGAACACTGTATACATATATCACTTTTAATGATAGGGACAAGGACAAATGAAAACCACAAAAAAAAAAAACACATCTACAATTTAAATATTTGTAAAATGCCATCGGAGTAAGCTTATAGTATCAGTCGTCTCTGGCCACATGTTCTACATGCTGCAAGTAATTGTATCAGTTCATTATTCAATCAGCTGATTTTCCGTAGCTGCTGGTTGGTATTAGTGGATGGAGTGATTTCCATAATTATTTCTTCCTTGCTGTGCAGTCATGCCAGGTTCGATTACACAAAGTAAGCATGGAGACATTATAATCAAAGGAATGCTGGTTTTAGCTAAGCTTGCATAAGAGTTTCTCAATTGCATTTACCCCGATTATAGCAGCAGAAGTTTTCTCAACACTCTAATCATGGAGTTATTTTATCTCAAACCCACCAAACCAACTGGGATCTTTTAAATATTTAAACATATTACTTATTTTTGATTTCTATATGGTTTATTGGCTTAACAAATCTTAAAGCGGTTTGGCACACATTTCATTTAGTAAATCTCTTTGCCTTCCAAATCAGGCAAAGAGTACTAAATGAAATGTGTTTTTTTTTTTTCACTTACCTTGTAATCGATGACTTCCGGTCCTCTGTCTCTGCGGGGGTGGGCGGGGTCTGTGCGGGGATCCTCGTCACGACGCACTGTCTCCTGGGATCTGGTGTCATTGATCCCAGGAGTCTGTGCGGGCATCTTCCGAAATCTCGCGAGATTTCGGCCACATCTTCCGAAATCTCGCGAGATTTCGGCCACATCTTCCGAAATCTCGTGAGATTTCGGCCACATCTTCCGAAATCTCAGATGTGCCGACATCTCGCGAGATTTCTGAGAACGTGAGCTGCACTTTGGCGTTACTGCGCACGCGCGAGCTCGGTGCAGTAACGGCGGTGCATGCTGGGCCATCTAAAGTGCCTGTGGGGTTTCACATGCCCACAGGCAAGATGGCCCCCAGCAGAAAAGAAGAATATAAAGAATCTTATCGGAGGAAAACGGAGGGCGATCGAGATGGAAGATGGAACAGGTGAGTCCCCAATTTTGCTATTAATCCTTAGCATATTCCCCCAAAAAAAAAAACCCAGTGCAGAACCGCTTTAAATGGTCAAATATACCACAGGCCGAGAAACAGTGGTATATGCAGCCTGCAGAACAAGTCATACATTGACCTCAAAAACCTACGTATGTTTTGTTCTGTCCCACTTTAATTTTTCGCGTTGTTTTGAACTACCTCGAAGTTGTTATTGTTTTGTAGTATGCTGACATCTAGTGGCAGTTTTTGGCCACTATAACTTGTTTAGTGATTTGGTGTCTCCCTCTGCTCTGTCCTCCTCTCCTGTTAAGAGCTGTTCACTTCAGTCCCAGCACTTACTTCAGTCCCAGCAGTTTAACCTTAAGTTCCACCCACATTTTTCACTCCTCACCATGTAGCACTAATGTGCATCCTTAAAATTGGCAATTTTTTTTTTTCTGTTCACTTACGTGATTTATGCCTATATCTAATTTCACTTCCTCCTTTAGGGACCGTGGCGCTGTACGTCATTTCCGATTTTGCATTGGCTTCTGTGAGATCTTGGTCAGCTTGGCATGGCACTGCTCCCGTAACATTTAATATTGGTGTCTATGGAAAATCTTGGTCAGCTTGGCATGGCACTGCTCCTGTAACATTTAACATTGACATCTATGTTAATGGTAACATGGCACAGCAATGCCAAGCTGACCAAGATTGCACTGCACATGTGCAAGACCGGCAGGTGCATGCTGGGTAGCCAGCATGCACGGAATCCAGGAAGAAGGACACTGTGACTTCAGATACCCACACTGGGGATGGCCGCACTGTGCAGGAACTTCACAAAGTAAGAAAAGGATGCTGCACAAAGAGAAAACTGGGCATAGTTTACAGCATACCTTTGTTACATCGCACAAGGCATGAGTATTCTAGGGGTATTTTTATCTTAAAAGTCATATTTCGGCCGAAACTCCACTTTAAGCTGTTTAAGGGGTTTTTCACTATCAGGGCGGTAACGGTGTGAAACTAACAGGAAGTATTGATTGTTTTAAAAAGCTCTTGGACATGCATCTCGTGAACACAATATACAGGGATATGGGAAATGATTATCGACATGAACAGACACCTACACAGATTGAACTGGATAGACTAGTGTCTTTATTCAACCTTACCAACTATGTAACCCTCCTTGTTTTTTTCATTTCCCCCCCCAGTTAGTGTTGGTACTTTGCAGAGACAGGGCTTAGGAAAGTCATTGGGGTTGATTTAGTAAAACTGGAGAGAGCAAAATCTGGTGCAGCTGTGCATGGTGGCCAATCTGCTTCAGCTTGTTCAATTAAGCTTTGACAAAAAAAAAAAAAAAAAAAAAATGGAATCTGGTTTCTATGCAGAGCTGCACCAGGTTTTTCACTCTACAGTCGTAGGAAATGAACAGCATTATCGTCCTAAAATCCAAAGGACTAGAAAACATCCTCTGCACTGCAATTAGCTGAAATAAAATTGTTTTGGATTCAACTTCTGTGTCTAATTGAAGAGTTAAGCTGCCTGTGGATGGTGTCAAGAAAGCAGGTGGTTTTCTTAAAGTATAAATACTTGCTAGCAATACAATACTTATCAGACTTCATGATTTCACAAGCATAGCATAACAATCTGAAATTTATGGACAGATTTACATCTTGGGAGCCCATAGGCACAGAAAATTAGTTGCCTTAAGACACGCCCCTGTGGTGCTGCTGAAGACCATTTTCTTTTGTTAATCACCATTACACAGTGAGCAGAAAAAAACGAAACTTACCATTTGAATATAAAAAGTGTTCTGAGGTACTGGGGGCTAGAGCGGCAGGTGGATTTTACCACTTCAGCTGTCACATTTGTTTACCTCTTATAGATCCACATTTAATCTACGGGCCTATTGATTCTGCAGGACATATGTTGTTTCTTAAACTTAAAACACTATTTAATTCATTTTTATTGTTCAAAGCAAACTCACCCATCTATCCATGTCTCCATGTTTTATTTTGTTGAGAAATCACTTTGGAAAATACCCCACTAGCATTTTTAGCTGTGGCCATCTTAAACAGGAACTGCAGTCTGCTCACATCATTTGTAATAAAAACATCTTTGCCATTCTGATGCTTCAACCACTTTGGTTATTATTTTATATATACTGTGATTCTGTACTTGCCTAATATGCTGCAGAAATCTCCCTCCACGCAGAGTCTGGCTGCAACCATTTTAACTGTGGGCAGCTGAAGCTGCTGCCTGTTCACTTCCTGGATTTACACAGACACACAGAGGCCCACCTCCAGCTCTGCAGCTCACATTGGCCCTCTTATGACACACCCCCCTCCCTTCCTGGCAATCTCTCAGGAGAGAGAGAGAGCTGTGCATAATGTCATAAGCCTAGGCTTTTTACCAGACAAGAAACAGGAAGTGGGCTGTATAAGGTATTTACTGGCATAAAAAAAGTTAAAACAACAATGACAGAATATTTAACAGATGTACAGATGAAAAAAGTTCAGCTTTAAGTAAGGGCAGATGAGGCATTTACTTCCTGGAATCCATCTGCCTGACAAATCACAGCAGAAGTGCTGCGCATCCCCTCGGCGGAAGTGCAGAATCACATATATATATGTGATTCTGCAAAGGATGATCACCCTGTAGCAGTAAATCTGGGTGGCCATTAAACGGATATACAATTGCCACACAAGCCATACTGTACTACAACATTATTAAAAATTACCTTTTCTTTTCAATTTGCAGCGCTATAATTTTCTATAAAATGCAATCCAATATGGCAACCTGGAGGAATTTTATACACAGATGGTGTAAGGCAGTGGTCATCAACCCTGTCCTCAGGACCCACTAACAGGCCAGGTTTTATGTATTACCTTGGGGAGATGCAGACTAGAATACTGCAATCACTGCGCAGCAAATTATATCACCTGTAATGTATTTCAGTTATCTTGAAAACCTGGCCTGTTAGTGGGCCCTGAGGACAGGGTTGATGACCACTGGTGTAAGGAACGCACCCTAGAAATGTAATTTCCTGCTTTTATGATTGGCTTACTGATTTAATATTTTTCTGCCTACTAATTTTTCCTGAAGTCCACAAAGATACAAACCAGATTTTGGGCATCCTCGCATCCTCTGCAACAAACGTTTCAGTTTTGGTGAGATACTCCCAAAGGGTTAATCACATCTAACGGGATTTAGACCCTGCCACTTCCCTCATTAGAACTTTGTAAGTCCAGCAGCTGATCAGTAATGAAAGAGTCACTCCCATTTCCATTCACTTTGGACATGGACACAGACAAACAGCTATTTCTTCAGAACAGCAAAAGGTTGGAATCTGCATTTGAAATAATTTGTTTAAATCCATGTAATGTACCTAGATCAGCCCTCAAAAATTCCACTCGCCTGCCCGCATTTTGCGAGTGGAATTTGAGGGCTGGCGAGCTATGGCTGCCTGGGATCGGGGGGAAGGGGGAGCACCGTTGGCAGGTGGGGTTGTATGGGAGCCATTATCCCAGAAATTGCGGAGGGGAAGAGAGAGGAGAGCATGGGGCTGGACGATCAGGGTGTCGAGGAACATCACAGCTTTCATTTCAATTGCTGTGTGTTCCCAGCACTCGCTGTCACATACAGCCCCGTCTCCTTGTCCAGGGATAGACAGTTTACCCGTCCAATCCTGGAACGTGTGACATATATCAACGTTCCCCGGCAAGGAGGCAGGGTTGTATGTGATGGCAAGCGTCCGAAACACACTGCAATTGAAATGAAAGCTGTGATGTTCCTCGACGCTCTGATCATCCGGCGAGCAATTCCTCTCCTCTCTTCCCCTGCACAGGCAGGCTGCATTGGTGGATACAGGCTGCATTGGTGGACACGGGCAGGCTGCATTGGTAGACACAAGCAGGCTGCATTGGGGGACATGAGCAGGCTGCATTGGGGGACACGGGCAGGCTGCAATGGTGGACATGGGCAGGCTGCATTGGGGGACACAGGCAGGCTGCAATGGTGGACATGGGCAGGAAGCATTGGGGGGACATGGGCAGGCTGCATTGGTGGGCTGCAATGGTGGACATGGGCATGCTGCAATGGTGGACACGGGCAGGCTGCAATAGTGGACACGGCAGGCTGCATTGCTGGACATGGGCGGGCTGCATTGATGGACACGTGAAGCAGTTTTGATGGGCACAGGTGAGGCTGCACTGATGGGCATGGATAAAGTTGTTGTTAATATTTATTTTTATAACTTAATTCTGCATAAAACCAGGGCTGGTACAAGGATTTTTGACACCCTAGGTGAAACTTCATTTTACCGCCCCTTTGGCTCCACCCCTGACTCCACCCCCTTTGCCCTGCCCGTGTATACCCCACCTTTTTATAGATTGCTACAATTTTGGGGGGTGGAGTCAGTCACTGAGCTTGTAGGTGGTGGGGGGCATCAGTATGGCACCCCTGACTGATGTGTGCTCTAGGCCGGCACCTACCTTGTCTATAGGTAGTTCCGGCCCTTTACAGGGGATATGTTCACTGATGATCAGTGCAGGCCCATCAGTGCTGTCTATCAGTGTCACCTATCAGTGCCACCTATAAATATCCATCAGTGCAGCCTATCAGTGGGAAGTGGGAACCCCTCATAATGGGCACAGCAGGTGTACGGACCCGGGGACTCAGCACAGGGATGGTGGGAACCCCTAATAATGGGCACAGCAGGTGTACAGACCTCTGGACGGGGGTGGGGGGTGCAGCATTTACAAGAACTGAACGCTGGTATCATATGATCCTGTCCTGCAAGTTGCAGAAAACCTAAGGAACTGTTTACTGTGCCATATATTGGGTGGGCTGCGTGTGTATAGACATAGCTCTCAACTGTCCCTGATTTTGAGGGACTGTCCCTGATTTTGAGGACTGTCCCTGATTTGGAGCAATGTCCCTCTGTCCCTATTTCCTCCTCATTTGTCCATTTGGGTCTGCTCTATATAGATGTATATAAAATGCACTTTTTATCTATCAAAAAGTGTTTTCCAGCACTAAACCTTTCATCTGATTTCTAAATTGCTGCATTTGTTAATTCCAAAAGCCAATATAAAGGAATAGTAGTGATTAAAAAAAAAAGCACTTGTTGGTTTAACAAATCTTGTTTTTTTGTATAATTCTCCTTTTAATGGGGCGTGGCCAGGGGTGTGTCCTATGCCTGCATACTTTTGCTGATAGGTGTCCCTCATTCCCATCTCAATAAGTTGGGAGGTATGTGTACAGAGCGCAGTGTGCAGAGCAGTCAGTGGGGTGGATGCGCTGCAATGTAAAGCCTCGGGGGTAAGTGGTGTGTGTATAGGGCGACATTTACAAGTACCAGTCTCTGTACTTTCCTCCACTGGTGTCTTCCTATACACGGGATCTGTGGGTGGCTCCCCCCAGCTACGACTTTATGTGTGTGTGTCAATGCCCAGGACGAGTGTTGGGAGCCGGTCGGAAGACACTTCCAGGCTGCTCTGTGTATTGTTCCTAGGAGGGGAGCGCAGATCGCTCCCATACACATGTACTGCAGAGCGGCTCCACCAAAAATCTTCTGTTTTCCCCAGTGACTGAGCCATGCTGTCTACACACTCATCCATCCTCTTGCTTGTCTGTCCTGTCATACAAGGCTGTGTCATCTCCACACCAGAGAGCTGTGTACACAGCAGCCACAATTGTGCCCTAGGTGGCAGTGCGCCACCCTGCCCTGCCTAATCCGCCTAGTGGTAGCATTTCATGAGATGATTTATGAGGGCGTGTTTAGGGGCAGGGCAGGTTAGGGGTTCGGTGGGCCAACTGGTGGTGAGTAATCTTTGAGGCCTGGCTAGTAGCTCAGGACTTGACATTTTGAGCACTGACATAGATCATCCAGAGGGGAATGTTTTTTCCTCAACCAAATTGGAGTTTCTCTTTACATTTCCAGCAATATTTTTATATAAGGAAATATCTAATGTACTATGATAATAATCATTGCTAACAAAGCAAACAGAATATTGGCATGCATTAAAAAAGGGATTAACTCCAGAGATAAAGCGATAATTCTCCTAAACTATAAGACTTTGGTCCGGCCGCACCTAGAGTATGCCGTCCAGTTCTGGGCACCAGCCCTCAGGAAGGATGTACTGGAAATGGAGCGAGTACAAAGAAGGGCAACAAAGCTAATAAAAGG
This sequence comes from Lithobates sylvaticus, assembly GCA_028564925.1. Taxonomy (NCBI): domain Eukaryota; kingdom Metazoa; phylum Chordata; class Amphibia; order Anura; family Ranidae; genus Lithobates; species Lithobates sylvaticus. Next base: position 211,107,567 of record CM053032.1, read on the forward strand.
TCTGGAGGATATTAGTTATGAGGAAAGGTTGCGAGCATGGAACTTATTCTCCCTGGAGAAGAGACGCTTGAGAAGGGATATGATTTCAATATACAAACACCATACTGGTGACCCCACAATAGGAATAAAACTTTTCCGTGGAAGGGAGTTAAACAAGACACGTGGCAACTCATTAAAATTAGAAGAAAAGAGGTTTAACCATAAACTACGTAGAGGGTTCTTTACTGTAAAAGCGGCCAGGATGTGTAATTCCCTTCCACAGGCGGTGGTCTCAGCAGGGAGCATCGATAGTTTCAAAAAACTATTAGATAAGCACCTGAATGACCGCAACATACAGGGATATACACTGTAATACTGACATATAATCACACACATAGGTTGGACTTGATGGACTTGTGTCTTTTTTTAACCTCAACTATGTAACTATGTAACATAACTTTATAATATTTAATCAGGGAAGTTCCCTATGGAGACCAATTAAGATCTGTCAGCTTCAGCGTGAATCCCTGCTTTGTGATAATGTTAACTTGTTCGCTGATCTTGCTGTGCATTCAAGACTTTATTGTTTAAGTCCAATGGCTTAAACTATCACTGATTAAATAATAGTGCCATTCTAGCTCTTCATCCTCACATACCTCTGCTGTGATGATGTTATTTCAGTGAAATTGTCATAATTCTCCAGCAAGTGATTGTTGCCTTATTATGAAAAGTCTATGTTCAGAAATATATGATGCGTTTTAGAATTCAGAAATTTTTATAGTTGCTAGTTATCTCTTCTCCGCTATAGGAATTCGTAGTCTCTATTGGTATCCTAAAAACTAGACCCAAAAAAAACAGTTTTACTTGAATACCAGCCTGTAGGCAGGATAAATTGTGTATAATTATAGTGAGCCAGCGGCTGGCCCAGGCTGGAAAAAGGGTTAAATGTTCTCTCTCCCATTGGACCCAGGAGAGGAAACAGGAAGTATGCCGCTCCATCAGCGCTGCCAGTGGAAGGAGACAACACAGGAGAGGACAACCGTAAGGTAAGTACCGCTGGGGGGGTTTGAAGTGACAGACGCTGCATTTAATGGGACACAGGCAGGCTGCATTTGGGGGGGGGGGCAGAGGCTGTATTTGGGGGGGGGGGGGGCACATGCTGCATTTGGGGGGGGGGCAGATGCTGCATTTAATGGGACACAGGCAGGCTGCATTTGGAGGGACACAGGCAGGCTGCATTTAGGGGGGCAGAGGCTGAATTTGGGGGGACAGAGGCTGCATTTAATGGGACACAGGCAGGTTGCATTTGGGGGGGGGCAGAGGCTGCATTTGGGGGGACAGAGGCGGCATTTGGGGGGACAGAGGCTGCATTTGGTGGGACAGAGGCTGCATTTGGGGAACAGAGGCTGCATTTGGGGGGACAGAAGCTGCATTTGGTGGGACAGAGGCTGCATTTGGTGGGACAGAGGCTGCATTTGGGGGGACAGAAGCTGCATTTGGGGGGACAGAAGCTGCATTTGGTGGGACAGAGGCTGCATTTGGGGGGACAGAGGCTGCATTTGGTGGGACAGAGGCTAGGACAGAGGCTGCATTTGGTGGGGCAGGGGCTGCATTTGGGGGTACAAAGGCTGCATTTGGGGGGCACAGGCTGCATTTTATGTGACAAAGGCTGAATTTTATGTAACAAAGGCTGCATTTGATGTGACACAGGCTGCATGTAAGGAGGGACTTCGCTGGGGTCACTTGATGTAAGGATGGACTCTGCTGGGGATAATGCGCTTCAATCATCCTAACACCATAACAACCTTGGTGCCGGGATGATTGAAGTGCTAACACCAGGTGTTTAGAATATCTTTATCTGCTGATTGTTAAACTTTCTAGAATACACATATTTCTATTATTGTGTAGAATCTGGGCCTGCTGTCCCTCCATCCCTCTCTCCCTCTCCCTCCATCCCTCGTTCCTCTCAGACGCTAACCACGTCGCTAATGTTCTCCGAACTTTTCACCGCCAAGAATGCGGTGACGTACAACACTACGACGAGCCGAGAAAATCAAGTTTAATGTTTCTGAGCATGCGTCAAATTGTTTCCAAGCATGCGTAGGAATTTTGCGCGTCAGAATTGGTACAGACGACCGAAATTTCCGATCAGAACTTTTTCCGACTGAAAAATTGTGGATCTGCTCTTAATCTTTTGCTGGCTGGAATTCTGCCAGCAAAAGTCCGATGGAGCATACACACGGTTGCATTTTCGGACCAAAAGCTCTCATCTGACTTTTGCTGGCGGAATTTCCGCTCGTGTGTACGGGGCATAAGTCGAGGAGCTGCCTTAATGTTAGATTCTTCACATGACCGCAGTCTCTGCCAGGTCTCGGGCATTGATGAGCGTGCTGTACCCCAAAGATACCCCCATGTGCAAGGACACAGATGACCCCCACCCACACACTTGGCATAGTTGCAAAAACCTGCTCTCAAGCCTATTAAATGTCTTCAGTGGTGTAGTTATTTCATTGTGTTTCCAGACACTGGCACCCTTCTGCAGCTGCGGCTGATCTTTGTTAGATAATTGTGAACATAGACAAGATCTGCACAGGTACAAGGATTTACCCTACTTTGGCTCCACCCTCTTTGCCCTGCCCATGTATACCCCACCTTTTTATAGATTGCTACAATTTTGGGGGGTGGAGTCAGTCACTGAGCTTGTAGGTGGTGGGGGGCATCAGTACGGCACCCCTGACTGAAGTGTGCTCTAGGCTGGCACCTACCTTGTCTATAGGTAGCCCTGGCCCTTTACAGGGGATATGTACACAGATAATCAAGGCACTGATGATCAGTGCAGGCCCATCAGTGCTTTCTATCAGTGTCACCTATCAGTGCCTGTGGGCACTGAGTGCCACCTATAAATCTCCATCAGTGCAGCCTATCAGTGGGAAGTGGGAACCCCTCATAATGGGCACAGCAGGTGTACGGACCCGGGGACTCAGCACAGGGATGGTGGGAACCCCTAATAATGGGCACAGCAGGTGTACAGACCTCTGGACGGGGGTGCAGCATTTACAAGAACTGAACGCTGGTATCATATGATCCTGTCCTGCAAGTTGCAGAAAACCTAAGGAACTGTTTACTGTGCCATGTATTGGGTGGGCTGCGTGTGTATAGACATAGCTCTCAACTGTCCCTGATTTTGAGGGACTGTCCCTGATTTGGAGCAATGTCCCTCTGTCCCTCTTTCCTCCTCATTTGTCCATTTTGGTCTGCTCTATATAGATGTATATAAAATGCACTTTTTATCTATCAAAAAGTGTTTTCCAGCGCTAAACCTTTCATCCGATTTCTAAATTGCTGCATTTGTTAATTCCAAAAACCAATATAAAGGAATAGTAGTGATTAAAAAAAAAAGTACTTGTTGGTTTAACAAATCTTGTTTTTTTGTATTATTCTCCTTTAAGGGGGCGTGGCCAGGGGTGTGTCCTATGCCTGCATACTTTTGCTGATAGGTGTCCCTCATTCCCATCTCAATAAGTTGGGAGGTGTGTGTACAGAGCGCACTGTGCAGAGCAGTCAGTGGGGTGGATGCGTTGCAATGTAAAGCCTCGGGGGTAAGTGGTGTGTGTATAGGGCGACATTTACAAGCACCAGTCTCTGTACTTTCCTCCACTGGTGTCTTCCTATACACGGGATCTGTGGGTGGCTCCCCCCAGCTACGAATTTATGTGTGTGTGTCAGTGCCCAGGACGAGTGTTGGGAGCCGGGCGGAAGACACTTCCAGGCTGCTCTGTGTATTGTTCCTAGGAGGGGAGCGCAGATCGCTCCCATACACATGTACTGCAGAGCGGCTCCACCAAAAATCTTCTGCTTTCCCCAGTTACTGAGCCATGCTGTCTACACACTCCTCCCTCCTCTTGCTTGTCTGTCCTGTCATACAAGGCTGTGTCATCTCCACACCAGAGAGCTGTGTACACAGCAGCCACAGTTGTGCCCTAGGTGGCAGTGCGCCACCCTGCCCTGCCTAATCCGCCTAGTGGTAGCATTTCATGAGATGATTTATGAGGGCGTGTTTAGGGGCAGGGCAGGTTAGGGGTTGGGTGGGTCAACTGGTGGTGAGTAATCTTTGAGGCCTGGCTAGAAGCTCAGGACTTGACATTTTGAGCACTGACATAGATCATCCAGAGGGGAATGTTTTTTCCTCAATCAAAGTGGAGTTTCTCTTTACATTTCCAGCAATATTTTTATATATGGAAATATCTGAAGTACTACGATAATAATCATTGCTAACAAAGCAAACAGAATATTGGCATGCATTAAAAAAGGGATTAACTCCAGAGATAAAACGATAATTCTCCTAAACTATAAGACTTTGGTCCGGCCGCACCTAGAGTATGCCGTCCAGTTCTGGGCACCAGCCCTCAGGAAGGATGTACTGGAAATGGAGCGAGTACAAAGAAGGGCAACAAAGCTAATAAAAGGTCTGGAGGATATTAGTTATGAGGAAAGGTTGCGAGCATGGAACTTATTCTCCCTGGAGAAGAGACGCTTGAGAAGGGATATGATTTCAATATACAAACACCATACTGGTGACCCCACAATAGGAATAAAACTTTTCCGTGGAAGGGAGTTAAACAAGACACGTGGCAACTCATTAAAATTAGAAGAAAAGAGGTTTAACCATAAACTACGTAGAGGGTTCTTTACTGTAAAAGCGGCCAGGATGTGGAATTCCCTTCCACAGGCGGTGGTCTCAGCAGGGAGCATCGATAATTGCAAAAACCTGCTCTCAAGCCTATTAAATGTCTTCAGTGGTGTAGTTATTTCATTGTGTTTCCAGACACTGGCACCCTTCTGCAGCTGCGGCTGATCTTTGTTAGATAATTGTGAACATAGACAAGATCTGCACAGGTACAAGGATTTACCCTACTTTCACACTTCTGCATTTCACGCGGGCCCCATTTGCGTGGGCACAACAGCCCATTCAAATGAATGGGCTGCTGTGCCTGCTTTTCGGAAAAAAGAAGGTGCATGCCCATTTTTTAAAAACGCAGCCGAGGGAAATCACATGGTCTTTTTTTTGACCATGAAACTTCCCCTGCGGTTCCATTCAGAAGCACTGCTTTTTTACTGTGGGTGGTGTGCAAGAATCGCTGCGATTCCCGCAGCCACGTGTAGAGGTGTAAACCAAGCCTTATATGATTGCATCACCTCCCAAGCCAGAATCTCAATCCAAGACCCCCCCATAATTTCCATGGCAAGTTTCGTGGACCTGGAAAACAAAGATCTAATTCCTATAGTTTGAGTTTCTGAGAGATATAAGAAGAGGTTCTATAAAATGGGGATTCCATTTTTCCAGAAGTGGACCTTCTGTTATTATGAGTCTGCATGAAGAAATCCTGACATGTCACAATATATTGCAAAGTATATTTTTTTGATTTTTTTTTTACCTTCTTTTACTTTCTAGAAAGAAAAACACATGAAGGCATTACTTATTGGAAATACTGTGATAGCCTCACAGGTATTTATTACTTTGCAGATTACGTAGCATGCACGCAGTTTATAAATCTGATTCCAGGTTCTTTTTAAAAAAAAAAAAAAAAAGCCAGTCAGGAATGCATATTTGCATCGGCACTCCTTAATTGTTATAGAATAGCTTTTTCACTTGTATTCTCTCCCGGTCTGTTTTGTATCGAGGGTAACTAAACCACAGAGCTCGTCTCTTGCTTTAGTTTTCTCCCTATTCAGCAATTTTTTTGTCTTATTGACATTTCCTCAATGCAAACCATTACAACGCTGCTCTAATTCGTATATAAACCAATAACAAAGAGAAAAAAAAGTGCTTACTACATGCCGTAGCCCCATAATATAATTACATTTTTCTTTAGATAAAATGTTGGTTAATGACTCCCATTTTCCATCACCCCTCATCCATCTATAAATTATATAAAATAATTAAAAAAAAAAATATGTGATGCATTTCCCCCTCCTCCCCTTGTTTCTATTTAAGAATAGAGCACTATAGTTGCATTTTTGTTTGCCAGACCTGTCTATCTATTCCCTATGCTATAAAACCACTCTTGTGTAACCAGGGCTCACTTTCCAATGCTCTGTTAGCTGTGAAACATTTCTGAAAAAGAAGAACTTTGTTTAAAATGAGGCTCTCTAGTTCTATCAAAATTACATTCTATTCATCACTCATTTCTCTGTGACAGGTCTGTAATATGGCAGCCAACACCACATGGGGCATGCAGGACCCTTTTACTTCAATGAGTTGACTCTTATTTTGCACCCTAGAGAAGCAAATCATTTTTCCATTTATTTTTTTTCCAAATCTGATAAAATCAATTTAACAGGATTGAAATGTTAATAAATACCACCAAAACCATATATAAATTGGATGATTTATAGATCGATTGTTCTTTTTTTGTGTTAATTATGTATGCCCTTTGATAGTTTCACAATAATTTATTAAAACAATATTTTTATATAAAAAGCATTAAAAATATATTTTTTAGCATGCATAAACACAATATAATCATCAAAACTTATACTAATGCTGGCCATACACTATACGAAAAATTGTCCGAAATTCGGTCAATTAGACATTCATTTTTCAGGGCCAGTTAATGGGCACAAAATCGATAATTGTTGGGACATTTTTCAGCCGAAAAAACGAAGGACAAGTTTGGAACATTAACGAATGATAAATTGAAAGGTTAATGGGTTTCCCGTCTGACCTGTCTACAATAGGTACAGTATATGTAAAAAAAAGAACAAAAAATCTATTCATTTCTGTCCACTCAACGATTTATCCGTCATTACATGATGGCAGTATTGTTTGCGCTCACGGCCGAATGTTTTTTTTTTTTTTTTCGAAAATGGGTTCGGCCGAGTTTTCGTATAGTGTATGGCCAGCATAAGTATTCTACTGAACATAAAGGAAGACACTGGGGTTGATTTGCGAAATCTGGGGAGAGCAAAATCTGGTGCAGCTGTGCATGGTAGCCAATCAGCTTCTAACTTCAGCTTGTTCAATTACGCTTTGACAAAAAATCTGGAGGCTGATTGGTTTCTCTACAGAGCTGCACCAGATTTTTCACTCCCCAATTTTATTAAATCAACCCACTGTATTAAGTTACTAACTAACAAATAAGTCTACTTTTAAAACGATAAGTTTTTTGAAACTGTGAAAATCAGAGATACACAAAACCATAAATAATTAACTCACAGGAATGCTACATTTATGCTTCCATAACTATTCTTAAAGGTTAAAGAGGAAGTAAACCCTGTTGAGTTTTTTTTCTTCCTCTTTTTCCCCTGCAAAGTAAAAGCATAATGGGTTAGTATGCATCTCATACTAGCCCATTAGTTGCCACTTACCTGCAAACGAAGCCTGTGATGTCCCCGATGGTGGCCGCGTCAATCTTCACCCCTCTTCCTTCTGGGGCCGTGGACTCCGGCTCTGTGACTGGCCAGAGTCGCGTGACGTCACTCTCACGAATGCACGCGGGAGAAGACGGTCACGACACAGGCCCTAAAGAAACGGATCGTGCCCTTTCTTTAGTGCAAATGCGCGGATGACGTTGGCGCAAGCATATATGGTAAATATCTTCTAAACCGTGCTTGTTTTGGAGATATTTCCAGTACCTACAGGTGAGCCTTATTATAGGCTTATCTGTAGGTAAAAGTGGTGTATAAGGGTTTACAACCACTTTAAAGGTAATGAATGTGACGTTTTATATAAATATATATACAACAAGAAAGATGAATTCCAACTATGGTACATTTTTACATAATTAAAGTACATTGGTACATTGGTCCAGCTTGGATATATATACAGTATCTCACAAAAGTGAGTACACCCCTCACATTGCTGTAAATATTTTATTATATCTTTTCATGTGACAACACTGAAGACATTACACTTTGCTACAATGTAAAGTAGTGAGTGTACAGCTTGTATAACAGTGTAAATTTGCTGACCCCTCAAAATAACTCAACATACAGCCACTCACTTTTGTTGCCAATGGTTTAGACATTAATGGCTGTGTGTTGAGTTATTTTGAGGGGACAGCAAATTTACCCCATCAGGGGTGTTGCTAGGTGGCAAAAAGACCAGGAGCCAGAAGTCCAAACCCGGCACCGGGGGGGATATTACCTACCTGACACGCACTGACCTACCTGACATGCACTGATCCACACTGACCTACCTGAAACACACTGACCTACCTGACACACACTGATCTACCTGGCACACACTGACCTACCTGACATACACTGACCCACACTGACATGCACTGACCTACCTGACCAGACTTCAGGTGACGTGACCTCCTCCTGCAGCTCAGCCGTAGTGTGCGACGCGCCCATCACAGTAGAGTAGTAGACAGCAGGCACTCCAGACAGCCAGGACACAGGACAGGAGAGAAGAGGAGAGGAGAGCCGCCTGAGCGCCGAGTGGGGAATCTTCCCACAGTGACGCGGTGTGGCGGGTGCATTGTAATTACGGCCTTCTGGAGCCTGCAGTGCCTATGATGGACGTCACACTTCCCGCGGTCCCGAAATTGGACCAGTGGGACATCCATCATAGGCGCTACAGGCTCCAGAAGGCAGGACCTACTATGTCACTCGACCGCGCTCAGGGTCAGATCGGTACCCGCTCGTCGGCTGAGCTCGGGTTCGGGGCTAATAACAGAATTGTGCATGCCCGAGACCAGGGGCTTTTTGGGGACCCACTCGGGGCTCCAGCCCCCCTCAGCCCCCCCTCCCGATGCCACTGGCACCCGTGCTGAGCGGCAGCACTGCTATGTTCACAATGCAGCATGGAAGTCACTTGGCTTGTTACAATTTCTACCTCGCTCAATTAGGGGAAGCTTTGCATTGACTGAGAAAATTCAAAGCATTCTCTGAATGGTACCCATGCCAATAAGCAGCATTTCAGATGCTCTGCGTGGGACCCTGGAAGCTAGTGAGATCGCTGTAATAGTGTTGCCTAATAGTAATTTCCAGCTGCAACATGGATCCCCCAGGTATAGTATATTAGTATATGCATAGTTACATTGGTCCAGGCTGGACCAATGTAACTCTGCGAAAATGTCCATACCTGGAATTTATCTTTATTTAATCAATGGGCAAATTTGAAGTCTTACCATTGTAAGAGCTAATTAGTGTACACTGGTTTGTTCGTGCAAGTACCAACACATTTACTATGACATTCACCATAGTATAAGTTGAATTCTAAAGATATAATCATTTTTTTTTTTTTTTTTTTTTTTTTTTTTAAATGATAAGAAGGAAATAGAATTAATGTAATGAGAATTGTAGTTTCAAAAATAAATATTGTTAGCTAGAGCGACCTAATGCACAAATGTGTGTTCTTAAACTTTATGCGGCCGAAAAGCAGGCTTATGTTGTTTCCTTTCGTATACAGGTCCCTCTTCCAATTGGATGTCAGGGAGCTAGTTGCCAGGCAACTAGACAGAATCATTGCCATGTGAATTATTGAAGCAGGCTTTTCTCTTTTAGTTCTATGGCTACTAGGAAAAAAAGTCACTTAAATGATGCTGTCTCACAAAAGCCAGGACCTATGTGCCCCAGGGACCAGGCTCTGAATGATTCGTTTAGTTAAGAAAAAACACATATATCACAAGTCTTATATCACTACTGCATTTGTGTTTTTTTTTGTGTGTGTGTTTTTTTTTTTAATAAACATGTTTCATATATACATTTTCTCTAGGTAGGACCAAGCATGAAATCCGTAATTACTGGCTCTGGGCCAGAGCAATCTCCTTGCCAATACATTTAAGGTGGATTTAAAAGCAATGCATCAATTTCACTCTATCCTAAGCATATGCTTCATAATTTATTTGACAGCAGCACTGGCTATTCATCGGGTGACCATCTGCTTAATGCCAGGATATTGCTGATTATGCATGGTCCATGAATGTTCCAGCAGAACTTCACTGTATGTCATAAATGGTCTTCACTCACTGTGTACTAGGACGTTTACAACCCTCTTAAAGTGATGAAGGTTGCTGATTTGAGATCTGTAGTGCGGGGAAGGAGGGATAGGTAGGGGAAGGAGGGAGGATTGGCAATTAAGTTACTCTTTAGGCTTTGAGGGGAAGATAATTGCTACCTAGGGGAGGTGAGGGGGTAATGTGATGATTAACTGTAAAGGTCAGATTAGGTTAAAGCTAACCTCTGCTCTACATAAAAAAATAAATATAGCTATCCTCCCTTATTACATGCAGGCTATATTGCTTGTTCAGTCTTGGGGTGGGGTAATATTTGCCTTACACTCCAGTCCCGTGGCAGCTGCTGTTCTGGTCTCCTTCATTCTCTCCCCAGATTGTGGACAAGCCCTTGGCATCATCATGTACAATTCTAGACCAGCAGTGGCAGCTGGTCCTGCATTCTACCTGATGAAGTCCATGAGAGGGGACAAGACACAACCAGAGAAGAGGTTTGACTTTGTGGGACTGGACATGACTACTGAAACCAGTGGGGAAAAAGCCTGTAGGACCATGGACTTGGGAAAGTAATTCTCTCTATTAGAGAATCCTAGGTTAAAGGAGAAATATAGCCTGCAAATACATGGTTGGAACTATCAGATTTAATTTTGTTGTCAGCCAGAGTTGAGTTTTAAGCCATAGGCTAAGGGTTAAATAAGTAAAGGTTAAAACCCTTAAAAAATGTTTTTGCCATCTGTGACACATTGTGACGATTTTCCCTTATTTCATGTCTCAGTACACAACAGGACTTGAGAGAAGATCTCTCCAGGGTAATGAAAATTTGCTCTTACACAGTTATCACCAGAACAAGTGACAAAATTGGAAGATTTTTTCCTATTTTTCTGACCCAGTTACAACTTATTTTTTTTAAATCGTATTTTTATTAAAATTTCAATCATTATACAATAACCCCAAAAAAGATCAAAAATAGTAACACAATACAGAATTTAGGTTAGTGACAAATATTAAAGAGTAAATATTGCCAGGAATATTATCATAGTTTCCATTGTTGAGATTGAAATTTGAAAATGAGATTCAGTAAAACATCACAACTTAACATTTAAAATTTTTTCCTCACTTTCAGTGGCAGGGAACATGGTCAAAAGGATTAATATATGAGTGGGCCTCCCCAGCAGGGACACGGACAGAAGTAAAACATGACCAAAGTTCTAACCTTACCTAACCCTACTCATTTGAAAAAAAATGCTTTTAAATACATGTAGCACCCTCCTAGTTAGGTTGCTAGGTAAATCAAGTTTGGCTCCTGCTGTAATCAGGGGAGCAATGATTGTTTGGTCTAGTCTGTTCAGGGCTTCACAGGCTGAGAGTTTACTTGCTTCCCCCTGTCTCTAGAAGATGTTTCTAAAACCTAGGGTGGGAGAATTCAAATGACCAGCGTGAATATTGAGCAGGGTCCAGCCAATCCCTGGGGAGGTGTAAAAATTCAAGGTGGCACTGTGGATACCAAAATGGTCTAGATATGTGACACGTCCCTTGAATTGGAGATAATAGTGGAGAATTGGTACTGGACTTTATAGGCACTGAGGTACACAATTTTATATTTAAAAATGTTATCGCGTTAGACTGATGGGAAGTAATCAGTTAGAAATGTGAGCAGGATGTGAATGGGAGTGGAACACCACCCTCCTGCTGCTGATTACCAGTCCGATAACACCTGGGAGAACATGTGAACACCCGTGCTCAGAACTTTGGACAGTGGGAGTCTTTGGGAGCTGAATGGACTGTGTTTGTGCCTGTACCTGTGTCAGTGGTTGTGCTTGGAGCTGAAGGTGCCCAGAGCTAAGAGGTCTGTGCTGGGCAGAACGGCAAGGAGACATATCAGATCCCTGGATCGCGACTGCGATCGTTGCGATGTCCCGGCTTGTTTCCCAGTCTCCTTGATCATCTGCCCACTCTTCTGTGCCTGCCATTATCCGCTGCTGATGTCCCTGGTTATGATGTGTGATTAGAGGTATGAGTAGAGCTTTTTTTTTTTTTTGGTATTTCTTACTTATCATTTACCATGCATCACGGCATCTTCAAGATTTAAAGGACAGAATAAGTGAATATTCATATTCAAACCATTCACAGTTACATGGCATATAGAGACGTAGGTTGGGGTTTGGGAAATTTGTGCAAATTTTTTTATTCTCTGAAAAATGTGAAGAATGAACGCTGAATTTAGAATAGTGTCATGGAATGTGAAGGGACTGAAAGAACCAGTAAATAGATTTCCTGCAGGAAACACATCTTACACAGGAAATAACGTCAATATTACAGAACGAGAGGTACCCTATACAAAATTATTTGGTATACTCTACATATGCTAGAGGTACCAGTATATTAATATCATCAAAAATTAAATTTTCTTGCAGGAAGGCATTAATAGACCCACAGGGCAGATTTGTTTTATTCGCTTGCACATTATTTTCAACGGTTTATATATTGGGCTCAGTCTATATCCCTCCGCCATATAGCTCAGAAGTATTGTGCAAAATTGGGGAGTTTTTGGCAGAGCATGCTGGTATACCGTTACTGATAATGGGAGATTTTAATAATGTTTTTAATCCAGCTATGGATCGCTTTCCAGCAGGCCAACGGGTAGAAACTCCATTTGCAATTCACCTACAAGAACTGGGGCTTCAGGATATATGGAGGGTATTTAATCCTACAGGGCATGCTTATTCATGTTGCTCCTCTACTTATGGATCACTATCCAGGAGTGCATCTGTCACCTGGTCTCAGGTGACCTGACATCGACGCAGCAAAAGCGTTTGACTGCATCCAGTGGACATATATGTGGGAGGTTTTGGCTTGGGTGAAGATTTTGTGAGGTGGATAAAATTATTATATCATGCCCCCCGAGCATGTTTACAGATTAATGGTACTATATTTAACTTTTTTCTTTATCTAGGGGTACCAGACAGGGCTGCCCGTTATCCCCATTGTTGTTTGCTATCACTAGGGGCTCTATTGCTAATACAATCAGACAAACACCCCTAATTAAAGGGTTTAGAAGAGGAGAAAGAGAAGATAAACTTTGTATGTATGCAGCCACTGGCATACTAACTGGGGGGTGGGGGGCGGTACTCCCCGGGTGCCACACACTGGGGGGGTTGTCAGACGGCGCCCCCGTACTCCCCTGTATGAAACAGTGACAGCGGTGCAGGCTTGGCAGCACAGCAGCGATATGACATGCTGACAGCGCAGGGAGAGCTCAGCTGTGACAGGGTGCTGGGGTGCGGACTGTTGCGCTACCTGGGTGACACACAGGACCGGCCACTGGAGCAGGAGAAAGAACAGACTGTCTCTTGTTCTCTTGTCCAGCAGGGGAGGGAGAGCAAGAGACAATGGGGGAGTGCTGAATGGAGGGTATCTGAACAGTAGAGATCTCCTCGCAAATTGTATCAATCTTCTGTTTGAAGTGATTGGCGATCTCCTGGGCAGTGAGTGAGAGTTAGTGGGTGGAGGCAGTAGAGGGCGAAGTAGCGAGTTGAAGGTAGAGAAGAGTTGATGGGGACGGGATGATACGTTTTTAATGAGCGTGATTAAATACAGTGGTGTGAAAAAGTGTTTGCCCCCTTCCTCATTTCCTGTTCCTTTGCATGTTTGTCACACTTAAGTGTTTCGGAACATCAAACCAATTTAAACAATAGTCAAGGACAACACAAGTAAACACAAAATGCAATTTGTAAATGAAGGTGTTTATTATTAAAGGTGAAAAAAAATCCAAACCATCATGGCCCTGTGTGAAAAAGTGATTGCCCCCCTTGTTAAAACATACTATAACTGTGGTTGTCCACACCTGAGTTCAATTTCTCTAGCCACACCCAGGCCTGATTATTGCCACACCTGTTCACAATCAAGGCATCACTTAAATAGGAGCTGCTTGACACAGTAAGGTCCACCAGAAGATCCTTAAAAGCTACACATCATGCCGAGACCCAAAGAAATTCAGGAACAATTGAGAAAGAAAGTAATTGAGATCTATCAGTCTGGAAAGGGTTATAAAGCCATTTCCAAAGCTTTGGGAATCCAGCGAACCACAGTGAGAGCCATTATCCACAAATGGCGAAGACATGGAACAGTGGTGAACCTTCCCAGGAGTGGCCGGCCGCCCAAAATTACCCCAAGAGCGCAGCGACGACTCATCCAAGAGGTCACAAAAGACCCTACAACAACGTCCAAGGAACTGCAGGCCTCACTTGCCTCAGTTAAGGTCAGCGTTCATGCCTCCACCATCAGGAAAAGACTGGGCAAAAATGGCCTGCATGGCAGAGTTCCAAGGAGAAAACCACTGCTGAGCAAAAAGAACATCAAAGCTCGTCTCAATTTCTCCACAACACATCTTGATGATCCCCAAGACTTTTGGGACAACATTCTGTGGACCGATGAGACAAAAGTGGAACTCTTTGGAAGGTGTGTGTCCAAGTATATCTGGCGTAGAAGGAACACTGCATTTCAGAAAAAGAACATTATACCAACAGTAAAATATGTTGGTGGTAGTGTGATGGTCTGGGGCTGTTTTGCTGCTTCAGGACCTGGAAGACTTGCCGTGATAAAAGGAACTATGAATTCTGCTGTCTACCAAGAGATCCTGAAGGAGAATGTCCGACCATCTGTTCGTGTACTCAAGCTGAAACGAACTTGGGTTCTGCAGCAGGACAATGATCCTAAACACACCAGCAAGTCCACCACCGAATGGCTGAAGAAAAACAAAATGAAGACTTTGGAGTGGCCTAGCCAAAGTCCAGACCTGAATCCTATTGAGATGTTGTGGTATGACCTTAAAAAGGCCGTTCATGCTCGAAAACCCTCTAATGTAACTGAATTAGGACAATTCTGCAAAGATGAGTGGGCCAAAATTCCTCCAGGACGCTGTAAAAGCCTCATTGCACGTTATCGCAAACGCTTGGTTGCAGTTGTTGCTGCTAAGGGTGGCCCAACCAGTTATTAGGTTTAGGGGGCAATCACTTTTTCACACAGGGCCATGATGGTTTGGATTTTTTTTACCTTAAATAATAAACACCTTCATTTACAAATTGCATTTTGTGTTTACTTGTGTTGTCCTTGACTATTGGGTTTGGGTAATGAATATCCATAAAAAAAGTTTTTGCACATTCTTGTGCCACATGCATAGGGCACTCCATTCATTTCAACGGGCAGCCCTATGCTTGATAAGGCCAACAAAGTCACACATGCAACTTTTTGAGCTTCAAGCTTTCGTGTGTCACAATCAGTGATGTAAGTAACGGATTTAATATAAACAGAGTTACTTAACGCAGTTACTTTAGAGGGTAACGAGTAATCTAACTGATTACTTTTCCCCTCATGGTAATGCAGTTCCCATTACTTGGGCGGCGTTACCGCAATTACTTCTACCACCACTAGATGGCAGTAGTGTAATTCTGGTGTCCTGACGAAAAATTCACCCCGTCGGATAAGGACCCCCTGTACTGTGCAGGCGCAGCGCTTGCGCAGTACGAAGGACTACGGAGCTTACGAAAATTGTCGAACCTAAACAGCTCTGAGTGAACTCTACACCGTGCAGGCGCAGTTAACATGTAATTGTATGAGGCGATGCCGCGCGCTCCCGATGCTCGTGCTACTCTGCAAGGGGCGTCTATCGTGTAACTAAGGGGCGGGTCTAGTATTACTGTAACCAAGGGGCGCATTTATTATTATTGTTATATTTCGAGCTCTGCCCATTAATTTAACATTCGCCCTCTTCTGTAGCCATCCGCCCCTTACACGATATAATAATAATAGACCCGCTTAGACACTATAACAGATCTGCCCTTGGTTAGAGTAATAATAGAGCAGCCCCTGGGTTACACGATATATAACAATAATAATAAATACACCCCTTGCTTACAGTAATACTAGACCCGCCCCTTAGTTACACGTATAGAATATAAAAAAAAAAGTCAGTTACTTTGCTGCGTAACTAATTACTTTTCCAATGTAGTAACTGAGTTACTAACACAATTACTTTTTGGGAGAAGTAAGTTGTAACTTAACTAATTACTTTTTTAAAGTAAGATGACCAACACTGGTCACAATTGCAGTGCCATTTATTCTTAATAGCACCCAACATGCGACAAAACAGGAGCGTTTTTTTCACACAAAAAATGCATGTCAAACAATGCAAATCACACAAAGCTTGAAGCTCAAAAAGGTACATGAGCTACTTGTGACATTTGTCATGCGTAGGCCATTGAAATGTAAAAGGCTGCCCTATGTGTGAGGTGTGAGAATGTGCCTGGTGCAATTTTGCATGTGTTTACAAAATGCTATCACGTAAATGCAGCCTAAGGATATAAGGGGAGAGAAAGAGAGGAGATTATATAACCATTTTTTTAAAACTATACAAATATAATTTACAGTAGGGGTGTCAACTTCAATTTTATTGCTAGCCGCATCAGCATTTTGTAAAAAGTAATTGATTCAGCGATAAACTGTGTTGGATGTGGACCTGTGCTAATAAAACAAAAAATGGACTGCTGCAGTTGCAAATGTATCAGTGTGAATACAGCTCAGTGATAAATAAAATAAAATCAACCACGCAGATCTCTTAACCATAAGATGCAAAACAAAATGAATACAGTGCTTAATAGTTCCCGACCATCACATAAAATGATTCACATTCAGCGATATCTCAATGACCAATTACCAAAAAAGAGAGAAGAAAGTCCCAAGTGAATTAAAGTCACTGTGCAAGTGCTGGTGCTATGCGACAAAAATACTTTTGGTGCTTGATCCACACAGTGCATACAATGCCCCACATGAAATTACACTCACCTGAATTTGTCAACTGTCACATGTGTCAACTTTCCCTGCCGAAGGGGCGGACAGGAGGTTAATACCATTATCACATACCATCATTCCTGGCTCAAGCTGGCATGAACCACCTCTAGGCCTGCCCCTGCAGAGCTGAAAGAATCTCTGCTCCGGTGTGGCTCCTGTCTCCTAGACAGACCAGCTGAAGCCCTGCATGGCATCTTTTAGCCTGACTCATTTAATAGTCCCTTAAACGCTTAGGGGATTTTGGTGGTTCATAGAACAATTCAGCAGAGGAGGGCATGGAGGAGGAGGAGGGGATGGAGCTGACAAAACTTGCATCATCACCACAAGCTATAAAGGAGATGTGGCAGCAAAACAAGCTCCAGCACTGAGCCCTGTCCTGCATCCTTCCAAGTTGCAAGCTGAGTTACCCAGTGTGCTTTGAACTAAATATATCGTCCCTAACCATGCTTGCTGAACCACATGTCAGCAGTAATATGGACCTTGCGGATGACTGCCTTGCCCAACGATGCTACAACATTGCCTTCCACATGATGGTACAGAGCTGGAATGGCCTTACGTACAAAGAAATAGCGACTGGGGACCTGCCATTGTGGTACAGCCGATTCTGCAAATTCACTGAAGGGGTAAAATCCACCAGACAAAAGGACAGGAGTTGTAAAGCCAGCAGCTTTGACAAGCTGGGATTTAGACGCTGGGCCTGTGGATGACAGGGAGTGTTTTTCCTGCTATACTCTGAGATATAGCGGGTGTAGACCAGAAAGGTGAGAAGTGAGGAGGAGAAGAACTGCGTCCCTTTTGTGTGGCTTTCAGGTGCTCTTGCCAATGGGCTGAGTGGTGGGAAGTTAAATGCCTTGTCAAGCATGTGGTACCCAAATGGCTGGTGTTTTTGCCACACTTGATCTGCTTGAGGCAAAGTTTGCAAATTGCAACAGTGCGATCGGTTGCACATGTGCTAAAAAAGGCCCAGACAGCTAAGCTGTGGGAAGTAGGCTGGGAGATAACTGCTCCACAATGTGATGGAAGAGGGTGGCTGCTCCCTAATTTTCCATGATGGCTGCCTCGTTGGGGTTGTGCCTCACTTTCCTCCTCTGCTCTGACACCTAAGTCGCATCAGTGACCTCATCAACATCATCCCCTCCAACGAGACTTTATTATCACTTTAAGCTGTAACATTCAGTTCCCAGCAACTACACTTTCTCTGTGCTCCTCTAAAAGCCATTAGGATGAGTGATATTGGTGAAAATGATTTTGTCACTAATTTATCAAGCTGGAACTCAATTTTGCATATTGAGCTGTAGATTAAATTTTCTTGGAGGAAAAAAAAAAAAATATATAGTATCTTTATTTATATGGTGTGGATTTTATGCGTTTAGTTTATTTCTTTTTCTTAGTGTTTTGTATCTTTTTCAATTTTTTTTGTGTATTTGATAGTTGTGTACTGTTGCTTTTAGGTGGCCCTGTCACTACAGAGTGACTTACAAAACCGAACCCTATAAAATAAGATTCACTAAAGATACCTTTTAAGTAGCCTGTGCCTTGAAACACTGTTGCTCAACTGCTCTCCATCTGCTGAATATATTGAACATACTTCTGAGTATGTGAATTCCTGCTGCCACATGTAGTGCTTTCTACCACTCACTACAGGATATAGAAGTGGGTGAGAGAAATTGATGCAAGCAGCAGGGGGAACAAGTGTTTGAACCATTTGACCAGCTGAATACCTACAGTGGCTACAAAGCAGTGAGCCGAGGCATTTCAAGACAATAGCCAACGGAAAGGTAAGTATAGTATATCTTTTTCATGGCTGGTCTTTTATTGTAAGTGACCCTGTGGGGAAAGGGTCACTTTAATTTTTTTTCTTTCTATGTAAAAATATAAAATAATGAGGTCCAGGATAGCTGAAAAGAGCTACTGTAACCCTCTGGAGTCAATTCAAACCAATTCCACCCTTAAAAATGCAAAACTTAAAACTTTTGCTTTTCCAATGTCCCCAATGCATTTAGCCAAAATGGTGAAACATAGCTGAAATCCCCCACATTTCTCCAAAGTTCGGGGTTTGGGGGAAATTATATCTCACTTTTACTCAACGCTAGTGGGCAGTTTCGGGGACATATATGAGGCTGATAACCAACTAGACCACAAACACGATAATGATGGAAGCCCTATACAGCTTTACCTAAATATGCAGATCTTATGATTCTGAATCTCTTTACATTTCTCTGCTTTAAGTAAAAATAGACCATATAGACACTGATGATGTGTAGCAACATGGGTTTTCAGCCATCCAGATAATTACAATCTATAAAATGCAGGCTGATTAAAACTATCTGTAAAGTTGGTAAAAAAAAAAAAGTTAATGTTTTTTTTTTTTTTTTTTTTTCTGTATTTGGATGTCAGCCAGTCAGTTTATTTTTTACATGTATAACTTGATTATAATTTAGTTGCCTTGCAATAGTATTCAGAATTCCCTGTGTGTTTTTGTAGAATGCTAAAAGTCAGCTTTCTGGAGCTTTAGTAAACCTAGCCTAAAGCATTTATAAGGCAATGACAGCACCAAAGACCAGTCACCTTGTTATATTGGTGACTATTACCGGTGTTAGTTTTCAAATCGATCCCTCTGTTCTTATGAAGCTTCTTGGATTAGGTCCAGACTGTCTAGGGGGCCTCAACGTTTCTTCAAATGTAACACGCTTCACTGGTACCCAGGCAGACTGCTCATTCTTGCAAGTTCCTCATATATCCAAAGGCACGAACAACTACGAGGGAAGATGGAGCAAACAGAGCGCACCAGTGCAGAACACACACTTTGGTGGTGGATTTATGGTGCATCATCTTCAGCAAGAAATAACACTTATTCTGTAAAACTTGGAATTTTATTTAAAAGACTAATTTTTCTATTTGTTTATATATTGAGTTTATATATTGAGTTTCTTTCTATGTGTATTTATTTATGTTTTTTGTGATTTGTTTGCACTACTTTTGATTATTATTGGTTTGTTACTGATGATTTTTCACTCTTATGAATACATTTTGGATACCAAGTAACAGCATTGATAATAGTATCACTGGATATTGAGTTTTATCACTCAGTTTTATCAGAGAGAGTGGTGGAATTTTGCGATTGATTGTGGAGTTTAGTTCTGTTTTAACTCCCAACTAAAGAACTGTAAAGACCTTTAAAGCATTTCCTATGGAAAATCTGGGGTATTGTACTTTTTTGCAGCATCGTGGGCGCCCACAATTTTATAGCTTGACATGTTTCTTATCTGTTTATTCAAAACAATCTCATCATTTAAATTTTACCAACTAAATATGAATTTTATTATATTTGTGTGCACTAAAATTAAGTTAAGTGTATTTTTATACTTAAAATATTAGTTTTGATATGTTATTCAAATATTGTAGAACATAAAAAATTGCAACTACCATCTTTTTATCCTAAAGGTTCTCTACGTTCAAAAAATAAATTTTGGGGCTTTATATACTCTTCAGGCCAAAAACACACATTTTAAATGCTCTGGCAGTGAAAGTGTTATCAAAATGTGAATAAAGATGTAATTACAAAGTAGTGACTTGATCAGAGTGTATCGCAGGGCTAGGTAATTCCCATCAGATGTCAAGTTACAATAACGAATGCAGGGCTATCTTTTTCCTCATGTAAGGCTGCAGAAGGAGAGATAAGGTGACAGCAGAAAATCTGTAAAGGGCTCTGAACAAACTGCGGATGCCACGTTCACCAACTTGTCCAATCAGAAAATGCTTTGCATTCATTGAGAAAATGCAAAGCATTCCCTAAATGATGACTGTGCTGAGCAGTCAATCTCCTATGTTCAGAATGCAGCAGGGCAGCCACTCAGCATGGCACCCAGGAGCAAGTGGAGACCACTGGAGTAGCAATGTCTACTTCAGAGATATCAAGCTTCTAGCTGGATCCCGCAGGTATGGTGTACGCATAGCTGGACCAATATAACTAAGTACAAAATGCTGGAATTCTTTTTTTAAGTTTGAAATAAAAAATTAGTAAATATCCTTCTGTAGTGCGTACTAGCCTCAATCCAAAGCACCTAGTGTAATTGCTAGCTGCTCTCTCTTTACCGTCTGCTATCTCCATGAGTCACTTCTGACAGTCTATGTGGACAGATCCGCCCATTCTCCATCACACAGTAATTGACAGCCTCAGCTGTGTATGCTTCCCTGTGAGAATATGTAGGAGGGGGTGTTTTCTTTCCCTCAACTTAGGTCTCAGATTACACCCAGCACCTTGCTTAATGTTGTGCGGTGTGTGGCATACTGTAGGATTCCTTTGATCTGTTTACTTTAGGAGGCTTTAGATTATTTCTCTCTCTAGGTATGGTTTAGTTATTCATAAAGAGATTGAATCAGGAAAATACCATATTAGATGAAGCTAATGATCAAAAACATAAACATGTATTACTCTGACCGTCAGCTCCATCTAGTGGCCATAAAACAGTATTTTCCAGATTCACCCTTTTCTGTGTGCAATTATACCTGTAAAATTGGACCTGGAGAGAAAATAGCCACATAACATTCAACGTTGCTCACTGTGACGGACTGCCTGGCACCCTGCTTGGGTGCCTCCACCAAGATACAGCTTCCTCCACTCTGGAACCAGGAGCCAGGTATTAAAGCTGAGCATTGTGCCCAAGAACTCGACGACACTAGCTTAGATATAAGGCCAAGAGAGGGGAGAGTTTGGGACTAGATATTAGATATATTAGATATAAGATATAAATTGGAACTTACTTTATTGTAAACTCACATAGAATATATATCCCACAAAATCAGGTAAGAGTTTGATTACATTATCCTAAACAATGCAAACTATAAGCAGTAACATCACCAGCACATCTAAGGAACAGCTAACAGTGATCTAATTAACAGTAAGCTACTTTAACGACTAGTCACCTAGAAAAGCCTATATGACTCAGGTCAGTGCCCACCCAGGCAGTTAGGCACCAGTTCCCCAGAAAGAAGACCCAAAGCTGTCCAAATCTCATTAACCAGCTTTCACTTGTGTAATCTGTCCACTAGACAAGTCATCATAATACAAAACTCATGCAATGTTTCAGCAGTCTGAAAAAGTGGAATTAATTTATCTTTATAGATTTCTTAAGGGATATTTCCAATACATATTTGGGGGAGCTTCTCCAACCCAATCTGCAAGAGGACCACCATATTTTTACTGACCATTTACCTGTACAAGATTAATATTGTCTCATGTTCTATATTCAGAGAATTAATCCAGGCCCTCAGCGTTCATCACATAGTTGCCCATCATTAGAGAATGATCTGCTCTCTCCATGGGATCAGAGGCTGAACTGAGCTCCTTTTCATGCTCTGCCCAGGAGAAGCCGACAAAATGCCCAGTCTCCTCCATGGGCCACAATCAGTGGGTAGAGGGCTAGCCTCTAGTTCCCTCCAAAAGCCCCTGTCCTGGTTGGCTTTGTAACACCCAAATTTGCACAGAACGAATGTGCATGCAGTTTTACACGACTAATAGCTCTGACAAATTTTTATAAATACACCCCAAAGTATTAACAGGTCATGACCATTGCACTCTGTTGTAATGAGTAAATGAAATCATTTTAAAGTTGGAAATGTTCCTCTTACCCAAAGTTAATCATCCAGTCCACAAACTATTTATCTATGACACAAGCAACTCCACAGTCATAAAGTAATCAATTGTGTTTACTACTTGCTTCTGCCAATAATTCTTCTTTTGATACAGTGTGGCTTGATTAGTCTATAAAGCAAGGCAGCATTTCACAGAGAGGGGGAAATACAACTACCAAGTCTGGAAAGACAATCTCCAGAGACGATCAGAATTAGCATGCAAGATTGACTAGAATCAAAATAAAAATCAAACAGACTTTTCCCATATTTGAACTTGTATCCTAAAAGGGTTTATACTGTATTCCTCAGGGTCTTGACTACGAAGGCTGAATATAAAATAGAAACAAAGTTTGTTATTCATTGAAGAAAGAGGTTTGGGACTTTAATAATAATAACGTCACGTGTGATCGTATGGGAAAATGCCATATCTAAGTGTAGAGTAAGGGGAAATATAAAGGTGGCTTAATGTACCCCATCCCATGGGGGCTACATGTGAAAGAGAAACCACACACCAAAGGAAAGGATGCACAAAGGTCACAGATGTTCTCTGTGGTAGCTAGCCTCTTTGGACATTGTGCACCAATTTGGACCATGTGTGTTGGCCTAGGAGTTCCAGGTAGTATTATGGTAGAATTTTCATCCTTTCCTTTGGTGTGTGGTTTCTCTTTCACATGTAGCCCCCACCTTTACATTTATATTTATATTGACGTCCTCCCAGAATCCTGCTCTCGCGTGCCCCTCTGGGAACAACCGAGAACATCCGTGACCGCTGGGTCCTCTCATCATGGATCATGGTAAACGGCCGCTAATAGCGCGATCGATCCATCAAATGACGGAACGATCACTAGTAAACAAACCGGCGTCACGTCCGGTTCCTCTCTCCCCTCCCCGTACCTATTGGTACAGTGTGAGGGGAGATTGGTGGCAGCAGTGCTGTGGGCTGGATGTGTAGTGCCCACAGCGTTGCTCTGTACCCATTTCAGCCATCCATACCCATCCATGCTCAGCATACCCATCCATACTCATCCAATGATCCATGCTCACCCATCCATGCTCAGCATACCCATCCATACTCAGCATACTCATCCATCCATGCTCAGCCATCCATACTCAGCATACTCATCCATCCATGCTCAGCAATCCATACTCAGCATTAGGGATGGGCCCGGTGCTCGATGCGAACCCACGTTCGCATCGAGCACCGGGCGTTCGCTCGCTCGGCAAGCCCAGAACTATTTTGGCCGCTCGCATCAGGTTCGTGTTTTGCGAGCGGCCCCGCAATGCATTGCGGCCGGCGCGGCCGGCGCAGTGCATTGCTGGCTGATGATTGGCCAAGCATGCACTGTGACCCCGCATGCTTGGCCAATCACAGCCCCGGAAACTCGAAGAGCCATAATTGGCTACAGGCAGGACGCCTGTAGCCAATTACAGCTCAGGGGCTGTAGTACACGCCCCCCCCTATAAAAGGCCGCCACGCCGTCTGCGCCGGTCACATGCTGTTCCGGCGCAGATAGAGCAGGCTAGATCTGTGACACTCTGCTGGATTTAGTTAGTTAGAGAGATTTACTTAGAGAGATTGAGTTAGATAGATTCATTCATTTAGATTGATTTAGAAAGAGGGGCTTGTAGTGTGCTCGTGGCAGGCAGGCAGAGCTCCTATATTTTGTTCCCAGAAGCACCTATAGGACTTGTAGTGTGTTCGTGGCAGGCAGGCAGAGCTCCTATATTTTGTTCCCAGAAGCACCTATAGGACTTGTAGTGTGTTCGTGGCAGGCAGGCAGGCAGAGCTCCTATATTTTGTTCCCAGAAGCACCTATAGGACTTGTAGTGTGTTCGTGGCAGGCAGGCAGAGCTCCTATATTTTGTTCCCAGAAGCACCTATAGGACTTGTAGTGTGTTCGTGGCAGGCAGGCAGAGCTCCTATATTTTGTTCCCAGAAGCACCTATAGGACTTGTAGTGTGTTCGTGGCAGGCAGGCAGAGCTCCTATATTTTGTTCCCAGAAGCACCTATAGGACTTGTAGTGTGTTCGTGGCAGGCAGGCAGAGCTCCTATATTTTGTTCCCAGAAGCACCTATAGGACTTGAAGTGTGTTAGTCCCATCACACAGACCTACATTTTCTTCCCAGAAGCACCTATAGGACTTGAAGTGTGTTAGTCCCATCACACAGAGATCATATATTTTGTTCCCAGAAGCACCTATAGGACTTGAAGTGTGTTAGTCCCATCACACAGAGATCATATATTTTGTTCCCAGAAGCACCTATAGGACTTGAAGTGTGTTTAGTCCCATCACACAGAGATCCTATATTTTGTTCCCAGAAGCACCTATAGGACTTGAAGTGTGTTAGTCCCATCACACAGACCTACATTTTCTTCCCAGAAGCACCTATAGGACTTGAAGTGTGTTAGTCCCATCACACAGAGATCATATATTTTGTTCCCAGAAGCACCTATAGGACTTGAAGTGTGTTAGTCCCATCACACAGACCTATATTTCCTTCCCAGAAGCACCTATAGGACTTGAAGTGTGTTAGTCCCATCACACAGAGATCATATATTTTGTTCCCAGAAGCACCTATAGGACTTGAAGTGTGTTAGTCCCATCACACAGAGATCATATATTTTGTTCCCAAGAAGCACCTATAGGACTTGAAGTGTGTTAGTCCCATCACACAGAGATCATATATTTTGTTCCCAGAAGCACCTATAGGACTTGAAGTGTGTTAGTCCCATCACACAGACCTACATTTTCTTCCCAGAAGCACCTATAGGACTTGAAGTGTGTTAGTCCCATCACACAGAGATCATATATTTTGTTCCCAGAAGCACCTATAGGACTTGAAGTGTGTTAGTCCCATCACACAGAGATCATATATTTTGTTCCCAGAAGCACCTATAGGACTTGAAGTGTGTTAGTCCCATCACACAGAGATCATATATTTTGTTCCCAGAAGCACCTATAGGACTTGAAGTGTGTTAGTCCCATCACACAGACCTATATTTCCTTCCCAGAAGCACCTATAGCACTTGAAGTGTGTTAGTCCCATCACACAGAGATCATATATTTTGTTCCCAGAAGCACCTATAGGACTTGAAGTGTGTTAGTCCCATCACACAGACCTACATTTTCTTCCCAGAAGCACCTATAGGACTTGAAGTGTGTTAGTCCCATCACACAGAGATCATATATTTTGTTCCCAGAAGCACCTATAGGACTTGAAGTGTGTTAGTCCCATCACACAGACCTACATTTTCTTCCCAGAAGCACCCATAGGACTTGAAGTGTGTTAGTCCCATCACACAGAGATCCTATATTTTGTTCCAGAAGCACCTATAGGACTTGAAGTGTGTTAGTCCCATCACACAGACCTACATTTTCTTCTCAGAAGCACCCATAGGACTTGAAGTGAGTTAGTCCCATCACACAGACCTATATTTTTTTCCCAGAAGCACCTATAGGACTTGAAGTGTGTTAGTCCCATCACACAGAGATCATATATTTTGTTCCCAGAAGCACCTATAGGACTTGAAGTGTGTTAGTCCCATCACACAGAGATCATATATTTTGTTCCCAGAAGCACCTATAGGACTTGAAGTGTGTTAGTCCCATCACACAGAGATCATATATTTTGTTCCCAGAAGCACCTATAGGACTTGAAGTGTGTTAGTCCCATCACACAGAGATCATATATTTTGTTCCCAGAAGCACCTATAGGACTTGAAGTGTGTTAGTCCCATCACACAGACCTATATTTCCTTCCCAGAAGCACCTATAGGACTTGAAGTGTGTTAGTCCCATCACACAGAGATCATATATTTTGTTCCCAGAAGCACCTATAGGACTTGAAGTGTGTTAGTCCCATCACACAGACCTATATTTCCTTCCCAAGAAGCACCTATAGGACTTGAAGTGTGTTAGTCCCATCACACAGAGATCCTATATTTTGTTCCCAGAAGCACCTATAGGACTTGAAGTGTGTTAGTCCAATCACACAGACCTACATTTTCTTCCCAGAAGCACCTATAGGACTTGAAGTGTGTTAGTCCCATCACACAGAGATCATATATTTTGTTCCCAGAAGCACCTATAAGACTTGAAGTGTGTTAGTCCCATCACACAGAGATCATATATTTTGTTCCCAGAAGCACCTATAGGACTTGAAGTGTGTTTAGTCCCATCACACAGAGATCATATATTTTGTTCCCAGAAGCACCTATAGGACTTGAAGTGTGTTAGTCCCATCACACAGACCTATATTTCCTTCCCAGAAGCACCTATAGGACTTGAAGTGTGTTAGTCCCATCACACAGAGATCATATATTTTGTTCCCAGAAGCACCTATAGGACTTGAAGTGTGTTAGTCCCATCACACAGACCTACATTTTCTTCCCAGAAGCACCCATAGGACTTGAAGTGTGTTAGTCCCATCACACAGAGATCCTATATTTTGTTCCCAGAAGCACCTATAGGACTTGAAGTGTGTTAGTCCCATCACACAGACCTACATTTTCTTCTCAGAAGCATCCATAGGACTTGAAGTGTGTTAGTCCCATCACACAGACCTATATTTTCTTCCCAGAAGCACCTATAGGACTTGAAGTGTGTTAGTCCCATCACACAGAGATCATATATTTTGTTCCCAGAAGCACCTATAGGACTTGAAGTGTGTTAGTCCCATCACACAGACCTATATTTTCTTCCCAGAAGCACCCATAGGACTTGAAGTGTGTTAGTCCCATCACACAGAGCTCCTCTATTTTCTTTGCAGAAGCACCCACAGGACTTCTAGTGTGTTAGTGGCATCACACAGAGCTCCTCTATTTTCTTTGCAGAAGCACCCATAGGACTTCTAGTGTGTTAGTGGCATCACACAGAGCTCCTATATTTTCTTCTCAGCAGCACCCACAGGACTTCTAGTGTGTTAGTGGCATCACACAGAGCTCCTCTATTTTCTTTGCAGAAGCACCCACAGGACTTCTAGTGTGTTAGTGGCATCACACAGAGCTCCTCTATTTTCTTTGCAGAAGCACCCACAGGACTTCTAGTGTGTTAGTGGCATCACACAGAGCTCCTCTATTTTCTTTGCAGAAGCACCCACAGGACTTCTAGTGTGTTAGTGGCATCACACAGAGCTCCTCTATTTTCTTTGCAGAAGCACCCACAGGACTTCTAGTGTGTTAGTGGCATCACACAGAGCTCCTCTATTTTCTTTGCAGAAGCACCCACAGGACTTCTAGTGTGTTAGTGGCATCACACAGAGCTCCTCTATTTTCTTTGCAGAAGCACCCACAGGACTTCTAGTGTGTTAGTGGCATCACACAGAGCTCCTCTATTTTCTTTGCAGAAGCACCCATAGGACTTCTAGTGTGTTAGTGGCATCACACAGAGCTCCTATATTTTCTTCTCAGCAGCACCCACAGGACTTCTAGTGTGTTAGTGGCATCACACAGAGCTCCTCTATTTTCTTTGCAGAAGCACCCATAGGACTTCTAGTGTGTTAGTGGCATCACACAGAGCTCCTCTATTTTCTTTGCAGAAGCACCCACAGGACTTCTAGTGTGTTAGTGGCATCACACAGAGCTCCTCTATTTTCTTTGCAGAAGCACCCACAGGACTTCTAGTGTGTTAGTGGCATCACACAGAGCTCCTCTATTTTCTTTGCAGAAGCACCCATAGGACTTCTAGTGTGTTAGTGGCATCACACAGAGCTCCTATATATTCTTCTCAGCAGCACCCACAGGACTACCGACTACAATGGCTGGAAGACCACCAAGGGGAGGCAGAGCGTGCAGAGCCAAGAACACAGGGCAGGCAGGCTCTGTTTCTAGTGGACGTGGCCGTGGACGTGGACGTGGTCGTGCATCGTCATCAGCACGTGGCCATGGGACACGCGCGTCTTTGTTTTCGGCAGCTGGACATGTGGAGCCGCATCATGCTGAAGGCTTGGTAGAATGGATGACCAAGCCCTCCTCATCCTCCTCATCCTCTCTCACCCAGGCTCAGGGTACTGACAGAGCATCATCAGCCACCCCTTCCCTAGACCCACCATGTCCTCCTGAGGAGTCCCCCGAACTCTTTGAGCACAGTGTTGGGTACATGCTCCAGGAGGATGCCCAACGATTCGAAGGCTCGGATGATGATACCCAGCTTGAGGAATCTGGCAGTACTGTTCCACCAGCTGCAGCTTACTGCCAGGTTTGCTCTAGTGGTGAAGAGGGAGGGGATGATGAGGTCACTGACTCCACGTGGGTGCCTGAAGGGAGAGAGGATGAGGAGGAGGACGAGGAGGAGGAGGATGCGGCGTCACATGTCCAACGAGGCAGGATGCCCCCTGGAGGCCAGGTAGAGGCCAGCACAGCAACTGTACAACACCGCAGAGCTCCGCCTGTGCAGGGCGCTGCCTCTGCACGTTATCAGAAAAGTTCTTTGGTGTGGGCCTTTTTTGAGACGAGTGCAGCAGATCGCACCACTGCTATTTGCAATATTTGTCTCAAGCGTATCTCGCGTGGCCAAAACATCAGCCGCTTGGGCACCACAAGCATGACCAGACATATGGCGACCTGCCATGCAGCTCGTTGGCAGGCACACATAAAAGACCCACACCAAAGAACTAAGCGGACCTCTCCTTGCTCCTCCTCAGCTGGGATCTCCATCCCCACTACACCTTCAGTCCTCTCTGAAAGCTGCTCTGAGAGGACTGAAGGTGTAGAATTAGGTGTGTCACAACCAAGTACTTGCAGTACACCGACGTCCGATTGCAGCAGGCAAATTTCCCTGCCCCAGCTGCTGGACCGTAGAAAGAAGTACACTCCCAGCCATCCACATGCCCAGCGGTTGAATGCTAGCCTGGCTAAATTGCTAGCACTTCAACTGCTGCCTTTTCAGTTGGTAGACTCGGCCCCCTTCCGTGAGTTTGTTCAATGTGCGGTTCCTCAGGGGCAGGTTCCCAAACGCCACTTTTTCTCACGGAAGGCGATTCCGTCTCTCTACCGGCATGTGGAGGGCAATGTCCATGCCTCGCTGGACAGGGCGGTCAGCGTCAGCTTAAGCCAGGAATGGTCGTTTCTGACAATGGCACCAACCTCCTCTCCGCCCTGCGACAGGGGCAGCTCACCCATGTGCCCTGCATGGCTCACGTCCTCAACCTGGTGGTGCAGCGGTTCTTGGGCAGGTTCCCAGGCTTACAGGATGTCCTGAGGCAGGCCAGGAAAGTCTGTGTGCATTTCCGCCGATCTTATAATGCCAGTGCTCGGCTGACTGAGCTGCAAAAGGAGCTGAACCTGCCCAAGAACCGCCTAATATGTGACATGCCCACCAGGTGGAACTCAACGTTGGCCATGCTGCAGCGACTGCACACGCAGCAGAGGGCCATCAATGAGTACCTTTGCGACTACGGCACCAGGACAGGGTCAGGGGAGCTTGGTTTTTTTTCCCCACGTCAGTGGAGCATGATCAGGGATGCATGCACTGTCCTCTCACCATTTGAGGAGGCCACGAGGATGGTGAGCAGTGACAGTGCATGCATCAGTGACACTGTCCCTCTTGTCCACCTGTTGGAGCATACGCTGCGTGGGATAATGGACAGGGCACTTGAGGCAGAACAGAGGCAGGAAGAGGAGGACTTCCTTGCCTCTCAAGGCCCCCTTTATCCGGACAGTGTTCCTTCTGTCCCACCCATCACACAGGAAGAGGATGAGGAGGAGGAGGAGGAGGAGGAGGAGGATTGTGTGAGCATGGAGGTGGAGCCTGGCACTCAGCATCAGCAGCAGCAGTCTTTTAGGGATGATGTACAGTCCCAACAAACCAGTGGACTTGTACGTGGCTGGGAGGAGGTGGCTGGCGATCATGTCATCCTCAGTGACCCAGAAGACTCCGGACCGAATGCCTCAGCTAACCTACGCTGCATGGCCTCCCTGATCCTGCAAAGCCTGCGGAAGGATCCTCGTGTTCTTCGGATCAAGGAGAGGGACCATTACTGGCTGGCCACTCTCCTTGATCCGCGGTACAAGGGTAAGGTTGCGGACCTTATCTTGCCGTCGCAGAGGGAGCAGAGGATGAGACATCTCAGGGAGGCCTTGCAGAAAGGTCTGTGCAACGCGTTCCCAGAAACTGGGAGGCTACAAACTCCTGGTCCTGGGCGACGAGTTGCTGAGGCTTCGGTCAGTGGCAGAAGGAGCGGTGGGGAAGGTGGACGTCTGACCGATGCGTTCAGACAATTTTTTAGTCCGCAGCCCCAAGGTATGATCGGTTCCAGCAACCATCGCCAGCGTCTGATATACATGGTGCAGGAATACCTTGGGGCAAGGTCAGACTTGGACACCTTTCCCACCGAAAATCCTCTGGCTTACTGGGTCCTGAGGATGGATCACTGGCCAGAGCTTGCACAGTATGCAATTGAGCTACTGGCCTGTCCTGCCTCCAGCGTTCTTTCCGAACGCACATTCAGTGCTGCTGGAGGATTTGTGACTGATCATAGGGTGCGCCTGTCCACCGCCTCGGTTGATCGACTGACCTTCATCAAAATGAATCAGTCTTGGATCACCACCAGCTACCAGGCACCTGAGGCGGATATAACCGAATAATTTTTAATGTCACATCCCTTCAAGACTGCCTATGCTGATGCTGAGTGACTGTCCTCTTATGTTCACTGACTATCCTCTTCCTCCTCCTCAATGATCCATGCCACCACACCAGTGCCTAAGGCACAATTTTTCAGCCCCTGTTTAACAGGGGCGTGTACATACAATTTTTATAAAAAAATGCTTCGCAACACGTGTGACTGCTGTGCTCCAAGTACAGTATCTGTGAGGGGTTGCAGTGTTGTGGCACCAGCACCAGTGCCTAAGGCACAATTTTTCAGCCCCTGTTTAACAGGGGCGGGTACTTACAATTTTTTAAAAAAAATGCTTCGCAACACATGTGACTGCTGTGCTCCAAGTACAGTATCTGTGAGGGGTTGCAGTGTTGTGGCACCAGCACCAGTGCCTAAGGCACAATTTTTCAGCCCCTGTTTAACAGGGGCGTGTACTTACAATTTTTTTAAAAAATGCTTCGCAACACGTGTGACTGCTGTGCTCCAAGTACAGTATCTGTGAGGGGTTGCAGTGTTGTGGCACCAGCACCAGTGCCTAAGGCACAATTTTTCAGCCCCTGTTTAACAGGGGCGTGTACTTACAATTTTTTTAAAAAATGCTTCGCAACACGTGTGACTGCTGTGCTCCAAGTACAGTATCTGTGAGGGGTTGCAGTGTTGTGGCACCAGCACCAGTGCCTAAGGCACAATTTTTCAGCCCCTGTTTAACAGGGGCGGGTACTTACAATTTTTTTAAAAAATGCTTCGCAACACGTGTGACTGCTGTGCTCCAAGTACAGTATCTGTGAGGGCCGGGTTGCAGTGTTGTGGCACCAGCACCAGTGCCTAAGGCACAATTTTTCAGCCCCTGTTTAACAGGGGCGTGTACTTACAATTTTTTAAAAAAAATGCTTCGCAACACGTGTGACTGCTGTGCTCCAAGTACAGTCTCTGTGAGGGGTTGCAGTGTTGTGGCACCAGCACCAGTGCCTAAGGCACAATTTTTCAGCCCCTGTTTAACAGGGGCGGGTAATTACAAATCTTGATCTAATAGTTCACAGCAGGGCCCATTCCTGCGCCCACCAAGAGTAACTATGAGGGCCTGCAGTCTTGTGGCAACACCGTCCACCACCACCGCCAAAGGCCCAATTTTTCTGCCCTGTTCATCAGGTGCTTGCAATTACAAATCTTGATCTAATAACTCACAGCAGGGCCCATTCCTGCGCCCACCAAGAGTAACTATGAGGGCCTACAGTCTTGTGGCAACACCGTCCACCACCACCGCCAAAGGCCCAATTTTTCTGCCCTGTTCATCAGGTGCTTGCAATTACAAATCTTGATCTAATAACTCACAGCAGGGCCCATTCCTGCGCCCACCAAGAGTAACTGTGAGAGCTTACAGTCTTGTGGCAACACCGTCCACCACCACCACCACCCCCAATTTTTCTGCCCTGTTCAACAGGTGCATGCAATTACAAATCTTGATCTATTAACTCATAGCAGGGCCCATTCCTGTGCCCACCAGTCTTGTGGCTACACCAACATCTAATAGGGCAAATTTCTGCAGAGTATATACGCCAGGGCCCTACTTTCAAACATCCAACTTACAAACGACTCCTACTTGCAAATGGAAAGAGAAAACAGGAAGTGAGAGGAAATCTACCCCTAGGAAGGGAAATTCTATCCTGTTAGATTTAATTTGGGAAAAAGGTATCTCCTCTCTACTGATACTTTATCACCAATCCTTGTTTCAATTAAAACCCCACTTTTCCAAAAACATTTGTCATTGGGACGGAAAGTGAGGTGACATGTTCTGAACAGATGTGCAAAGACAGCAAATGTTACAGGGGTGATAACCCCTCCCTATGTTCTCCAAAAAGCTTAAAAATAGTTTTTTTTGGGATGGAGCTACACTTCATAATGTACCTGTTCAGATTCTACTTAAGAACAAACCTAAAGCCGCAAGTGGTTTTAAATGGCTTCTTTTTTTCCTTTACAAATGTCATTTTGTGCAAGGACAGTTCTAAACACGGGAAACACATGCCACTTCACAGGCATACTTTAGACACCCCCCAGGTACCATATTTAAAGGAAAATTTCACTTTTTTTTTTTCACTTTATGCATCATTAAAATGACTGCTCCCGAAAAAACGTTAGTTTTTAAAAGTTCTTTTTGCATTGATATATGTCCCCTGGGGCAGGACCCGGGTCCCCAAACCTGTTTTTATGACATTAACATGCATATTGGCCGTTGTAATTAGCACTTTTGATTTCGAACGTTCGCGTCCATTATAACGTATAGGGTTCGAAAATTCGCGCGAACTTTCGGTCGGTTCGAAGGTTCTGGTGCGAACCGAACCCGGGGGTGTTCGGCTCATCCCTACTCAGCATACTCATCCATCCATACTCAGCATACTTTTCCATCCATGCTCAGCATACTCATCCATACTCAGCATACTCATCCATCCATCCATGCTCACCCATCCATACTCATCCATGCTTACCCATCCATACTCGGCATACTCATCTATTCATCAATGCTCAGCCATCCATCCATTCATCCTCAGCAATACTCATCCATCCATGCTCAGCCATCCCATCCACCCCCATCCATAATTAGCCATAACCATCCATACTCAGCCATACCCAGCAATACCCAGCCATCCCAACCATACCCAGCCATCCCAGCTATACTCAGTCATACCCAGCCATACTCAGCCGTACCCAGCCATCCCATATATACCCATCCATACTCAGCCATACCCAGCCATACTCAGCCATACCCAGCAATACTCAGCCATACCCAGCAATACTCAGCCGTACCAAGCCATACTCAGCCATACTCAGTCGTACTGAGTCGTACTCAGTCGTACCCAGCAGTCGTCCCCAGCTTATGCTATGAGTAAGCACTGTTTGTAGTGTGAAATGCGTCAGTTCTTTGTATTGCTTTGCTGTGGCTTGTATGCTGTGATCCTGATTTTTCAATAGAAGGCAACATTTCTTTTGGAGTGTGGCTGTCCAGGATATTTCTCCCTTCGTAACATGCCTACCTAGTGGAAGATCTGCATTGGACTTATGCATACTGAGAATGTGCCTGTACTCCCTTTTATGAAATTCCTGTTTCATCTTTCCTATGTAAAAGGATCCGCACTGACAGGACGGCATATAGACCACACCAATTGTTTTTCAGTTGGTGTAAATATCTTGCCATTGGAGAGTCTGATATTGCTACCTGTGTGCATATATTGACAATATCCGCAACCACCGCACTTAAAAGTGCTGGGACGTTTACAGGGATCTTTACGAAATTTTCCTGTGAATTCACTCTGTACAAGTGCATCTTTAAGAGATCTTGTTCTACGGCAGGTTATAGATGGAATCTGTCGTAGAACAAGATCTCTTAAAGATGCACTTGTACAGAGTGAATTCACAGGAAAATTTCGTAAAGATCCCTGCAAACGTCCCAGCACTTTTAAGTGCGGCGGTTGTGGATATTGTGCGGGCGTCCAAGTGTGTATAAAGATCCTGCCACGGCCGGTTATCAACACGGCTGTGACGGATCTGACATCAGACTCTTATATGATAGATCGACAGGCGTTAAGATGGTGTTCCTCACCATAATTCCCTTTGCTTTTTGATCCAAATTGGTCCTGCACAGGCATTCCTCCTGAGCAGAGGGACTTATTGAAATATTCCCTGCTATTTTTGTGGGACCTGCACCCTGGGGGTACCTTTGGGCTTGTGACGAGCATCTATCCTTTAGGTGTGTATATTTCATTTTTATATGCACACACTAATGCATACCCATTTAGTATAATTTTGTAGACATATTAGCTATTATCATTGTTATTTTCACCTACCCAGAACATGCTAGTTCTGATGTCATTTTTGCAGCCACCGTTTGGACCTTCGCTGGAATATATCCTTTGCTTGTGAGGTGTCTAGCCCTCAAGACCCGTCCGTCCAGTCTCTCTGTCCTTGGGAGGGCCCCTCTAGGTCTCTCTCTTTTGTACTCTTCACACAAACAATTGATACCATTGGTACGTGCTTAATATTTCCATCAATATTTGCCTTCAGCTTTGTCTTTTTCAACCTATGTTGACTGTCTTTTTAATCATATATGTGTTTTTTTTCAATAGACATTTTTGCTCAGTTTGTAAATAACCCCTGAAGAAAGGCATCTAGCCAGAAAAGTCAGGTTCATCAGAGATGTATATGCATCAATTGTTTATTTTACATGTTGTCATGTTTCACTGTGACAATTTTAACCATGTCTAAATTTATATAATAAATAGATTTTGATACTAGTTGGTTTACTGTTCACTTTCAAAGTCCCATGTCCCAAGGGGGTTTTCTTCTTTTATTACCTGGGAAAACACCTGGGAAGCCAGAAATCTTGCTGCAAATCCATTTATAACTTTTTTGAAATGCATTTTTCTGAATATTTTTGTTGTTGTTCTGTCTCTTATTGTTAAAATAAACCTACCATTAAAGTAATTGTAAAGTCTCATTTTTTTTCCCTATAAAAATAATAAACATTTTATACTTACCTGCTCGTTGCAGTGGATTTTCACAGAGCAGCCCGGATCCTCCTTTTCTCGGGTCCCTTTTCTGTGCTCCTAGCCCCTCCCTCCTGTTCAATGCCCCCACACCAAGCAGCTTGCTATGGGGGCACCCGAGCTGAGTCACAGCTCCATGTGTCCATTCAGACACGGAGCCCAGACCCGGCCCCATGGACATCACTGGACATAGCAGGACCTCAGGTAAGTGTTAAGGGTCTGAGGGGGCTGCTGCATACAGAAGGCATTTTATCTTAATGCATATAATGCAATAAGATGAAAAAAAAAACCCTCTGCATTTAAAACCCCTTTAAAATTATAGACTGATTATTTCTTTGTCAGTGGGCAAACGTACAAAATCAGCAGGAGAT
Source organism: Lithobates sylvaticus (assembly GCA_028564925.1). NCBI lineage: Eukaryota > Metazoa > Chordata > Amphibia > Anura > Ranidae > Lithobates > Lithobates sylvaticus. Next base: position 211,143,493 of record CM053032.1, read on the forward strand.
CAAATACTTTTTTTGCCCTCACTGTGTATGTGTGTGTATGTATGTATATATGTATATATATATATATATATATATATATATATATATATATATATATATATACATAATAAGCTGATCGGCTCTCCCTGTCAGTGCAAACCGAGAAAAGCCATTTACCAGCACTTCCTGGTTCAGCTGATCACATGGTAATAAGTCTCTGTCAGAGGCTCCTTACCACGATTGGAGATGCGGTGTGTCCACACAGCACCTCCGATTGCGGCGATGCTCTCCCCTCGTGGGCGCTCCGGTTCGTTATCCCGATCACGTCCGGTCAGGATAACAGAACCACTTTGCCGACCTCATATTGCTATATGGCGGGCAGCAATTGGTAAGTCTAAACTGATGAGCTGTAAAAGCTTTTAAAGGGTCACCTATGGAGATTTTAGGACTTGGCATGCTTGGTATCTATTTACTCAGCACAACATTGAGGTTGATTTACTAAAGACAAATATACTGAGCACTAGACATGCACTTGAAGTGCAGTTGCTCTAGAGAAGAGGGGAAGCTCTGCTGATTTCTATCATCCAATCATGTGCAAGCAAAAATGCATTTTCTTTATTTTTCTTGCATGTTTCCCTCACATCTAGAACAACTGCACTTGCGGTGCTCCTGAAGTACACTTGTGGGTGCATTTGCAGTGAACAGACTATTTCCCTTTAGTAAATCAACCCCCTTGTCTTTTATATTTTTCCTGAAAAAATGGGCAGTATATTGTGTGTACCTTGTGTTTAATAAACCGTTGCACAAATATCATGTGACATACAAGTTTGTAACTATCATTTTTTTTTTTTTTTTTATTCTACTGGGCCTCTGATTTCAGAAAATGTATAATGTTCTGGGGGTTTAAGTAATTTTATTGCCATAAATGAAGATTTTTACAAAAAATGAAAAAATTAGCTTTAGAGTCAAACTGGTTAAACAACAACTTTGCTAAAAATCTATCAAATGAGTGTCACAAAATCCTAATTAAATCTATTTTAAATCAAGGTTGTAAGTTGTAACACCAAAAAAAATAAAAACATGGAAATATCCATGGAGGTTAAGACTTATGTAGAACACTGTACATTTCTTCATTGCTTCATTATTGAGGTTGACCCTTTTGCGTTTCAGAGTCAGCGAGTGTAAATAGATCCAGTGTTATATTTTATTATGAGCAGCAATATGAAGCAGTACAGTTTAGCCACTTTGACTTATCATCCTCTTGGGAAAAAGTCTCATCAGGTTACACTGCTACTTGAATTTACTGCATGCAATAGAGAACAGTTCTAGCTAACATAAAAATGTTATTTACTTCTCTGAAAATGCCCTAATAGGATGTTGTGACATGTTATAAGGGTGTAATGTTATACCATGGCAAAATTATAATTTTGTGATTTTATTGCTTTTCTTTGGTTTTTTTCTCTTGCATATTTTACACACAGGATTTCCTGCTGAGAACTAAGGATTTTGTATGTTTGTGAAACTGTAATTGCGTCTGATTCTTACAGTCAATTTACAAAAACAAAGGTGGGCACAGGTCTGTAGAACAATGAAGGAATTTATAAATCAAATTTGTTTTTTACACTAGTTCTGCAATTGCCAAATAAATTTGAAAATAAAGAATTTAGTAACCTCAATTTAACCACTTCAGCCCCGGACCAATTGGCAGCCAAAGGACCAGGCCCCTTTTTGCGATTCGGCACTGCTTAGCTTTAACTGACAATTGCGCGGTCGTGCGACGTGGCTCCCAAACAAAATTGGCGTCCTTTTTTTCCCACAAATAGAGCTTTCTTTTGGTGGTATTTGATCGCCCCTGCGGTTTTTATTTTTTGCGCTATAAACAAAAATAGAGCGACTATTTTGAAAAAAATTCAATATTTTTGCTTTTTGCTATAATATCCCCAAAAAATATATAAAAAAATATTTTTTTTCCTCAGTTTAGGCCGATACGTATTCTTCTACATATTTTTGGTAAAAATCGCAATTAGCGGTTATTGATTGGTTTGCGCAAAAGTTATAGCGTTTACAAAATAGGGGATAGTTTTATAGCATTTTTATTAATATTTTTTTTTTTTACTAGTAATGGCGGCGATCAGCGATTTTTATTGTGACTGCGACATTATGGCGGACACATCGGACATTTTTGACACATTTTTGGGACCATTGTCATTTATACAGCAATCAATGCTATTTAAATGCATTGATTCCTGTATAAATGACACATGCAGTGAAAGAGTTAACCACTAGGGGGAGGGGAGGGGTTATGGGCTGTGACATGTGTGTGTTTTTTTATAGTGGGGCTGAAGTCTGACGTCATTGATCGGCTTTCCCGATGACAGGGAACAGCCGATCAATGATATGCAGAGTAGGAAGCGCGGGGAGAGGTTTGTTTACACAGACCTCTCCCCGTTCTTCAGCTCTGTGACCCGATCGCGGGACACCAGCAGCGATCGGGTCCGCTGGTCCCGCGGCTGGGGTCACGGAGCTCCCGACCGGGACGCGAGCGCGACCCACGGCCAGGCAATTAAAGGACCACGTACCTGTACGTGGTTTTGCCTGGCCGTGCCATTCTGCTGCCGTATATATGCAGGAGGCGGTCGGGAAGCGGTTAAATACCACACTGCAACTGGATTGTGTCATTAAAATTGCACTGATACCTGCTGCAGATCGCAAGGGCAGGGTTGAATGCAGTGCGGGAAACATACATTGATCGCTGGCGTGTGTGTATGTGAGATAGGGGCCTTTAGATTGTAAGCTCTATGAGGGTAAGGACTAATGTGAATGCTGCATAAATTGCAGGGCTATATAAATATCATGAATAAACACTGGGTTTGATTTACTAAAGGCAAATAGGCTGTGCACTTTGTAAATGCAGTTCTACTCTGCAAGGGCATTTGCTCCAGAGCTTAGTAAATGAGGTAAAGATTCACTTTGCAAAGAATATCCAATTCCATGCAAGGAGAAAAAAAATAAAAAAATGCATTTTTGCCTGGACATGATTGGATGATGAAAGTCAATGGAGCTTCCCTCAATTTACTAAGGTGTGGCGCAAATGTCCTTGCAGAGTGCAACTGCATTTGCAAATTGGTCAGTCTATTTGCCTTTAGTAAATCAACCCCACTGTCACTTTTCCCATTCCGTGCAAAGCCGGAGAGTGCAAAACCTGGTGCACTTGTGCATGGTAGCCAATCAGCTTCTAACTTCACCTTGTTCAATTAAGCTATGACAAAAAAAAAAAAACAGGAAGCTGATTGGTTTCTGTGCAGAACTGCACCAGATTCTGCACTCTCCAGCTTTAGTAAACCAACCCCAATGTTTCTGTACATAGTCCACTACCTAGTTATGTATACTTAACCTGCCATGCACCCCTGCCTCCTCCCCACACTGCTGGTATTATCACTAATAAGGCTGGGTATGTAAGACCTCCCGTATGTGACCTTGAGCAGCCAATCAGTGATCACGAGGCCCACACAATGTCACATGGGGGTGTCTGACAGTTGCAGGTGCCAGCTGTCATAGTAAAATAGCCAACATCTGGAGATTTGTCCACCCATGCTGATTAGTGTGGACGTTTCCTTGTTTAGCCTGCTGGACTGAACCAAGAAAATCTTTACATGCATGGCCAGCATAGGCATGCGCGCAGGGTGTGCTGGGTGTGCATGGGCATACCCTAATTACCTTGTGCGCATTAGCATTATCACTTTGTTTGCAGGCGGGAAGAAGGGAAAGATCTCCCTCTTTACAGCTCTACCATAAGAGAAGTGCTTACTTACTTTCACTGCGCCGGTAGAGAGATCAATGTGTCGGGGTCATATATATATATATATATATATATATATATATATATATATATATATATATATATATATATAGATAAAGCAAATCAATGGGTGGGCTACTTTCTTTTCTTTACTTTGTATTTATCGAAGTACTGTCAAGGTGGACTCCCAATCTTCCACCAATAATAGATTGACTCGAACTCTGATGCAGTTCTTTTATAATTATTCTTTAGAAAAATGTGAAAATATGCAAGCACATATATATATATATATATATGACAGACACACACACATGCATGTGTGTTTGAGCTTTGGGGTGCACACCCTAATGCAATAGGCTGCGCACACCTATGATGGCCAGCTTTAGACCGGCAAGGATGCTGCAGTAGGGAGAAAGTAAGGGAGCTTGGCTGTGCCAGTATATATGTCTGGTTGCTTATGTGTAGACTCTGTGTCTCGATAAGTTCACCTTTACAGAAGAAAATAAATGTACCTATTTTAGCAGAAAAAAATCAGCATTTATTATTTTTTTCTGCAGGAGCCTGGAAAGCATTGCACCCATGATCAGTAGATGATGGGTGCAATGTGGGCTCCTGCAGACATGTCCTTCGTCTTTCAGCCTGTACCACTTTATGGATTTTCTGTTTGAAATCCAAAAGACATGTCTATATAGTACAAGAGCGCACATCAGTGCCCCTGCAGCCCAATGTGGAAGACCGGAGTTGTAGTTTGTGCATTCACAGGAATCTGTGATTTCATATACCCCAGGAGTGTTCAGGAAGGTAGGAGGGATTTTTCTCAGCTAAGCACACCTTCCTGCCTGTATGCCTGAGCTAAGGGCAGATGGAAGTAATTGCTACATGAGTCACCTGCCCTTACTCAAGATGGCCACGGCCAGAAATGTTTGGGAATATATTTCAAAGTGATCTATCAACAAAATAAGACATGGATGGATAGGGAAGTTTGCTTTGAATATTAAAAATGAATTAAATAGCGTTTTTGGTTTGTGGTGCTCAGATGCAGTGTAGTTCCACTTTAAGAAGCACAGCTATTATGAACACATTCGGGTACACCCTATTAAACAAAGGTCAGGAAGGATCATACTCTTTCATGTAACCCTTCAGAGTTTTTCTGAGGGTGAACACGCTGATCTCTTTCATTGAAGCAAATCAGAGCGATGTGCTGATGATGAAACAATTTAAATACTTCATGAAAATGCATAGAGGGTTATGTAAATGAGCATGGTTATAGGTTGATTAATAATTCAAAATGTCACACACGCTTAAGCCAGACCTTAATGTTTAATGTCAATATTTCAGTTGTTCTATTTTTTCCTCCAGAAGGAAAATGAAGGCGCCGTTTCGATTCCACAGTGCAAGCTCGTGTATCTTTTATACAGTACTGGAGTGAGTTCCGCAGACCAAGCGCAATGCGTTCTGCCTTCAGATCACAAGCACAAAGAAAAAAAAATGCAAAGAATAAAAATATAGTCTGGAAATAACTTGTGCACGCTATTAGTTTATGGAATGGCTTAGCTTCCATGTATTGTCCCAACATTTAAATAGTTATTAAAATTAAATAGTAAATTAGTTTAATTGACCTTACTGTATGATAGTTTACACTTTAAAAAACACAAGTTATGGTTATGTATTCATCATTCTTTTATATTTGGCAATTGCTGCTATAAATTCAGCTATTGTTTGCCATTACTAAGTTTCAAAAAGTAATACTACGCAACAATACAGTCAGCCAGTAAACTACTGTTTGTTATCTAGGCCAGTGGTTCTCAACCTCAGACTAGACATGTGCAATTAGTTTCGTTTTTTTTCGTTATTTTCGTTCATTTGTTTTCGTACGAATGAACGAACGATTCGCTAAAAATTTTAAAGAATAACGAATCGTTCGAATCCGAAAATAATGAAAATCCAAAAAAAAACAAATTAGAAACAACGAATGTACGAATGAAGAAAATCCGAAAAACGAAAACAGGAACAACGAAAATGAAAATGAACGAAAAAATTCGTACATTCGTAACTTTTTTTTTTTTGTTGAATTGGTAATTTTTCGTGTCCCCTACAATGGTGCTGCTTAACGTGCCTCGAATGGATTGAACGAAAAAATTTGTAAATTCGTAACTTTTTTTTTTTTTCGATTCTTAATTTTCCGTGTCTCTTACAATGGCGTTGCTTAACGTGCTTTGGATGTATTGAACGAAAAAATTCGTACATTTGTAACTTTTTTTTTCGATTCGTAATTTTTCGTGTCTCTTAAAATGTAATAATAGCATACACATAACATAACATTATGAATTATGCTCCGATTACGAATCTACGAATGTTACGAATGTTACAAATGTACAAATAAGTACGAATGCGTTCGAATAAACGAATTAACGAAAAAATAACTTTTACGAAAATACGAATCGTTACGAATACGAACACCGACGACTTATGAATTTACGAATCGTTACGAATCAACGGAAACGAAAAAAACGAAACGAAAATAAACAAATTTTTTTGTTGTGCACATGTCTACCTCAGACCTCAAGTACCCCCAAGGGGCCATGTTTTGTGAACTTCCCTAAAATAGCTCTTATCAATACCATTTCATTGATATTGATGTAAAGCAGCTGTGCAAAGTAAAGGAAAACCTGAAAACATGGCCTGTTGGGGGTACTTGAGGACTGAGGTTGAGAACCCCTGATCTAGGCAACACTGCAACTATGCTACAACCTCAGACATTAAATATGAACAAAGCATATGCCTACATAGCAGAGGCGCAACTTGGACCTTCAAGGCCCGGTGCAAGAAACCATAAAGTTCCCATCCCCCTTCCATCCGAGCCCCTGGCTGCCAGTTCTGGGAGGGCTTCCATGGACACCCTCCCAGAACCCTGCCTCCCACGTGCCCCTTGGGGCGCTCATCCGCCCCTTACTCGGATCGCTGATCACCTGAGTCTCAGTGACTCAGTGATCACAGCGCGCTCCTATAGGGCACGCACAGGGAGCGTGCACAGGGGAGGACGTCATATGACGGCCTCCCGGGAAGTGAGATTCACGATGTGGCCGTCATTCGGCCATAGCGCGGATGTCAAGTGGTTAAGCCCACTTACTGCGACAAAGTACCCCATAGCATTGCAGGAGGTAAATGTATTTTTTGTATGTGTGCGCTGTAATATTTTGTTCTGTTTTTTGGTCTTATGGCTGCACCATCTTTAATGCATCTTTTAGGGTGTGCCCCCCAAATATCTTGTTTGTCTATTGCATGGATTCTGACCAAATCCTTTTGGGCAGGAGCATCCCACTCCCTCATTGCCTCTCATTAGTGTCCACCTGTGTCATAGGTGGAGACCTTTAGTTCTCCCATATAGAGGAGTGTATTTCTCCCATGGTTCAGAGAAGCAGGATCTCCCATTCTATGGATCCCTTGGGGCAACCCATACCAGTTCTTCTAGACAATATTGGGATGTGGTAAAAGGTGTCGGGTTCCTTCATTTATTGGTTTTCTCTTGTACTATATACGTTTTTCCCTAATGGAGCGGCCACACTGCCCAGAAGAGAAGTAGTTCCAAAAAAGCTTTGGCCGTCATATATTATAAGCCTATTTAACGCAATTATAGGCCTCTTATAAAATGATTATAAAATGATTAAAAACAACTTTTGAAATGATACTAACATATTAAAGCTTCTATGAGATTTTAGTGATTGGTTAGTGATCGAGTTTAACCTTTTGCGGACCGCCCACTGTCATATGACGGCGGAAAGAAACATCTGTTGTTCCGGGCCGCCGTCATATGACGGCATTTCCTTTGCGGCCACTAGGACCCGTAAACACTCAGATCCACGTGCTGTCAGAGGAAAGGAGACTGATGGAGTGTCCCTTGTACATAGGGACACCGATCGGTCACCTCCCCCGGTCAGTCCCCTCCCCCTACAGTTAGAATCACTCCCATAGGAAACATATTAACCCCTTGATCACCCCCTAGTAGGGATGGGCCCGGTGTTCGCCCGTTCGGCGAGCCCAGAACTATTTGGGCCGCTCGCATCGCATTCGTGTGATGCGAGCGGCCCGCAATGCATTGCGCCAGTCGCAGTGCAATGCTGGCTGATGATTGGCCAAGCATGCACTGTGACCCCGCATGCTTGGCCAATCACAGCGCCGGCAGCGAGGAGAGCCATAATTGGCTACAGGCAGGATGCCTGTAGCCAATTATAGCTCAGGGGCTTTAGTACACGCCCCACGGTATAAGAGGCCTCGCATATTGTGTTTCAGTGTCAGCGTGCTGCTGACTGCTGACAATATGTGCTGTATTTCTGGGAATTTGTGTGTGCGTGCTGTTAGTACAGCATTGCAGTATCACATCTGGGGGGTGTCTATAGGTTGCCTGTGAAGGGGGGCAGGTTTCCTGTGCTTAGAACTGTCCCTGCAAATTGTGTAATTTTTGCAGGGAAAAAAAGCTATTTAAAAAGCACTCGCGGCTAATGAATTGATGGCTCCCGTAACACAGAGAACTGTCATTCATTGATAAAAAAAAAAAAAGCGTGGGGGTCCCCCCAAATTCAATAACCAGGCCCTTCAGGTCTGGGAGGGATATTAAGGGGGGCCCTAGCCAAAAAAAAAAAATGGCGTAGGGTCCCCCTCAAAATCCATACCAGACCCTTATCCGAGCACGCAACCTGGCAGGCCGCAGGAAAAGAGGGGGGGACGAGAGCGCCCCCCCTCCCGCCTGAACCGTACCAGGCCACATGCCCTCAACATTGGGAGGATGCTACAAAAGTACCCCTACCATTTCGTCAAAAATTGTAAAAATGACAGGAGACGGTCTTTGACAATTCCTTTATTAAAATCTTCTTTCTTCTTTCTTCTGGTCTTCCTTTCTTCATCCTTCGGTTTCTTCATCTTCTCCTTCCGGCATCTTCTTCCATCTTCTTCTTCCATCATCTTCTTCCTCCGATCCGCTTCTTCTTGCGCTGGTCTTCTCGTCCTTCTCATCCGGCATCTTCTTCCATGGCGTCGGCGTCGGTGTCTCTTCTTGGGCCACTCCTCGCAATGGGAGGCTCCCGCTGTGTGAGGCTTCGCTGCGTCTGACAGGTCTTTTATAACGGGGGGCACCTGGTGACATTCTTTCCTGCAAAAATGACACTTTTTGCAGGGACAGTTCTAAGCACAGGAAACATGCGCCCCTTCACAGGCATACTATAGACACCCCCCAGGTACGAAATTTAAAGGAATATTACACTTTTATTGTTTCAATTTAAGTATTATTAAAATCACTGCTCCTGAAAAAACGGCCGTTTTAAAAAAAAAAATTGCATTGATACATGTCCCCTGGGGCAGGACCCAGGTCCCCAAACACTTTTTATGACAATAACATGCATATTAGCCTTTAAAATTAGCACTTTTGATTTCGAACGTTTGCATCCATTATAACTAATAGGGTTCTAAAGCTCGCACAGACTTTAGGTCCGTTCGCGGGTTCTGGTGCGAGCCGAACGGGGGTTGTTCGGCTCATCCCTACCCCCTAGTGTTAACCCCTTCCCTGACAGTCACATTTACACAGTAATCAATCAATTTTTATAGCACGGATCTCTGTATAAATGTGAATGGTCCCAAAAATGTGTCAAGGATATGTCTGCCGCAATATCGCAGTCACGAAAAAAATTGCAGATCGCCGCTATTACTAGAAAAAAAAATAATAATAAAAATGCTAGAAATCTATCCCCTATTTTGTAGACGCTACTTTTGCGCAAACCAATCAATATACGCCTATTGCGATTTTTTTTTTTTACCAAAAATATTTAGAAGAATACGTATAGGCTTAAACTGAGGAAAAAATTTGTTAAAAAAAAAAATAAAATTGGATATTTATTATAGCAAAAAGTAAAAAATATTGCGTTTTTTAAAACTTGTCCCTCTTCTTTTGTTTATAGTGCAAGAAATAAAAACCGCAGAGGTGATCAAATACCACCAAAAGAAAGCTCTATTTGTGGGGAAAAAATAATAAAAATTTTATTTGGGTACATCGTTGCATGACTGCGCAATTGTCATTCAAAATGTGACAGCGCTGAAAGCTGAAAAATGGCTTGGTCAGGAAGGGGGTGTTCGTGCCTGGTAGGCAAGTGGTTAAAGTATATTTCTAGGCAAATATTTTTTATTTTTTTGCTGTGGATAGAGTAAGGAAGGCTTAAAATCCCTGCCAGATTTTATTGCTGTCTTTGGCTCCTCTGTTTGTCTTGATTAGGGATGGGCCCGGTGCTCGATGCGAACCCACGTTCGCATCGAGCACCGGGCGTTCGCTCGCTCGGCGAGCCCAGAACTATTTTGGCCGCTCGCATCACGTTGGTGTGATGCGCGCGGCCCCGCAATGCATTGCGGCCGGCGCGGCCGGCGCAGTGCATTGCTGGCTGATGATTGGCCAAGCATGCACTGTGACCCCGCATGCTTGGCCAATCACAGCCCCGGAAACTCGAAGAGCCATAATTGGCTACAGGCAGGACGCCTGTAGCCAATTACAGCTCAGGGGCTGTAGTACACGCCCCCCCCCTATAAAAGGCCGCCACGCCGTCTGCGCCGGTCACATGCTGTTCCGGCGCAGATTGAGCAGGCTGATTCTGTGACACTCTGCTGGATTTAGTTAGGTAGAGAGATTCACTTACAGAGATTGAGTTAGATAGATTCAGTTACAAAGATTGATTGAGAAAGAGGGGCTTGTAGTGTGTTCGTGGCAGGCAGGCAGAGCTCCTATATTTTGTTACCAGAAGCACCTATAGGACTTGTAGTGTGTTCGTGGCAGGCAGGCAGAGCTCCTATATTTTGTTACCAGAAGCACCTATAGGACTTGTAGTGTGTTCGTGGCAGGCAGGCAGAGCTCCTATATTTTGTTCCCAGAAGCACCTATAGGACTTGAAGTGTGTTAGTCCCATCACACACACAGAGCTATATTTTCTTCCCAGAAGCACCTATAGGACTTGAAGTGTGTTAGTCCCATCACACACACAGAGCTATATTTTCTTCCCAGAAGCACCTATAGGACTTGAAGTGTGTTAGTCCCATCACACACACAGAGCTATATTTTGTTCCCAGAAGCACCTATAGGACTTGAAGTGTGTTAGTCCCATCACACACACAGAGCTATATTTTGTTCCCAGAAGCACCTATAGGACTTGAAGTGTGTTAGTCCCATCACACACACAGAGCTATATTTTCTTCCCAGAAGCACCTATAGGACTTGAAGTGTGTTAGTCCCATCACACACACAGAGCTATATTTTGTTCCCAGAAGCACCTATAGGACTTGAAGTGTGTTAGTCCCATCACACACACAGAGCTATATTTTGTTCCCAGAAGCACCTATAGGACTTGAAGTGTGTTAGTCCCATCACACACACAGAGCTATATTTTGTTCCCAGAAGCACCTATAGGACTTGAAGTGTGTTAGTCCCATCACACACACAGAGCTATATTTTGTTCCCAGAAGCACCTATAGGACTTGAAGTGTGTTAGTCCCATCACACACACAGAGCTATATTTTGTTCCCAGAAGCACCTATAGGACTTGAAGTGTGTTAGTCCCATCACACACACAGAGCTATATTTTGTTCCCAGAAGCACCTATAGGACTTGAAGTGTGTTAGTCCCATCACACAGAGCTCCTCTATTTTCTTTGCAGAAGCACCCATAGGACTTCTAGTGTGTTAGTGGCATCACACAGAGCTCCTATATATTCTTCTCAGCAGCACCCACAGGACTTCTAGTGTGTTAGTGGCATCACACAGAGCTCCTCTATTTTCTTTGCAGAAGCACCCACAGGACTTCTAGTGTGTTAGTGGCATCACACAGAGCTCCTCTATTTTCTTTGCAGAAGCACCCATAGGACTTCTAGTGTGTTAGTGGCATCACACAGAGCTCCTATATATTCTTCTCAGCAGCACCCACAGGACTTCTAGTGTGTTAGTGGCATCACACAGAGCTCCTCTATTTTCTTTGCATAAGCACCCACAGGACTTCTAGTGTGTTAGTGGCATCACACAGAGCTCCTCTATTTTCTTTGCATAAGCACCCACAGGACTTCTAGTGTGTTAGTGGCATCACACAGAGCTCCTCTATTTTCTTTGCATAAGCACCCACAGGACTTCTAGTGTGTTAGTGGCATCACACAGAGCTCCTCTATTTTCTTTGCAGAAGCACCCATAGGACTTCTAGTGTGTTAGTGGCATCACACAGAGCTCCTATATATTCTTCTCAGCAGCACCCACAGGACTTCTAGTGTGTTAGTGGCATCACACAGAGCTCCTCTATTTTCTTTGCATAAGCACCCACAGGACTTCTAGTGTGTTAGTGGCATCACACAGAGCTCCTCTATTTTCTTTGCAGAAGCACCCATAGGACTTCTAGTGTGTTAGTGGCATCACACAGAGCTCCTATATATTCTTCTCAGCAGCACCCACAGGACTTCTAGTGTGTTAGTGGCATCACACAGAGCTCCTCTATTTTCTTTGCATAAGCACCCACAGGACTTCTAGTGTGTTAGTGGCATCACACAGAGCTCCTCTATTTTCTTTGCAGAAGCACCCATAGGACTTCTAGTGTGTTAGTGGCATCACACAGAGCTCCTATATATTCTTCTCAGCAGCACCCACAGGACTTCTAGTGTGTTAGTGGCATCACACAGAGCTCCTCTATTTTCTTTGCAGAAGCACCCATAGGACTTCTAGTTTGTTAGTGGCATCACACAGAGCTCCTATATATTCTTCTCAGCAGCACCCACAGGACTTCTAGTGTGTTAGTGGCATCACACAGAGCTCCTCTATTTTCTTTGCATAAGCACCCACAGGACTTCTAGTGTGTTAGTGGCATCACACAGAGCTCCTCTATTTTCTTTGCAGAAGCACCCATAGGACTTCTAGTGTGTTAGTGGCATCACACAGAGCTCCTATATATTCTTCTCAGCAGCATCCACAGGACTTCTAGTGTGTTAGTGGCATCACACAGAGCTCCTCTATTTTCTTTGCAGAAGCACCCATAGGACTTCTAGTGTGTTAGTGGCATCACACAGAGCTCCTATATATTCTTCTCAGCAGCACCCACAGGACTACCGACTACAATGGCTGGAAGACCGCCAAGGGGAGGCAGAGCGTGCAGAGCCAAGAACACAGGGCAGGCAGGCTCTGTTTCTAGTGGACGTGGCCGTGGACGTGGACGTGGTCGTGCATCGTCATCAGCACGTGGCCATGGGACACGCGCGTCTTTGTTTTCGGCAGCTGGACATGTGGAGCCGCATCATGCTGAAGGCTTGGTAGAATGGATGACCAAGCCCTCCTCATCCTCCTCATCCTCTCTCACCCAGGCTCAGGGTACTGACAGAGCATCATCAGCCACCCCTTCCCTAGACCCACCATGTCCTCCTGAGGAGTCCCCCGAACTCTTTGAGCACAGTGTTGGGTACATGCTCCAGGAGGATGCCCAACGATTCGAAGGCTCGGATGACGATACCCAGCTTGAGGAATCTGGCAGTACTGTTCCACCAGCTGCAGCTTACTGCCAGGTTTGCTCTAGTGGTGAAGAGGGAGGGGATGATGAGGTCACTGACTCCACGTGGGTGCCTCAAGGGAGAGAGGATGAGGAGGAGGACGAGGAGGAGGAGGATGCGGCGTCACATGTCCAACGAGGCAGGATGCCCCCTGGAGGCCAGGTAGAGGCCAGCACAGCAACTGTACAACACCGCAGAGCTCCGCCTGTGCAGGGCGCTGCCTCTGCACGTTATCAGAAAAGTTCTTTGGTGTGGGCCTTTTTTGAGACGAGTGCAGCAGATCGCACCACTGCTATTTGCAATATTTGTCTCAAGCGTATCTCGCGTGGCCAAAACATCAGCCGCTTGGGCACGACAAGCATGACCAGACATATGGCGACCTGCCATGCAGCTCGTTGGCAGGCACACATAAAAGACCCACACCAAAGAACTAAGCGGACCTCTCCTTGCTCCTCCTCAGCTGGGATCTCCATCCCCACTACACCTTCAGTCCTCTCTGAAAGCTGCTCTGAGAGGACTGAAGGTGTAGAATTAGGTGTGTCACAACCAAGTACTTGCAGTACACCGACGTCCGATTGCAGCAGGCAAATTTCCCTGCCCCAGCTGCTGGACCGTAGAAAGAAGTACACTCCCAGCCATCCACATGCCCAGCGGTTGAATGCTAGCCTTGCTAAATTGCTAGCACTTCAACTGCTGCCTTTTCAGTTGGTAGACTCGGCCCCCTTCCGTGAGTTTGTTCAATGTGCGGTTCCTCAGTGGCAGGTTCCCAAACGCCACTTTTTCTCGCGGAAGGCGATTCCGTCTCTCTACCGGCATGTGGAGGGCAATGTCCATGCCTCGCTGGACAGGGCGGTCAGCGGTAAGGTGCATATTACCGCTGACTCATGGTCCAGCAGGCATGGACAGGGACGGTACCTTTCTTTCACGGCCCATTGGGTCACTCTATTGGCAGCTGGGAGGGATGCAGGACAAGGTGCAGTAGTGTTGGAGGTTGTTCCGCCACCACGCCTCCAAAACGCGACTACTGCTACTGGTTGTGACACACCTCTCTCCTCCACCCCCTCCTCTTCTTCTTCCTCCAGTGCTCTGTCCTTGGAACCAGCGGTGCTCCGTAGGCGTACAAGGGGCTACGCAAGTACGCAGGCAAAAAGATGCCATGCCGTGCTTGCGCTGGTGTGTTTGGGGGACAGGAGCCACACTGGGCCAGAGGTTCTGGCAGCTCTGCAGGGGCAGGCCGAGAGGTGGTTGACGCCACGTCAGCTTAAGCCAGGAATGGTCGTTTCTGACAATGGCACCAACCTCCTCTCCGCCCTGCGACAGGGGCAGCTCACCCATGTGCCCTGCATGGCTCACGTCCTCAACCTGGTGGTGCAGCGGTTCTTGGCAGGTTCCCAGGCTTACAGGATGTCCTGAGGCAGGCCAGGAAAGTCTGTGTGCATTTCCGCCGATCTTATAATGCCAGTGCTCGGCTGACTGAGCTGCAAAAGGAGCTGAACCTGCCCAAGAACCGCCTAATATGTGACATGCCCACCAGGTGGAACTCAACGTTGGCCATGCTGCAGCGACTGCACACGCAGCAGAGGGCCATCAATGAGTACCTTTGCGACTACGGCACCAGGACAGGGTCAGGGGAGCTTGGTTTTTTTTCCCCACGTCAGTGGAGCATGATCAGGGATGCATGCACTGTCCTCTCACCATTTGAGGAGGCCACGAGGATGGTGAGCAGTGACAGTGCATGCATCAGTGACACTGTCCCTCTTGTCCACCTGTTGGAGCATACGCTGCGTGGGATAATGGACAGGGCACTTGAGGCAGAACAGAGGCAGGAAGAGGAGGACTTCCTTGCCTCTCAAGGCCCCCTTTATCCGGACAGTGTTCCTTCTGTCCCACCCATCACACAGGAAGAGGATGAGGAGGAGGAGGAGGAGGAGGAGGATTGTGTGAGCATGGAGGTGGAGCCTGGCACTCAGCATCAGCAGCAGCAGTCTTTTAGGGATGATGTACAGTCCCAACAAACCAGTGGACTTGTACGTGGCTGGGAGGAGGTGGCTGGCGATCATGTCATCCTCAGTGACCCAGAAGACTCCGGACCGAATGCCTCAGCTAACCTACGCTGCATGGCCTCCCTGATCCTGCAAAGCCTGCGGAAGGATCCTCGTGTTCTTCGGATCAAGGAGAGGGACCATTACTGGCTGGCCACTCTCCTTGATCCGCGGTACAAGGGTAAGGTTGCGGACCTTATCTTGCCGTCGCAGAGGGAGCAGAGGATGAGACATCTCAGGGAGGCCTTGCAGAAAGGTCTGTGCAACGCGTTCCCAGAAACTGGGAGGCTACAAACTCCTGGTCCTGGGCGACGAGTTGCTGAGGCTTCGGTCAGTGGCAGAAGGAGCGGTGGGGAAGGTGGACGTCTGACCGATGCGTTCAGACAATTTTTTAGTCCGCAGCCCCAAGGTATGATCGGTTCCAGCAACCATCGCCAGCGTCTGATATACATGGTGCAGGAATACCTTGGGGCAAGGTCAGACTTGGACACCTTTCCCACCGAAAATCCTCTGGCTTACTGGGTCCTGAGGATGGATCACTGGCCAGAGCTTGCACAGTATGCAATTGAGCTACTGGCCTGTCCTGCCTCCAGCGTTCTTTCCGAACGCACATTCAGTGCTGCTGGAGGATTTGTGACTGATCATAGGGTGCGCCTGTCCACCGCCTCGGTTGATCGACTGACATTCATCAAAATGAATCAGTCTTGGATCACCACCAGCTACCAGGCACCTGAGGCGGATATAACCGAATAATTTTTAATGTCACATCCCTTCAAGACTGCCTATGCTGATGCTGAGTGACTGTCCTCTTATGTTCACTGACTATCCTCTTCCTCCTCCTCAATGATCCATGCCACCACACCAGTGCCTAAGGCACAATTTTTCAGCCCCTGTTTAACAGGGGCGTGTACTTCCAATTTTTTAAAAAAATGCTTCGCAACACGTGTGACTGCTGTGCTCCAAGTACAGTATCTGTGAGGGCCGGGTTGCAGTGTTGTGGCACCAGCACCAGTGCCTAAGGCACAATTTTTCAGCCCCTGTTTAACAGGGGCGGGTACTTACAATTTTTTAAAAAAATGCTTCGCAACACGTGTGACTGCTGTGCTCCAAGTACAGTATCTGTGAGGGCCGGGTTGCAGTGTTGTGGCACCAGCACCAGTGCCTAAGGCACAATTTTTCAGCCCCTGTTTAACAGGGGCGGGTACTTACAATTTTTTTAAAAAAATGCTTCGCAACACGTGTGACTGCTGTGCTCCAAGTACAGTATCTGTGAGGGCCGGGTTGCAGTGTTGTGGCACCAGCACCAGTGCCTAAGGCACAATTTTTCAGCCCCTGTTTAACAGGGGCGGGTACTTACAATTTTTTAAAAAAAAATGCTTCGCAACACGTGTGACTGCTGTGCTCCAAGTACAGTATCTGTGAGGGCCGGGTTGCAGTGTTGTGGCACCAGCACCAGTGCCTAAGGCACAATTTTTCAGCCCCTGTTTAACAGGGGCGGGTACTTACAATTTTTTAAAAAAATGCTTCGCAACACGTGTGACTGCTGTGCTCCAAGTACAGTATCTGTGAGGGCCGGGTTGCAGTGTTGTGGCACCAGCACCAGTGCCTAAGGCACAATTTTTCAGCCCCTGTTTAACAGGGGCGGGTACTTACAATTTTTTAAAAAAATGCTTCGCAACACGTGTGACTGCTGTGCTCCAAGTACAGTATCTGTGAGGGCCGGGTTGCAGTGTTGTGGCACCAGCACCAGTGCCTAAGGCACAATTTTTCAGCCCCTGTTTAACAGGGGCGTGTACTTCCAATTTTTTAAAAAAATGCTTCGCAACACGTGTGACTGCTGTGCTCCAAGTACAGTCTCTGTGAGGGGTTGCAGTGTTGTGGCACCAGCACCAGTGCCTAAGGCACAATTTTTCAGCCCCTGTTTGACAGGGGCGGGTAATTACAAATCTTGATCTAATAGTTCACAGCAGGGCCCATTCCTGCGCCCACCAAGAGTAACTATGAGGGCCTGCAGTCTTGTGGCAACACCGTCCACCACCACCGCCAAAGGCCCAATTTTTCTGCCCTGTTCATCAGGTGCTTGCAATTACAAATCTTGATCTAATAACTCACAACAGGGCCCATTCCTGCGCCCACCAAGAGTAACTGTGAGGGCCTACAGTCTTGTGGCAACACCGTCCACCACCACCGCCAAAGGCCCAATTTTTCTGCCCTGTTCATCAGGTGCTTGCAATTACAAATCTTGATCTAATAACTCACAGCAGGGCCCATTCCTGCGCCCACCAAGAGTAACTATGAGGGCCTACAGTCTTGTGGCAACACCGTCCACCACCACCGCCAAAGGCCCAATTTTTCTGCCCTGTTCATCAGGTGCTTGCAATTACAAATCTTGATCTAATAACTCACAGCAGGGCCCATTCCTGCGCCCACCAAGAGTAACTGTGAGAGCTTACAGTCTTGTGGCAACACCGTCCACCACCACCACCACCCCCAATTTTTCTGCCCTGTTCAACAGGTGCATGCAATTACAAATCTTGATCTATTAACTCATAGCAGGGCCCATTCCTGTGCCCACCAGTCTTGTGGCTACACCAACATCTAATAGGGCAAATTTCTGCAGAGTATATACGCCAGGCCCCTACTTTCAAACATCCAACTTACAAACGACTCCTACTTGCAAATGGAAAGAGAAAACAGGAAGTGAGAGGAAATCTACCCCTAGGAAGGGAAATTCTATCCTGTTAGATTTAATTTGGGAAAAAGGTATCTCCTCTCTACTGATACTTTATCACCAATCCTTGTTTCAATTAAAACCCCACTTTTCCAAAAACATTTGTCATTGGGACGGAAAGTGAGGTGACATGTTCTGAACAGATGTGCAAAGACAGCAAATGTTACAGGGGTGATAACCCCTCCCTATGTTCTCCAAAAAGCTTAAAAATAGATTTTTTTGGGATGGAGCTACACTTCATAATGTACCTGTTCAGATTCTACTTAAGAACAAACCTAAAGCCGCAAGTGGTTTTAAATGGCTTCTTTTTTTCCTTTACAAATGTCATTTTGTGCAAGGACAGTTCTAAACACGGGAAACACATGCCACTTCACAGGCATACTTTAGACACCCCCCAGGTACCATATTTAAAGGAAAATGTCACTTTTTTTTTTTCACTTTATGCATCATTAAAATGACTGCTCCCGAAAAAACGTTAGTTTTTAAAAGTTCTTTTTGCATTGATATATGTCCCCTGGGGCAGGACCCGGGTCCCCAAACCTGTTTTATGACATTAACATGCATATTGGCCGTTGTAATTAGCACTTTTGATTTCGAACGTTCGCGTCCATTATAACGTATAGGGTTCGAAAATTCGCGCAAACTTTCGGTCCGTTCGAAGGTTCTGGTTCGAACCGAACCCGGGGGTGTTCGGCTCATCCCTAGTCTTGATTATTATTCTTGGAACAGGAAGTAAGGGAAATCCTTGAACCCCACCTGTTCCTGGGGACACCTGTCTAATGCCGCGTACACACGATAGGGAATTCTCGTCGGAAAAAGCTCTCATGGTTTTCCCAACAGAATTCCGATGGAATTCCACTCAAACTGTCTTGCCTACACACGGTCACACCAAATTCTGACCATCAAGAACGCAGTGACGTACAACACTACTACAAAATGAAGTTCAATGCTTCCGAGCATGCGTCGAATTGTTTCCGAGCATGCGTAGGAATTTTGCACGTCGGAATTGCTACAGACGATCGGAATTTCCAATAGAAACCTTTTCCGTCGGAAAAATTGAGAACATGCTCTCAAAATTTTGCTGGCGGGAATCGGCCAGCAAAATTCCGATGGAGCCTACACACGGTCGCATTTTCCGATAAAAAGCTCTCATCGGTCTTTTGCTAGCCGAAATTCCGATCGCGTGTACGCGGCATTAGAGGGCATTTTGGAGAGGAGACTATTTTGTATTTAAATAAATATGAACGAGTTTCGTTTCAGAAAAACCTCAGCTAGGAAATGCAGACATCAGGAGAGGTAAATATTTTTATGCTTCCTTGCAGTTACAGCATTTAAAAAAAAAAAAAACGTTGGAGGCCCATTTACACCAAAGAAATCCATTGTGATGCATTAACATGTATTGCGTTGTCAGTAAGTTTATTATGAGCTGGTTGACAATGGATGAAAAAACATACATGAAACGTTTTTCAAAGCATAACATATTTTAACATACAGTATGTGCTTTGGTGGTGTGCTGCAATGCATCACTCTCCACCTTACAGTGTTTTGGAGTGCCTTTCACATTAAATGGAACCACAGAGCTCTTCACATAGAACATGTTAGTTTCCATGCTTTGCAGCAACATGCATTAATGTGAGTTTTTAGTGCGCATTGCCACAACGCACAAGTGAGAATGGGTCCTGAGTAGGACCCCTATCAGACTGGGGCGCGGGGCGCGTTAGCTGTAAAGCGCCGCTAGTTTTAGCGACGCTTTACCGCTGTTTAAGCAGGGGTTTTTGTCCAAAGAAAGGGTTAAAAGTGCCCGTGTTTAGCACTTTGCAGGCACTCCGGCAGCGCTTCCCATTAATTTCAATGGGCAGGGGCAGTTTAGGAGCGGTGTATACAGAGCTCCCAAACCGCCCCAAAGATGACCTTTTCTAACGTCCTGCAAGCGCACCGCCGCAGTATGAAAGCACTCAGGCTTTCACACTGGGAAGGCATGAGAGGCGTTTTTTGGGTGCTTTACAGGCGCTATTTTTTGCGCTAAAATGCCTGGAAAACGCCTTCAGTGTGAAAGGGGTCTAAGCCAGTGGTCATCAACCCTGTCCTCAGGGCCCACTAACAGGCCAGGTTTGCAAGATAACTGAAATACATCACAGGTGATATCATTTGCTGCTCAGTGATTGCAGTATTCTAGTCTGCATCTCCCTAAGGTAATGCATAAAACCTGGCCTGTTAGTGGGCCCTGACGGCAGGGTTGATGACCACTGGTCTAAGCAACATTATTTTAAACCGATGACTACACTGCCAATTAAGTCTCCATACTGATATGAAATGTAACTGTCTGTTGGTAGTCATCTCATTTCCAGACCACTGACATCAATGTGGTAAAAATTAGAAAAATGTCAGCAAACAGTTGGATCTCACAGAAGCAAAAATATTTAACTGCTTGCCATTTGACCCATACCAGCTTTACTGCTATAGGGTGGCCACACTGCATTTCCTGGGTATCGGGCATGAATGCACCTGACGGTCATTCGTTAACCAGGCAGAACCGCAGTCTGCCTATGTAAACAAGGCAGATTGTCATTCTGTCAGTATGGAAGGAATTGATCCTGTGTTCCTGTAAAACAGGAATCAATGCTTTCCATTAGTAAAAGCACCTCCCCCACAGTAGTAAAACACTGGCTAGGCACACAGTTAAAGGGGTTGTAAATGTTTGTTTTTTATTTTTTAAATAGGTTCCTTTAAGCTAGTGCATTGTTGGTTCACTTACCCTTTCCTTCTAAATGTTTTTTTTCTTTGTTTTCTTTGTCTGAATTTCTCACTTCCTGTTCCTCCTCAGTAAGCTGTTCAGTAAGCTGTTCTGGCTGACTAAACACCGCCCGAAAGATGGTGTGAAGTTTACTGAGGAGAAACAGGAAGTGAGAAATTCAGACAAAGAAAAAAAAAAAAAACATTTAGAAGGGAAATCGAAGGAAAAGATAAGTGAACCAACAATGCAGAAGCTTAAAGGAACCTATTTAGAAAATAAAAAAATAAACCTTTACAACCCCCTTTAACCCTTTGATCGCCCCTGATGTTAACCACTTCCCAGCCAGTGTCATTAGTACAGTGATAGTGCATATTATTTAGCACTGATCTCCGTATTCGTGTCACTGGTTCCCAAAAAAGTGTCAAGTGTCAGTGCTCTACTTGTCCGCCGCAATATCACAGTCCCGTTACTAGTAAAAAAATTGAAAATAAATAAAAATTCAAAAAATATATCCCATAGTTTTGTAGACGCTATAACTTTTGCGCAAACCAAACATTATTCGCTTATTGGGATTTTATTTATCAAAAATATGTAGCAGAATACATATTGGCCTATATTTTTTTTTTTTCAAAATTGCTTATAGTGCAAAAAATGTAAAAACGCAATGGTGACCAAATACCGCCAAAAGAAAGTTCTATTTATGGGAAAAAAAAGAACATAAATTTTATTTGGGTACAGTGTCGCATGGCCATGCAATTGTCAATTAAGTTAATGCAGTGCTGTATCGCAATATATGGCCTAGTCATGAAGTGGGGTAAACCTTCCGGAGGTCAAGTGGTTAAAGTGTATTTCTAGACAAATCTTTTCTTTTGGGTTTGGATAGAGTGGAAAGGAATTCAAACACCTGTCAAGTTATTGGTGTTTGTGCCCCCCATTATGGAGATTCCCGCTCTCTATTTGTTGTGAAGGGAAATCTCCCTAAAAGGACACAGATGTCAAAAAACTAAATAAAAACACTGACAGGGGTTATAGCCCTCCCTTTCTCTATCCAAAAAAAACAAACAAGTTTTGCCTTTAATTCTACTTTATTAACCCCGTTATACGTCGGCACAATGGCACGGGTGGGCAAAAGGGCGTACCCTTACGTCCCTCCGTGTTAGCCGCCTAGTGGACTCGGTGGCCTGCGATCATGTCAAGGAGAGGAAGAACGGGAGATGCCTATATAAACAAGGCATTTCCCTATTCTGCCTAGTGACATGACAGGAATCTACTGCTCCCTGTCATCGGGAGCAGTGATCTCTGTCATGTCCTAGGTAGCCCACCCCCCCTACAGTTAGAACACACTGAGGGAACACAGTTAACCCCTTGATTGCCCCCTAGTGTTTAACACCTTCCCTGCCAGTGACATTTATACATTTATACAGTAATCAGCGGCTACGACCCACGGCTAGGCAATTAAAAGGCCACGTACCTGTACGTGGTTTTGCCTAGCCGTGCCATTCTGCCGATGTATATGTGCAGGAGGCGGTCGGGAAGCGGTTAAAGCGACGCAGTCCAGTATCGCAATGCTCTTGTCATTAAGGGGGCAAATCCTTCCGGGGCTGAAGTGGTTAAACCCCAGTGTAGTCCTAGACTAAAGTAGCTCAGAAGGAACCCTGATGAGCATACTTTATTTGCCCATCTAATTACCTTTTCATTACAGTATTGACTTGTAGCAAGCAAGTGCACTCATTCAGATGGCACTTAGAAGCTGCTGTACTATATACACAAAACTTTTCACAGCTGTCATGGAGATCTTAGGGTTATGTGGGATTTAAACAGTGGCTGCAATACTGAAAAACAGGAATGTAGAAGAAGTAGTCACTGTACATGGTGGTTCTTCTAGTGATGAAAGTGTTAGTGCACTATTGAAGTGTGAAGATAAAGGCCTACTGCAGTCCTCCTGCTTGTCCTATACCATTTGTCTGTTAGCATGACAGCACCGGCAGGTTGTCAGGTGTAATAGGCTTGACTGCCATTCCATGCTTCTGCACATTGCAGTAGGCAAAACAAAAGCTTTTACAGTATAATGGCCTAAACCTGCCATGTACAGGAGCTTAAAGCAGAACTAAAGGCAAAACTTAAGCCTCGTAGACACAATGGATTCAGATGAAATGATTGAACACCCTCAAAGGTAGGCAGCCTCGAATTCCTGCAGAGATTTCACATCCCAAAAAGACTTATGCCGCCTAAATCTTGAATGGTTTTTCCCACGGAATTCCGCTCAAGCTTGGCTTGCATTCACACGGTCACACAAAAGTTTGCTGAACTTTCGACCGCCAAGAACGCGGTGACGTACAACAATACGACGAGCCGCGAAAATTAAGTTCAATGCTTCCGAGCATGCGTCGAATTGTTTCCGAGCATGAGTAGGAATTTTTCACGTCGGAATTGGTACAGACGATCGGAATTTGAGGAGATGCTAGGCCCACTAACAGCATGCGGCATCTGTTACACTTTTTTAGAGACCTGTGGTATATTATGGATTGACAGATCATTACTCTTGTATGCGCTGATATGACTTGAGACAGTAATGTGTGAACTTGTCATGTCATTGTAGCACCCTGGAGTTTAGGCATGGTTGCTCCTCACAAATTTACTTGCCTGGAGTTGTTATCCTGGTTGATTGGTAGAGATCTATTGTTTTCTCGCTAAGTTTGGCCTTGTTGCACTTTTCTCCTCTACCACTAGGTGGCCAGGTACTTGGAAGTACTATATACGAGATGGGGAAACGCAAGGTCAGGTTATGGGTATATGGGGTATCTCAGCCAATGGGCAGGAGTTTTCTTGGATACCTTGGCCTGCTGGGAGAGCCTATATATTCGGGTGGAGTCAGATGATCTGTGTTCTGTGCCACCTGGACGGCTGTCTGGGTGGATGTGTGTTGTATTGCCCGTGCTGCTAGGCTGGAGATGGGGCCTATCCAGGCCTATCCTATCTGCGGCTTGCAGTCCAACCAAAATAGACGATTCTGCCGGCCGGAGAACCTGTCATGGTCGGAGGAAGAGGTTAAGCTGTCGCCAGTAAGGGACTATCTGCCCAAGCAAGTACCAGGGCAGCATTTTTACCAACTGGGGACGGTGAAGAATCTGGAAACTTCAGTGTGTATCAAGCCAGGGACCCAGCCAGCAGAGGTGACGCTTGCAGAGCAGCCTTGTGTGTCAAGCCAGGGACCTAGCAGGCCAGTGGGGGTGAAGCTTGAGAGGTGCCAAGCTAGGGACCCAGCAGAGAAGCGGGAGACACTTGAGGAAGATACCACTGTGAAGATTAGAGGAGCTCAAGGGATTCAGTGGCAGTGAATCAGTGGGTCTAGTGAGAGACCGGGAGCTCAATGTGCTGAAGAACTACAACGGGCGATTGTAGTGAAAGTGAAGGAACTGTTAAGCTTTGTGTTAGGAACTGTTAAAGACTGTTGCCATATGAAACAGCATTCCTGCACATGCAGATGTGGCGTCTTGCTGGATGCCTTTCCCTGGATGGCTGTGCTCCTATTGGAGTCTGCCAATTAATCTTAAAGCAACTACCTAAGGGTGTCCTGGCCCTTACCCTTTCTCACCCAAAAAAGTTTGTTAAGAGATATAAACTTTCTTTTGCATTCAAGAAATTGCATATATAACTTTAACTACTCTGCACCCACCATGCCTCACAACCCACTACATAAAGAAGGATGTCAGCTATTCCTGGCCCTGGAGGTTCTCATTAAATCAAAGGAGGCCTGGGACCTTGCTACATCATCATGTAATCTGTACTTTTGCCTTGGAATATGTCCTGTAAATGCACAATATATTAAATCAATAATTAAAAAAAGGGATTTTATAATCCAGACCTGCATGAACATGCTGTGAAGGGATATATAAGAGGCCTCATTAGCAAATCTCTGGTTGTCAGTAGTCTGTTAAGTCATGTTATGGCAGAATTTTTAATGGCCATTTCTAAGATGAAATAGTCACAAACACAGTTCTTATAGAAATATTGACTTATATTTTTTTTTTTTTTTTTAGCTCAGTCTTATTTTATTAAGTTTATAATTTAGAAAAAACATAGGAAGAACATAAGAAAGATGTAGAAAATAATTACCAAATAATGTTTACCTATTTTAAAAGGCTTTTCTATTGTAATGGGATTTAACTGTCTAAAGGCCGGCAGTGTACGGAATGCTCCCATTGCTTGCTGACCCTACAGACAAATATTTTAATCTAACTTTTTTAAAGAATAAGCAGGGGTCAAGTCCTGGGAAAAAAAGTGTGGGAACCCCCACCCAAGATCCACTCGCCCACCAGAAAAAAAAAAATATACGCTCATATGCACAAATGCTTCAAAAGTGGTATTTTTCATCCAATTTTCGTATTGTGTGTATGAAGCTTAACTGTTATTACATAAAAAAAAAAAACAATCCTCAATAAACATAAATACGGTAATTCTCTGAATAATCAGCATTCATTCAATTGTGCTTCCATGCAAATGTGAACATCATGTTCTGATCTTTATTGGGGAATTTTATTTTGTATATAGAGTGTTTATGTGGTGAGTTTACACTTTTCATTGAACAGAGTTTGGATAACACAGGGTTAAACGGAAAGGTCATAAATTAACTGCACATTATCTGGATAGAATGCTTAGGGAGATAGTGATGTGTTCCTGCTTAGGAGATGTATGTTAACTTGGGGGGCTGCAAACTCTGCAGGGCTCCAACACACACTCGCTGCTATTCCAACCCTTCACATATTTCCACATAAACTTCCCTCCTGGCATTAAACTTTGCCAGGTACTGTGCTCAGCTTACCACCCCAAACTGAAGTTCCTCGCTCAGCTCACCTCTCTCCCTGCATGTCCTGTGAGCAGAATAGCTTTGCTCCTCCTCTGGGTTCTCTCATCATATGGCACTGAAGATGAGGGGGGATTCAGCGGGACACACAGAGCAAGTATGCAGGAGACTGGGGGGGGGGGGGGGGATGAGGAGAAAGAAAATCAGGAGGGGCCGGCGGGGAGGAGTGCATCACGAGAAGTCTGACTAAATACAATCTCTTAGCAGCAGGGACCTGATCTACCTGTCAGCTAGCTGTGATTGAGATCGAAGTGGAAGCTATCATGGGGCCCCCTACTGGCAATGACTGAATGGTCAGGTGTGCGGCACTTACTATTGCGAGCTGTGTTGGCAGCTGCTGGTGTAGCACCTGCCACACAGCTCGCATACTTCAAAGTCTTGCAGGACATGGCTGCTAATGGGAACTGAGTTCCTGTTGTGGAAAAGGTACAGGAACTCCGTTCCCGCAGGACTTGAGCCCTGAGAATAAGGATACCCCGGTGTCCTTGACTCAGTTTTTTGGGGTGACCAGACCTCATTATTATCACATGTGGAACCAGGAACTCAACTAAAAACCTTACCAATAGCATCCCTAAAGGGAAAAGAAATTGTAAGGTGTTTTAATGCATGTGACTGAAAACTGAAATATCACTTCACTGGCCTTTGCAGCTCTGCCCCATGTTCACATCAAATACAATGTACTTGCTTGAATACCTGGAAGAGAAAAAAAAGATTTAATTTAGTAACTGGCCATCAAGTGAAAGGGCCACACTAAGGGCTTAAGCATTAAATCTGAATGGTCTCAGGACACCTGCAGAGAAATGAGTTGCAGTACCTCAAATGTGACAATTGCTTTCCCCTCCCAACTCATAAAAATATTCCATAGCACAATTAAATTGAATGCACTGATGCAAAGATGCAAGGCTTGTTAGTGGCTGAGGAGTAGTTCAAAGTGTTACCATAGCCATGCTTTATATTATTTGAAAGGTAACACAAATACGTAAGCCAAATCCCTAATTAATGTCATTTGCTCCAACACCCATGAACAGCTAAAGTGACTGTTCCTTACGCTTTGCTGGCAATTCACATCACATCTAGAATAACACAGATTTTGTCAATGCAGACAACTTTGAAGTCACTTCTAAAAACATATACAATAAAAATTAGAGACCAGAAAATAAACAGAACATAACTGGCCAAGAGGGGAATAAAAGTTTATTCAACAGTGATATGCCATGCAATACTCACCAACCAGTAATGGAGAGCCCAAAAAATTTAATTTGGGAGCCTTGCAATAATAATAATAATAACATTTTAGTCTCATCTGACCATAACACCTTTTTCCATGTGGCCTCAGAATGAAACTAAAATTTTATTATTTGGCCTCAACACTAGGGTTGAGCGAACCCGAACTGTAAAGTTCGGGTCCGTACCGGACTTTAGGGTGTCGGGTCCCGGACCCGAACACGAACAATTGACTGTATGTTCGGGTTCGGGTCCGGTGTTCGGGGATTTAATGTTGCTTTTTAAAATGTCTTTTAAAAGCACTCGCGGCTATATGAATTGATATTCATATAGCCGCGAGTGCTTTTAATACAGAGAACAGTCATTGAAGTCATTTATTTTTAAAAAGTTAGTCATAAAAACTGTTTGGGGACCTGGGTCCTGCCCCAGGGGACATGTATCAATGCACGTTATGGGGAAAGCCATAGGGAAGTCCCCATGACGTTCCCATGCGTCAGAGGGGGGGCGGGATTACCAGGTGGGCCCGCCCTCCGTTATAAAAGAACTGTCAGCCCAAGCGAAGCCTCACACACCGGGAGCCTCCCATTGCGAGGAGTGGCCCAAGAAGAGACCGACGCCCTGGAAGAAGATACCGGAGAGAAGCCTCAGAGACCGACGCCGTGGAAGAAGATACCGAAGAGAAGCCTCACCCAGCGGGAGACTCCCATTGCACGGAGCGGCCCAGAAGAGACACCGATGCTGGACGAGAAAGCCAAGAAGAAGCGGATCGGAGGAAGAAGAAGATGGAAGAAGAAGATGCCGGAAGGAGAAGATGAAGAAAGGAAGACCAGAAAAAAGAAGAAAGAAGATTTTAATAAAGGAATTGTCAAAGACCGTCTCCTGTCATTTTTACAATTTTTGACACTTTTTTGGTGAAATGGTAGGGGTACTTTTGTACCCCCTTACCATTTCACACAGGGGGGGGGGCGGGGGATCTGGGGGTCCCCTTGTTAAAGGGGGCTTCCAGATTCCGATAAGCCCCCCACCCGCAGACCCCCACAACCACCGGGCACGGTTGTGGGGATGAGGCCCTTGTCCTCATCAACATGGGGACAAGGTGCTTTGGGGGGGACCCCAAAGCATCCTCCCAATATTGAGGGCATGTGGTCCCCCCTTCTTTTTCTGCGGCCTGCCAGGTTGTGTGCTCGGATAAGGGTCTGGTATGGATTTTGAGGGGGACCCCACGCCATTTTTTTTGGCTGGGTTTCCCCTTAAAATTCATCCCAGACCTCAAGGGTCTGGTATGGATTTTGAGGGGGACCCTACGCCATTTTTTATTTTGGCTGGGGTCCCCCTTAATATCCATCCCAGACCTGAAGGGCCTGGTTATTGAATTTGGGGGACCCCTACGCTTTTTATTTTTTTGTTTTTTTTATTTTTTATCAATTACTTTTTTTTTATGAATGGCTTTCAATGAATGACTGTTCTCTGTATTACGGGAGCCGTCAATTCAGATTAGCCGCGAGTGATTTTAAATAGCTTTCTTTTCTGCAAAAATTACACTTTTTGCAGAGACAGTTCTAAGCACTGGAAACATGCGCCCCTTTACATGCATACTATAGACACCCCCCAGGTACGAAATTTAAAGGAATATTACACATTTATTGTTTCACTTTAATCATTATTAAAATCACTGCTCCCGAAAAAACGTCAGTTTTTAAAAGTTTTTTTTGCATTGATACATGTCCCCTGGGGCAGGACCCGGGTCCCCAAACACTTTTTATGACTAACTTTTTAAAAATAAATGACTTCAATGACTGTTCTCTGTATTAAGGGGGACGGGAGCCGACACTTTATTATAGCCGTTCGGGTCCCCATTGACTTCAATGGGGTTCGGTGTTCGGGGTCAAGTTCGGGTCAAGTTCGGTCCCGAACCCAAACTTTTTTCTGAAGTTCGGCCGAACCTGCCGAACCCAAACATCCAGGTGTCCGCTCAACTCTACTCAACACCTAACGATATGTCTGGCGGAAATCCAATGCAGCTCACCATCCAAATAACATCATTCCTGCAGTAAAGCATGGAGGTGGTTATATCCTGTTATGGGGGTGTTTCTTTGCAGCAGGGACTGGAGCACTTGTCAGGATAGAAGGAGAAATGGATGGGGCAAAATACTGTCAAATTCTTGAGAAAAATCCGTTGCCCTCTGCTAGAAAGTTGTCAATGGGGAGAATGTTTCCAACATTACAATGACCCAAAGCACTAGGAAAAAATTACCACGCAGTGGTTGGAGAAAAAGGTGAATGACCTTGCATGGCCTAGTCAGAGCCAAACCCCATTGAAAATCTGTGGAATGACTTGAAGACTGCATTAAACAAACGATCACCATCAAATTTAACTGAACTTGAGCAGTTCTGCAAAGAAGAGTGTGCAAATATTGCAAAGTCTAGATGTACGAAGTTAGTAGAGACATATCCCAACAGACTAAAGGCTGTAATTAAAGCACATGGTCCAATAAAATACTGACATAAGGGGGTGATCCTTTTTCCAACTCAGTGATTTTGTGTTTGATTTTCTTTTTTCTGACATGTTGGAGTTATATCTTTCACTTGAATGTTATAAGTTGCACTAGTTAATACAGCTGGATAAAACAAAAACTGTCTCTGACTTTATTTGCTGCAAAGCAACAAAATGTGAATTGTTTAAAGGGGGGTGTTTTTTTTCTATTACCCACTGTAGGAGAAAGGACTTCTTGACCTAATCAGACATCTCTGATTTCACTTATTACTGCACAACAAATCCTAATAAAATAAAATAAAAACATCTCTGAACATTTATATGTAGTTGTTTGATTACAGGAAAAATTGCACAAACTTTCTGTCCTACATGCCAAATTTTTTGACTTTGAGATGTTTAAGGTGGAACTCTAGGGGAAAACATTTTTTTTTAACTTTGGTCCTGCCAATTTATCTCCAATGCTAGATATACAGTACTACATTAGGGCAGATGCTGTGAATGCTAAAAATCCAACCCGTATTCATGCCAGATACTACTGCCAGCTGTGATCTTCTGGCTCTGCCACCGAACTGTGCTTGTGACTAGGGAAGAGCCGAACACCCCCCCAGTTCGCTTCGCAGCAGAATATGCAAACAGGCCAAAGATTTGTTCGAACACCGTTATATAGTCTATGGGACACGAACGGACACGAAAAAACAAAAGTGCTAATTTTAAAGGCTTATATGCAAGTTATTGCCATAAAAAGTGTTTGGGGACCTGGGTCCTGCCCCAGGGGACATGTATCAATGCAAAAAAAGTTTTAAAAACAGAAGTTTTTTCGGGAGCAGTGATTTTAATAATGCTTAAAGTGAAACAATAAAAATGAAATATTCCTTTAACCACTTGCTGACCGCTGCACGCCAATATACGTTGGCACAATGGCAGCGGTGGGCAAATGGGCATACCTGTAGGTCCCCTTTAATTGGCGGGGCTAGTGGGCACACACCATGAACAGTGTGACCATGCCCGCGACGTGGCTAGTGGACAATCCGCAACATGTGGCAGGTGACTTTCCGCAACGTGTGACAAGTGACAATCTGCATCTAGTGGCAGGCGATGGTGGAAAGTGACACGGTCAGAGCTCCCACTGATTCGGCATTATGGTGAGTTGAATTATTTCCTTTTATATAACAGAACAGAAATTGGTTAGAAGGCATGGAGATCAGCAATGTGTGTCCTTCAGGGGCTGCATACAGTACCGTATACTGCATACTTTGTTGTTCAAAATTTATGTAACCTGTTGCCTGGGTACTGTGCCACATAAGTGTGGTAACCTGTTGTTCTCTGGCATTAGTTTGTTTTTTTTGTGGGGGAGGGGCTGTTTGCAGGGTGGGGCATACAACATTTTGCTATGGGGCCCTGTGATTTCTAGTTATGCCCCTGCTGCCTGCACTGACTGAATATTGAGTAAACACTGAATATATAGTCTATGCTAAATGTAGAGTATATATATATATATATATATATATATATATATATATATATATATATATACAGTATCTAATAAAAGTGAGTACACCCCTCACATTTGTTGTAAATATTTTAAATATTTTATTATATCTTTTCAAGGCAACCTGTCTTTGGTCAATTATGGCTCTCTTAGCAGAGCCTGCTGTGATTGGCCAAAGAATGCAGGTCAGATGCATGCTTTGGCCAATCATTATACAACAATGCACTGCGATCTCGCAGTGCATTATGGGGCATTCTTCGGCGCTCGAATTTCCCGCAAGCGCACCATAATGTTCGCTGTTCAGCGACTGAGCGAACACCCGATGTTCGAGTCGAACTTACGTTCGACCTGAACATCGAGCTGATCCCTACTTGTGACTGACAGCCTCAGTACTATCGTGGGAGACCTGGATATATTCTCAGTGGCTCCTCCTGAGGTAAGTGCTACAGAAGGAAGGTGTAGTTTACTCTCCCCATTCCTCCCTTCTCATTCATTCATTAAACGTCTTATATTCTATTCACAGAATACAATGCTTTCTGTGATTGGACAACGGACGGTTTGTCATTCATTAGCCCCTTTTTTCCCTAATCAAATCAATGAAATATTATTCAGACCCTCCACAGACTTCCGAAGAAGAATGAAGTGTGAAAGCCCAGTTTATTCATCTGTCACAGTATGACAGAGAGAGTGTTCCATAAGACCAATAGCCTACAGGAAAAGCATGAGGCATAGATCCTTTTGAATATAAAGATATTCTCCAGAGCCCACAGCCTAGGAGCTGAATCTCTGTTAGAGACTTCAGACTGAAGCAAGACTTCTTACTCCCCAAACCCCTGAACCTATTGTCTACTGTTGACTAGTGATGAACCAAACATACCTGGGTTTGGTTAGGGGCAGTTTCACCGAACATTACAGTTCGGGTGCAAAATCCAAATCCCACTGAAGTCAATGGGAACCAAATGTTAAATAAACAATAATGGCCATTTTCTAGGGGGGGGGGGGGGGGGGTGGTTCTAGGCAAGGGGGTCTAGGCACTAACCTGGGGATATGTATCAAAGCAAAAATAAAAAATTAAGTTTGTCAGGGAGCCAAAGGGTGAAGGGTAACATTAGAAAAAAAACTAGTTCAAATAACGTGCCTGGTGGATGTTCTGTAACTGTCTGTGAACTGGCACATCTGTACAATGCATTTAACCTGCTACAGCAAAACCGACATTGACAAGAAAAATAAAAGATTTTAAATTGCTAATAAGTTAGAGCTCCCAGCTGCTTCAATCTGTTTGTAAACAAAGAGCTGGGGATTCCCTTCATCTATACTAGGCCCTTATCTTAGATGAGGGTCTGGTATAGATATTAATGGGGCCAACCAGCTGATACAAAAACATGCCAAGACCTACGCAACAACCAGAACCTGTCGCTACACTCCCTGCCTCACAGTTTTCCCCCTGACAGCTGAAATGTCAACAAGGTGGGCGGGGATGGATGCGGATGTCATTGATCAAATAGGACATGGTTGTAGTTGGTCAGTGATGTCAGCCATTTATCTTCCGCCCCTTTGTTTACATTTCAGCTGTCAGAAGGTAATGCCCAGTGGACTGCTGAATGGGTGGGGATAATGTGTCATGGTTAATAAGATGCCTAACAAGCAGGTGCGATGTGAAAGCTGTCATATTTAGTAGCAGCAGAAATACTGCTAGAGATGGGCCGAACACCCCCCAGTTTGGTTCGCGCCAGAACTCTTGAACATCAAGTTTGGTCCCGAATGGCGAGGTCCATTGAAGTCTATGGGACCCAAACTTGGAAAATCCCAATTTTGAAGGCTTATATGTAAGTTATTGGCTACAAAAAGGATATGGGGCTCATCTACTGCCCTGGGGGACATGTACCAATGTAAAAAAGACTTTTAAAAAGATTGTTTTTGAGTGCGCATGCGCGGCCGGACGGAGCGGATGTCCACCTGATCTGCTCCGCTCATCCCCCGGCAACATCAGCCTTAAACAGCGGCCCCACACCTCGCCCGAACCCAGCGACAGCCTGACCCCCCTGCGGAAGGTCCCAAGCACACTTCGGATGCCACAAAAACCGGGAAGCCAGCCTCAAACCGGCTCCCGGATCTCGACCCGCGCTACACCTAAGGATTCCAAGATGGCGACCGGCCATCACACACGAGGCATGCAGGCCTCAGGGAAGGGGAAGCAGCTACCCTCAACCCAGAAGCAGGCCCCTCCAAAGAGCTATGAGGCGGAATACCCAGCACTGGGTCCTGCAAAGCCCTCTCCACACAAAGGTGAGCCGACAACTACAGACTGCATACCGCCCAGCCCCCCTGCGCTATCTCCCTCACAGACTGCAGCCATGTCCCCCAGCTTGGAGTCACAGACATCCTCCCTCTTGGACAGAGAGATAGCAGAAGCCATATACAGCCAGCCCAGCAGCCAAGAATCTATATCAGATGGCAATGCAGAATCACCGGCTGTTCCCCCTGCACAATACTCAGGAGACCCAATTTTATTAGCACGCTTTGCCGACCTGCTTCAAAGAGAACTATCTAAAGCTACTGACAAATTGGCTTCAGACATAAAACAAGATTTCCAGGAAATGGGCAGCAGATTGAGTAGCATTGAATCCAAGATGGATGACACGGTCCATAGAGTATCTGAAAACTCAAACATGATCACTGACCTACAAGATCGACTTGAAGACGCATACTCAAAGATCGACGACCTTGAAAATCGCGCAAGACGCTACAATTTCCATATTCGTGGTATCCCCGAAAATATAAAAGATATTACCTCCATAACACAATCTCTGATGCAAGCTGCTGTACCTGACATCGACGAGATCCATATGGAAATTGATCGAATCCATAGAACCTTGACATTCCCCAAACCTGATGGCCCTCCCAGAGATGTGATTGTGAAGCCACACTTTTTTAAGATCAAGGAAGCAGTGATGCGTCATGCCCGTGAAAACCCAGACCTAGAAATAGACGGCATCAAGATACAAATTTTTGCTGATATCTCACAAGCTACGATCCAAAAAAGGCGATCACTCAAACCCCTACTAGCGCCACTGACCCAACGCAACATTCGCTACAGATGGAACTATCCCTTTCGTCTCCAATTTTCTTTTAACAGCAAATCATACTCCTTCTCATCGTTCACTGAAGGCGAGATGATTCTATTGAAATTGGGATTCATATCCCACGACCCGTCATCGCGGAACCAACTTGGACCCAGAGAATCCCCTCCCCCTCCCCTTTCCCCCTTGTGGTCAACAAAGTCGACCAAGAAGTTTGCCTCAACATCCCGTGCATCCTAAGAGAATGGATCTCTTGTCTAGTTCGTTGTATTGAACTGACTTAAACCCGCCGTGGTGTCTTCTCAGTGGTCCCTAGAGAAGGACATTAGGCGCCACACAGAGCGGCTGAAACTTGCTGAAGCAAAACACCGGTGCTTCACCTGGCTATGACCACTTGAACTGGCCACTAAGTCTCTTTTTTTTTTGCACTTTTCTTGCATTTTTTGCCTTATACATCATGTTATCTATCAAACATATTTGACCAAACAACCCCATCAGTTTGTTGGGGCGAGACGTAGGGGCCAAAGATGTTTTCTAGATACCTATGTGCTTTTTCTATTTTTGAATACCAGTTTTTACGGTTGCTGGGGGATGACCATGTGCACTCCCTACTTGGAGGACTCTTCCCATTACTAGTTTTTGGTGGAGACTCCTTCACACCCAGGGTTTGCCCCTGGGACACTTTAATTGAACACTGTCTGTAAATCCTTTTAGTAACATGTTTAAGTTATGTCACTCGGCTCCAGGAGTCCCCTGGACCGACCGCCTGGTGCTATTATTTTACTTTTTCTTATTATTCTTTTTTTCCCCCTCTCCCGCTCCTCTCATCTCTACTACTGTCACTCTTCTGACTAACTCCAGACCCTTCCCCTCTCTCCCCTCCCCCAAACCCAATATTAATCCTCTCTACTGCTGTTCCTTCCCGAGGGCCACCTGGACAACTCCTCTACACATCCAAACTCCGAAACCAACAGACCAAAGGGTAAGCCTGCTTATAATTGCTCTTGAATGTTTCCCATGTCTCCTGTAACACCAACACCTCATAATGTCCGCCTGCTCTCCCATAATGTCCAAGGATTTGGATCGCCAGCCAAGCGAATCAATGCCTTTACACATTATAAATCCCTGGGAGCTGATATTGTAGCTCTCCAAGAGACACATTTTACATCCTCATTCACCCCTCGATACCTTCACAGGGAATACCCTCTTTGCTTTTTTGCGAATGCCTCAGAAAAGAAAAGGGGGGTCGCCCTCTGCTTCTCTAGACATGTTTCATTCACAGAAATTAAAACCATCAAAGACAAAGAAGGCCGCTACATCCTAGTGAAAGGCCACCTAGGCGAAATTTTAACTACCATTCTAGTATACTACGCCCCCAATACAAACCAAACTGCCTTTTTCCAAGCCCTTCTAAAACTTCTAGGACCCAAACTAGAGGGTGTGGTGGTTTTAGCTGGCGACTCTAACCTAGCGTTAGATCTAATCAAAGATAAATCACACACTTCAGGTCTCCGATCCCCCCCCAGACAAAGTCGCAAATTTGCACAGACGCTACACCAATATGACCTGGTGGATGCTTGGCGAGAGGCCAATCCCACCGCTAGGGACTACTCCCACTACTCTAGGGCACATGGACACGACTCCCGCATAGATCACATATTTCTCCCTTCAAGGATGATACCAAAACTGAGATCAGCAAAAATATTATCAACCCCATGGTCGGACCATGACCCGATTATGGTTCAGCTTACAGGTCTTAGTGACAAACCTACAGGTAATCACTGGAGATTAAATGAATCCCTACTTAGTGACGAATCTCAATGCATAAAGATATCAAATCATATACAAACTTACTTTGAAAACAATATCCCGGGGGACACATCCCCCGCCACAAATTGGGCTGCACACAAGGCCACTATAAGGGGCTCCTTTATCCAGTTAGCCTCCAGATTGAAGAAAGCTCGCACTGAACTGATTTCTGCCAAAACCAGAGAGTTTGAATCTTTAGCCAAACAGCACAAGCGTTCCCCTTCACCCAACCTATTTAAGAAGCTAGAACAATCCCGACTGGAACTAAACATATGCCTTACTACAAGGGCCGAAAAACAGCTAAGATGGACAAACCACAAATTTTTTACATGGCGGGATCGCCCAGGATCCCTATTAGCACATAAACTTACTCCCAGACATTCCCATCACACACTTCCCAAAATAAGGCTATCTGGAGGACAGCTCTCACAGAACCCCCAAAAAGTTCTTGATGAATTCTATAGGTTCTATGCCGACTTGTACAAGAAACCACAGGCTGTGGCCCCCTCATCCATCAGGGAATT
Organism: Lithobates sylvaticus; assembly: GCA_028564925.1. Taxonomy (NCBI): domain Eukaryota; kingdom Metazoa; phylum Chordata; class Amphibia; order Anura; family Ranidae; genus Lithobates; species Lithobates sylvaticus. The sequence continues at coordinate 211,179,807 of CM053032.1, forward strand.
TCTGGGGACTCTCCCTCTCCCGACCATCACCGACGATCATAGAGAGCTAGTAGACCAACCATTTACAAGCGAAGAGGTCAATGACGCTATAAAATCTCTCTCACTTCACAAATCTCCGGGTCCGGACGGGTTTCCCAACATTTACTATAAAAAGTTTTCTGCACAACTAGCCCCACACCTGAGCCTTTATTTCAATTCCCTGAGGGATGGGGGAACGGTCCCACCGGATGATAACAAGGCCTACATCAGCGTTATCCCTAAGCCTAACAGGGACTCTACCGATGTACGCAACTACCGCTCAATATCACTAATTAACTGTGACCTAAAAATCCTAACAAAGATATTGGCTCTCAGAATCAACTCCTTTCTAGAACAATATATACATAAAGACCAGTCGGGGTTTGTTGCAGGACGTCAGACCTTGGATCAAATTCGCAGATCCATTGCTCTGATCTCGGCGGCACGCTCCAACTGGGATAATCTCCCAGATCGGGAACTTCTACTACTGTCACTAGATCTTAATAAAGCTTTTGATAGCTTGAATTGGGACTATCTCTTTGTTACCCTCGAAACCATGGGATTCGGATCCACATTTCTCTCGTTGATGAAAACGCTTTATAGTTCACCGATGGCTCAAATTTCCATTAGAGGCCATAAATCATCTATCCTCCCGGTTCAGCGAGGCACTAGACAAGGATGCCCACTCTCCCCCCTGCTGTTTGCCCTGGCAATAGAGCCCCTGGCATTGGCCATTCGATCCCACCCTAACATCCATGGGTTCCAATGTGGCCAACAAGAACACAAATGTGCACTATTTGCAGATGATGTCCTTATGTACATAACCAAACCCCAGACTTCTCTTCCAGAACTTTTATCCCTACTACACCGTTTCTCACTGATTTCAGGTCTGACTCTGAACACACAAAAAACTCTAGCACTTAATATCTCTTTACCCCCTTCTGAAGTACAGCTCCTCCAAAGCCTATACAGCTTCAAGTGGGCACCCCATTCCCTCCCATACTTGGGAATACAGCTGACCCCTTCGATAGCTACACTGTACAAAGCCAACTATCCCCCTTTATTCAAAAAACTTAAAGAAGACCTTCGTGCTTGGACTGACTATTCCCTCTCTTGGTTCGGCAGAATCAATTCAATAAAAATGACCTTCTTACCCAGACTCCTATACTACTTTCGAACACTACCAGTGGCAATTCCAAGGGGAGACATGCAACACATACAAACTGAAGTCCTACGTTTCATATGGGGTAATAAAAAATCACGAATACGAAAGAAAACACTTTACACACCTAAACCTATGGGAGGACTTGGCCTTCCCAACCTACAAGCATACTATCACTCAGCGCAGATAGCTCAACTCATCTACACAACAGCCAGAGGCTCGGTCCCTCTATGGGTGTACATAGAGGCACTGGCGTGCCACCCAATTGCCATAGGAACACTGATGTGGCTTCCCAACAGTAAACGCCCACCTATAATGTGCCCCACACTGTCACACTCACTGGCGATATGGGACAGGACACGACATAGAGCATCCCTCGCATCATATCACACACCTCTAGCACCCATATTCTGTAACCCAGAATTTCCTCCTGGCCTTATCCCACAACAGTTTCAATGGTGGCTTAATAAGGGTCTATTAAGAATTGGGGACTTCCTTCACGGCAATCAAATGCACTCGAGAGATTACTTCAAAGACAACTTCTCAATGCCCCCCGCTGAGATTTTTAGATACAATCAAATTTCCTCATTTATCACTTCCAAACTTAAAAAGGGGGGCGGACCCGTCACTCTTACCACTCTAGAACTGACCTGTCAAAATAGAAGCAATCAAAGAGGGCGAATTTCTGCTGTCTACTCTTCGCTTACTGAACCTGACTCTAAATTATCATACATGACACAATGGGAGAGCGACCTGAACCTCTCCCTTGAAATGTCGGACTGGCAAGATATTGCCCATAGACTGTCAAAAATTTCTATTAATACCACCCTTATTGAAGCAAACTATAAGACGTTGCTGCGGTGGTATTTAGTCCCTACAAGAATAGCAAAAATGCACCCATCTTCCTCACCTAATTGCTTTCGGCAGTGTGGACAGATGGGCACCATGCACCATGTTTGGTGGCAATGCCCACTGGTTGTCAGATTCTGGATCAGAATATATAACTTGATCAACTCAGTCACAGGTGTCAATATTCGACGGTCCCCAGAAAGTGCACTCTTTCACAAACTGCCAGATGAGGTCCCCAAAAAATCATTGAAACTCATAACCTATATCTTTCTGGCGGCAAGAATAACGATTGCAAGAAACTGGAAACATTCACGCATACCTCTAGACCAGGTAAAAAGCAAACTCAATTGGATCATGATCAATGACAAACTCACTCATACTCTCCATAACAAGTCAGAGATGTTTAACAAGATCTGGGATCCTTGGATTGAGCACATCTCTACCTGAAGAGGAACTCCAGGTGACCCTCCTCCCCCTTCCCCTCCCCTCCTCTCCCCCTCCACCCTATCTCTCTCTTCTTCCCTTCCCTCCTTCCGCTACCCCTCTCTTTTCTCTTCGTTACTTCTTGTTTTTATTTGATTTTTATTGTATGTCATCTGAAAGTATAATTCATACAACCTGGTTAATGATACTTGAATAAAATGTTGCAGACAGGACAGGATGGCCAACACAAGCAGGGACGGGAAACCAACCCTGGAATTTTTGTACGGGGTCACCGGTAGCCCTGAAGCCTTCCTACTCCTCTCTTTGGTACCACTATACCTGAAAATGGCCCTTATTTAATTATCAGCGAGTATCAAACCCCAATTAAGGGCATGAGCCATTCTACGAAAATGCTGTTTATAGGCTCTTTAATTCCTAATGGCCAATGAGCATTATGTTAATGCACTGTTGAAACATTTATATGTTGAATTGATGATGACTTGGTTACCTGTGAAACGTTTGTTATTGTTTTGTACTTACCTCAATAAAAATATTGAAATATAAAAAGATTGTTTTTAACCACTTCAGCCCCGGACCAATTTGCAGCCAAAGGACCAGGCCCCTTTTTGCGATTCGGCACTGTGTCGCTTTAACTGACAATTGCGCGGTCGTGCGACGTGGCTCCCAAACAAAATTGGCGTCCTTTTTTTCCCACAAATAGAGCTTTCTTTTGGTGGTATTTGATCGCCCCTGCGGTTTTTATTTTTTGCGCTATAAACAAAAATAGAGCGACAATTTTGAAAAAAATGCAATATTTTTTACTTTTTGCTATAATAAATATCCCAATTTTTTTTTTCAAAAAACATATTTTTTCCTCAGTTTAGTCTGATACGTATTCTTCTACATATTTTTGGTAAAAAAAAAATTGCAATTATTGATTTTTTTGCGCAAAAGTTATAGCGTTTACAAAATAGGGGATAGTTTTATAGCATTTTTATTAATATTTTTTTTTTTACTAGTAATGGCAGCGATCAGCGATTTTTTATTGTGACTGCGACATTATGGCGGACACATCGGACATTTTTGACACATTTTTGGGATCATTGTCATTTATACAGAAATCAGTGCTATTTAAATAGCACTGATTCCTATGTAAATGACAGTGGCAGTGAAGGAGTTAACCACTAGGGGGCGGGGAGGAGTTAGTGTGACGTGTTGTGTTTTTTTTTTACAGTAGGGGGGCGTGGCTGTACGTATGACCTCATTGATCGGCTTTCCCGATGACAGGGAACAGCCTATCAATGACAGGCAGAGTAGGAAGCGCGGGGAGAGGTTTGTTTACACAGACCTCTCCCCGTTCTTCAGCTCCGTGACCCGATCGCGGGACACCAGCGGCGCGGCACGACCCCACGGCTAGGCAAATAAAGGGGACGTATATATACGTGCCTTTGCCTAGCCGTGCCATTCTGTAGACATATATCTGCAGTAGGCAGTCGGGAAGCGGTTAAAGGAGCAGGGATTTTAGTGATGCATAAAGTGAAACAATAAAAAAATGTTTATGTTTATGTTAATATAGTGCCTTGGGGGTCCCCATAGTCTGCCTGTAAAGTGGCGCATCTGTATCAAGTAAAGAACCTGCTGCAGCAAAACTTGTTGCACAGTGGGGATGGTGTGTTCAGGGTGATGTGCAGTGTTCGTTTCCTGCCACAAATAGGGGGTTATTTACAAAAGGCAAATCCACTTTGCACTTCAAGTGTACTTGAAAGTGCACATGAAGGGCAGTCGCTCTAAATCTAAGGGGTAGATCTGAAATGAGTGGAAGCTCTGCTGATTTTATCATCCAATCATGTGCAAGCTAAAATGCTGTTTTTTATTTTCCTTGCATGTCCCCCTTGGATCTACAGCAACTTTACTTCCAAGGGCACTTGCAGTGCAAAGTGGATTTGCCTTTAGTAAATAACCCCCATAGTGTTTTGCTTTTAGGTCAAGAAGTTAAATTTTGGTCTCATCTGAACCTTCTTCCAAATGTTTGCTGTGTCCTAAGATTAAATTACACACAGGTGGCCTCTATTTACTAATTAGGTGACTTCTGAAGGCAATTGGTTCCATTCGATTTTAGTTGGTGGTATCAGAGTAAGGGGGCTAAATACAAATGCACGCCCCACTTTTCAGATATTTATTTGTAAAAAAATTGGAAAAACCATTTATCATTTTCCTTCCACTTCACAATTATGTGCCACTTTGTGTTGGTCTATCACATAAAATCCCAATAAAATACATTTACGTTTTTGGTTGTAACATGACTTAATGTAGAAAATTTCTAGGGGTATGAATACTTTTTAAAGGCACTGTATATTGAAATATAATCCATACATTGTTTTAATTGCTAAAATATAATGTTATAATAAGTACCAAGAGATTGCCTCTTCTGAAAATGTAGCTGCCTGGCTAGCATGACCCTATTGTTTCAATACTTTGAATCACTAAATATGAGCAAGCAAGAAGATAAGGACTTCCAACTGTTCTGATCTACATACGCAGATGAGTGACTCAGTATATCAGTAAGGCATTGTACATACAGGCATTACCTTGTATAAGAGTGTGTATTGTAAACTTTAACAAAGCATTTGCAAAGTTTCTTGAAGCCCTTAAAGTGGAATTAAACCCTTAATAAAGAAAAAAAAAAAAAACGTGTATGCCCCCAAGAGCTTTTTGCTACAACCTGCAAGTATACACAGAATATTTGCACATTATCCCTCAGCTCCAGAAGATTTTACGTCCTTCCTGACCAGGCCATTTTTTTGCTATTTAGCACTAGGGATAAGCCCGATGTTTGTGTCGAGCGTAAGTTCAACTTGAACATCGAGTGTTCGCCTGTTCGCCAAACAGCGAATAATCTGTGGCGTTCGTGGCAAATTCAAAAGCTGCGGAATGCCATTAAAGTCTATGGGACACTAACCTGAAAAACCAAAAGTGCTAATTTTAAAGGCTTATATGCAAGTTATTGCCATAAAAAGTGTTTAGGGACCTGGGTCCTGCCCCAGGGGAACATGTATCAATGCAAAAAAAAGTTTAAAAAATGTCTGCTTTTTCGGGAGCAGTGATTTTAATAATGCTTAATGTGAAACAATAAAAATTTAATATTCCTTTAAATATCGTGCCTGGGGGTGTCCTTAATATGCCTGTAAAGTGTCAGTTTTCCGTGTTTAGAACAGTACCACAGCAAAATTACATGTCTAAAGGAAAAATGTAATTTAAAACTGATCGCAGCTGTAATGTATTGTCGGGTCCCGGAAATATAGATGGAATTCACTGAAAAAAACACCATGGGTTCCCCCCAGTCCATTACCAGGCCCTTTGGGTCTGGTATGGATATTAAGGGGAACTCTGCACCCAAATAAAAAAAAATTGGATGGGGGTCCCCCCAAAATCCATACCAGGCCCTTCAGGTCTGGTATGGATATTAAGGGGAACCCTGTGCCAAAATTTTAAAAAAATGGCGTGGGGTCCCCCTAAAATCCATACCAGGCCCTTCAGGTCTGGTACGGTTATTAAGGGGAACCCCAAGCCAAAATTTAAAAAAAAATTATGTAGGGGTCCCCCCCAAAATCCATACCAGACCCTTATCTGGGCACGCAACCTGGCAGGCCACAGGAAAACAGGGGGCGAGAGCGCCCCCCTCCTGAACCATACCAGGCCACATGCCCTCAACATGGGGAGGATGCTTTGGGGGACAAGGGCCTCATCCCCACAACCCTTGCCGGTGGTTGTGGGGGTCTGCGGGTGGGGGGCTTATCGTAATCTGGAAGCCCCCTTTAACAAGGGGACCCCAGATCCCACCCCCCCATGTAAATGGGTATTGGGTACATTGTACCCCTACCCATTCACCAAAGACAATGTGTAAAAATGTTAAAAATTACAGTAGACAAATTGAGACAAAAAAGTCCTTTATTAAAAAAATGGAGGCTTCTGCTGACTGAAGCCTCTTTGTGATGACAGCTGTTATATAGCTGAGGGCAGGGCCACCCGGTGATATAAACGGTGACCCTGCCCCCTTCTGACATTACGGGACCCAACAATACATTACAGTCCTTCCTTTGAGACATATTCCCTCTGTCCCTCATGCAGCCTCAGTAGTCCCTCTTTTGGTCTGATGTGTACATCTCTATACAAAATCTTCTATTTTACTGCCAAAAGTGTTCTACTGCACCAAACTTTTTATCCAGCCTTTAGATGACTGCATTTGTCATTTTGGAAAAGCCAATATAAAGGAAAAGAGTTAAAGTGTTTGTTCCCCTAAAAAGTATTTTGTTTTATCCTGTTCCCTTAACCAGTTCCGGAACGCCTTCCGCACATTTACTGCGGCAAGGCAGCCCGGCTTCGTGAACTGACGTACCTGTACGTTGCTCGCACCCGCGGGTAGTTGGCGGATTTTGTGTGTTAGCATTTTCTGTCACTTCGTTTTATTAGGAAAAGTTAAAGAAAAGATATACAGTACACAGCTTGTCACCAAACATGAAATTAAGACATGATAGTGTTTTTTAATTTTCAAAAGAAATTTGTGAAGGGAGGATCCCCCCTTGTATAGTTTCTCCATTTGTTTATTTAGGTTATCTTCTCTATCTGTGATCCCTGAGGAATCCTATCAATTCTTTATCGCTTTATGATTATAGCCTATTCTCATTGATATACCTAAATTTACATTATATCAAGCTCTTTTTGTGATTAGATCATTTGGTTTAGATGCCCAGTTAGTCAACTCTGACATCAAATCTGCTTTTCGTCTGTTTTCTACATTTCATCAGGAGCTTATAACTCCCTGGTCATTCTTCTCTTGCTTCATCTCAAATGTATTTTCTTGATAAGTGGCATTTCAACATGTCCTGTAAAATCACTACTGCTACAAAATCAATCTGTTCTTCAAGCCAAACCTGAACACATTACTGGCACACATGCTTTTTTTTTTTTTTTTTTAGTATACACTATAGACAATAGGTTTGTAAAAGACGTTGGGCACTTTTGGGTAGCTTAAAGAGAGTGGACAGGGTGAACAATAATACATTTGTTTTGTTTCTTGTATGTTTTTTTACCTGTAAACTATTATGGAATGTTTTATCTAATTTCTTGATATAGCAAATATAATAACAGTGAGTGTCAAGTCCCCTGAAGAAGCCCAGTGGCGAAACATGTCGGGAAGAGATACCATATCATTACCAGTTACGATTACATAGTGTATGACCATGTAAAAAAAAGACAAGTTGCTGGATTTTAATGTATTCAACAAAATTCTTTTAATGATATATCAATAAAATGTGAGAATTTTTATTACATAGCAATTTGTGTTTTGGCTCCTTGGCACCATTAAAATCTCCTGTGTATACCTAGTTTTTCTATATATAAAACACTTTAACACTGCTTTCCCACTCAGGTTGGGCTGGTAAGTTGAGGTAAGTTGTTAACTTGCTGGACAGAAGTGTTTTTAGAATTGGATTAGCAAGACAAGGATAGGCTGTTATCATTTCATGCCTTAGGCCATCCCAGTGGCAGTGTGTCCATAGAGGGCGCAGGAGCGCCGCCCCCTCTCTCCTGCACCCGTCAATCTTCAATAGATAGATTTATGCATTGCACCGGGTAGGCACCGAAAAATGTAAGTGAGCAGTTGGCTGCTGTGTGTTTTTTAATATTTTTTAATAAAAACGTTATCACGCTATGAGGTGCGCCTCTCTTTATATTCCCATCTATGTTTCCAATCCACTTTCATCTGAGCTGAACTGATAGAAGGAAGAGAGTCCTTTGAGTGAGGGTGTGTCACTCAGTGTACAGGCACAATCCTGTGAAAGCGCAATTGATTGCTTCTAAACAAAGTAATCAACTCCATTTGGTAAGAGGCCATTTATTACAGTTGGTTCTCACATTGGGTGGATCAAGAACTTGTCTGGTGAAGGTGCACAAACTATATCTACAGGAGTGAATGCGTTTTGTTCCAGCAAGGACTACTATATGAACTTTGCGTTTATGGATTTTCACTATTTATTTTGTGTTATTTTTAAATATTTTTGTCACGATTATTGAATGCACCCAAGCTATTGGGATCACTTGTTAATCTGTCATTTTGCACTTTATATATCAGATTGGGCATACGTGCTTGGTCAATAGTTAATAATTATTTATTTTTTGTTATATGTACACGGTCAGACATATGATATAGGGTTTGGACAACCTATGTCTATGGTGTGGTATTTTTCACTTGGTATAATAGAGCTCAGGGAGCTCTTTCTCTCTCTTGTTTTGTGTTGCACTTTGTGGAGGCAATACTTATATACCTTACTGGTCACGTATAGGTGTATTGTGGTATTATTAACTATCTGTTTATAGACACAATCAAATAATCTTTTTTTAATATTCTGAATTTATTGTACACAAAACAATACTTGTTATGTATGGGCAATTAGTTGTGGTTATTACTGTCACTTTAAGTAGATAACAATCGACTTAGTTCGTAGTAGATCCATATTGTGCCTTCACACCCTTTATTAATAAGCTCACTTTTTAATATACAGTTCAGAACTTATAATTAATTTACCCCTGAATCTAGTGGTATCATATGTTGGTACTAGCGCCCCTCATATACCAAACTCCTATCAATTAAATCTTATAGATTTCCTAGGGAGCAGCTGTACTGGGTTTATGGTAATAGTAATAGTATAGACCATTTGGTAATTATCCTAAGCGCGGAGCCTGACTAGCCAATATTAGTGGCCGTCTACTATTTCTCACTATAGACAATAGGTTTGTAAAAGACGTTGGGCACTTTTGGGTAGCTTAAAGAGAGTGGACAGGGTGAACAATAATACATTTGTTTTGTTTCTTGTATGTTTTTTTACCTGTAAACTATTATGGAATGTTTTATCTAATTTCTTGATATAGCAAATATAATAACAGTGAGTGTCAAGTCCCCTGAAGAAGCCCAGTGGCGAAACATGTCGGGAAGAGATACCATATCATTACCAGTTACGATTACATAGTGTATGACCATGTAAAAAAAAGACAAGTTGCTGGATTTTAATGTATTCAACAAAATTCTTTTAATGATATATCAATAAAATGTGAGAATTTTTATTACACAGAAATTTGTGTTTTGGCTCCTTGTCACCATTAAAATCTCCTGTGTATACCTAGTTTTTCTATATATAAAACACTTTAACACTGCTTTCCCACTCAGGTTGGGCTGGTAAGTTGAGGTAAGTTGTTAACTTGCTGGACAGAAGTGTTTTTAGAATTGGATTAGCAAGACAAGGATAGGCTGTTATCATTTCATGCCTTAGGCCATCCCAGTGGCAGTGTGTCCATAGAGGGTGCAGGAGCGCCGCCCCCTCTCTCCTGCACCCGTCAATCTTCAATAGATAGATTCATGCATTGCATGAATCTGTCTATTGTCGCCGCTGCCGCCCCCTATTCAGGTGTCCGGCCCCTTGTCGGGCGCCGGGCATCTGAATTACAGCAGCGGGGGTGTTTTCGGAAGTGCCTGATTAGCCCTATCGGCTCTAATAGGCACCCTGTTTAGAGCCGTGGGCTCTAATAGGCTTCTAAATTGGTAAACAGCAGGCGCACTGCTGTGCGTTCACTGCTTACGTAGTGCTGTGTTAGGGAATCAAATAAATCGATTTCCCTACACACAGTCGGAATTTCCGACCACAAAATCCGTCAGATTTTGTCCGACACTGGTGTTGCATACACACGGTCGGACAAAGTTGTCGGAAAATCCAATCATTCTGAACGTGGTGACGTTCGTTGCATACGACGGAACTACGTAGAGGCTATTAGCCAATAGCTTTGGTCTCTTAATTTGATCTGAGCATGCGTGGCACTTTGTCCGTCGGAATTCTCTACACACGATCGGAAAAAGTACGATCGGATTTTGTTGTCGGAAAATTTGAGAGCAGGATTTTTTCCGACGGAAAAAGTCAGATGGAGCCCACACACGGGCGGATTTTCCGACAACATGGTCCTATCGGACATTTTCCGTCGGAATTTCCGACCGTGTGTACGGGGCATAACACTGACCCGCCTCTCAGCCAATCAGGTGCACCGGTTCTGGTTACCTGTCACCTGATTAGCTGAAGCGACAGGCGCTGTGATTGGATGCCTATCGGGCATCCAATCATAGCAGAATAGGACGGGAGAAGACATTGAGGACTCGGAGGGAGCGTGGAGGAATGCGCTGACTCGAGACAGGTAAGTGCCTGGCGGGGGGGACACTGGCAGCATTTGATGGGGCACACTGGCAGCAATTGATGGGGCACACTGGCGGCAATTGATGGGGCACACTTGGTGGAATTGATGGTTACAGTGGCTGCGCTTGATGGCACAGTGGTGGCAATTTATGGGTACAGTGGCTGCGTTTGATGGGCACAGTGGTGGCAATTTATGGGTACAGTGGCTGCATTTGATGGCACAGTGGCTGCATTTGATGGGCACAGTGGTGGCAATTTATGGGTACAGTGTCTTCATTTGATGGGCACAGTGGTGGCAATTTATGGGTACAGTGGCTGCGTTTGATGGCACAGTGGTGGCAATTTATGGGCACAGTGGCTGCGTTTGATGGCACAGTGGCTGTGGGCCATCCACATTGCTCAATAGAGCTAATTCAGCTATTTTAACTATTTGCGAGGCATCCTCTTTATTTCTGTTGCATGGTGATGGCTCTCCTTTATCAGAATCTTAAATTATATCTGTCCTTAAAAGATGTTGATGTTGCAGGATATGCAGCTGTTACATAGAGAGTGCATCAGGCCTGCGTTCAGTGTTTGGGTAGATGGGCTTCCCGCCCTTTATATACATCCTGCTCTTTGAATTTATTACGTACGCCTCGCCTTTTATGATTATTAATCAAATCAAATGACAGGGGCCAGGGTGGCTCTCTTGTTCTGGAATGACATTGTATGACGTCGTCCCACTCTCGCTGTGCTTTTCCATTTGCAGGGGGTGTGCAGTGTGGCGATCTGCGGTGCGCTGTGTCCCTGGGACATGGTGCTTCCCCGATTTCTGTAAAGAGCCGATTACAAGCCTCTTTATCCATGTGATCACATGTAAATGCCAGTTATCAGCTTTCCTCTCCTCACACTGACAGCCAATCAGCAAAATGTTCTCACAGGAGAAACCTGCACAGTGCCTTGATTATCATAGCAGTCCCAACAGTGCCCAGCAGTGATGCCAGTCAGTGCTGCCTTTCAGTGCCTGCTCATAAGTGCCTCCCATCAGCACCTATAAGTGGCACCTATCAGTGAGTGCTCATCAGTGCTGCATATCGGTGCCCATTAGTGCTGCAAATTATTGCCACTTCATCAGTGACTATCAGTGCAGCTTGTCAGTGCCCACCAGTGCAGCCTCATCAACACACATCGGTGATGAGGAAAAATTACTTATTTACAAAATTTTCTAACAGGAACTAAAAAAAAAAAAAACGTTTTTTTTTTTTTTTTTCAAAATTTTCAGTCTTTTTTTAGCAAAAAATAAAAAAACCCAGTGGCGATTAAATATAAACAAAAGAAAGTTCTATCCGTCTCAAAAAAATTATACAAATTTCATCTGGGTACAGCTTTGCATGACCGCGCAATTGTCATTAAAAGGGTGAAAGCTGAAAATTGGCCTGGGAAGAAAGAGGGGGGAAGTGCCCAATATTGAAGCAGTTAAAAAGAAAAATTATTAGTATGAATAGTTGACACTTCTGTGGTTTCTGGTGTAAAGGATTTTATTTTTCCACCTGGTAAAATTCAAGTTCTCTTGCGGGGCATATGGGGTATGTATTTGGCATGGCTGTCTGTTCATATTCCCTTTTTGCAAGTGTGAGCAGTTGTTTACCTGGAAGGAAATGATTTTAAGTGATTTCCAAATCTAATGGTGGCCATACACTAGACGAAAAATTGTTTTGAAAATCTGTCATTTGGACAGTTCCTTCGTTTATCGTCTAGTTAATGGTCACAAATCGAAAATCGGTTGTGATGTTTTTGATCCGAAAAATCGAAGGAAAAGTTCAGAGAACTTCAACCGAAAGGATGATAAATTGAAAGGTTAATGTGTTTCTCGCCCGAACATGTTGCACTGGGCTTATGTGACAAAACAAACGAAAAATGTATTAATTTTGTCAGTTGAATGATTTATCGATCAAATTTCGGTCATTACATGATGGCAAAATCGTTTACTCTCACGACCATGTGTTTGCTTTTGTAAAACTTGTTCGAACGATTTTTCGATAGGTGTATGGCTATCATTAGACCTTCTAAATAAAATGGTGACTGTTCTGTCCCCAAGTAAGTGGTTTTCATGGCCTAGGCTTCAGTTTATGGTAAAATGTGAATTTGTTCATGTGCTGATCTGCTGTATACTCTGGATTGGTGACTTCGTTTTTTTTCTATTATGAACTGGATAGTTTTATCAGAGGTCTCTTTAGCAGTGTTTTGGTATAGCTTCCAACTGTCCTTCCTTTGAGACCAAATCCATCTGTCCCTCATGCAGCCTCAGTAGTCCCTCTTTTGGTCTGATGTGTACATCTCTATACAAAATCTACTATTTTATTGCAGAAAGTGTTATGCTGCACCAAACTTTTTATCCAGCCTTTAGATGACTGCATTTGATATTTTGAAGAGCTAATATAAAGTAAAAGCAGAGTTAAGAAGAAAGCACTTGTGTTTAGCCAACCATTTTCAGCATATTAGATCTGTCAGGTCCGTGTAACCAGGGTTTGCAACTTACTGTGTGCTAAATCTTTATAATTTCAGAAATTTGAGAGGTATGGTTTTGCTACATTTTCTCACATATTACATAGTTACATAGTTACATAGTTAGTTAGGTTGAAAAAAGACACAAGTCCATCCAGTTCAACCACAAATTAAACAAAAAATATATACATATATATATATATACATACACACATATATATATATATATATATATATATATATATATATATATATATATATATATATATATATATATATACACATATATATACATACACATATATATATACACATATACATCATACAATCCCATATAACCCATTCTATACCCACAGTTGATCCAGAGGAAGGCAAAAAAAACCCCAGCAGAGCATTCTCCAATTTGCTAAAGCAGGGGAAAAAAATTCCTTCCTGATCCCCCGAGAGGCAATCGGATTTTCCCTGGATCAACTTTACCTATAAATGTCAGTACCCAGTTATATTATGTACATTTAGGAAAGTATCCAGGCCTTTCTTAAAGCAATCTACTGAGCTGGCTAGAACCACCTCTGCAGGGAGTCTATTCCACATTTTCACAGCTCTTACTGTGAAGAAACCTTTCCTTATTTGGAGATGAAATCTCTTCTCCTCTAGACGTAAAGAGTGCCCCCTTGTCCTCTTTGTTGACCGTAAAGTGAATAACTCAACACCAAGTTCACTATATGGACCCCTTATATATTTATACATGTTGATCATATCCCCCCTTAATCTCCTCTTATCAAGGGTGAATAAATTCAGTTCCTCTAATCTTTCCTCATAGCTGAGCTCCTCCATGCCTCTTATCAGTTTGGTTGCCCTTCTCTGCACTTTCTCCAGTTCCCCAATATCCTTTTTGAGAACTGGTGCCCAAAATTGAACTGCATATTCCAGATGAGGTCTTACTAATGATTTGAACAGGGGCAAAATGATATCTCTCTCTCTGGAGTCCATACCTCTCTTAATACAAGAAAGGACTTTGCTCGCTTTGGAAACTGCAGCTTGGCATTGCATGCTATTATTGAGTTTATGATCTACCAAAACCCCCAGATCCTTCTCCACTACGGATTCCCCCAGTTGTACTCCCCCTAGCATGTATGATGCATGCATATACTTAGCCCCCAAGTGCATAACTTTACATTTATCAACATTAAACCTCATCTGCCACATAGTCGCCCAATTTGACAGAGCATTGAGGTCAGCTTGTAAATTGGAGACCTCCTGTAAGGACGTTATTCCACTGCATAGCTTGGTGTCATCTGCAAAGACAGAAATGTTACTTTTGATCCCAGACCCAATATCATTTATAAAGATATTAAAAAGTAAGGGTCCCAGCACTGAACCTTGGGGTACACCACTGATAACCTTAGCCCATTCAGAGTAAGAATCATTAACCACGACTCTCTGAATTCTGTCTTTTAGCCAGTTTTCTATCCATTTACAAACCGATATTTCCAAACCTGTAGACCTTACCTTACACATGAGCCGTGTGTGGGGAACTGTATCGAACGCTTTTGCAAAATCCAAGTATACCACGTCCACAGCCACGCCTCTGTCCAAGGTTTTACTTACCACCTCATAAAAAGAAATGAGGTTTGTCTGACAACTTCTGTCTTTCATGAACCCATGCTGTCTGTTGCTTAAAATATTTTTTTCCTGCAAGAACTCGTCTATGTGGTCTTTTAATAATCTCTCCAGTATCTTCCCAACTATAGAAGTTAAACTAACAGGTCTATAGTTACTTGGTAAAGACTTTGTTCCCTTTTTATATTGATGGGGGCATTTTCAATTCTGGACAATGCTGGTCCCCCTGCCCTCGGCTTTTATGGTGTTGTACTGAGACAGGTTTCCCCCATGAAAACCGGGGGCGGTAGATTGCTGACAAACATTGCAAGGGAGAGTGGGAGGAGCTGCAGTGCAGAGGGCTGGAGGGGCAGAGATTAGGAGAATCTGGAGTGCAGCAGGCTTGAAGGGTGGAGTTCTGATCTCAGCCGAGAGCCAGCCGAGAGTCAGGGGAAACAGGTTTTCTGTGGGAAACCAATTTCGGCACAACACTAGTCTGTGAGAGGCAGAGCCAAGGGACTCTACTGCACTGGGGACACCTGATCTAAGGAGGCACTCCGCTGGGGAAACTGATGTAAGGAGGCACTCCGCTGGGGACACTGATGTAAGGAGGCACTCCACTGGGGAGACCTGAGCTAAGGAGGCACTCCGCTGGGGACACCTGATCTAAGGAGGCACTCCACTGGGGACACCTGAGCTAAGGAGGCACTCCACTGGGGACACCTTATCTAAGGAGGCACTCCGCTAGGGACACCTGATCTAAGGAGGCACTCTGCTGGGGACTTATGATGTAAGGAGGCACTCCGCTGGGGACACCTGGTGTAAGGAGGTACTCCGCTGGGGATGCCTGATGTAAGGAGGGACTCCGCTGGGGATGCCTGATGTATGGAGGCACTCCGCTGGGGATGCCTAATGTAAGGAGGCACTCCGCTGGGGACGCCTTATGAAAGGAGGGACTCCGCTGGGGAAGCCTGATGTTAGGAGGGACTCTGCTGGGGGAGCCTGATGTAAGGAGGGACTCCGCTGGGGACGCCTTATGAAGGGAGGGACTTCGCTGGGGACGTCTGATGTAAGGCAGGACTCTGCTGGGGACGCCTGATGGCATCTGGTGGCAGGCGACGTGGCAAGTGACACACTCGGGGCTTCCACTGATTCTGCATTATGGTGAGTTGAACTATTTCATTTTTTATATTACAATGTAATAATAGAAATAATGCACTTCAATCATCCTGACACCATAAGAACCATGGTGCTTGGATTATTGAAGTGCTAACACCAGGTGTTTGGGGTAACTTTATGGAATACAAAAATTTCAATTGTAGTGTAGGATCTGGGCCTACTGTCCCTCCGTCCCTCTTTCTTTCCTTCCTTCTCTCTCCTTTCCTCCTTATTTCTTTCTTTCTCCCTCCATCCCTCATTCATCTCAGACTCAGACCACACCCCTTTAAACCATGTCCCATTTAAGCCACACCAACTATTCAGTTTAAACCACGCCCATTTTTCCTTTTCACTCTACATCATGCCTTAAAACAAATGCCCCTCCCCTAATTATAATAAGACTCCGCCTACAGATATAAAAGCATCCCTATACATTTTTGTTTACTATGTTGGCAACTATGCTACTAATATGTCTGTGAATAACACACTTCTAAACCTTAAATGGGTAAATGTACTCCTTCCCTCTATCTATAAAGGGAGCCATGGTTGCTACCCAGGCTGGACTACTACTATGTCTGGTTTTGTCCATCTCTATTACACAATGGCTGATGAGATTAGTAGTGTACAAGAAAGATAACTTTTTTTGTTTTCAGTGCAGCTGACAGGAAGTGACAAGGTCGTTGTATTTCTGACAAGATCAACAGTATTATCTGTACTTGCTGAAAATGTTCTTAGCCTGGAAAATAAAAATGAATGCAGCCATCACATTTATGAACTGGTAAGCTGCAATACAGTGCATTTTTGTTCTTGTTTAGTTATGCTATGCTTAACATTGATCTTCTGTAGCCGTTCTCTAGTGATGAAACACAAAAAACAATTAGTGACGGGAGGGTTGCATTTACTTTTTTCTAATAAAAAAAAACATATTTTAAGTTTTCTACCTTCCCCTATTAAACAATAATCTCAGCAACGATGAGCCACAATGCTGGGATTTGTAGTTCTTGTGGTATTGGAGGATGACTTGTTACATGTGCTTGTTTTAAACCTTACACGCTTCTACCATCTGTCTTAATAACGCACATCTCCACTTCCTACAATATTGTAAACAGCTAGTACTTTGCAAGCTAAACTGATGAATGTTTATATAACTGCTTTTTTATTACTTGCATAATTTGTCAGTGTTGTCTTTGCTTTTTTTTTTTTAAGCACATATGGCATAGTTTATACTGTATTTTATATATATAGTTCTATATACTGTGTCATGTACCGTATGTGAATGTGCTGTATATTCTTCCTTCAATCTTCTGCTTATACTGAAATACAGATTCTTATAACTTATAATTCACTATACAATTATTTTATGATTTTCTTTATTTTAATTTTTTTTTATATACCAAGGGGAATCTAGAGTCTTTTTAGGGCCCCTTTCACAAGGCTGTTCTGATCAGGTCCACCTGTCAGTTTTTTTAGGACGTATCGGAAGGTTCATTCATCCCTATAGACAGGCGGGTATAAACTGATCCACTTAAAAAAACGGAAGGGGATCTGTCAGCTGATCCCTTGCTGATCGGAAGTGAATCCATCCCATGTGAAAAGGACCTAAAGTTTTTGGAGTCAGTGTGATGAGCTTAAAAAATGATTCCAGGTGTAATGCTACCCACAGAGGAGCTGCAGAATTGTTTTTTGTTTACCTGAAGATTACACACCTCACTCACCCAGCACTTAAGCCTAGTATACAACTATTAGTTTTTCTTTGTTCAACTCAATGGGCTGAATGAAAAAAAAAAACTGAAGAGCTTGGGAGGAGCCTAAGCTGTACTAATGATCCAATGTTAGTACAGCGATCTCCCCCGCTGAGCTATTGTGTTCTGACAGGGGGACTGCCTCCTCACCAGAACACACCAGTCAGCGCTCTCAGCCATTGGCAGTCAGGTGCACCAAAAAGGTGCAATCCACTTTGGAGCTTCATCTCCACTGCTGTCCTCTTCCACCATTCAGTGGTTGGTTTCATAGCAAGCATAAAAATAACAAGAAAACAGGCTCCCATAGTGTAGTATCTTAAACATCCAAATTTATTTGACACAAGTAATCAAGGCTTACAAAGGCTTTTTAAAGGATAAGTACAGCCAAAGCTCATTTGGCTGTACTTCTCCTGTGGGTCCCAGGAGTGCAGAACGTTCTGCACTCCTGTGCCCCGTTTTTAGCAGACAGCGGTCTAAAGCCCGCTGCCTGTTGATGTCACTGAGCAGGTCCAGGCTCGGCTTAACACTCTCTGCACTGCACATATTGGTGTGTCCAGAGGGACATCCAGCAGTGATGAAATCTCACTCCAAACAATTAAAAAACCTGTTTACCAGGAATAAATAACCCCATTACATGAGTTGTCAGACGAAGGGACATAACTAAAGCTGGATACACACTATACGATTTTCTGTAGATTTGTTCCTTCCATTTACCAAAACCATATAATATGAAGTCAAACCAAAGAGTTTCAATTTGTATGCAATCAGGCAGGCCCTTGCATTACATGGTTTTGGTAAATCCAAAGAAAATCAGACAAAAAAATGTTGTATAGTGTGTATGGGGTCTAATGCCGCGTACACACGAGCAGACTTTTCGACAGCAAAGGTCCGACGGAACGAATCTGTTGGACAATTCAATCATGTGTGGGCTCCATCGGACTTTTACTGTCGAAAATTCTGACGGACTTTAGAAATAGAACATGTTTTAAATTTTCCCGCCGGAACTCCCCTGGACCCAGTTCCTATCGAAAAATCCACCTGTCTGTATGCTAGTCCGACGGACATACAACAACGCTAGGGCAGCTATTGGCTACTGGCTATGAACTTCCTTATTCAAGTCCGGTCGTACGTCATCACGTTCGAATCCGTCAGAATTTAGTGTGATTGTGTGTAGCCAAGTCCGTTCATTAGAAAAGTCAGTCGGAACTCTGCTAAAAGTCTGTCGGAAAGACCGTCGGACCTAGTCTGTCGAAAAGTCCGCTTGTGTGTATGCGGCATAAGGGTTCGTTCACACTAGCAGTTGAGAAATGGTAAAACCCTGCGGTTGAGCCAGGTTTTTACTGTCCTCCAATGATTCCCCATTTGGCTGCATAGACAGAGGTCAGGGGTGTAAACATGTCGCGGCGGTGATGCTTTGCCCCCGCAAAAGGAGTTATACCCACTGTCGCTTTTGGCATGCGTAGCCCCTGCTGAGAACAACCTATTTAATGAATGGGACCATTCTGCAAGCATGCCATTGTGGGGAGTTCAAGGTGTTAAAGCAGGTGGTAAGGAGGTGATACAGCACCTCTTCTCTGCCTATCAAATCTAAACATGGATCACATTTTCAGAGGTCAATTCAAACATGAACAAGCCCTTACAGTCAGTAGGATGTGTTCCTTGTACTGATGACATCCTGCTCTATCGATGACAGCCATTGCCTCAATCTTGCAATGAGTTGGGGGTTAAAAGAACTGTGGGACCTGTCACAGGCTCCCATCAAGAGTACACCACTATGCTTGCCTCTTTCACCCAGCTCCTCCAATTAAAGAAGCCATACTACAGCTTTCATGAATGAAAAACGATTTATGAATGGAGAATGGGTGAATGATTGAAAGGTCCGCCCCCTCCATTTATAGATCGCTTTTCATTTATGGAAGCAAAGGGCGGGCATGGTTGTGCACTCTTGATGAAAGCCTGTGACAGATCCCACAATTCTGTTAACTTCCGCCACACCAGAAAAGATTATGGCGACAGTGGTGGGGGGAGCATCGAGGGAGGAAGATTTCACCTAACTCTTTTTTATTTTAAGCATTAATGTCTAATGCTGTGTACACACGATCGGAATTTCCATCCGAAAAAACTTGGATGTTTTTTCCGACGGAATTCCGCTCAAGCTTGCCTTGCATACACACGGTCACACAAAAGTTCTCCGAACTTTCGACCATCAAGAACACGGGGACGTACAGCACTACAAAGAGCCAATAAAAAAAATTAAGTTCAATGCTTCCGAGCATGCGTTGAATTGCTCTGTGATCAGCGAGTCTGTGAGACTCGCTGGATCACAGATCCGAGTAAGGGGTCGATCCCGACCCCTTAACACGTGGTCAGCCAATGACAGCTGATCATGTGATAATAACAGAGCCGGTAATCAGCTTTTTTTCCTTTTTTTTTTCCCGATCACCGGCGGCAGTGAGAGGGACATCAGTCCCTCTCACTGCAATGTGCCCAGGATCCATGGTGCCCACCTTTGCCTAATTACAGTGCCATCTGTCAGTGCCCACAGTGCCATCTGTCAGTGCCCACAGTGCCAGTGCTGCACATCAGTGTCACCTACCAGTGCTCATCAGTGTCACCTACCAGTGCTCATCAGTGTCACCTACCAGTGCCACCCATCAGTGCCATCTATCAGTGCCCATCAGTGTCATCCATCAGTGCCATCTTTGCTGTCCCCATCAGTACCGACTTATCTGTCCCCACCAGTGCAGCCTATCAGTGCCCACCAGTGCAGCCTATCAGTGCCAACCAGTGCAGCCTATCAGTGCCCACCTGTGCCGCCTCATCAGCGCATATCAATGAAGCAGAAAAATTACCTGTTTGCAAAATTTTATAACAAACTATTAAACATGATTTTTTTTTTTTAATTTTCCATCTTTTTTTGTTTGTTTAGCAAAAAATAAAAACCCCAGCTGTGATTAAATACCATCAAAAGAAAGCTCTATTTGTGGGAAAAAAAATGATAAAAATTTGGGTACAGTGTTGTATGACCGCACAATTGTCATTCAAAGTACGTCAGCGCCAAAAGCTGAAAATTGGTCTGGTCACGAGGGGGGTTTAAGTGCACAGTAATCAGGTAATTAAAGTGGCATACATCTTTTAAGACTTAACGAATGTTTACACTGCAGGTTGAAAAAAAAAATGCCTGGATTTCTGCTTTAGATGTGGTAGGGGCTTATATAGGACTATAGACTGTGTCTCCAGTCCCATGTGACAGTGCTTGGGCCTAGTTATTGGTTGCACAGGCACTCAGATCTGCATAATGGTAGTGTCAGGTAGCTTCATGCGCAGTAGCAGGAGCAAACAGAAAACAAGTATAAACCAAAGGGGGATGAGGTGGGAGTGAACCTGTTGCTAATCCTAACCTGAAAACTGTAGCTGCTGACTTTTAATAAACAGACAATTACCATCTCAGGGATCCACCATCCTCACCCTAGCTGTTTTTTCACCGGTCTTGAGTCCCCAGGGTCAGCATGTTAATTGTGGGCAGCCAGTTGTAACTCCTTGAAGCTTCACAACCAGCCACCCACTGTGCATGCACGAGATGTGCTGCATTTTGTGAATTGTGCCACAGCCTTCTGGGACCTAGGATGTGTCCCACAAGGCTGCGGGCAGGGAGGGGGGAGAAGAACTTTTAAAACAAGGTACCCACTCCCCCCCCCCCCCAAAAAAGGAAGAATGGAGGGGGAGGGGGAGGAATAGCGGAACTTCCCCCTTTCGATGAATTTCTGCTTTAAAATCCCTGCTCTACTCCCCCTTACTTCTGCAGCGCAATTCTGATTGGTCAGCACCAGCACAGAGAATGATTCTGATCCATCACAGAAGCTCTGCAAAAAGAAGAGGTCGATTTAAAATCCCCAAAACGCTGCACCAGCTTCGTAGGCACTGACACCTCATCACCTACAGAGGTAAGTACAGTGGAGACCAGGGGCAGGATGGGGACGATGTATGGTGTTTCATTTTTTCTGAGAAAAGAGAACTAAAGCTGGCCATAGATGGATCAAAATGTGTCCGGTGTTCTGCCGAGAACTGTCCCCCCATCGGATAGTGTCCGCCCCGTACGTACGCGCAGGTGCATCGCTTGTGCAGTACGGAGGACAAGGAGACACAGAAAGTCTCAGAAGATGAACGGTGCCTGCGCACTTGATGGTACCTTCTGCCCTGAGTCCAGGTTCAAGCCCCACCATTCAAGTGGACATACGGTACATAATGTAAAACAGCACTTAGTAACAGGGCCCCTCGCGGGCTCGCTACGCTCACCATGCTTCGGTCACGGCCTCGCTACGCTCTGCAATTTTTGGATGGTGGGGCTTGAACCTGGACTCAGTGCGCAAGCGCCATCCATCTTCGGAGACTTTCAGCGTCTCCTTGTCCTTCGTAGAGCACAGCACACAATAAACCACCTCAGCCTCTGCAAGCGCAGTACAGGGCGGACACTATCCGACGGGGGACAGTATTCGACACAACACTGGTTCAGCAAGGACTGGCCAAATTTTGTGTGGCTACTATGGTTGAACATTAGACGATCTACCAATTGACTTTTGCTCAACCTGTCTGTTGTTATTTTTTTTGCTTAAACAACATCGCAGGCAATAGGCTGTAGCGCTGATCTGTGTATTCTGATCGCGGGGGAGTCTCTCTCCGCAGGCAGAATACAACACAGAGGAGAGGTTCCCCGCATCCGCATTGAACATGTGTATGGGAGAATGGGGGGGGGGGGGGGGTGCGAGGTTGAATGAAAAGACTGACCCATGTACAGCCAGCTTTACACTTTAAATGTAGTGCAATCAAATGATCAATGTCCAAGATTGTGCAGTACTGCAGTTGAGTAGCAGAAACTGTTAGCATTTAATCCCCTCTTCTCTACTCCATCGAAGTCAGCGATGGCAGGAGATTGATCGGACAACAGTCTTTTAATTAGGAGATTCTTAGGTGATTTTTTTTCCATTTAAGTACATCTCTGCGAGATTAATCCCAAGAGACTAATCTCCCAACAATAGCCTGATACCTTCCAGCAGAAACACAAAAGATCAATTTTTTTGCACTAGGAGATATATTCAATCTTTGACATTAAAGCACCCATGAAGCCCATGGGCTAAATAGCTCCTTTAAAAAGTTCATGGAAAGCATCTTGTAGGTATCAGATTCTCACCCCACCTGCGTCTGTGCATTTAAAGTGTTCTGTGTAGCTCGTCAGCCCTGTTCTGTGTTTATCCCCCTTGTCTGCCCCCTCCGGTGTGTCTCTGTGTGTGCGCTGCCTTCACTGTCACTGATTCCTTTTACACTGTGTGGGCAGGAGACTGATTTAAACTGTCTTTCCTCTCTTTTCTTTTCTCATTCTGTTCTTTTTTTTTTTCCCTCCTCCTGCTTTTTTCTCCACCTTCTTTTCCCATATCTCCTCCTGTTTTTTTTTTTTTCTTTATCCTTTTATATTAGAAATGATTTCCTTTGGCATTACCCACACCCTCTCGTAGCTAACTGCAGAAACCATGCATTAAATAAGGTAAGCTGCTCTGTCTTTTTTTTTTTTCATTCTGTGCCAAAGCTGTAAGTGTATTCTCTTTAATTGGCTCTTCAATAGGCGATAGTACGGATTATGATTATTATTATCTGCTAACTGCTCTGCATTCTCTACAAGCCAGAAAGGATCTCTTAGGATGGAGCAGCAAATACAACCTGTTGTGGTGACAGCTCCAGCAAATTGCTCTATCTCAACAAATCTCCCTGACAAAAATCTATTCACATTTGTCTACTGCAAACGTAATAATTGTGCTTTATTTTTTATGACAGATCAATAGAGGTTTTTCATTACTATTAACCGTTGGCTGCTTGTAGTCTTAGTTTGCACTGTGTGGTATATATATGTATATGTATTGCAGTAGAGAAAGGTGCAAGGAACGTACGTATTTGATTAAAACCAGTTTTCAACGTCCTTTTTTTTTTTTTTATCAGTAGTGTACATGTTCATGTTCAGAAAACTAAGGTGATGCATGGGGGAAATTTGCATTTGTATTGAGTGCAAGGTACGTGCTTGGCAGCTCAGAAGCTTAAGAGTTCTAGAGAAGCGTACATTAACACAGAGAGCGCTAGTTTTATTAGAAGTTCACCGTGTGATGGTTTGAAGGGTCAGTTCATTCGAACATTGAAATACAGGCTTTTGAACTGAAGTACCTACTTGTTATATCTCTTGGGGGTTCCAGTTGGAAGATTTCCCACCAGAGTTTCTGCATCTTCCCCGTAATGCTTAAGTCTCAGTTCTTCTGCTGTAAAGTAAATGAAAAGAAGATGAAGTAGAGACTCTTTAATCATAACCATGGATGGTCTTGGATCTTGCCACTCAAGTTCTTGGTAGGTAAAAGGAGCCAGTAGGCATTTTCAAGCTGTAGGCTTCTACTATAGCATCAGTTTTTCGACAGACTTACCTTTTTAATTGGTGTGATCGCCCAGACTCAACAGCCTAAACAATGAAGATTCTTTTAGCAACTTTG
The DNA here is from genome assembly GCA_028564925.1 of Lithobates sylvaticus. Taxonomy (NCBI): domain Eukaryota; kingdom Metazoa; phylum Chordata; class Amphibia; order Anura; family Ranidae; genus Lithobates; species Lithobates sylvaticus. The sequence goes on from CM053032.1 coordinate 211,204,000, forward strand.
CACAGTTGATGGGTGCTGTTTTGCCTGTTAACTTGCTATTTTTAATCTTGTAAGGTGATTTGCATTCATCCTTCTGAGCGAATAAGAAACTCAGTCACTGAACTCAATTTCCGTTTCTAAAAACCCTTCATTCAGCATGTGTCTGTATTTCTATTTTATTTGCGTGTTCATGACCTTTCTAGACTGTTTACCAGTTCTGAACCTGTTTTTATTCCGATTTTCTGGTTTGTAGCATTTATTGCTATGACAACCTATTTTAGGGTGCCGTTTGAAAGGAGACAGATCGGCATTGGCTTTTACAAAGAGCCAATTAATCCCAGTAGTTCTGTGTTTCCTAGCTCAGCACTTGATGCTTATTTATTTAGCAAGGCAGTACAAAGAGAAGGAAGATGTACCAATGGTAGTTACCCATGGCAACCAGTTGAGTTGAAAATTGCTGAAATCAGATCGCTGAAGGCATTGGTTCATTACTGTTGGTCACTGCCCTTTGCGTTATTGAATAATGTAATGATTCCTGTGGGTTACTATACTTTTTTATTCTCTCCTAGCTCTTTAAGAAATCACAGGTTGACCAATTTCCATTTTACTAATTTACGATTTACAAAGTTAAGTAAAGTAACCCATTTTGTCCAGTAATTAAAGGGCCCACAAGCCTAAACTAGATAATGTGCAGTCACTTTATAACCTCCACAACTATGATTAACCAAAACGAATACTTGCTTGGAAACCAAATCAGAGTAGTAAATTGCATCTTTTTTTTTTGTGCTGGAATAGAGTTAATTCACTATTGATTGTGCTTGCTCAGAATACAAGATAAAAACACTGCAAATTAGTTTGGAACCCAGAATATTTTTTTTTATTTCCATGAAAGTTTTTGTATACTAATTTGTTAATTAGGAAGCACTTGAGGCACATACTATATGTGGATTTGCATAAAAAATCTGACCTTGAATCTATCAAATGCATTCTCTGGACCAGTCTCACGTTTTCTGTAGATAGATTTACTCGCGCAGTCAGCAAGCATGGATGTTGAGCACTCTTGGTAGCAAATCTCATGATCTCCACCAGCACCTGTTAATAGGGTGTGACTTTATAGAATATTGATTGACAGCTATATTTCCCTTGGGCTTTTATATCTCTTCAATTAGCTTTACCCTCTGTGGTAGGCAAGCAGCCTTAAAGGGGAGCCAATAATTAAATTGACCCCCCGCATCTAGTGCACCTGTCATTAGACAGCATGGAATCATCCATATGGATCATTGTGGAGGAACTGGCGGACAGCTAGCAATGAACTGTATTTATGTTCAGAATGTGATATCATTATATTCATTTCCACGTTGTCTTTTAATTATTTCTAGTCTACTCCTGTTAATCTGAATAGTCTTGAAATTTGTTAACTTACTTTGTGAAGAACCCCACACGTTTTCTTCCTTGAAATCTATGACAATGTATTCACTATTCCATGTGAGTAGGCACTGCTGTGTCACACATTCCACAGAGCCTGCCTTCTGAATTACAGAAGAGCTGAGAGGAGCAGTTTCAGGAGGCGGAGTCAGTAAAGGATTAATTGCTTGCAGGCAGCAAAGTACCATGGGTTATGTAGTCCTTAGACATTGAACATAAACTGCAGAGGAGAAGCTGCAAAGCATACAGGATGTTGTGGAAATAGATGGCCGACAGACAGCAACCACAACATGAAAGGTGATTTTTCATGTAAGCTTGTATTGTTATTACTATGCTGATGTTATAAAATGAAAGTGTATGCTATGAACATTGATCTCCTTTAAAGTGTAATTAACCACTTGACCTGCGGAAGATTTACCCCTCTTTCGTGACCAGGCCATTTGTTTGCGATATGGCACTGCGTTGCTTTAACTGAAAATTGCACGGTCATGTAATGCTGAACCCAAATAAATTTCTTTGCCAAAAATAGAGCTTTCTTTTGGTGGTATTTGATTACCACTAAGTTTTTTTTTTTTTTTGCGTTATAAACAAAAAATATGACAATTTTGAAAAAAACTCCAATATGTTTTACTTTCTACTATAAAATATATCCAATAAATGACACTGGGAAGGGGTTAAACATCTAGAGCAATCAATGGGTTAACTGTGTGCCTAGCCAATGTTTATGTGTATTGTATATGCTTCTTTTACTAGGGGAAGAGATGGATTCTAGTCCCTGCTTTTCAAGGACACAGAATCCATTCCTTCCCCTCTGTTAGAACGACAATCTTCCTTGTTTACATAGGGTGATCACCGTTCTGCGTTGCTTACTGGCGATTGGCGGGTGCCCGGCACCCGCATATTGGCTTCTGCTGTGAAGAATCACAGCAGAAGTGGCCCGCCAGAGGCGTGCGCACAAAAAAAAAAAAACTATCAATAGATACTGCATTGTATGATGTTCATACTCATTCAGTCACTATGGGATTTGTTTTCTATATTTGGAAAAAAAAGCCTGGTTGATCTTGCTGCTCTCTATCCCTCCCTCCTGTCAATGTCCCCACTGCAGCTGGGGATTCTGCAGAGCAGCCATTAACAGCTCGTGCTCAGTTTTAAGTGAGTTTCTATGCTGAGCATTTCCTCCCTATTCCATCTAAGCAGCCCATGTGACTATAGAGTCACACATGTGGGTGTATACAATATGGAAAATGACAGCAGACTCCCTCCTCCTCCATGTCCACTAAACAGGTAAACACAGTAAGTGTGGGACATTACATCTTGATTGATGAAGGCTTCACCCCCCTCTTATTCTTAGCACATACACACAATAGACACAAGCTGGAGGGGTGTGACACAGTCTGCGATTGGCCGAAATCCACGCACACCAAGCTATTGCCAAAAATAGTAAAGATTTTATTTCAAATATATTTGTATGATTATTTATTTTTACTCTGTATTCCAACATGTGACCAGCAGCAGAGGACAAGAAGCTCCTCCTGCCACTGTTCTACAGACAGGCTGAGAAAGAGCTGGGTCATGTGACAGCTGTCTGGTCATTAGCCTAGGCTTATGACATCATGCACAGCTCTCTCTCTCTCTATCTAGTGAGAGTTTTCCAGAAAGGGAGTGGGCATGAGTCCTAAGAGGGCCAATTAAAGCTGCTGAGCTGGAAGTGTGCATCTGTGTGTCTGTGTAAATCCAGAAAGTGAACAAGAAGCAGCTTCAGCTGCCCACATTTAAAATGGCTGCAGCCAGACTTAGTGGAAGGAGATTTCTGCAGCATATTTGGCAAGTACAGAATCACAGTATATATAAAATAATATGCAAAGTGGTTGGAGGGAAGCTTCAAAATGGCAAACAGGTTTTTATTACAAATTATGTGAGTAGACTGCAGTTCCTCTTTAATGCCTATATCATCAGCTCCATCTATTGGCCAAAATGTGGTATAGCTTTTTCATTGAGGTTTTTCAGGAAACTATATCTCAATTTGGCCACCAGAAGGCACTGACGATGCAAGCATTATTCTCTTCAGATCAGTGGTTCTCAACTCCTGTCCTCAGGACCCACTAACAGGCCAGATTTGCAAGATAACTGAAATACATCACAGGCAATATCATTTGCTGCTCAGCGATTGCAGTATTGTAGTCTGCATCTCCCCAAGGTAATACTTAAAACCTGGCCTGTTAGTGGGTCCTGAGGACAGGAGTTGAGAATAACTGTCTTAGAAGAAATACAGGGCATCATATTTTTATTAACATTTTGTTTTATTAATAGACACCCAAGAGACCAAGCTGCTGAAATAAAGCTAGTTAGCACCAAAAATAAAAAAAGCCTAATGCCGCGTACATACAGTCGGAATTCTCGTCGGAAAGAGCTCTGTTGGTTTTCCCGTCGGGATTCCGAGGGAATTTGGCTCAAACTGTCTTGCCTACACACGGTCACACCAAATTCCGATGGTCAATAACACCACGCCTTAAAAAATGTTCGACTGCACTATAAAAGGGAAGTTTAATGCTTCTGAGCATGCGTCGAATTGTTTCCGAGGATGCGTCGGAATTTTGCGTGTCGGAATTGCATACACACGATCGGAAAATCCGATAGAAAGGTTTTCCGTCGTAAAAATTAAGAACAGGTTCTCAATCCAAAGTCCGTCGGAAATTCCAACAGAAAAACACCAATGGGCACCAAACACCAAAAGCTCCCATCGGACTGTTTCCATCGGAAATTCCGACCGCGTGTACGCGGCATAAGAGACCAAGCTGCTGAAATAAATCAATTTAAAGTGGTAGTAAATTCTACCACAGCTTGAAAAAATGGGCCCCTATAATGTGCTAGTATGCACCACATACTAGCATATTATGGCAGAGACACCTTTAAAATGTAGCTCCCCAGCAGCATGCAATGACGTTGCTCCCGTGATGGGAGTCATCATCGCTGTATATCACTCTGTGTTCCATGGCACACAGTATGCCCTGAATGCAAAGCGTCTATGTGCATGTGCGTTGACGTCATTGGCTATTGCCAATGTGAATATCTCCTAAACAGTGCACATTTAGTAGATATTCATCGCTTATAATATAGCTTACCTGTAGGTACAATTTAATAATGAGCATTTACTAGTGCTTTAAAGCGGTAGTAAACCGCAGCATTTAAAAAAAAAATACCCTCCAAGGCATACTAGCACATTATGAAATTCTTACCTTAGAGCAAAGCCCTCAAGCTGTGTGCTGTCACCGCTGACAGGGCTTTCATCTTCACCCGGTCTTCCTTCTGGGTTTGCAGGCCCTGGCTGTAAGAGTGTCTGGAGCCGTGATGACGTCACTCCCGCACATGCACTCAGGAGCCTTCGCAATCTGGCACAGAGCTCAGAAGGTCCCGCATAGAATTCCGGACCTTCAGGTAACATCACCGGCTGCATCCAGTGGGAATATCTCCTAAACACTGCAAGTTTAAGAGATATCAGTAACGTAGCGTGGGTGGCGGTGGGGGCAGTGGGGATGGCCGCCCCGGGCGCAACATTTAGAGGGGAGCAGTCAGGGGACTCTCCCCAGTGGGGACTCAGGCAGTAGAAGATTGCTTTAAATCATAGGATGTTGGAGTTGAAGCAGTGCGCCGCGGTACCTTCACTGCGGCTGTCAAGTGATGCGTTGTGTGCTGACACTCACCCTGCCTTCTCTGCAAGAGATTGGCCGCCCCATGTAATCCCCTACAGTGGGCACTATAAATCCCAGCATAGCAGGTTTCCATTCCTCAGTGAGGAATGACAGGAATTTACAGTGCACTCGGTGGGGACTAAGGTATGGCATCCTGCAGTGCTGGGACGTGTAGTGCCCTAGACTGGAAGGGACTGAGGAATGGAAGTGTAAGGGTGACTCTGGAAACTCTGATGCAAGGGGAAGCTTTGGTGACCACAGAGTTCCCTGTTACACCAGAGTCCCCAGCTTTCTCCCTTAAATCAGGGTTCCCAGAACTCTCCTTATGTCAGAGTCCCTAGAGTTCCCCTTTACTTCAGAGTCTGTAGAGTTCCCTCTTATGCCCCGTACACACGGTCGGATTTTCCGAAGGGAAAATGTCCTATCGGACCATGTTGTCGGAAATTCCGACCGTGTGTGGGCTCCATCTGACTTTTTCCGTCGGAATTTCCGACGGAAAAAGTTTGAGATCCTGCTCTCCAATTTTCCGACAACAAAGTCCTATCGGACTTTTTCCGATCGTGTGTAGCGAATTCCGACGGACAAAGTGCCACGCATGCTCAGATTACATTACAAGACCAAAGCTATTGGCTACTAGCCTCTACGTAGTCCCGTCATACGCAACGAACGTCACCACGTTCAGGATGATCGGATTTTCTGACAACTTTGTCCGACCGTGTGTATGCAACACCAGTGTCGGACAAAATCCGTCTGAAAAAATCAGACGGATTTTGTGGTCGGAATTTCCGACCGTGTGTACGGGGCATTACAGCGTAAAGGGAAACTCTGGAGACTATGATGTAAATGGGGCTCTGAAAACTCTGATTTAAGAGAGGGACTCTAATGTAAATATGAATTCTGTGGACTCTGATGTAAGGAGAAACGCTGGGGATGTAAGGAGGGAATGTTGGGGAGAATCTGAATCTGAAGGAAGAACTCTGTGGGCTCTGATGTAAAGAGAGACTTAGAACCAGGACCTATAGGGAAATGCTGGGGACTGTGATGTTAGGGGGGACTCTGATGTGAACAGAGGGTTCATCCTAACTGCTGCATTCTACATGCTGTTTTGTAGGTTAGTTACTCCTGACCCCTGCACTCTATACAATATGTTATAAGATGCATAGTCCGTGGGTTACAGGGTGCAAATTGCTTGCGTTGCCCAAGGCAATGTTTATAGCAACTGTCCCCCACCTGTGGCATTGCAGCTATTAAAGAGCTACAGTTTCCAACCCACTCTGCCAGTCAGGTCCAGCATGTACAGTATATGTATGGAATTTGGCAGCATAGCATGCTGGGAGTTGTAGTTACAGAGCAGCTTGGGAGCCTCAGGTGGGGGGAGGCAAGTCTGCAGTGAATTGGGCCATCTTTTTGTAACTTTGGTGTAGCTACACTATCTATTTTTATAAAAGGACTTTTTTTTTCTAGCAATAGTGAACTACAACTGATGCTTATATGGCATGTGTTATTTCATTGCATATGTATGACATCTGAAAAATGAATTTATCATACCAAATAAAATGAATTTATCTCAGCTAAAAAAGTAAGTTGTAACTTTTCATCATAAGCAAAATTCACACTATCACTGGATTAAAAGCTATATTTTATATACAGCATATATTATGGCACATTATCTGTATCTATATCCATATCAAAACTATTACTGCCTTACTGATGCCCATAGGTGTGCACAGCCTATTGCATTGGGGTGTGCACCTCAAAGCTCAAACACATATGCGTGTATGCATGTGTATATATACTGACGGTATCAGTAGAGCAGCGGATGGTGTCATTAGAGTAGTGGAGGGTGTCAGTAGTTTTATTTATTATATTTTATTAATTTATTTTTTACAATTTTTTTTTTTTAATTCTTTTTTTTACAAATGTTTTAGGAGCCCCGTTGGTGGGCTTTGGTGAAATATCATTGGTTTTTAATAGGGGAAATCTGTGCCACACAGGGTGATTAGGGTGTGCCCAGGCACACCTGGCCCACCCTGTGGATGTGCCTATGCTGGTGCCAACAATCAAGCCCTAAAATAAATCTGTCCTGTAATATACCAATTACAATATTTTGTTGCTGGCATACAATGGCCCAAATTATCTTGGCCAAAATGTTGGCATCAAGAAAATCTGCCCTATGGCAAACACCAGAGTTTTCAAATGACTAGACTGGGGCTGCTGGGGTGCATGGCTCTCATTGGCTATACAGCAGTTATGTGGAAAAAAAGTAGACTAGAATAAAAAATAGACTAGAATAACTGCTGCAAGGGTTTTCACTTAACAGTGTGCATGGCAACTGATAAAGAGTGTAAAATCTGTAGTTCTTATTCATTCAGAAAACCAGAGGGTGACTTTCTATTATTCAATAACCATTTCACTGCTTGTGTTCCCAGCACAGCACTTTTTTAATGAGTCAGTTCAGCCAAGATTAATCATTGCCTTTTTTGGTGGATAATTGAGGGTTAAGGTTGACCGTTACACATCGAAACTGAAAGAAAGAACTTTAAGAATCCTGCTCCTACTGTGCCAGCACTCTTCCATTGTCAGAACCGTGTTCAAAAAAATAACGAAATAAAAGGGTATTTCTGAGTATGAAGCCACATATGACTCTTCTCACCCACGGTTCAGCACCCCATGCCTGGACAGCCACTTGCCAAGCCCAAGTACTGCCATGTAGAGCAGGGGTGTCCAAGCTTTTGACCTTCCTGGGCCACATTGGAAGAGGAATTGTCTTGCGCCACACATAAAATACACTAATGCCCCGTACACACGGTCGGAAATTCCGACCACAAAATCCGTCGGATTTTTTCAGACGGATTTTGTCCGACACTGGTGTTGCATACACACGGTCGGACAAAGTTGTCAGAAAATCTGATCATTCTGAACGTGGTGACGTTCGTTGCGTATGACGGGACTACGTAGAGGCTAGTAGCCAATAGCTTTGGTCTTGCAATATGATCTGAGCATGCGTGGCACTTTGTCTGTCGGAATTCGCTACACGCGATCGGAAAAAGTCCGATAGGACTTTGTTGTCGGAAAATTTGAGAGCAGGATCTCAAATTTTTTCCGTCGGAAATACCGACAGAAAAAGTCCGATGGAGCCCACACATGGTCGGAATTTCTGACAACATGGTCCGATAGGACATTTGCCATCAGAAAATCCGACCGTGTGTACGGGGCATAAGGATAGCTGTTGATCAGAAAAAGTTGGGCAGATCACAAGTTAACAATTGCTCATACAGACAATGTACCTATCTGAGTAATAAAACTAATTTTTTTTTTATTTTTTTACTATAAAAGTAAAAAAGGGCAGCTAGACATGTGCAGAATGGGAAAATGTGTTTTGTTTTAGATAGATTTGTTATGTTACTAATTTTGTTTTATTGATTTGTTTCAGAATTTATTTAGTTTTGTTTTGTTTAATTTCCTTTCGTTCATTATTTTCTAATTAATTCCAAATTTTTTGAATGATTACGATTAGGATCAGTCGCAAAATGATGGAACAATTTGAATTCTGTGTAAAGAATAGCTGGTTGTTAAGGAGCGAGCCAGGGGCTCATCAACTGTCAGCTGAAAAAGTTGAAATGTAAAAAAAAAGAATGTCGGCAATGAAAAATGCAGAAAAAACTGTGTGGGGTCCCTTTGGGTCTTGTACAGATTTTAAAGGGAACCCCACATCAAAAAACAGCTTGTGGTCCCCCACAAAATCTATATCAGACCCCTATCTGAGCATGAAGTCTGGCAGGCTGGGAAAGGGGGAGAGAGCCCCCCTCCTCCTGAACCAAACCAGACCACATGCCCGCAAAATGGGGGGGGGGGGTGCTTTTGGGGAGGGGTGGCTCAGCCCCCCCAAAGCACCTTGTCCCTATGTTGATGGGGACAAGGGCCTCTTCCCCACAACCCTGGCCCGGTGGTTGTGAGGGTGTGGGGAGGGGGCTTTTTTCTGCATTTTTCATTATGGACATTCTTTTTTTACATTCATCTGTCAGTGGGGAAGCCCACTGACAACTGATGAATCATCAATTGGTAAGGGCACAGAGGCCAGCTTTCTGGCCCACTCCTTAACAACCAACTATTCTTCACGTTCTGAAAATTTGTTAGAAAACGAACAGAGGGAACAAAGTTAAATTAATTTCCTGCCATTTTATTTGGACATTCAGATACATCCGAATATCTAAATAACATAAATAACAAGAAATTTGTCCAAATTTATATTTGGACTAAAACAAGTTGCACATGTCTAAGGGCAACATAAAACTAGTGCGATATTTGACACTGTTTTCGATAAATTAACTCATTAATATCTGGTTGGATGGATGTAGTAGCGATTCTCAATGAATTCTCAAGGTGTTCATCAGATATTTTGGTTCTAATTTTGCCGTTTGTGTGCTTCGTCCTTGAAAATTAATATAGGGTGCTGGGGAAAACCGATGACATGAATAAGGAGTGATTGTGAAGAGTGGGATTTTTTTTTGGGGGGGGGGGGGGGGGGGGAGATAAAGCATATAAAAGTCTGGTAATTAGACACTGTCAAATTTTTTCTTACTTGAATTCCCTGCCTTGCTTTATTATTGAGTACCCTACTATGATTCTCCCTAAGAACCACCTCCTTCCCACTCCACCATCGTTATCCTTCCACTCTCATGAGATACTGTTGGCAAGTGCACAGAAAGAGACACCTGTTGGGAGGCTCCTCAGGTGAAGGGGACATGTTGATCATGACATGCAGAGAGTGGTATATGTCTTTAGCTTTCTATGTGGGAAAGAACATTAGAACAATTAGAAGATGTCTTTAAGATTATGTAAATGGTATACTGTACATATGTTTAATTTAAGATCACCAATAGCAAGACATTTCAAATTTGAACACAACGGAGAGGTAGAGCTGATGAGATGTTAGGTAAATGAACATGTGTAAAAAAAAAAGCACATGGGAGAAAATTTGATCAACAGGTCTTTGAAAAGGAAACAAGCTGGATTTGGAAACTAGGCTGAAACATAGTCTGAGCTTATTCTCATAAATACTTTAGTTATATAATATAATTTTTTTTTTATAATATTTTTTGAATGCAATCATTTTTTTCTCTTGTTTTTTTAAAGGCTAAGCTAACTTTTTACAAATAAAATTAAAATAAATGCACATTTTTTTGCAGGTTAAAAAATGTGCATTTATTATTTTTTAACAGGAGCCTGCATGAACCCCCTCCTTAGTCCTGCACATTCTCCTTCCAGCTTTCAGCTTGTACCTCTGTACGGGCTGTCAGCTTACAAGCTGGAGGGAGTGTAAATGGACTACGAGCATGCTAATCAGTATGCTTGTGGTTCATTCAAACTACAAGTTCATCACAACTACAACTCTCTCCTCCGACATGGTCTTTTGGTCGCTTATGCCCCACCCATCTCTTCCAATGAGGACCATGTCCCTTCTTTTCTTGATTGAATAGGAGAAAGATCTTACTCAACAATTCTCACCTGAGCAGAAGGATTTTGTTCTCTATTTTGCTCACACATCCTCTATCTCCTTAAGGCTTCAGGAATCTGGATACAAATTATTACCCAGATGGTACTGGGTACCCACAAGACTGCACCTTATTTTCCCAAATGTGGACCTCAATTACTGAAGGTGTGAAGACTCCATACATTGTTTCACATTTTTTGGTCTTGCCCACAGATCTATCCCTTTTAGCGTGCCTTTTTTTGCAATTTGGTCTTGGAACTCACAGACCTGTCTCTTCTAAACAATTAAGAGACTTGTTTATTACATTTACATTCCATATCCAAACAGAAGTACCACCACTCCCTGGTAATTTATCTTTTCAATAGGAACAGAAAAATGAGCCTCTAAGCATGCTCATTTGTCAAGCTCAAGCTCCTTTGTTGAAAGGAGCACTCATGCCCGCTGCTGGCATCGTGCATGCTCAGAAACACATCGCTGTACTGCAGTCCACGGTGCGTTCCAGCCCTCGCTCTGAATATTGAATAATCTCGACCGGCTTCCTCGTCCCTGACAGCTGCATACACCCAGACCTCACGGCACCTCTCTGCTGAGAGTTTGTTAATCCTGCCCAGAGTTTTAATTGATGAACCTTCTTCTTTTTTAAGGTAAGGGGCCTAATTTGTGAGTTAATAAAATTGTATTAAAGATTACACTTAGAGGTGCTTTTCCAGTTCCTTTTGTTTCCCTGTTTAATAGAGTCAGTTCTGTTCCAAGAATTAACTTGCCCTGGTGGATGGACTTCTTGGACTACTTTTGTCTAAATTACACCTTACTTTATTGAGACTCTATAGGAGTAACACTACTAATCTGTATCAATAGACATTTGATGGTCTAGGTGTGCTCTCCATTACACCTATCCTTGGTCTTTGTATCTCAATGAGGCCAGAGCATGTATCCCAGTCAATTGGAAATCCTCTTTATTCCCAACGGTAGGTCACATGATTGAGGCTGTAAACACCATAATGACAATGGAGGAACTTACTTTGTCCTTCCTGTGTTATTCTTTGATATGGGGGGGGGGGGGGGTTAGTAACTTTACCTTAGGACAGTGGCAGTTAGGTCCTGAAGTGGCGTGAACCAGTGTTTATGTTATAAATGTTGAAGGGTATGGTATTATGTTGTTTTTGTTACATCTTATGCTGCCGCTGTCATCGTATTACCTCTCAATGACGAAGTTTGGAACCAGACTGTCTTACCCACTGGCTTGCCATCCATTTATTGAGAGTATTTATTGACTCTAGTAGCATTGCTGTTGCTTTGATAACATGGTACATTCTACTGTAGAAAAGGAGGGGGGTGGAAGGTAAGGGCACCATGGTGGAGGCACATTTTAAAAATGTTGTGCATGGACAAAATGTTTCTCATGGTTACTGAATAACCAGAAACCTGTAACATGTAGGACCAGTTTTAAATCGGAAACCACTCTCTCCTGCTGCTGGATAATGTCTACTCTCTATCTATCACATACAGTGCTAATTATAGAGCCCTGAGACCCCCCCCCCCCACACACACACATATAATATACCACCACCAGGCTGATCGCCAATTCCAGTATAGATGTCAGTTTAATTGCTGGAGATGTCTTTGTATATTTGGGATCCGCATGATATCAGACCATGAATGGTTTAACTTGTCAACTGGCATAGCTCATTATGCTGAGTGGCTGATTCACAGTCATTGAAAAAACAGATTGCTAGAAAGAGTGAGCTGTCATCCTGCTGGCTTAGGGCTGAAATCTAGGCAGCTATAGAAGACACAAGTTAATGAAGCTCTGTAATCATTAATACATCATAAAATGTGTTTTTTAAATATAAGCAGTGTAAGTACCTAAACTGGACTTGGTATCATCCTCTTGCAGTCTCTCAAAAGCAGAGGTCAGACAGAGAAAGGGCAGCAGAAGCCAATAAGTTCATGTGCTGGCAAGAAGCATGCTGATGGGAGGATCGTCCCTAAAAAATTACCTGGCTCCACTCATTCATCCAGTGCTGCCCCATCTGCAGCACCACCCCTGGTCTCACAGGAGACACAGTCATAGGCTTTTGCTGTTGTCAGTCAAATTTTATTATGAGGGAACAGGGGGTGTGGCTGTCTAGGGACGATCACAGCCTGGCTTTGGAGTGCAAATGCATGAGTGCCCCCTTAGCAGCCAACTGGCTGAGGGGACACTCGAGAGAAGGAGAGGAGAGCACCCATGGGGTCTTCAGAAGAGGAGGTAAGGGACCTCTCTGGGCAATACCAATACACAGAGCAGGTAAGTATAACATCTTTTTTTTTTATTGAAAAAAAAAAAAAACCTTTAAGAGCAGCATCTTATATAGTATATAAAAAATTTGACTTCTGTCAGTTTGTTTGCCATCTGTGTCCCAATCGGGGGGATTTCCCTTCACTTCCTGTCCATTTTGGGTGAAGTTCCGCTTTAAGGACCCTAATGCTAATGTGTTAGCCTTGTCTTCTTTTTCTGCCACCAATATAACCTAGGTTCCAAAGGTTTTTCTCAGTGCTTTCAGCATTCACAGACAGCAAGAGATGACCTGGGACATAAGGACTCTGTTCCACACATAGAAGTCTCTCAAGAATATTGTAGGGAGGAAGATGAATGCTGCGTGTAATGTGGGTGATGAGTCGCCTCTACTATGGGTACAGCATTTTATGGAAGGTTATTTTCTTTTTTAACATGTGCATCAAGACATAAATATCAAACACATGAAAAACTTTTTCACTTTACAATCTAGTACTGAATTTTCTTTGGTGTCTATTTTCAGTTGAGCTATTAGCTAGTCTAACTGATTCCTACTTGGCAGTAAAGAGCTGAATGACGAGCACGTTTTGTATTTCAAACATTTTTTTTTCAAATTTTAGTTAGTTTTAGTTTATTTTAAAGTCTTTGCTTCCTAACGCTTGGATCACAGGCACTGCGTTTTCTTCTCTGCCGATGAACGGGTTGGAGATGTCAAACATGAACATCTGGCCAAGTAAGCTGAGCAAACACGTTCAAACCGCTGCTTTGATTTCCAAACTGTGCTACTGGCCAGGGGTTATTTATTATTAGATCACAGATGATTTTTACCAAGCATTCTTGTGGAAGGAATAACACTTGCTGTACTTGCTCCAGCATACAGAGATAGCATAGTTGAATGAATGCTCAAATTCAGTCATTCAGAATTCACAAACGGACTAATGTATCAGCTTTCATAGTTGGGATATATCTATCCGGTCATTGTCGAAAAGGTTACATCATAGCATAGTTGGATGGTATATTGCTTGTTATTATTGCTATGACTTTGTATTTGAAATCCGAAGGTCATCATTTCATCTGAAAGACTTACAACTCAACACTTATCATATTCTATCTTTGTATTAAATTTTATTTTTTATCAAATGTACTGGATCACACTCGTTTTGTGGCTTGATATGTTTACTGTTTAAGTGCAAGGTCCAGCAACCTTTGCCAGCCAATCAAAATTCATGTTACTGTATGTAGTCAGATGAATACAAAATAGATTCTAATTTGCTGCTGTGGATACTGTACTTTGCTCCATGCCCTAAGTTACAGCTCTGTCCAGTTCTATTCAGACATTTTTCATTTCCAGCTTTGTTCAAGATCTCTCTGCCCTGCTACGGCCCAGGATTTTTGTTACAGTTCAGTCCTTGTTTGCAATGTGCTTTAGCACAAGCTAATGAAACCAGGAGTGGCCTGGAAGGTATTTAAGCACCGCCCACTCAACAGGTTGATGCTGTGTCTTCAAACCAGCAGGAGATATAGAACTGAAGCCTAGTATCACTTATTGCTGAACCAGATTGCATGACTATTCTCTGTCTTCTGCCTTCTTCATTGCTGTCCCAGACTGTCAGAATACCCTCTGCTTGCCGCTTGCCAAGACCTCTGCCTGACCTAATCCCCAGCACGTTGTCCTATGCTGGGTCCACAATTAAAAATGGCCCTGCGCCTCCTTTCAGAGCCATCAGTTGATACTTAGTGAAGCTGTTGACTCTTAGCCTACGTTCACATTGGTGAGATTTGACACGTCCTAATCAGGGCGACGCCGACTTTGCAGCGTCGCACCGATTTCCAAAAGTAGTTCCTGCTCTACTTTTGGCAACTTCGGGGACGATTTTAATAGACATCTGCGCATTAACCCGCACAGATGTCTTTCAAATTGCCCCCGAACTCGCACTGAAATGCGGGTTAGAAATTGTGCAAGTTCAGCTGAACTCTCACAATTTCAAACCCACCTTCAGTGTGAACGAGGGCTAAATCTGAGCTGTCACTAAATGCTTGGGTCTCACCTGACCATTCAAACCCACCTTCAGTGTGAACGAGGGCTAAATCTGAGCTGTCACTAAATGCTTGGGTCTCACCTGACCATTGAGAACCAATCAGCTTGGCTCCCAATCATTGGAGCACTGTCAGCTAGTGATCACATGCAAGCTGGATCTGTACGAGTTCTGCTATTTTTGCACACTGTCAAAGGGTGGAGGAATCACAAGAGAGGGTGAGCTGTGTGTATTTTTCAATATAAGTTTAGAAAAATAAAAGCATTAATCTTGCAGATGAACACTCCACCTTCTGGCTGTTTAATGCTCTAATTAATGCTGTAATTAGATGACAGTATTAAAAAAATCAAAGTAAGACCCTTTTCACACCACGCCGCCCATAGCGTCGGTGGTACAACGCCGCTATTTTTATCAGCGTTTTACCGTCAGATTTGAGGCGCATTTCGGCCGCTAGCGGGACGCTTTTACCCCTCGCTAGCAGCCGAGAAAGGGTTAAAACCCCCAGCAATACGCCGCAATAGCGGCGTTTTGCCGGCGGTGTTACAGCGCTGCCCCATTGATTTCAATGTGGAGGAGCGATGGAGGAGCGGTAAATAAATACCGCGCTATAAAAAAGCTGCTGGCAGGACTTTTCCTGACGTTCTGCCAGTGCACCGCTGCAGTGTGAAAGCCCTAGGGCTTTCACACTGCGGACAATGGAGCAGCGGTTTGAGGGCGGATTGCAGGCGCTATTTCTAATGCTATAGCGCTTGCAAAACGCCCTCTGTGTGAAAGGGGTCTTAATGAATTTGATTCATTCATTTTTTTTTTCAATTCTTTATTTTTTATCACAAGGCAACGATACAGAAAAAGCGTGGTATGCACAACAGAGAGAACGACATGTATGATCAATGTACCTTGTGTTTTTTAGTTTGTGGATAGAGAGATAGAGAGAAAAAAAAAGGGAAATGGAAAACGGGAGAAGAAGAGGAAGAGAGAGAAAACAAAACAAAAAAAACTGAGGAGGGAAGGGAGAGAGAGGAGGGAGTGCGGTGATGAGTAGAGCCTGCACCCTTCCCTCTGTCCCCCCACAACTCAGCAGTCCAATGGAACAACCTCCAAATGCCACAGGAAGACAATTCAACCCATCAGGGATAGGTACTCCTCCAAGTAAGGTTATGCCATTAAAACCACTTTTGAGAAGTTTGTCCTGAAGGCCCCTCTCCGTGGCCACCAGGTCCTCCATCTCGTTTATTTCTGAGACCTTTTTCAGCCAAACGGAGATCGACAGTGCTTGTTTCTGCTTCCAAAAATGCAGGATACAGCTTTTCGCTGCAGTAAGCAATACTTCCCCTGATGAAGTCACATGACGCCACGCGTAGGGACACGGAGAGGCATTCATACCTGAAAGATAACGAGTTCGGTGCTCGTTTGGAGATAAGCAAAACCTTTATTTTTATTTTGTGAGTTTTTTACTGTGAGTTTCGATTTTAATGCTTGAATAAACTGCTTACTAAGCTATTATTTAAACGTACTACACTATACGGCTCCCCCTTTATTTTTTACCTACCACTCCGGCGATTGCCGAGAGAGATAAGGCTAAAGATACCAGGAGCCAGGGAAGGAAGAAGGAAACACACACCCTCCCAGGCAGAGCAGCACGTCAGAAGAAGAGGACAGCAGAACCCATATTACTATCTTTATGCGGTTAACCCTTTACCGCAAGGTAAGGGTCCATTACTTATCATAGTGCAACCCAGTCTGTTTGTGCATATCTATATATGTATAACTCTCTCTAGTCAAGCAGACTAGCTCCACTTATGCTTCACTATCTGCACCTTAAATGCATTGTGCACTTTCATTCACTGTTTAATTTTTTATTCTTGTCAGTGCATCTTACTTTCTGCACTATCATCTTATCATCACACTCCGCAGATTGAGATATCAACTTTTTCTACACTGTATCGCATAGCCAGTGTTATTATATATACCAGCACCTCACAGTTTTACTATATATACCGACACGTCACGGTTATATATATTTATTCTTTGCAGTATGCACTTTATATTTTATATTGATCTACACCATATGTTCACCTAATATATTTTTTATATATTTTATTGATATTTTTTATGTCTCATATTTATGATGTTTTACTAGCTATTATATGAATGTGCCATTAGTCATTTTGACACTCTCGCACTGTTTACATATTTATCTATCGGCCACCACTATTATCAGTATATTTATTGATCGCAGTACATTGTGCTTACCACTAGGTATCATTCACCTCACACTCAGAGTTTGGATCTAGCTGGTAGACGAGACAATACCATTGTCTATTACCATTGTATACATTAGGGGTTCACGCCTTTGCCCCAATACTGCCACCTTGAGGCAGATCTAATACATTCCCCTGGGGAACAGCGCAGCATCACCCCCACTTTTCTAAGCAATACTGGTAACATTTTTTTTTTATGCCTTTGTCAGCCTATAAAAAAAAAAAAGTGTTATATTAAAACAGTGTACCAAATAAAATGCTTTCAAGTTCTTAGTAAAAAAAAATTAAATGATTGGATATGTAAATTAGTCATACATTTGTTGTCAAGCTGATGCTGCTAAACCTAACAAGGACATCCAGACATCAATGACCTCTGGGTACAAAAGGACGATATGTCTGGGCGCAATTTGTAATACATGTACAGTGCATTCAGAATGTATTCACAGCACTTCACCTTTTGCACATTATGTTACAGCCGTATTCCAAAATTGATTAAATTCATAATTTTCCTCAAAATTCTACAAACAATACCCCCATAATGACAATGTGAAAGAAGTTTGTTTGAAATATTTGCAAATTTATTAAAAATAAAAAAATAAAAAATCATATGTACATAATTATTCATAGCCTTTGACATGATGCTCAAAATTGAGCACAGGTGCATCCTGTTTCCACTGATGATCCTTGATATGTTTCTACA
This sequence comes from Lithobates sylvaticus, assembly GCA_028564925.1. Classification (NCBI taxonomy): domain Eukaryota; kingdom Metazoa; phylum Chordata; class Amphibia; order Anura; family Ranidae; genus Lithobates; species Lithobates sylvaticus. Next base: position 211,221,862 of record CM053032.1, read on the forward strand.
ACATGATTGGAGTACACCTGTGGTAAATTCAGTTGATTGGACACGATTTTGAAAGGCACACACCTGTCTATATAAGGTCCCACAGTTAACAGTGCATGTCAGAGCACAAGGAATTGTCTGTAGACCTCGGAGACAGGATTGTTTTGAGGCACAGATCTGGGGAAGGGTACAGAAACATTTCTGCAGCATTAAAGGTCCCAATGAGCACAGTGGCCTCCATCATCCATGAATGGAATAAGTTTGGAACCACCAAGACTCTTGCTAGAATGAGCCGCCCGGTCAAACTGAGCGATTGAGGGAGAAGGGCCTTAGTCAGGGAGGTGACCAAGAACCCAATGGTAACTCTGACAGAGCTCCAGCGTTTCTTTGTGGAGAGAGTAGAACCTTCAAGAAGAACATCCATCTCTACAGCACTCCACCAATCAGGCCTATATGGTAGAGTGGCCAGACAGAAGCCATTCCTCAGTAGAAGGCACATGACAGCCCGCCTGGAGTTTGCCACAAAGCACCCGAAGGACTCTCAGACCATGAAAAACAAAATTCTCTGGTCTGATGAAACAAAGATTGAACTCTTTGGCCTGAATGGCAAGCAACATATCTGGAGGAAACCAGGCACCGCTCATCGCCTGGCCAATACCATCCCTACAGTGAAGCATGGTGGTGGCAGCATCATACTGTGAGGATGTTTTTCAGCGGTAGGAACTGGGAGACTAGTAAGGATAGAGGGAAAGATGATTGCAGCAATGTACAGAGACATCATTGATGAAAACCTGCTACTGAGCGCTCTGGACCTAAGACTGGGGCGAAAGTTCATCTTCCAACAGGACAACGACCCTAAGCACACAGCCAAGATAACAAAGGAGTGGCTATGGGACTACTCTGTGAATGTCCTTGAGTGACCCAGCAAGATCCCAGACTTGAACCCGATTGTCCATCTCTGGAGAGATCTGAAAATGGCTGTGCACCGACGCTCCGGAACCTGATGGAGCTTGAGAGGTCCTGCAAACAAGAATATGAGAAACTACCCAAAAATAGGTGTGCCAAGCTTGTAGCATCATATGCAAAAATACTTGAGGCTGTAATTGGTGCCAAAGGTGCTTCAACAAAGTATTGAGCAAAGGATGTGAATACTTATGTACATGTGACTTTTTTGTTTTTTTATTTTTAATAAATTTGCAAAGATTTCAAACAAACTTCTTTCAGGGGTTATTGTTTGTAGAATTTTGAGGAAAAAAATCTAATTTAACCTATTTTTGAATAAGGCTGTAACATAACAAAATGTGCAAAAAGTGAATACTTTCTGGAAGCACTGTACATATCTTCATGTAAGAAGAAATTAAAAAAAATGCGCTATTGGGAAATTACAAATAAAACAGTTCAAGCAGCAATTCTCCTGTATGACATAATCACAGTTCAACAATGATATACAAAAATGGAATTGCACAAATTATTCACATAAAAAATGACATATGAAAAGACAAAAGTCCATTAATCAGTCCACCATTGATTATAATAGTGATTCTTGAATTATTGATGTTAGACACCATACACCACCTTGTGCAACAGTGCCACCACCAACAGCTGAATGACCTACTTACCAGCCCCAGTAGATCCCTCATTACAAGGGATCACTCTGTGCCTATGCCTTATAACCCAGCCTGGGCCTCCCTCCTGATAGCAAGGCTCCCTTTTGCCCGTGGCGTCACTTAGTGGGATGGATATGTGGTTTACCGAAAAGACAAAAGGCTCCACATAATATAAAATCCTTTAGGTGTTTAAGGTAAAACAATAGCGCCTTGAGTTTGGTGCACCGGCCGGCACGTAACCGAACAGACCCGTCCTTCCGGGACACGAGGGTGATGGTGACGTCAGTGCATTGTTCTTTCCTACGAGTTTCGTCACAAATGACATTGTCCAGGGGCACCAGCACTGCTGGAAAGCGGGGCTTTCCAGGCGCATAGTCTTACAAGTGTTCTATGTTCTCTCTTTTTCTCCTCACTGGCAGCCCAGGAGAAGGTGAACAGCTGCAGCACTGGTTATATGTGAGCTGCTGCAGCATGTGTGAGACTATCAGTGACAGCCTGGTCCATGCAGCTGTAGGTGATATGGTCTGGTGATAAGGTCTGGTCCTCCCATGTAAGCCTTCATCCCCATCATCATCCCCGGGCCCCCCCATCCCTTGTGCTCCCCACCTGACAAGTTCTTACGTTGGGGGATATATAATATAATTGCTGGAACTTCCTCTCCAGCACCCTCCAGGTGTCAGTAAGCAGCAGCGGTAGTCTGTGTCACTGTGACACCTGTCCCATGATCAGGAGATGGGGTCTCCTCACAAGCTGTGAGTCACAGTACACATGGGGGAGACCCCCTCCTGCTCCTCCCCCATCACAGGTCAGCTGATCTCTAGTTTCTGGCATCGGCTGGATGTGCACTTAATGAGCAGCTGTGGATTTAATGGTCGGCCAACTGCGGAGAGGCTGGGTAAACGGCACAGGCTCAAGGGACAGCTCAGCTCTGGGCCCTTCAAGGACAAGTGAGAAATGCTGGTGTGCCCTATAGCTGGTCCGGGCCTGCATGTGACAGCTATTTAAGAAAGGAAAATAACCAACCGTACACGGGCAGCAAACAAAATACAGGGGTTTTAACCGTATCCAAAAACTACAAAAACAAAAGTTAAAGTTTTGGGGAGAAATATATATATATATATATATATATATATATACACACACACACACACACACACACACACACACATAGACTTAAGCCCCATACACACGGTCGGACAATCCGCGGACCAGGTCGGTCGGATTTTGTCCGTCGTACTTTGTCCGATGTTGGTGTTGCGTACACACGGTCGGACTACGTTGTCGGAATATCCGGTCCGGAAGAACGTTGTGACGTAAGTCGTCGTCCACGAGATTACAAAAGGGAAGTTCAGCACCACGTCAGGCACCCGTTGGGCTCCTTCTGCTGATCCCGTGTTTATCTAGAGTTAGTGGAAGTTTGGTGACTTAAGATTCGCGCTTCTCAGTTTTCTGACTCAGATCGTTACTGCTCTTCAGTTTGTGCTTGTCGTGCGTATCTGTTTATTAGTGCGTGTAGTCAGTTCGCATTTGTTGGTCATTGCGGCCTATATCTTGATATAGGACGCTTTGATTTGCACTGCTTATTGTCTGCTCGTTGCTGGTATTAATTTCGTTCTTTCAGGCCTTGCTGTTTATCGGTGCTTTCTGTTTGTCCGTTCTGACCAGCCGACCTTTTGTGACCTTGTGAGCGATGTTTCCCGTGCGTACTCGTCGCCGAGTTCGTGCTGTACGCGGAATTGGTGTCGGGCTTTTAGCTTTGACCCAAGACCCGTCCATGAACAGAGTGACGAGGAGTATGTGGACCAAGAATTGGTTGCTTCAGCGTGACCAATTCTCGCACATGCCTTTGCTTCGTGAGATCCGGGAGAATAATCCTGATGATTTCAGGAACTTTCTCAGGATGACGGACCCCGATTTTCACCGTCTTTTGGCTTTGCTGACCCCCTTTATCAGCCGGCAGGATACCTGCATGAGACAAGCCATTACTCCGGAGCAGAGGCTTGTTGCCACGTTGAGGTACTTGGCGACAGGGAGAAGTCTTCAGGATTTGAAGTTCTCTTCAGGTATCTCTCCCCAGGCCCTGGGAATCATTATTCCAGAGACCTGTTCTGCCATCATTCAGGTCCTGCAGGAGGACTATATTAAGGTAACATTTCTACTTGACTATTCCCTTCTATGTATGCTCTGTTTGCTAATGTCTTCTATTTTTGACCTACTTCCCTAATTACCATGATTGCAATATGTTCTAATATGCTGTGCCCCTTTTCTCCTTCATGCATTTTTCCCTTCACTTACCTCCCCAGCATGCTCTTCTGCCCCAATAGACACCTATGGCCTAGTCACTTAATCAATGTCTTTTGTCTGCTGCATAGTATTGTTTGCCCCCAAACACCCCCTAAAATATGCACAAATGTTTGCTGTGTGGTTTACTTCATGTAGAGCCCCTTTTTTTTATTGTTTTTGGTGGGGGGGGGGGGCAAACTCATTAGGAACCCCCTCCCCCAACTGCTCTGTCAGATGGTACCAATCCTCTATCTGCTGGCTTTCCCAAGTCAATACACACTATATACCTACCTCTTTATAGTGGGCATCTTTAGGGATGAATTCTGCAAAGCATGTAGTGCAAGGGGCTGCCTCCATACTTTCCATTTCGTAATTTTTTTGTGTTCTTTCCCTCCTATTATCTTGCTTGGTAATTTCAGAATGTCACAATGTGCTTTCCTTTTTTTTGGGGGGGGGGGGGGGGGGTTTGAAATGTTAGTTTAGCTTTCCTGGGGGCTGCCAATAGTGTTAAGTACAGAGGGTCTGGCCAAACTAGCACACATTATTGAGCCATTTGCCAATCAATGAAGTGCAGAGGATTACCTGTCCAACAACCCCCCCCCCCAAAACCATAGTTATTGCCAATGGCCCATCAGAAGTGTGGGGATTGATGAGGGGTGAGTAATCTGTGAAGGGGAGCCTCTACTTTTCTGTGCAAATACTTTCCAGCCTCCAATTTTATACAATGCTCTTGTTCCAAGATGTTGATTGTCTAATCTGCTTGCAATGTTTATGTGCAAAGTGACTAATTATTTTTTCTTGTTTCACTCCACAGTTCCCTTCCACGCCACAGGAATGGCAGACTGTGGCCTCCCACTTTGCCAGCCGTTGGGACTTTCCTAACTGCGGAGGGGCAATTGATGGGAAACACGTCCGCATCGTCCCACCGCCCAACTCGGGGTCCTACTATTATAATTATAAAGGGTTTAATAGTGTAGTGATGTTGGCGGTGGTGTCGGCAACATATGAATTTATGTATGTGGACGTGGGGATGAACGGCCGGATCTCGGATGGTGGTGCCATTACGCACACGGAGTTCTACTGGCGTCTCCAAAGAGGCAGTCTGTGCTTGCCACCTCCAGAGGAGAATGCAGAAGGACTCCCCTTCGTCTTTGTCGCAGATGAAGCGTTTGCGTTGACTCCCCATGTGATGAGGCCGTTCCCGATGAGGACCCTCACCCCAGACCAGAGGGTCTTCAACTACAGGCTGTCCAGAGCCAGAAGAGTTGTGGAGAACACTTTTGGCATCCTGGCCAGCCGCTTCCGCCTGTTCTTGACGGCAATTAACTTGGCGGAATACAAACTGGACCACATAGTTCTTGCCTGTTGCATATTGCACAACTTCCTCAAAAGACATAACAGGAACTATGTGGTGCCCGTTGGCCCAGATGTGGAGGGCCCTCCAAATGCGGACCTCACAGCCCTTCAAGTGGCACGTCCAGGCTTGCCCCCTCTAAATGCCCGCGTGGTCCGCGAGCAATATATGGAGTACTTTGTGGGTAGGGGGGCCATTGCTCTGCCTGACGATGTGTGAGAGGCATTTTTTAATAAATCTGATATTTTAACCAACCTATGATTTCTTGTCATTTCAGTCTTCTTTTTAGCTTATTTTACCTTGACATTTTTTCCCTTTGCCTTCGACAGTGGGAATGCACTTTCTGGGCAAAAGGAGGTAACAGTCTCTTCTTCCCAAAAAGATTATTCTCATGTTGTGTGTTTGCTTCCTAATCTTTGGTCTAGAGAAGGTTTGTACTGCATAACTGACACCCAAAATACTCCTTTTCATCACCAGGTCTGACATGTGTGTATTCTCCAAAATGCTGTGCTCCGTGTTTTCGTACAAAGCACTGTGGGTGTCATTTACATAAGTCAAATCCGCTATGCTCTACAAGTGCATTGAAAAAGTTCCCTGGGCAAGACAATTGCAGTGCAAAGTGGATTTGCCTTTAGTAAATAACACCCATTGCCCCCCATATCCTTTACATTTTACATACATAATGCATTGTGTTTTTTAAATAAGGAAGCCACACATTTAGAAAAATAAAAAAGTTTACTAGGAAAACATTCACAAGTGCGTTTACAATCTTCACGCCAAAACTGACAACATCTTGGTTATTTACAACATTGTTTACAAACATTCCGCAATTGGTAAAACCAGGCATGGAGCAAAACAGAACCTATGAACTAGGAAAGTTCAACTTTGTAAAGTGAAGACAAGATCAGACATGACTATATGTTCAAAGTGTGTTTGATCTTGCCTTCATCACATGGGGGGGTCACCCCCGGAAAGTGGAAATTTAGAACATGCACACAATTTGGGTCTGAAAATGGTCATTAGATGGTAAAACACATGCCTAGAAGCTTCAAAAGTGCCATTTTCCATCATGGGGATGAATGGACGTTTTTTGGGGGTGCAACCCATTCACCACAACCACTTTCGTAGTTCGTAAAGTGGTTGCACCCCAAAAAAACGTTGCCATTCATCCACCATGATGGGAGCTAGCACATGTGGACACAATGTGTGCATGTTCCAAATTTCACACAGTTTTTAAGTTGCAAATGTGTTCAGAAGCTGGCACAAATGTGTGTTAATTACTTGGTGCGTTTTCATATTTTTCCTAAAACATCAATGATGTTCTTCAATTTTTGTTGAACATCATTGATGTTTTGCTTTATGTAATCTAGATCTCTATTGCAGACCATTATCTCCCCGATGAGTACGTGGGCACTCTCTGTGGTAAAGTGCGATTTTTCTTCCTCAACATCCCCGTCACCTAAAAACAACAAACAAACAAAAATGGGGTGTTGGAAATGAGGCAGCCATACATGGATTAGCTTACCAGTAGCTGGGTTCTCCCACACTCACCTGTTGTGGTGACAATTTCTCCAAGTTCGATGATCTCTTCCTCCTCCTCCTCCTCCTCCTCCTCTGCTTCTGCTCTTTCCCCTTTTTTGGGAGGTGTTGGTTTGGGGGTTTCCGCAGACGGCCCAAGTTTTCGCTCCCCTATGAGAATGTACAAAAGGAAGATTTAGCAAGACTATCTATTGAGGGCAGAAATAGGAAATGACAAACATTGCTTGAAAGTGACGGACACTATTTTAGTTTGGCCAGTTACAAATGCCAACAACATGAATGTAGTCACTTTGTAAAGGTGCTAAACTGACTAGCTTTTTGGTAGAAGTTTGTGTGATGGAGACACCCCTCTAGTATCCACTGGAGCACATGTGTGGAAAAGCCTAATAAAAAGGGGGTTTGGGTGTCCCAGCACTAGTGCTCTAGAGTCCAGATGGGTAAACAGCTACTGGGTGACCTCTCCTTTACATTGAATAAATTGGCTTTACATTCTTGATGACATTTCTTGTGAGAACAAACTTCCTTTCCCCAAAAAAAACACCAAACCACGTATTATAAGTGGCCGAACGTTCGAGGTTGCGTACGATCGAATGGACACACACACGACCATGACAGTGGCAGAAAGATCGAGGCTGAGTACGATCGAATGCGCAGACGAACATGAAAGTGGCCATTTTGGAATGTACAACTTTGTAAAAATCAAACCACATGGAGCAGTATGCAAGCAAGAAATCAAACACAAAACACAACTACTTACTTTTTTGAAGAATTCGCTTGATCTTTCTGTACTGATCGGCCTCCCTCAGTTTCAGGTCTGACCAGCGTTTCCTCAGTTGCTCCTTGGATCGTTGTACCCCAAAATTATTGTACAGCCTTCTCACAACTTTAGACATGATCTTGGCCTTGCGGACATTGGGGTTGAGGTAAGGCCCATACTTCCCATCATAGTCGCTCCTCTTTAATATGTCCACCATCTCCAACATTTCTCCAAATGACATATTTGAGGCCTTGAATTTCAGGCTCCGGGATCGGGACGTTTCTGCCTCCGGACTTTCCTCGTCCTCCTCCTCGTTGGGGGGATATTTGGGGCGCACCTGCTGTGTCCCCGCCATGTGCTCTCCCCACTGCGCCGTAAAGAGAAGGGGTGGGGAATAGACGAGAAAGATCGTCAGGGGCGGGCGGAGTTTGACGCATGCGCACTGTATATAAAACGTCACACGCCTGTGTCGTAGCCACGATCTGGGAGACGAGGGGAGAGAAAGCTCACGCACGAGACGATCGCTAGAAACGAAGGTACAATTTGACGTTGGTACATAACTAGCCTAGACTGATTAGAACTTGAGGCTTCTTTATGGAGAAGATTAGGAGAGTTTAGGCTGACATTATTTATATTGTTTGGTGTGGCGTTGTGTCTTGCAGAGGTGATGGAGGCCTTCTACAACGTGAGCTTTCTACCCCTCTTCATTGATAAATACCGGCAATTCCCCCTCTTATGGCAGGCGAAACACAGGGATTATAGCAACAGACCAAAGAGGTACGCAGCCCTGCTGAAACTTGTGGCATTTGTAAAGCCTACCCTGCCCACGGCAACCGTGGCAAACTTAAAAGTGAAGATCAACAACATGAAGAGTACCTATTTCCGGGAGCGCAATAAGGTCCGGAAGTCCCTAGCATCTGGAGCTGCAGCAGCTGATGTCCATGTCCCCACGCTCTGGTACTATGAGAGGCTCCACTTTCTCAAAGACCAGGCTACTGTCAGGAAGTCACTCTCGACTCTTCCTTGCACGCGTCCTTCCACGCACGCCACCCCTGATGAGGCTTCCGAGGACCAACCTGGGCCTTCCAGTATGGAATATGTGCAGGAGCCCAGCTTGTTCCAGGTATAGTCGTTTTGTAACCAGTTTGGGGAATAATGAATGATGTTCAGTTAATTCAGGATCCCCAATTGCTTAGTTCCTAACGTGATTGACATATCAACAGACAGTGGTGTTGGAGACATTTTTGGGAAGAATCTAAACTGCAGGGCAGAGAATTGTATGGTTTTCTATTTGTAAACATTTTGCAACAGTCACTAGATGAGAATTGTGTGTGTTTGATGAACAAATAACTGAAACTATGTCCCTTTTTCATACACAGGAAGACCTCAGCCAGGAGGTGGCTGTGGAAGGTGGCAGTCAGGAGGAGGCAGGGGGTAGTGGCAGCCAAGAGGGGGGTAGGCGTAGGAGCCTGACTGTCTCCCAAGTCTCTCCCCTCCGCCTTCCCTACAGAAGGGCGAAAAACATGGGGGAGGTGGGAGAGTCAGCGCTCCAGCTGATCAGAGATGCCTCAGCCTCCCTCTATGCCACACCCACCTACGAGGAGGCCTTTGCCTCCTTGGTTGGCAGTAAATTTACGGGTATGGAGGCGGGGCAACGCAGCATGTGTGAGGAGGTCATCCTCAAAATACTAAATGAGGGGATGGCTGGGGAGATGACTCCCCTCACACATGTTTGCGAGAGTGACCTTGCTCCGCCTCCTCCTCCTCCTTCTGCCACCCCACCAGCACCAGCACCACGGCGTGGAAGGAAGCGTACAAGGAAGACAAGAGAGTGATGACCTTGATTCAGTCTGGTCTGAGAGAAGATGGAGCCTCTCGAAGGACCAGAGCCTGGGGACCTAGATGGCATCTGCTGCAGTTCCGGATGTTTTGGACTTCAGGACCAGATTGCGCTCCCTTATTATTTAGATAGGTACTCTTCATGCCCCCAATTGTTTAAGCCTGTAAAATGATGGTTGCCATGGGTGTCCAAGGCTTTGCAAATTCCCCAAGTTTCACCATGGCTGCGTTCCTCTTTGGTTTGTTGCTGAGACCTAAATAAATGTTTTTTGGATTTGAAATAATCATTGACTATTGTGTTTTACTTTTCTACAATGACAGTTTTTCTTTGAGTAGGCAGGTACATTTCAGTAATCCTAAAGTAGAATTAACAAGGGGCACCAACAACCAACAAACTCCTAGTAAATTTAAGCAAGAAATACAAATGTTAATAATGTGGTTTTGCTAAGTTGAGACATACAACCCCCCTCCAAAAAACAAACAAATTCTCCTTCAAATATGTATTCCCCAAAAAAAAAAAAATAAATAAATAAATCATGGTAAAAAAATAACAAAGATTGTTTTACGATCTGAGTAAAAATAAACATGTAGTGTATAAATGCTGCAAAGTAATAAAGAAGTAAGTTTGTGAGAAGTGCGGGTGAATAGGAGCAGCTAAAACATGTCATTCTTGTTGCATTGTAAAGAAAAAGAGAATGCGCTGCATTAAAGACATTTTAACATTGCAGCGTGACGAATGTGCTGTGTCGATTAGGAAAGGTAGTTTTACCTGACCGAGCGCTTCCGTCACGGAATTTCTTCTGAGCATGCGTAGCACTTTGTCCGTCGGACAACCGTACACACGATCGGATTTGGTGTGATCAGACCGTGTTGACGGCAAAGATTTCCAGCAGGAGATAAGACTTTGTCCGTCGGTCAAACCGACGAACACTGTCCGGTGGTGCATACACACGGTCTGATTTTTCAACAACCTTGTCCGATCGGACAGAATCCATGAAAAAGTCCGACCGTGTGTATGGGGCTTTACACTATACTGTTCATATCACACTTCATTCCAGACAAAATCTTTCAGCTTTTTTTTGTTCTTACCATGATAATCATAAAAAAATTATATGCAAAACCAATATACTGCATGTGAGGTCATATATGTAATTGAAAAGAGAGATGATTGCTATTCAATAGACATGCAGATTCTTCTGAAAAATTACCATCTGCATACAAATGCAATAAATGCGTGCTGTATACAGGGAAAGAGTCTCATACAAGTGTTGAGTGTAGAACATAACATTGCCCCTCTGGAATATTTTTTGCATTCTTTATTCCTGCATTCATCTTAGTTTTCACATTTATAAAAGGGTTTTCAGAAATTTTCTGGATGTTAAATCTTCAGTGTTTTATACATGTTTAAAACTAAGATTTAGTGGGTCATAAATATAAACATTTTACCACTGGTGAGCCAGTGGTTTCTGCTGCTGTCTCTGAGCCTGTGAGAAGAGAGAGAGAGACCAGCACCACTGCAGATGGGAACAGAACTGTATTGAGATAGGATTCAATTAAGTATAAAGGGAAGTGGGAAGGGAGGGGGGGGGGGGGTGATAAAACTAGTGGGACATTTTTTACCCCTAATGCAGGAAATACATTAAGGTGAAACAAAACATAGTACCTTTTAGAACCAGTTTAGTGCAGTTGATTTTCTTCATTCTACCCAACTTTCCGAAATGAGAATGAGAGACCCCTTCTATTTAAAAAAGTAAGAATCAGCAAATTAACAAAAATAACATTTTGGAAAATTGATCTTTAAAATCAGCCTTATATTAAAGCCTAAGAAAACCTACATAAAAATACAAAATAATCACAAGGGACACTACTTTCAGTGTGATGTGTCCCTTGTGCTTGTGTCTTCTAGTTAAGTAGATATTTTCCTCCTTGAATGGCTTCCCACCCCCCTGCTGTAATCTTCTGGTGCAACAGGGGTTAAAAGAACTAAGAAGATGCCACAGCCTTTCATCAAGAGCACCCGAATATAACTGCCCTTTCTGCCCAGCTCCTTTATTCATAAAAGCCATTACTACAGCTTCTATGACTGAAACTATATCTATGGATAGAGAACAGGCAAGTGATTGAAAGGTCCACCCCTCCATTCATAGATCACGTTGCGCTGGTGAATACAAATGCAGTGAAGCATCCCTTTTACACAAGTACAAGGGCATACAGTAATTTACTTCTGTGACAGTCTCCCCCTCCCCCCACCTGCGGCTTTACAGCTATGGGAAAATTCGTTTTTATTTACGCTAGCCATATTTTATGCAGTTCTACATTCGTGTGCACTAGGCCCTAATCAGAACCTATGCCTATTCACAGTATAGAACGCTAATCTCAAAATACTAATTATTGTGCCACATCTGGCAGTCTCACAGACACACAAAAACATCAGCACAAAGGATCATTATTAAAAAAATAAACTGTCATTACATGAACTTTACAGTTATGTTACAGAAGAACAAACTTTTTTAATCGCCACTGTTGAGACAAGAACATTTTGGTCAGGACTATGTACCATTTTTTTTATCCATTTATATTGAATAAATGTGTGTTGGTAATGCACTAGATGCCTGCGCCTTCTTGTTTGTTTGTCTTCTTAGTAAAACAGACAACATAGCTCAGAGGATGCAGCAGTCAGGTTGTGAGAGGGAGAGTGGGAAGGAAGTACTGAAAAGGGGAAATAGAAACAGAGGGAGAAAAGGGGGGAGAAAGAAAGAAAGAGAAGAGAAGAGGGAGGAGGATAGATAGAAGAAAGATGGAGGGGAGAGAGGTGGGAGGGAGGAGAGAAGTGGAAAGAGAGGGAGGGAAGAGAGAAAGAGGATACAGAATTTGTTGGGATTTTTACATCATTTACACTAAACTCTCACCAATTATGGACTCCCACAGAGACCAGGCTAATCTCATCTCAAGCTTAATGCATTAAAATTGGTCTCCCCCAGGCTCAGGCAATACACGCTGCAAGTTTACAAACTGCCCCCTACGCAACCCCCTTCATTCCTAGCTGGGAGACAGTCACGGAATCAGGAGCATCTACTCCTAGGCCACAAACAGTTCTCCTGGCCATGGACTTTACTGGATGGCAGGGGTGGCCCATCCATTAAGGGCGCACGGGCACCGCCCCCCTATCCATGCCATTGCCCCCATATCCATGGGTCGGGCCCCTTGCGGGATGCCAGATGCATGATCTACAATGGCGGTGATGTTTTTTTGAAGCACTGATTAGAGCCAGAGGCTCTAATAAGATTCAAAATGGGGTGGGCTCAGAGTGCAGATAATGCGCTCAGAGCCCACCCAGGTGTGTTACAATAGCGAATGAATATTCACTATTGTAACACTGATCCTGCTTGCGACCAATCTGGAAGTGGGTCTGAGACCTGTCACCCGATTGGCTGAAAGGCCAGGCGATCCTATTGGACGCCTACCGGGAGGGGAGGAGATGCATGGCTGATAGAGGAAAGGACACAGGAGCCGCTGCCCGATGCCTGCTGCCCTAAGCCTGATGCCTGCTGCCTAGGTGGGGTAAGTGCCGGACCGACTGGCAGACAGCGAGTGGGGGGGTTGAGGTGCAGCCAGACCTCCAAAAAAAAAAAAACACCAGCCGCCACTGCCAGTCCAACTGGCTGCAGCTGCCCCTTTCATTAGCCCTCCTGGCTACTTTCCACAGTCCTCCCTGGCTGTCACACTCACCAGCCACCCGGCTGACTTCTTCTGGAGATCTCCTGGACATGCTAGCTGGCTTCTGCTGTCCTCACTCTTGCTCCCGTGCCTTTGGACAGGACACCGCCTGTATGTTGTAAGAGGATCCCTCCAGCACAAGCCCCAGGCCCGAGGCCCCCCCCCCCCCCCCCACAGACTAGGGGACTACCCTCAAGGACCTCCAACAATCTCCTTAGCACTCCATCTCCAGCTTTCACTCAAACTGCACACTGTCCCTGTTGGCCTGACTCTGTGTATTTAGGAGTCTGCTGAGTCATCCAGCCTCCCTGTGTCACTCACCTTAACCCAGATTTAACACAAGCTTGGCTGCCAGCCAAGAAAAACAACTTACCTACACTACAAAAAAACCTATGTACACTATTTAGCAATCTACACTAGAGGGTGCTACATAACATTTTACAGTTATTATTTCAACAGGAGAGGAATCTTCTAATTGGTATCCCTATTTCACAGTCAACAGTCTGAAAGGAGATTTCCTCCTCAAAGGGACCTGTCTTTTATTTCAGAGGTTTTATCCATTCCCAGTTGTAATCAGAACTAAAACAATCTTGGTTTTCATAAACCCAAATGTAATCAAATTGTAGGGTCCATGTGGACTGAAAAGGATTGAAGGAACTATTTTATAACAGAAATTCAATTCTTTGTGCTGCTGTCTCCTAGAAAATGCTAATTTACTGGTTGCTATGCTTATCCTTCCAACACATTCTTATTGATTACCAAGTACCTGTATTAGCCCTACATGACAGCAATACGTTAAATTGTTAGCTTTTATTTTGGAGTAACGTCAAGCATTGGTATAACAGTGTAGTGTGTTGGCTCGGTTTATAGGAAATATTAATAAATATAATTATCTCCCCATAAGACGTCAAGTATTTTACAAATTATAAAACAAGTCAGAACTTTTAAGGCAGGAGCCAGCAGCACAGTATTAAAACATAATGAGCTCAGCAGTGATCGATGAGATGTAGGAGTCAGTTTTTAATGTTTGGTAATCAAATGCTTATATAAACAGATAAGTCAACGAGTGAAAATATTCTTGAAGCTGCATTTTGGATCATGCAGAGCGGAGGGTCCCAGAGGTAGACGCTGTGTTATGGAGTTGCAGGTCTGCAGCAGCCTCCTTTTATTCAGCTGCAGTAAACAAAGTCTTTTTTATTTTTTTATGAGCTTCTAAAATATACTATTTTTACAGACTTCATAGTATCTGTAAAAAATTAGTATATATGTTTCCATTATTGCAGCCTGAGCTGAGAATGTTTTAATTTGAATCTTTTTATTGGTTTTTGAGATACACATATAGTGCAAGAACAACAACAAATAAGTGTACAGACACTAAACTGTCGGGAAAATATCAAGGAATAACTGTACTGTGTGCCATACAGAAACAAAAAAACATAGCAGTATAACCAATAATTAGGCTTTATGTACACTCGCCTACACTGGCAGCTCTTAAACTTGAGTTTAGGTGCTTTCTGCGTTTTTTTGCCAAAGCTCCTGAACTCCACTTCATAAAAGCCTAGGGGTTGATTTACTAAAACTATAGAGTGCAAAATCTGGTGCAGCTCTGCATGGTAGCCAATCAGCTTTAACTCCAGCTTGTTCAATTAAGCATTGACAATAAAACCTCCAAGCTGATTGGTTTCTTTGCAGAGATGCACCAGATGTTGCACTCTCAAGTTTTAGTAAGTCAACCCTTATGCCGCGTACACACGAGAGAACTTTTCGACAGCAAAGGTCCGACGGAACGAATCCGTCGGACAATTCAATCGTGTGTGGGCTCCATCGGACTTTTGCTGTCGAAAAATCTGACAGACTGTAGAAACAGAACATGTCTTAAATTTTCCCGTCGGAACTCCGCTGGACCCAGTTCCTACTGAAAGAAACACTCAACTGTGTGCTAGTCCGACGGACAAACAACGATGCTAGGGCAGCTATTGGCTACTGGCTACGAACTTCCTTATTCTAGTCCAGTCGTACGTCATCACGTTCAAATCCGTCAGAATTTAGTGTGATTGTGTGTGGCCAAGTCCTTTCATTCGCAAAGTCAGTCAGAACTCCGTCGAAAGTCTGTCGGAAAGACCGTCAGACCTAGTCCATTGAAAAGTCCGCTCGTGTGTACGCGGCATTAGCCTTTTAGCAGAGTTTAGCAGCTGCCGCATTTAGGTGAGCTTCAACCTCCTTCTCCTGAACATGGAAGAATCACATTCAGGATAGTTAACCAAGTTAAAACCAACGGTGAGTCATCATAAAAGATTAAGTATGATATAATATACATATAAATCACCAGTGCTTTTACACTGGAGTGGTGCGCTTGCAGGATGTTAGAAAAAGTCCTGAAAGCAGCATCTTTGAAGCGGTTTAGGAGCTCCTCCACCACCCCTGCCTATTGAAATGAATGGGCAGTGCTGCCGAAGTACCTACAAAGCACTTTGGCAGAGGAAGAAAGCCATAAGAAGTCCCGTTTGCAGTTTGCAAGAAGCCATGTGGGGGACACAGCAAACATGGAAGAAGGTGCTCTGGTCAGATGAGACCAAAATTGAACTTTTTGGCCTAAAAGCAAAACGCTATGTGTGGCAGAAAACGAACACTGCACATCACCCTTAACTCACCACCCCCACCGTGAAACATGGTGGTGAAAGCATGCTGCCACCACCATGTTGTGGGGATGCTTTTCTTCAGCAGGGACAGGGAAGCTGGTGGATAGCAGAGTTCATGGGAAGATGGATGGAGCCAAATACAGGGCAATCTTAAAAGAAAACCTGTTAGAGTCTGCAAAAGACTTGAGACTGGAGAGGGGGTTCGCCTTCCAGCAGGACATTGACCCTAAACATACAGCCAGAGCTACAATGGAATGGTTTTGATTCATGTGTTATGCCGCGTACACACGAGCAGGATTTCCGTCCGAAAAATCTTGGATGGTTTTTCCGACGGAATTCCGCTCAAGCTTGTCTTGCATACACACGGTTCTCTGAACTTTTGACTGTCAAGAACGCAGTGACGTACAACACTACGAAGAGCCTAGAAAAGGAAGTTCAATGCTTGCGAGCATGCACAAAATTGTTTTAGAGCATGCATGATTTTTTGCGTGTCCGAATTGCATACAGACCATCGCATTTTCGGATAGGAACTTTTCCCAATCGAAAATAGAGAACCTACTCTCAATCCTTTGCTGGCTGGAATTCCGGCAGCAAAAGACAGATGGAGCATACACATGGTTGCATTTTCCGACCAAAAGCTCACATCGGTTATTTGCCTTCGGCATTCTGATCGTGTGTATGTGCCATTAGAATGGCCCAGTCAAAGCCCATACCTAAATCCAATTGAGAATCTGTGGCAAGACTTGAAAAGTGCTGCTCACAGACGCTCTCCATCCAATCTGACAGAGCTTGAGCTATAGAAAGGGAAATAAATTTCATTCTCTAGATGTGCAAAGCTGGTAGAGACAGACACAAAGTGACTTGCAGTACTTGTAGCGAAAGGTGGTTCTACAAAGTATTGACTCAAGGGGGCTGATTACAAATGCACACCACACTTTTCACATATTTATTTGTAAAAAAATTTGAAAAGCATTTATAATTTTTCTTCCACTTCAGAATTATGTGTTGGTCTATCACATAAAATCCCAATCAAATACATTAACGTTTTTGGTTGTAACATGACAAAATGAGGAACAAATTTAAAGCGTTCTACCCAGAAATGGAATGTCTGCGGATCGGATTCCTCCCCCCCTCCGAGGCCAGGGGGGAGAGGATACCTGACAAATCCAGGTATCTGCTCCCACTTCTGGGGAACGATCGCCGCAATGTCTGGCCCCTCCTCCTTCCCCCTGCTGCATTCTGGGAGACACAAAGGTCCCAGAAGGCAACAGGGACCATTCAATAATCGCAGCGCGACTTGCACATGTGCAGTAGGAAACAGGCTGTGAAGCCATAAGGCTTCACTTCCTGTTTTCCTTAGTAAGGATGCCAGCGCCTGCACCTGGAGATATCAGGTAAAAAAAAATCTATTTTAAAACATATATCCCTGGTTTAGAAGGGTGAATATAAAAGGTTTACTTTGTAAATTGAAAAGTTGTAGGATTCTATCCATCGCTGTGGCAGGTCCACTTTGTTGTTTTATTTGTCTCTTTTCAGCAAATAAAAGACTTGAAGAGTTCTATAGAGCCAGCGTAGACTGATATTTTCTGAGTGTATCATTTAGCTTTCACATTACTGGATAAATAGCATTTTTTTCATTAGTTACAATATAGGTCGATGCAAGAAGAGAAGATCCGTGGGCTGATGGTTTGTGGGTGTTTTAATTGTAATGTACGTGTCCAGTTTGATCATGAATCTTCAGAATCAAGTGCACAGAATGCAGTGTTTCAAGCTCTAAATGATGGCTCTTGTTTCTATCACAGTTTCTTACATTAATTCACCTTGCCTGAGGAATTTAGGGCACTTGAAAAACAAATTAGACTTTAGACAAAACACATCTAACCATAAATGTACTGCGTTACCTAACATATTTGGCTATCAAGATTGTATGAGTGTAAGTAGATACAGATTGTGCTAAGAGGTTTTTGTTCAACTGCATCAAATTTTCCATTTGTTGAGTACCAGAGTGGGTATGTTTTGTAACCTTGGAAGTAATAAAAAAAAAAAACCTTTTTTACATTTTTTAATTAAATGATTAGTACAAGATGCACTGGTGGGTATTTTGTTGTATTTTCCTAAGCAGGTAAAATGTATGAACAACCAGTATTCCCAATAAAGCCCAATTATACCAGCACATTGTACAGAAGTATGTTGGAAATGTTGTGGAGCCTTTTGGTGTTTTCCACTACAGGGGGTCATTCAAGATGCATATGAACATGGAAAAAAATAAAATCTAAACATACATGAATTAACGTGTGCTGGTATGTATGAACACTCAAATTCAGAAATTATATAATTAATTACTGCTAAAATTAAAATAAAGCCTATCTGAATGGCAATTTGTTTTCTCAAGCACTGTGTATAACTATTTGCCTTTTTTTTAACCACTTGCTGACCAGCCAACAGTAATTTTATTGCTGGCTAGTGGCTTCAGCAGGCGACGTACCTGTATGTCACCCCACTCATGCGCACTGACACACTCCTCTTCGAGCACTGTGTTTACAGTGAAATGTGGTGCTCGTTATAGGGCCTCTGTGAGTGGCCCAGATAGCATGTGATCGCTGTGACATGACATCATTGTTTACTACTGCATGTGATGTGTGATTGGTCACCAGTAATCACATGGTACCTGGGCCACAACATCACAATAGTACACAATGAGTCATAATGAAAGCCATTCATAACAGTTCAAACGATTGCTGTTACAGTGATCATCACTGTAACAAGAAATCACAATGTAAAATAAAAATACCAGATCCCCCTCCCCCAGAGTAGTATACAGTGTTAAACAAAATTAAATAAAAACTGTCACCAGTGACCACCACACATAGTTACATAGTTAGCTAGGCTGAAAAAAGACACAAGTCCATCCAGTTCAACCATAAAAAAAAAAAATAATAAATAAAAATAAAAAATATTGTACAATCCAATATACCCCATTCTATACCCACAGTTGATCCAGAGGAAGGCAAAAAAAAAAAAAAAAACCAGCAGAGCATGCTCCAATATGCTACAGCAGGGGCAAAAAATCCCTTCCTGATCCCCCAAGAGGCAATCGGATTTTCCCTGGATCAACTCTACCTATAAATGTTATAAATGTTAGTACCCAGTTATATTATGTACATTTAGGAAAGAATCCAGGCCTTTCTTAAAGCAATCTACTGAGTTAGCCAGAACCAACTCTGGAGGGAGTCTATTCCACATTTTCACAGCTCTTACTGTGAAGAAACCTTTCCGTATTTGGAGATGAAATCTCTTTTCCTCTAGACGTAAAGAGTGCCCCTTGTCCTCTGTGTTGACCGTAAAGTGAATAACTCAACACCAAGTTCACTATATGGACCCCTTATATATTTGAACATGTTGATCATATCCCCCCTTATTCTCCTCTTCTCAAGAGTGAATAAATTCAGTTCCTCTAATCTTTCCTCATAGCTGAGTTCCTCCATTCCTCTTATCAGTTTGGTTGCTCTTCTCTGCACTTTCTCCAGTTCCCCGATATCCTTTTTGAGAACTGGTG
This sequence comes from Lithobates sylvaticus, assembly GCA_028564925.1. Taxonomy (NCBI): domain Eukaryota; kingdom Metazoa; phylum Chordata; class Amphibia; order Anura; family Ranidae; genus Lithobates; species Lithobates sylvaticus. The sequence continues at coordinate 211,241,132 of CM053032.1, forward strand.
CCCAAAACTGAACTGCATATTCCAGATGAGGTCTTACTAATGATTTGTACAGGGGCAAAATTATCTCTCTCTCTCTGGAGTCCATACCTCTCTTAATACAAGAAAGTACTTTGCTTGCTTTGGCAGCTTGATAATATTTATAATCTCTGTTCTAAGTGCAGTGACACTTGCACATAGAGGGCTGGCCTCTACTGGTCCTCCTTACATAAGCCCACTGAAGTGACTAGCCTCAAGTGATGCACAGTAATTAAATACATCCTCCTACATATAGGTGTGCATAGCCTATTGCATTAGGGTGTGTACTCCCAAAGCTCAAACACACACTACTGACCGCTCACTGTGTTCATTCAGAAAGGAAAGGGGTCAGTAAATTACATATTTACTGGCCCCTTCCCCCATTCATCCTAAAACATCCCTGCAGCAACAGCCGTCGGGAGAGGAGAGGAGAGGAGGGAAGCCAGCAGTGCGGGGGGCAAGGGAGGGGGAGCTAGGGCAGTAGGGGGAATCTATGCTGCACAGGGTAATTCGGGTGTGCCTGGGCACACCTGGCACACCCTGTGCGCACGCCTATGCTCCTACAGAAGCTGTACAGGTATATCTGCGGCCCTCACTCCTCCACTGCTTTCCAGGGGACAGTTTACAGTGGGAAAATAATTATTTATAATTCTGCAGATTTTGTAAGTTTGCCCACTTACAAAGAAATGAAGAGTCTATAATTTTATCATACATGTATGTTAAATGATATAGACAGAATATCAACCAAAAAAACTGAGAAAACCCATGATACAGATGTTATAAATTGAGTTGCAGTTCAGCGAGTAAAATAAGTATTTGATCTCTAAGCAAAACATGACTTAGTACTTGGTGGAAAAACACTTGTTGACTAATCACAGAGGTAAGAATTTTTTGCAGTTGGTTACCAGGTTTGCACACATCTCAGGAGGGATTTTGGTCCATTCTTCTTTACAGATCTTCTGGAAATCCTTAAAGTGATTGTAAAGGTAAATAATAATAATAATAATAAAAAAAAATAACAAACATATCATATTTACCTCAACCATGCAGCTCGTTTTGCACAGAGTGGTCCCGATCCTGGTCTTCTGGGGTTCCCCGGAGGCTCTCGCGGCTCCTCCCCACATCTGATAACCCCCTCGGAGAAGCATTTCCCCGAGGGGGTTACCTTGCGGGCACGCTCCAGAGTCCAGTTTTCGGCGTCCATAGCAGCCGAATGCAGGACTCGGCCCCACACCCCGGCATTCACATCATTGGATTTGATTGACAGCAGCGGGAGCCAATGGCTGCGCTGCTATCAATCTATCCAATAAAGAGCTGAGAACCCCCGGGCAGAGAAAGAGCGCGCCCCCACCGGGTCAAGTTCGAGGGTTCAGGTAAGTAAAATGGGGGGGCTGGGGGGCCGGTCACTGACAGGTGTTTTCTTTCACCTTAATGCATAGGATGCATTAAGGTGGAAAGACATTAAGGTTTACAACCCCTTTAAGGTTTCTTAGCTCTATTCATAGATCATGTTTTGTTCATTAAAGCTGTAGCAACAACTTCTCTGAATGATGAAGCTGGGCAAAAAAGCACAATAGTCTCCCTGACAATATCTTAATTAATTTATGTATACATGCACACACATTTTTATGACATGCATTCATAAAATAGAGATCTGCTATTTTTATATGACATACTGTATAGTCATAAAATAGAATATCTTCTATTTGTAGGTGGCATTAATTTGAATCCAGACATATTATAAAAGGAACTAACCTTCAAAGTAAAATAAAAGCGAGTGAATCTTCTAAATATAGCTGCATTTATTCTCCATAAATGCATTGCACTGTTCCGGAAGGTATATTTTCCCTCACTGCCTTTATATAAGATCAAAAGTCTCCATAATATACCTATTAGAGGAAAGCAATTAGAATGTGCTGCTTCCACTGACTCCTTACACATGTGGCTCACATGCCAGCTGCTTAGTAGGGCAAAGTACACGGAGACGGTTCAGCCGCACAGTGAGTGAGAGTTTTAAAAGGTTAAACCCTCTGGAGATATGTGAACATTAGAATGAACACTCCTGGTATCTTCCTGCCATGAATAGATCTATAATGAAGTGGAACTTGTCTCATATTGCTTAGTTTTACATATTATTAAAAGGGAACGAATATTTGCTGGCTAGTCTAATGAATCTAATCAATTTGTAAAACAGCCTTTCCATTATACTATATTATGTAGTCCTTTAACCACTGCACTCCCGGAAGGATTTACCCCCTTAATGACCAGGCCATTTTTTGCAATACGGCACTGCATTATGTTTAGCCTGACAATTACGCAGACGTGCGACGCTGTACCCAAATACAATTGATTTCCTATTTTTCTCACAAATAGAGCTTTCTTTTGGTGGTATTTGATCACCTCTGTGGCTTTTATATTTTTTGCGTTATAAACAAAAAAGACCGTCATTATTGAAAAAAAAAAAACTCTACTTTTTGCTATAATACATATCCAATAAAAAAAATTAAAAATAAAATAATGTTTTAATCAGCTTAGGCCAATATATAGTCTACATATTTTTGGTAAAAAAAATCCCAATAAGCGTTTATTGATTGGTTTGCGCACAAGTTATAGCGTCTACAAAATAGGGGAAAGATTTAGGGACTTTTAATTTTTTTTATTGTTTTTACTAGTAATGGTGGGGATCAGTGATTTTTAGCTGGACTGTGACATGTTTTGGTGACCAGTGACACCAATACAATGATCAGTGCTAAAAAATAGGGAAGGGGTTAACACTAGCGGTGATCAAAGGGTTAAGTGTTCCCTAGGGAGGTGCTTTCTAACTGTCAGGGGGAGGGACTGACTGGGAGTAGAGAGAGATCACTGTTCCTGATCACTAGGAACAGCAGATCTCTCTCCCCTGTCAGAACGGGTATCTGCCTTGTTTACATAGGCAGATCCCCATTCTGCCTATGTGAGGAGCGATCGTGGGTGGCCGGTGGACATGGTGGATGCCGAGCGACGTTTCGCGCAATAGAGCTGCCCTGTTGCAGTATATGTGTGGTGGGCGGTCTGGTTAAAACTTATTTCTACATTTCCAGTCAAATTTGAGAAAATTCCACTAAATGTTTGTTATGTGTTCCCATTCACGTGGCATACTTAAAAAAAAAAAATGTTATTAAATATTTCTTAACCACTTCAGCCCCGGACCATTTGGCAGCCAAAGGACCAGAGGTCTTTTTTCAATTTCGCACTGCACTACTTTAACTGGTAATTGCGCGGTCATGCAAATTTGTAACCAAACGAAATTTGCGTCCTTTTCTTCCCACAAATAGAGCTTTCTTTTGATGGTATTTGATTGCCTCTGTGATTTTTATTTTTTGCGATATAAACGGAAAAAAAAAAAGCGAAAATTTTGAAAAAAAAAGAGATTTTCTACTTTTTGTTATAAAAAAAATCTAATAAACTCAATTTTAGTCAAACATTTGGGCCAAAATGTATTCAGCCACATGTCTTTAGTAAAAAAAAATGCCAATAAGCGTATATTTATTGGTTTGCGCAAAAGTTATAGCGTCTACAAACTAGAGTACATTTTCTGGAATTTACACCGCTTTTAATTTATGACTGCCTATTTCATTTCTTGAGGTGCTAAAATGGCAGAGAAGTACAAAACCCCCCCAAATGACCCCATTTTGGAAAGTAGACACCCCAAGCTATTTGCTGAGAGGCATGTTGAGCCCATTGAATATTTTTTTTTTTAGTCCCAAGTGATTGAATAAAGACAAAAATAAAAAAGATTTTTTTTTTTTTTCAAAAAGTTGTCACTAAATGATATATTGCTCACACATGCCATAGTTATATGTGGAATTGCACCCCAAAATACATTTTGCTGCTTCTCCTGAGTATGGGGATACCACATGTGTGGGACTTTTTGGGAGCCTAGCCGCGTACGGGGCCCCGAAACCCAAGCACCGCCTTCAGGATTTCTAAGGGTGCAAATTTTTGATTTCACTCCTCACTACCTATCACCGTTTCGAAGGCCATAAAATGCCAAAATAGCACAAAACCCCCCAAATGACCCCATTTTGGAAAGTAGACACCCCAAGCTATTTGTTGAGAGGCATGGTGAGTATTTTACAGCTCTCATTTGTTTTTGAAAATGAAGAAAGTAAAGAAAAAAATTTTTTTTTTTATTTTTTTCAATTTTCAAAACTTTGTGACAAAAAGCGAGATCTGCAAAATACTCACCATACCTCTCAGCAAATAGCTTGGGGTGTCTACTTTCCAAAATGGGGTCATTTTGGGGGGTTTTATGCCATCTGGGCATTCCATGGCCTCCGCAACTGTGATTGGCAGTGAGAAGTGAAATAAAAAAATTACACCCTTAGAAAGCCTGAAGGCGGTGATTGGTTTTTGGGGTTCCGTACGCAGCTAGGCTCCCAAAAAGTCCCACACATGTGGTATCCCCGTACTCAGGAGAAGCAACAGAATGTATTTTGGGGTGTATTTCCACATATGCCCATGACATGTTTGAGCAATATATCATTTAGTGACAACTTTTTGTAAAAAAAATATATATATTTTTTTTTTTTCATTTTTTTCACAAAAAAAAAAAATATTTAATGGGCTCAACATTGCTCTCATCAAATAGCTTGGGGTGTCTACTTTCCAAAATGGGGTCATTTGGGGGGGGTTTGAACTGTCCTGGCATTTTATGCACAACATTTAGAAGCCTATGTCACACGTCACCCACTCTTCTAACCACTTGTAGACAAAGCCCTTTTGTTTACATGAAAACATATTTTTTTTTTTTGCAAGAAAATTACGTTGAACCCCCAAACACTATATATAATGTTAAAGCAAAGGCCCTACAGATTAAAATGGTGGGTGTTGCATTTTTTTTTCCACACAGTATTTGCGCAGCGATTTTTCAAACGCATTTTTTGTGGAAAAAATACACTTTTTTTTATTTTAATGCACTAAAACACACTATATTGCTCAAATTTTTGATGAAATAAAAAATATGATCTTAGGCCGAGTACATGGATACCAAACACGACATGCTTTAAAATTGCGCACAAACACGCAGTGGCGACAAACTACATACATTTTTAAAAGCCTTTAAAAGCCTTTACATGATACCACATTAGATTCACGGAGGAGGTCTACTGCTAAAATTACTGCCCTCGATCTGACCTTCGCGGTGATACCTCACATGCATGGTGCAATTGCTGTTTACATATGACGCCAGACCAACGCTTGTGTACGCCTTTGCGCAAGAGAAGGGGGGGCAGGGGTGCTTTTTTTTTTTTTTTTGGTTTTTTTTTTATTTATTTAGCTTTTTTAGTTTATTTTTAAACTGTTCCTTCCATTTTTTTTCTTTGTTATGATTTTTATTGTTATCTCAGGGAATGTAAATATCCCCTATGATAGCAATAGGCAGTGACAGGTACTCTTTTTTTGAAAAAATTGGGGTCTATTAGACCCTAGATCTTTCCTCTGCCCTCAAAGCATCTGACCACACCAAGATTGGTGTGATAAAATGCTTTCCCAATTTCCCAATGGCGCGGTTTATATCCGGGAGGGGGGACATTCCCTCCCACTGCTTGTAAAAGCAGTCTAGAGGCTAATTACCCGCTAGAATTGCTTTTACATGAAAGCCGATCACTGGCTGAAAAGAATGATACCAAGATGATACCTAAACCTGCAGGCATCATTCTGGTATAACCATTCAAAGTCCAGCAACATACTGGACATATATTGTAATCTTTTTTTTTTCATGCAGCCTCTTGGCTGAACGAAAAAAAGAGATTGATTGGTGGGTATGCCCACCATTAGAATACCTCCCTTCATCCACCCACTTCTAATGATGGGCATACATGCACCATTTATATATGCCGATGCATGGGGGCATCCTCCCGCAAAAGTTATGCCGTGTACACACGGTCGGAATTTCGACCGTATGTACGTGGCATTAGGAGCCAATCGCTCCTCCCCCCCCCTGCTGCCCCCATGCTTCGGCATATATGCTCTTTTTTTTAACTGTGGTGGTGAAATCACCTCCTACAGCGTTGGAGTCGCGGCTTTATGTATCGTGGGAGCAAACGCTGTTGCTGTCAAGATAAATAAATCCGCGTTGCAACTGAATGGCGCACCTGAAAACAAAAAAATGCTTAACACTAAAACACAGTAAACAAAATTACATACCTGAAAAGCAAGCATGATAAAACATGATAAAACATAATAAAACATTGCAGAATAGAATGGAGTAAAAAAAGAGCAACAATAGAGAGAGAATAGAGTGAGAGAGAGAACAATAAAACGACAACTATTTTATTTTTTTTTATTTTTTTTGAGATTCACAGGTAAAAAAGCTCCTGACTGAAGCGACTGAATCAAAACGCTACCACAAAAAAAATGTTAGCGATCGCAGGGATCAGGCCTGACTCTGCGAACGCTGCAGTTATGTGTGCTTAGTGTTTTGTAAGTGACAGTGATCGATCGATACTGCACTTGGGTGGGCTGGGCTGGGTGGAGGGGGAAAACGCAGGTGCTAGCAGGTATCTGGGCTGATCCCGCTAACAATGCGGTTTTTTTTGGAACCCTAAACTGCTGGGACGCTAGTATAGATCTGATCAGATCAGATATTGATCTGTTCAGATACTGTGCCACTAAGGGAGGTGTATGCTTTGTGCGTGGGTGTTTGCGGTACTGGCACTAACCTGGGGCGACGCAGACCTTATTTGACCCTAAAACCTAATTGATATCACCCGCCGGGCGATCAGGGGGTTAAACCGTTATTGGGTAATAAATGGCGGGTGCCCTGACAGTATAAAAAACAAGCTAACTAACCAGCGTCACCCGTAACAGTAATACAAAAAAAAACTGGTTACCTAGCGACACTAATGCAGCGATCAGAAAAACGATCGCTTAGTGACACTGGCAAAAGGGGGTGAAAGGGTTAACTAGGGGCAATCAGGGGGTTAAAACCTTTATTAGGTAATATATGGGGGTACCTGACGCTATATAAAAACCTGACGGGGAACCTAAATAACGAAATAACTAACTGGCTAACCAGCGTCACCAGTGACAGTTATACAGTGATCACTGGTGAAAGGGTTAACTCTAGGGCAATCAGGGGGTTAAAACCTTTATTTAGGTTGTAATATGGGGGTACCTGACCTATAAACCTATTTATGAACCTATATAAACATGGCGGTTACCTAAAAATAAAAAAATGGTTACCTAGCGACACTAATGCAGCGATCAGAAAAACGATCGCTTAGTGACACTGGCAAAAGGGGGTGAAAGGGTTAACTAGGGGCAATCAGGGGGTTAAAACCTTTATTAGGTAATATATGGGGGTACCTGACGCTATATAAAAACCTGACGGGGAACCTAAATAACGAAATAACTAACTGGCTAACCAGCGTCACCAGTGACAGTTATACAGTGATCACTGGTGAAAGGGTTAACTCTAGGGGCAATCAGGGGGTTAAAACCTTTATTTAGGTTGTAATATGGGGGTACCTGACCTATAAACCTATTTATGAACCTATATAAACATGGCGGTTACCTAAAAAAAAAAAAATGGTTACCTAGCGACACTAATGCAGCGATCAGAAAAACGATCGCTTAGTGACACTGGCAAAAGGGGGTGAAAGGGTTAACTAGGGGCAATCAGGGGGTTAAAACCTTTATTAGGTAATATATGGGGGTACCTGACGCTATATAAAAACCTGACGGGGAACCTAAATAACGAAATAACTAACTGGCTAACCAGCGTCACCAGTGACAGTTATACAGTGATCACTGGTGAAAGGGTTAACTCTAGGGGCAATCAAGGGGTTAAAACCTTTATTTAGGTTGTAATATGGGGGTACCTGACCTATAAACCTATTTATGAACCTATATAAACATGGCGGTTACCTAAAAAAAAAAAAATGGTTACCTAGCGACAGCAGTGACACTAATACAGCGATCAGAAAAACGATCGCTTAGTGACACTGGCAAAAGGGGGTGAAAGGGTTACCTGGGGGGCAATCAAGGGGTTAAACCTTTATTAGGGGGGGGTGGGGGGCTACCTTGGACCTAAAAATAACTGCACTGACAGTTATTACAGTCACACTGACACTAAATGCAGTGATCAGTAAAAAAATGATCACTGCAATTAGTGACACTGTGACTGGGGGGGGAGGGGGTGATCTGGGGGGTGATCTGGGGGTGACAGGGGGGTGTTTTGTGTGCCTATGTGTACTGGTGTCAGTGTACTGTTGGTGCACTAACCTGTGTGTGTTGACAGCTCGGCGTTCCGGTCACATAGACCGGCGCACCGAGCGTGACATCACTTCCTCTGCCTGTGTTTTGATTGACACAGACAGAGGAAGCATCTGATTGGCCAGGAGCGATCGCGAGGGGGTGGCCAGAAACCACTGGCCGTCCCCTCATCCCGGATCGCTCCTGAAGCGATCCCGACCGTCCCCGCCGGCCGGGGGGGGGTCCGATCGGACCCCCCACGCGCCTGAAGAATGGCACGTACAGGTACGTGGTTCTGCCTGTACGTGCCATTCTGCCGACGTATATGTACATGGGGCGGTCGGGAAGTGGTTAACGTGTTACTAAACCCAGAACCTGCATTTACTATATCTGGTCTCCCACAGTACACAGAACATGGAAATGCAATTATTTTAGTAAATAATAACTGCTAAATACCTTTTCTCATCAGCAGTATATAGCAGTCTTGTGACTTCTATCAGTTCCTGGCGAAGCTTGTAGGAGGAGTTTCCTTACTGCACTGAGCTGTCCTAAGAGGCTACAGGGCTTCTGATCCTCTGTCTGGACATGTCTGGAAAGTGCTGATTGGCCCTGTGCTGATCACATGCACGCTCACAAGAAGAAAAAAAAACTTTCTAGCAATACACACCAAACTGAGCATGTGCAGCCTGACTCCAAAGGCTCTGTCTTTTCCAGACTTGTGCAGGGGGACAGTGCAGGGAGGGGAGGTTTCTCAAGAGAGGGTATCATGGCTGACTGCAAGCATTTCTGAACAATGTCAGTCTGTCCCTAGGACAGGTTCAGTTTCCTCTCATTAGCGAACAATGCTAGAAGAATTCTAAAACTTTAACCCTTTGATGCGTCAGACAGCATTCAAATCTAGTTTGCAACTAATAATGAGGATATGCATGATGGTGCAATTGTCATTCAAAGTGCGACAGCGCTGAAAGCTGAAAATTGTCCTGGGCAGGAAGGGGGGTAAAAGTGCCCAGTATTGAAGTGGTAAAGGGTTATAAAGTATGAGCTGGTTAACCCCTTCTCACCGACCGCACACATATATGCGGCCTCATGGAAGTGGGCTTTTTTTCCATTTCCAGACGACAGACAAGTAGCAGTATTTCTGATGCCGCATACATGCGGTCGGAATTTCCGACAACAAATGTTCAATAGGAGCTTGTTGTCGGAAATTCTGACCGTGTGTAGGCTCCATCCGACGCACAAATCCCGAATCAAGCAGAAGAGCCGCACTGGCAATTGAATTTTTAATTTTCTCGGATCATTGTACGTCACCGCATTCTTGACGTTCGGAATTTGTGTGACCGTGTGTATGCAAGACAAGTTTGAGCCAAAAACATGGATTTTGTTGTCGGAATGTGCGATCGTGTGTATGCAGCATTACAGTGGTTGGTGCCAAGACATATGACACTCTTAGGGATCTCCTTCCCCCTGTAAAACCAGAAACTAAGACATTGGCAGTGATCTTGACACTGTTAGAGGATCACTTCCAGCCTAAACCACATGAGATTGCAGAAAGATTTTACTTCTAACAGTGGCAGCAGCAGCCAGGTGAAGAAATTAAGGCTTATGTGCTCGTCCTTCTCAGACTAGCCTCTACCTGTTCTTTTGGGGAGTACTTACCTACTGCACTGAGAGATAAATTTCTCATGGTACTAAATAGTGAGTCTAGCCAAAAGAGACTGTTAACGGAGAAAGACCTTACCCTTACAAAGGCAAATGAGATAGCTTCAGTGATGGAAATGGCTGTGAAGGATACTAGAGGATACTAGAGGAATTGAACCCCCAGGGCAGAAGGGAAGAGGTAAACGAGGAAGTTTTCAGAACAGCAGTCAAGCCACTGAGTCAGAGGATGAGGAAGTGCTCCACAGATTAGACATACATCATATGCATTCACCACCCTCTTCAGTGACTGTAGAGGTAACTGTGGAGGGAAAGAAGCTCAAGATGTATGTAGACACAGGTGCAGCACTTTCAGTTATCACCCAGAAACAATGGAGACAACAGGAGACCCAAACAACTGTCCACCCAACACCAAACTGCAGACATACTCAAAGCAGATACTCCACCCACTGGGTTATGATAAAGTGCAGGTATCCTACAAGAGTCAGAAAAAGAGACTGCCATTATATATCCTATGGACCCCCTCTCTTTGGGAGAGACTCGATTGCTCACTTTGGTATGCCAGACATCGCCACAAACCCCTGTAACACCATTACAATTCCATTAAGAGATGATGAGGGATGGGTGGTGTCCCTGAAGCAGCAGTTCCCAAAGATCTTTGATAACCAGTTAGGGAAAATAAAGCATGACTGTGTGAGACTCAAGCTGAAACCCAACGCTCAGCCTATGTTCTTCAAAGCTTGGACAGTACCTTTCACACTCTAAGCAGGAGTGGAAGCTGAACTAAGTTGGCTAGAGGAACAAGGTGTCATCTTGAAGGTAGAGTACAGCGAGTGGGCATCACCAGTTGTACAAGTAAAGAAAGCGAATGGTGACTTACGCATTTGTGGCAATTTCCGCATGGCACTGAACTCACAACTTGAGATAGACCAGTATCCCCTATTATTACATTTTTGCCTCTCTTGCAGGGGGTCAAAAGTTCACCAAGCTTGATCTCAGACAAGCATATTTACAGTTTGTGGTTCATCCTTCGTCCCACAAGTTTCTAACAATTAACACCCACAAGGGACTGTATGAATACAATTGGATGGTGTTTGGTGTAGCCTCCGCCCCAGCCATTTGGCAATGAAAAATTGATGAAATTTTGGCGGACATTCCTTTAATGCAGTGCCTGCTAGATGATATGCTCATCACAGGACTGACGGACCAGGAACACAAGCGGAACGTGGAGTTTGTGTTGGAGAGACTCTAAGAGCAAAGTCCAAAAGTGAATTTAGCGAAATGCCAATTCATGGTGCCTAAATTGGAGTTTTGTGGCCACCTTGTGGATGCAGAGGGTATACACATCACAGAAGCAAAGGTTGATGCTTTAGTCAAAGCTCCAGCCCCAACCAATGTCCAGCAGCTGCGATCATACCTTGGCTTGCTGAACTATTACCACACATTCCTGCCAGATCTTGCACACACCTTGTTTTCTATTGAACAAGCACGATTGTTACCCCAGAGAAATTGTCATAGACAACGGGGCACAATTCACTAGTCATGAGTTTCAGAGTTTCCTGACTGCCCACAACATCGAGCACAAGTTGACCAAACCTTACCACCCGCCTACAAATGGCCAAGCAAAACGGTTTGTGCAGACTTTCAAACACTATTTCAAAGCTACAGTGGCTGCAAGTAAACAACAGTCCCTGTCATTCCAGCAGCTGGACTCCTTCCTTTCTGCTTATAGAACCACAGCACATGCAACCACTGGGAAAACTCCAGCTGAACGCCTTTTGGGTCGGCAGCCATGGACTGTTTTGGACATGCTCCACCCTCAAACGGCCCAGGAACATGTACTGCAGTCCCAAGACAAGATGGTCAAACGAGCTCCCCCGATTCACAGCCCAACAAAAGGTATGGGCCCAACACCCATTGGCTTCCTGCTATTGTTGCAGAGATTTTGGGACCCAAGATGTATAGGGTCTGCCTGAAAAGATGGTTCCATTTGCAGACTACATGAGGACCAACTGCGTCCTCGTTCTCAGCTGCCCAAATCCCTGACATCGGCTGAATCACCAGTGTCTCAAGGGTCTGCACCCAGTGGATCAGGATGCATCGGGACTGATGTGTGGGGAGGACTCTGAACTTTGGAACTCATCTGCAACAGAGCCCTCCAGCTCTGGTCCGGAGGTCTGTCCACCCTCTGAGCTAGTGGAGCCCTTCTTGGCCCCACCGGTGCCCATTCCGGCTAGCCCTGTTTCCTCTGGCCCCGAGTCGCTGGGTGTCTCCCCCCCACCCAAGTTCCATTCACAAAGTGCACTGTGACTTCTACATGTGCAGTGGGAAGCTGGCTGTTGAACCGCAGGAAGTCACAGCCAGTTTCCCATATCCAAGATGCTGAGGACCTGAAGACTGGCGAAGAACCAGCCTGGGTGAGGACAATGCTGGATCCCTGGGTCGGCAAGTGTGTGTTTATTAAAATTAAGCAGCTACAGTATTTGTAGCTGCTAGTTTATTATAGGGTTTCTGGTTTACAGGCTTAGATTTACTTTATGCCTGCTCCTCAATACAGGTTCACTTTAAATGTATTGGGAAAACCAGTTAAAACAATAATGCTTACCTTAAACACAAAAGCTTTGTCTGGACAAGTGGCGTCCTGAGTATGAATTTAGCCTAACAAAGGTTACTCTTTCACACCTTAACTTCTTAGCTCTGTCATTGCAACTTACACATAGACCTACAATAAATTTTTTCATCTTAAAAATCCATAAACGCATCCTGTCCTGAAGAGTTATGTAGGCTGCCATTACATAACTCTTGTCTTGAAAATGCTAGCTGCCTCTAAAGAAGAGTAACAGATGTATTTAACGTTGATTAATAATAAATAACTGCGATCATCTATCTCAAAACTTGCTAGGTGATATAATTAGATCAATAGCAAAGCCATTTCATGTTATGTTTAAGGCATCCAATAAGAGGCAATGCCAATTTTTAACATGTGGTTTCGTACTAAACAACCGATGTGTTTTCTACTGTTAAATTCTCCCTTGAAATGGAACCTTTCGAAGAATTTTTCTGTTTGGACTAAAATTACCTCCATCCTACACAGACCTGATGTTATTTAACTGTTTCTACAAAACATGTTGGCATTCAATATGCTAGATTTATATAAAAATAAGGTTTGAGGAAGCATAGATAAATATTGTATTATTTTGTTTTTGCATAAATCAGGCCTAGCCGTATTGGTATCACAGAAAGCGTGATCTATATTACACAACTAAACCTAAAACTAAAGTGTTCTTATTTGCACTGGACTTAAAATGTACTGTTCAGCTTTGGCTTCCTTTTTTTTAAGCAGGGTCACCAAAGTGGTCAGTAGTGACCTCCAAGTGTCAATGGAACTATCCAAGGGATCAATAAAATAGTTATGGGTCAAAAGGGGTTAATAATTTTAATGGGGTTAATAAATGATTGAAGGTTAGCTGAGGTCAATTCATCTTTTGGGTCTGTAGAGCTCCACGACAGTCAATGCTCCAATGTGAAGTAACTAGCTGCAAGATAGTGTTGGATGTGTCAGCCAACAATCAGAGTGGCTTTGAGTGAAATAACTCAGCTGATAGAGACATATCAGCTGTGTGTTGCTACTGGCCTCATTTACCAGTGATCTTTGTGTCTGTGACCTGCCACCCTCCCTTATTAGGAAGGCTATACATCATGGGTGCTCAATCTGTGGCCCACCAGCAGTTGTGGAACTACAAATCCCATCATGCCTCTGCCTTTCAGGGTCATACTTGTAACTGTCAGTCTTGCAATGCATCATGGGACTTGTAGTTCTGCAACAGATGGAGGGCTACAGGTAGAGGACCCATGCTGTACATATACAGTATGTTCACTCTGTTGGAGAGCCATTAAGTAAACCCAGAGAATGGGATTAGTGCAAAAAATTATTTCTGTGCATTTACTAAATTCTCATTACTGTACCAACCATAATGGCCAGCTGCTGACACTAATGCCCCGTACACACGGTTGGAATTTCCGACGAAAAATGTCCTATCGGACCATGTTGTCGGAAAATCCGACCGTGTGAGGCTCCATCAGACTTTTTCCGTCTGAGTTTCCGACGGAAAAAATGTAAGATCCTGCTCTCAAATTTTCCGACAACAAAGTCCGATCGGACTTTTTCCGATCGTGTGTAGCGAATTCCGACGGACAAAGTGCCATGCATGCTCAGATCAAATTACAAGACCAAAGCTATTGGCTACTAGCCTCTACGTAGTTCCGTCGTACGCAACGAACGTCACCACGTTCAGAATGATCGGATTTTCCGACAACTTTGTCCGACTGTGTGTATGCAACACCAGTGTCGGACAAAATCCGTCGGAAAAAATCTGAGTGTGTGTACGGGGCATAAGAGGGAGTTTTAAGTGTATTCACAAGAATATTATATATCTATATCTATATATCTCTATCTATATCTATATATATATATATATCTCTATATATATATATATATATATATATATATATATATATATATATACATACATACATACACACACACACACACACACACACACACACACACACACACACACACACACACACACACACACACACACACACACACAGTATCTCACAATGGTCCACCAAAGAAGAGTGCACGTGCATAGGGTGAGTCACTCCTCTTTTATCCTGTGTGCTTTCAAGGAGAGGTGTCAGGGTGGACTCCCAATTATCCACCAATATTCAATAAAGAAAAGGGACATGATCTCCAATGCAAAAGGTTTACTGAATATCCTCCATACAATACCTGTATTAACCACTTCAGACCCGGAAGGATTTACCCCCTTAATGACCAGGCAATTTCTTGCGATATGGCACTGCATCACTTTAACTGACAATTGCACGGTCGTGCGATGTTGTACCCAAACAAAATTGATGCCCTTTTTTTCCCCCATAAATAGAGCTTTCTTTTGGTGGTATTTGATCACCTCTGCGTGTTTTTATTTTTTGCACTATAAACAAAAAAATGCCGAAAATTTTGAAAAAAAAACTATATTTTTTAACTTTTTGCTATAATAAATATTCAAAAAAAAAGTAAAAAAAAAATGTCTTCACCAGTTTAGGCCAATATGTATTCTAAAAAAATTGCAATAAGCGTATATTGATCGGTTTGCGCAAAAGGTAGCATCTACAAAATAGGGGATAGATTTATGGCATTTTTATTATTATTTTTTTTTTTTACTAGCAATGGCAGCGATCAGAGATTTTTAGATGGACTGACATCTCGGCGGACACCTCTGACACATTTGACACTGGCAGGGAAGAGGTTAAGACCAGGGGCACTCAAAGGGTTAAGTGTATCCTAGGGAGGTGCCTTCTAACTGTGGGGGGAGTGGACTGCCTGGGAGTACAGAGAGATTGCTGTTCCTAATCACTAGGAACAGACGATCACACCGTACTACCCTGACAGAATTGGGATCTGCTTTGTTCTGCCTCTCTGTGGAGCGATCGCCGGTGGCCGGCAGACATTGCGGTCGCTGGCCCCACGCATCGGCTCCAGGTCTACGCCGCAGGCGTGCGCATGCCCACTGTAGCTATGACACGAAGCACTGCACCGGTATGGCGATTCACACAATAGACCCACCCTGCCATAGTATAACTTTGGCGGCTGGTCGGCAAGTGGTTAAAGAGTAAATCCACTTTTGTTGAGAAAAGGATTATAACAACCTTTGTTGCAGATTCCTACCTTTTGTTATTCTGAAGTAATCCCTGTATGTTCCTCTGAGCATCAGTGCTGAGTGGGTCTAATGGGGGTGGTTTCAGAATTATCTATCAGGTGTGCACCTGCAGGGCTTTAATGAGGAAATCTGCTAGGCCTGCATCCCTTTAGATGTGTTCCTACTGGAAGTATCTCACCAAAAATGACATTTTTGTTGCAGAGAATGTCTGAAATCTGACTTCCATCTTAGGCAGACTTCTGGGAAAATTGGTGAGCCAATCACACAAGCAGGAAATTATGTTTCTGGGGAGTGGTCGGTACACACTCTGTGTACAAAACAACTCTATGTAGCCATATTGCAGTGCATTCTCCGAAAAGTACAGTGGCTGCAGATTGAAAAGGAAAGGTAATTTTTAATAACATTCAATTACAATACGACTTGTGCCGCAATTGTATACGCTCTATTATTTTTTCTTTATTTGCTATTTTATTCCCCACGAAAGTGGAGTTACCCTTTAAGCAGAAACTGTACAGTTTCGAGCATACAATGCTCTTCATCAAGCTGTGTGTAACTATATACAACAGATTCCTACCATACCCAAGCAGCAAGGTGTAGCCACACAGGTGGATCCCTCATCACTCCTATCCAAGTTAACCCTCTCTGTTCACTATATTCAAAAGGTCTATACAGCTATATCCAAAATTTCACAAATTTCCATTCAAAAATGCACTCACATTACATCCCTGACTCAGTAGTCAACTAGAATGATACAACTATTTACACAATATCAATGATTTATCACATCTCTATACATTGTTTCTTTCCATGTAATCTTCTTCGTGCATTATTATTGTCTTTTTGTATCTGTTCACACCTACAAGAAAGCATTGCAATCAAACAAAATGTATCCTATTTCTAAAAATAAATACAGATCATAATCCCTGTTCATCCCATGAGGATGCAATGATTGGAGTCTTTTAATCCACCATACCTCTTTGTTTTAATTTTAAAATTCTGTCCCCACCCCTCCTATCTCTAGACACTTCTTCCAAAATCATAAATCGCAAATCCTAATCCTTATGTCCCTGTTCTAAGAAATGTTTTGGTACCTGAGTTTCGTCAGATTAGGCGAGCCGTCAGAATTTGTAACGCAAGTGACGTTCCGTCGCCGCCATCTTGCTACACCCCGCACTCGTCCACAGTAATGACACATTGAGAAGGTGGCAAGCGGACATCTTGTTACACCCACCAGAGTCTTAGATTGCACACTTATTTGTAATACTAAACTCAGTTTACATAGTGAAATTCAATATTTTCAAATCCCTCTGACTGTTTAGATCTTAAATTTTAAAAGCAGCGGCAAGCCTGCTGATCTCACAGGTTCGCTAATCTAACAGAACCCAGCTGCTTTGAAAAATCAACATCAATACAGTCAGAATTTGAAAATACTGAATTTCACTAATTAAGCTGAGTTTACTATTACAAATAAGTGTGAAATGCAAAACTCTGGTGGGTGTAACAATGTCCGCTTGTCGCCTTCTCACTGTATCATTACTGTATCCCTGTATCATTACTGTGGACGAGTGCAGGGTGTAGTAGGGTGGGGGCCAAGGAACGTCACTTCCGCTACGAATTCTAACGGGTCACCTAATCTGACGAAACACAATACAGGTTGTTTATTCTTAATGGAGCTACGGTGTTGGGCACTTCTGTCTATAATCTTTTATGTGGTTTCTCCCACATAAATCATGCATGGGCATGTTAAAATATAGATTACATATGCAGACTGACACGGGTGCAAACCCTTTATCCCGACTTTTTGTCTATTGCTTGGATGCATATAGTTATCTCCTTTCATTATCAGATTGCATTGTATGCAGTTCAGCCATGGAAAGCATCCATTTCTCTTCCTACCCAGGAAGGTGGTTTTCACCTCTGGCTTCCTTATCTTTTTTTTTTTTTTTTTTTTTTTTTTTTTTTTTCCACTTCAGAAAGAATATTCGTGGGTGAGTGTCAGCTATGCCCGCATCTCCATCCCTCTAGTTGTCTTAGCATCATTAGTGGCTTGTTTCATTCTCCCCCTTTTTTTTTTTTTTTTTCCTCCCCCTGGGGTTGGAGGGGAATAGGGGTCCTGAGTCGGGCATCCATGAAGTTTACAACACCCAGAGATACATTTATACATCCGACATCCTTTATCCTAAATCCCATTCCATCATTCTTCCAGTTGACCCCCCTGGGGGTTTTTATTTTTTTTTTTTCCCCCCACCCCTCCCCCCTATCCCCCCCGCGCCCCCGCCCTCCCCGTCCCCGTCCGCTGTTTTGCTGTTGTAAAGTGGCCCTTTCTCCTCAGTGTCTTCTCCTACCCTTGGGGTCTGCCTTTCCGTGGCTGGATCTCTTTTCGGCTTCGCCCCCCAGGGATCATCGGTTGTCACGGCTGCACTCGCAAAGCCTCCCTGTAGCTCCAAGACCTCTTGAATTTTCTCCAACTCTCCCATCTAGCCCTCGTGGCCTCTCTGTCCTCCTCCCCGGTGTACAACACACATTCCATCATGTAAGTGGACTCCACTGCGTCAACCCATTCCCATAAGGGTGGGCTTTCCTTATCCTTCCACCTCCTTGGAATTACCTTTTTAGCCGCGTTAAGCAGATGGGGAATCAGTGAGCCTTTATATTGTTTAATTCCCTTGGATGTGGCATGCATAAGTGCCACCCAAGGGTCATTTTTTACCTCGATCGTTGTTATTTCTTTTATGTATTTTAGGATAGTCTCCCAAAATTTTTTGATTTTGGGACACCCCCACCATAAATGACCCATTGTGCCCCTTTGATCACACCCCCTCCAGCAGTTCGCAGATGTATCCGCCTGAAAATTGCTGACCCTGTCTGGGGTTCTGTACCACCTAGCCATACACTTAAAGTTTGTTTCTGCAGTTCTCGTGTCTACCGCTGACCCATGTGCTAATTTTAAAATTTTCTTACTTGTGCCTATTTCTAATTGTATTCCTAGTTCGCTTTCCCATTTGGTAAGGTATGGCGGCATCTCCGGTCTATCTCTTTCTAATAACAGTTTATATATTCTAGATATTCTTTTTTTTGAGCATTCTGCCGTAAAGATTTTCTCTAATTTTGTTAGATCCTTAGCCTCCCTTAATGGGCTAGGAAGAGAGCCCACCAAGTGGGTTAGCTGGTGATGCCGCCATCCGTCTATGGAAAAAGCCTCATTATTCTGTAACTCGTGCAGTGTCATAACCTTCCCCTTGCTAATAACTTCCCCTAATCTCGTGCAATCCTTTCTAATCCAATCACCTCCTATTTCCTTTAACCCTGGCGGGAAAAAAGGATTTTCTCTGACTGTACCAATGTGTCCCTCAATGTTTTGTTCCTATGGAATGCTTTTAAAGGTACCTGTTGGAAAACATCTATCTGTGGGCAGAGGCGGCTCTAGGCTTTGTGAGGCCTTAGGCAAATCTTAGACACGAGGCCCCACTCATGCCCAAAATGGGAAAAATAATTAAAGCGATAGAAATTAACTGTATAAATTGCAAACATTAAGAGCTTTATATCCTATGTACTAATTCACAGTTTCTAGAATTTTCTCTAACCAATTACTCTCTAATCAAATATTGATAAACATATATATATTACATGCACACAAATATTGATAAAATCACGGGAATTTTGGTGACAGGGGGGCAGGGTGGTAGGATGTCAGAAGTGGGGTATGGGGATGATGATAGTGGGTGGGGTGGTTGGAAACTGGCAGTGTGGTACAGGAGGTGTGGAGTCAAAAAGGAGGTGGGGTGGTAGGATGCCAGGCACAGGGGGATTATGATGAGGAGCGAGATGATGATGACAGGGCACAGGGGTGGTAGGAAGTTAGCAGAGGGGTTCAGGAGAGGGGATAAGTATGACAGGAAATAGGGTGGTGGGATGCCAGGAACAGGGGGGATGAGGAGGATAATGATGTAAGTGGCATATCATATGCCAGATGGCTTAAAAATCATCAAGGCTGTGTGTGAGGACACAGGCAGTGGGGATTTTTGGGGCGTCCCTTGGTGGGGATGCTGTGTCACTGTCAGTGTCGGGCAGCAGGACCATCTGGCAGTACCTTGAGGCTCTGGCTGGCAGACTGGCTCCTCGATGAATGCCAGGCAGAGGTGCCAGCTCTAGTAGGTGCAGGCATTATCCCAGCTCTGCACATGTACTCAGAGCCACCCACTGACCCTGGGACCTCAGGCAGTGCGAAAGGGGTCAGTCCGCCCCTGGAAAGGGGAAACCTAGTGGCGTGCACTGCGGGCCCCGCGTTAAAGATGGCCCTAGGGACACTGACTGGGGGACATTCCCTTCAACAGTAACACACACACATTAGACAAATTAGGCAGCCATAAGGCCCCTAGGAGTGCGAGGCCTTAGGCGACCGCCTAATTCGCCTAATTAGAGAGCCGCCTCTGTCTGTGGGTATGCACATTTTAGTAAGGGCCAATGTTGTTTGATGATTTCAAAGATATCCTCACTGTAACTGTGGAATTGCATTGCATTGAAAAGGGCAATCATCTCACATCTTGTTTCTGTCTGCCCACAGTTATGTTTTTCTCATCCAGATGTACTTTTCTAATTTCTTGTGTGATTATGTTCTCGGGATATCCCCACTCCATAAATCTTTGGCACATCTCTCCAAACCTCTTTTATTGTATGACTTTGTCACTTACAATACGTTTAACCCTACAGAGCTGGCTCTGTACTATCGATCTAAATACATGGGGTGGGTGAAAGCTATCAAATAAAAACAGTTGATTTCTGTCTGTAGGTTTGATAAATAGGTCATATTCTATTTTGTTGTTATCAATATAAATCCTGGTGTCTAAAAATGGAACCAATGTACCTCCCACATTCATCTTAAATTGGATTTCTGGGAAAAAAGCATTAAGCATTTAATCAAACCTAAGGAATCCATGTCACCCCGCCATATTGCAAACACATCATCAATAAAGTGCCACCGAGTGGCTCAAGATGTTTTAAATAATTAATTTTGATAGATAATTTTCTGTTCGAAATTATTAATGAATGCACAAGCAAATAGCAGCGCAATATTGTAGCTGCAGAAAAAAACTGATCCTGGAATAAAAAATAATTGTTAAACTAACTAAAATAACTTGGAATAATCTCTCAAACATCTGTATTTGCGGTCCTGAGTAACCCTCACTGTCTGTCACTAATCAATCCAGTAGCCGCATTAATACCAGCTTGATGCAGTATGGGTGTATATAAGCTGTTAACACCCCAGTGTTTAATCTCCCTGACATTGTGCTAAAAGTTTCAGTTTCTGATATAGGACATTGTATGTTTCACTAGAGGGGACAGAATTTTATCAAAAAATTATGCTGTAGGCATAAAAACCGGGTCGCTCCCTGAGACAATAGGAAGTCCAGGGGGAGAATCACTGTCTTTATGTATTTTGGGCAGTGTGTATAATACTGGGATCCGTGTATGAGTTGGTAATAAAAATTCCAAGAGTTCTTGAGAAATAATGCCTTCCCTAAATGCAGATTTCAAAATCCTTTCTAGTTGTTTTCTTACATTCCAAGTTGAATCAGATGATAATTTCTCATATACTTTACCACTTAATTGACGAACAATCTCATTTTCATAAGCCTGCGGATCCATGGTCACAACATATCCACCCTTTCCTGCTGGTTTCAGTATAACCACTTCAGCCCCGGAAGGATTTATCCCCTTAAGACCAGGCCATTTTTTTGCAATATGGCACTGCGTTACCTTAGCTGACAATTGCGCGTCCGTGCGACGCTGTACCTAAAGAAAAAATCGTTGTCCTTTTTTTACCACAAATAGAGCTTTCTTTTGGTGATAGTTGTGCTATAAACAAAAAAAGACAGACAATTTTGAAAAAAAAAACAATATTTTTTATTTTCTGCTATAAAACACCCCCAAAAAAATGTAATTTGTTCATCAATTTAGGGCTCATTCTGCTACATATTTTTGGTAAAAAAAAAAAAAACCAATAAGCTTATATTGATTGGTTTGCGCAAAAGTTATGGCATCTACAAAATAGGAGATATATTTATGGCATTTTTTTTTTTTTTTTACCAGTAGTGGCGGTGATCTGCGTTTTTTTGCGGGACTGTGACATTGCGGTGGACAGATCGGACACCTAACTGACATTTTTGACACTTTTTTTGGAAACCAGTGACATTACTACAGTGCTAATAATGTAGACTGACATTGTACTAATGGCACTGGCAGGGAAGGGGGTAACATCAGGGGCAATGAAGAAGTTTAATGTGTTCCCACAGATCGGCGTGTATGAGCCTGATGTACACCTACAGAGATTCGCGCAGCCGAGCTAACCTGCCGCAGTATAACTGCGGCGGCTGGTCAGCAAGGGGATAATATCATCCTGTCTACTGAGCTCCTTCAGGGCCAATCCCTCCTTATATGATAAGTTGTTTGGTGTATGGTCCCGATAATTGACTTGAGAGACAAATGTATTTATCTTCCTTGTCACTTCTTTTACGAATGTCTCAACCGGAGCATAAGTAGTTGGTGGCACTGATTTGGATTTTACTTTTAGAATGAATGCTTTACAGTCCAAAGAAGTTGCTACTGTATCCCCATACAAACATGGTTTGTGCAAAAAGTAAACTTTCCACCTAATGTTCCGAAATAATCTGCACAAATCCTGGTCTGATTGAGATTTGTCTGAATGACTTTTAGGACAGAAGGATAAGCCACGATTAATCACTCCTACCTCTTCTGGTAACAGCACTCGTGCTGAGATGTTATGAATCAGGTTTCCTGTGGCCGAGTTCCATTGCCTTGAGTATTGCGATTTCGCTTCAGACCTATTGTCTCTTCCCTGTTCTGCCGGGATCTGGTTTGCATACGGGAATTGCCTCCATGTCGATTTTGTTGTAAAAAAAAATGGAAGAGAAATCCGTATGTGTATTTGTAGCTGATGAACTGTCTGATATTTCTCTTCTCATTCCACCAATGTCTGAGTGACCTTGCCGTGTATAAAGTCGTGGCCATCTGTACACTTGATTTCTCAGGTATTCATTGTTGTCATGGTCAAACTTACTTCTCTTCCTAGTCTCCAAATCGGACTGATATTTACTGATATTTGCATCAACAGTTTCTTTGAGTTTAATAAACTCTTCCGATGTCACAGTAGTTTTAAGATCCTGCTCCACCTTCTTCAGCTGTTTGGATATGGAGCTTAGTTCTTTGTGTATATACGAGATTGTTATAAGATCAAAAGAACATTTGTTCAAAATTTACGTAAAAGTGTTTTTATACCCCAAACCCAAACCCGCAAACCTCTTGGGATCCATTGTACTCAATGATGTTCAGCAAGGGTGAGTCCATGCAATTCCAAAGATGTATGTTTCTTTTGCAGTTTCTCCCATGTACGGGCAATGTGTATTGGGGTATTTTCCGTCAAAAAGTTCCTGGATCTGGCTACCTGGGCTACAATCTGTGTATTTTCTTCCTGTGTAAATGAAAACTTTCCTCTACTTGTTTGCATGAGTTTCTATATATCCACTGATAGGGCGAGTCACTCCTCTTGTATCCTGTGTGCTTTCAAGGAGAGGTTGTCACGGTGGACTCCCAATTATCCACCAATATTCAATAAGCCTGTGGATCCATGATCACAACTGATCCACTCTTATCGGCTGGTTTCAGTATAATATCATCACATCTACTCAGCTCCCTTAGGGCCAATCTCTCCTTATATGATAAGTTGTTTGGTGTATGGTCTCGATAATTGACTTGAGAGACAAATTTATTTATCTCCCTTGTCACTTCTTTTACGAATGTCTCAACCAGAGCATAAGTAGTTGGTGGCACTGATTTGGATTTTACTTTTAGAATGAATGCTTTACAGTCCAAAGAATTTTCTACTGTATCCCCATACAAACATGGTTTGTGCAAAAAGTGGACTTTCCACCTAATGTTCCGAAATAAACTGTACGAATCCTGGTCTGATTGAAATTTGTCTAAAGGACTTTTAGGACAGAAGGATAAGCCATGATTAATCACTCCTACCTCTTCTGGTGACAGCACTCGTGCTGAGATGTGAGTGGTACATTTTTGTATGAAGTTTTGTGAACTTTTGTAGGTAGCTTTAAAGACATGTGAATATAGTGAACTGAGAGGGTTAACTTGGATTGGAGTGGTGATGAGGGATACACCTGTGTGGCTACACCTTACTGTGTGGGTATATAGGTAGAAATCTGTATATAGTTACACACAGCTTGATGAAGAGCATGGTATGTTCGAAACTGTACAGTTGCTGATTAATACAGGTATTGTATGGAGAGTATTCAGTAAACCTTTTGCATTGGAGATCGTATCCCTTTTTTTTCTTTATTTAATCTATATATATATATATATATATATATATATATATATATATATATATATATATATAAAACAAGTGTATCAATCCGACCTTCCGTACACTGCTCAGTGCCAAATTATCCCAATAGTCAAGAGACACCAGATCACTATATATATATATATATATATATATATATAGATAGAGCAAATAATATAAAATAATAATATGTAAAGCTATCAGTGTAATTAGCAGCCACGTGAAGTACAATAAAAGAAATACCCCTAAAATACAGTAAAAAAAAATACCAAAAAAAAACATATATAATAGAAAGACAGTATAATCAATACACAGTCCAATAGTTAAAGCAGCGCTGATACTGGATAAGTGTCCAACTTCACAAACATAATCTGATGATGCAGCAAAATGAGTCTTATAACATTGGGTGATCCTAGGCAGTAGATGATAAGTGCACCCTCATAAAGATCTAAACTGTTCTCCGGCAAGGCCGATAGTAAACGGTATAGGTTCCGTCACATCTCGTATGGATGAGGACTTAGCTCCCTCTGCATCTCCATGCAGACAACTGTTCCTAAGAGTTCTCCATCCATCACCGTGTGAGGGATAGAAACATCACTTTTGACCGTGTAAAAGTAATGGTCTTAGTTCTTTTCACTTCCTGCACAAACTTGCTTCGCCTTGCACCCTTGGTTTCCTCCTGCACAACTTGCAATTACGTTTAAGGTATAACACATCCTCTTCTAATGGGTATGAAGAACTCACTCTGAATAAGCCCCTCTACTGGCTCTGGTGACTTGCTGATACTAGGCCTGAGGCCTGCAGAACCTCTCCCCAGAGGCCTAGTAGGTTAAAGTCTATGTTTTAGAAAATTGACTACTGCTCCCAGCAAGTCCAACTTGCAAACCATGTGCCATCACCACACTGATTTGACACACATCCCCACAGTCTCTTCTCTGATCCAGGACTCTTCACCATCACTGTGTGCATGATAAAGACTCTGCTAGTGACTGTGTAAAAGCAGAGTTCCCTTACAGAATCCCTGGCACCTCCAGCCATCCACTGTGGTAACACTCACCGACCTTCCAGCCCTGGACCATGCATGAGGAACTTGCCCAGACCATGCATTCCAACAGCTTCTCCTGCCCCTCTGCTCTAGGAGTTCCCTGCCACCGACGTGTG
This sequence comes from Lithobates sylvaticus, assembly GCA_028564925.1. NCBI lineage: Eukaryota > Metazoa > Chordata > Amphibia > Anura > Ranidae > Lithobates > Lithobates sylvaticus. The sequence goes on from CM053032.1 coordinate 211,266,302, forward strand.
GTGACGGAGACATTGCTAATGACCGTGTAGAGGCAATGTTCCCTCACAGTTCTCCCTGGGCCTCCTCCTGCGATCGTTACACCCCCCCCCAGACCCCCCAGATGAGGGTGTGCTCCTGCGGCTGTCTAGCACTCCATTCCTCACATCACCCAGTCGACTACTCCTCCCCAGCAGCATGTCACCTCAGCATATATAGGAGGCCCACCCCCTGCCAATGCCAGTTAGGGATTCGTCAGGGCTCCCACATGTGCTGCCTGCCACTCCAGCTCTAGGCCCAACCTCCTCTTCCAGAACATTCTCCCTGGAAGCAGGGGAGGCGCCTCAGACTGGAGCACAGGTGGTCACACCCACTGCTACTCTAACCACTCCCAGCCAGAGGCGGCTCTCTAATTAGGCAAATTAGGCGGTCGCCTAAGGCCTCGCACTCACAGGGGCCTTGCGGCCTCCTAATTTGCCTGTGCTCAATCACTGATTCTCTCTCTACCCCTCTCTTTTCTGTGTGCTTGTATTTTTTTTCCTATTACGGGCGTAAGTGGGGCCTCATGTGTAAGTTTTGCCTAAGGCCTCACAAAGCCTAGAGCCGCCTCTGCTCCCAGCCCCAAGATCAAAACAGACAGACCTAGCTTGCAAGATAGGCCTGCATACATTTGCCTGTGCTGAACAAACCTAGTAAAACAACTCTTACTAGCACCTACCTTCTGGTAGAGGGTGCTACATAAACATCCTAGCATCAAGGCAGGAAGGGATTATACAATCTCAAGGAATTTTTCAGTCAGACTTCAGGAGGTACATAAATGGTGTACACCTATAGCAAGGGCATTATTCAACTTGGTCATAGCTGCAGAGTTTATCTTTATCTACAGACAACCCTTATTTGCATAGGCAGTATATTGGAAAAGGTGAACTGTGCCTTTAAGGCACAGGCCGCTGGAAAGACAAGAAGAAAATAAGGTTTTCTTTACTGGGCTACCCATTGTTTTTTTTTTTTGTTTTTTTTTAAATAAGTGACCCTGTGAAAACCTAACCCCTAAACTAAGGCCGGTCATACATGGAGCAAACACGGGTTGCAGGAAAGAAAGTTGCTAGATTGCCCCATCAACATAGATGATGCGGGAATCCTTCCTGCCGAGACATTGTCTTCTCCCAGTGGAGGGGACAGGGAGGGCAGGGGAAGCGGTCCCCTCTAGGAGAAGACTGTGATTATTGCAGCCGCTAGCAATAATCGCAGGTAAAACCCGGCATGCTGGTTGTACCCAAGTTGCTTGATCGCTCAACTTGGTACATTCAGCCTACCCATACACAGTTTGCATCTCGGCCTATTCCTGCTGAACCGGAGGAGATTCGAACCATGTATGGCCTGCCTTAGCCCTAACAATAATCCAAGTCTGCTTCACTCTCCCAACTCATCTTGCACTGGGAGTCAGATGAATGAAGCCCTGCAAATAAATCGTGTAACACAAGAAGATACCATCATTCTAAGTGGGACAGAACCTTTTGTGCTGTACATTTGGAGAGGGGTAACTTGTATAATCATCATATTTCCAAAGGTTTTATTTGAACTACTTTACTAACAACTACTGGTTTTTCACTTGCCTCATCCTTTTCTTCTCCAGATCCGTAACAGCAGTGACATTGATTGGTTTCCTGCAGTTGGATAATGAGCGATGGATCTGTAGGTTGAGAAGTCACACCTACAGGATTAATAATGCTGTAAAGCTCAAGGCTGTTTAGAAAAGAATACTAAATGTGCTATTGTAAAACAGTTTGTGCAGGAAGAGAGCCTTCATCATGACTCACTTTTCATCTTGTGCTTTTTTGTGTTTGTATTATAAAATCACATCATTTTGAATGCTCAGTGGTGATAAAAAGAACGCCCGGTTCATTTAAACACAAATTATAGTTTATTATTCATTTTAAGAGCTTGATTACTTTGAGCCCATAAGTATCATGTCTGAGAAATGCTCCTTGTCTGCTAACCAAAACCCCGCAAAAAGTTGTAAGGTTGAAGATGCAGATAAATTTTTTTAAGCTGACCATGCATGAGCAGCCTTCCTTTTGGAGGTATTCATACAGATTTTTGGGATAGTCTCCTCATTAGGTCTTTTGGGTGGTGCAGGCATAAAACAAAAAGGGTTATTATACAGTGGTACAATCATGGTAGTTCCATTTATAGCAATGCCTAAATTATTGTAGCGGTCTCCCCGACTCCAAGGGCTTGATGGTGACCCACAGAGCCAGGGAGAACTGACATTCCTTCTCAGGGTGCAGATTACTAGGCAAAAATGGTCCAAATTTGCACCCCCAGCCCTTTTGTCCCAAAAATGCAAGGTAAAAAGATTGGCGCCAGTCACTTTTTGTAAAAATTAACAGTTTTATTTCTCTTAACAGGAATGTTGGGGAGAGAGGGTTTAGGGCACAGGACACCCTTAGGCAAATGCAATAGCAATTAAGACAAACTCTGCAGACAAAAACAGAATTAGGCAGACAGCAATACAGAACAAGGGCCTTTAAGCTGAATGCAGCAATCTGTATTTTGTAGAAACCCCTGTCTCCTATAGGAACAAATTCTCTCACAGTATCCTACTGTAGATCTTCCAGTTTAAAGTAATTGTAAACCCACTGAAGCGCCACGGAATAGGAAGAGGCAGATTAGGAAGACTGCCTAGCAACAGCGGTTTCAGGTAAGTTAAAACATTATTTTTTTTTTTTTAAGATTATTAATGCATTTTTTTTTCCGGGTGGCCCTCCACTTAATGGTATATAGCTGCTAGCAATTAGTGTAGATATACAAAACACTGTCATAATATCAGCACAATATCAAAAAACCCAAAACACCTGAAGTGTTATGATAGTGAGTCCAACATTGAAAATATTCAAAAGAATGAAACATAGAATAGTTCTTATGAAGAGCTATCAAGTGATATGATTCAGGTGATCTCCCGTCTCTAGTGCTTCAATCACCCCGTGCGACCTCCACCAATGTAAAGCCTCATACACACGATCGGACCGTGGACCAACTTTCCCGTGGATTTTTGTCCAAAGGGCGTTGGCCCCAAGTTGGTATTGCATACACACGGCAGGACTTTTTCAGCCAACTTTCACCAAATCACTTGTTTTTTCTGCTCTTTACCGCCACCTTTGGTCAACTTCTGTATTGTTGTCTGATCTTTGGCATTGGTTCTGCATTGGTTTGTACAAAAGTCTGTTGGTTTTGTGTACACGCGGTCGGACTTTGGTCCATCGGACTTTTGTTGGCAGAAAGTTGGTCCGTTCGCACAGCCAACAAAAGTCCGATGAAGCCTGGAAAAAGTTGGTCCGATGGAGCGTACACACGGTCGGATGTTGGTCCAAAACAGCTAATTTGCATGTTGGTTGTCAAAAAGTCCGATTGTGTGTACGGGCCTTTGGAAACACACACTCACCAGATAAAGTTGATGTCTAATGAATAGTACAGAAAAATTGCATATGATAAGATCCAGGTCATCAGAGGTATGTAGTCATCATTAGCTCGCACTTATCCCCTCTATCCGAATCACAGGACCCTCTTCAGAATGTATCCCAGTGCATGGAACATGACCAGGAAGTTTTATTTCTCATGGTAAAAACAGCTCAGCATACAGTGCCTTGAAAAAGTATTCAGGCCCCTTGAAATTTTCCACATTTTGTCATGTAACCGTAAATGTATTTTTATTGGGATTTTATGTGATAGACCAACACAAAGTGGCACATAATAGCGAAGTGGAAGGAAAAAAAAAAAAATGTTTTTCAATTTTTTTTTACAAATAAATATTTGAAAAGTGTGGCGTGCATTTGTATTAAGCCCCCTTTAATCTGATACCCCTAACTAAAATCTAGTGGAACCAATTGCCTTCAGAAGTCACCTAATTAGTAAATAGAGCCCACCTGTGTGTAATTTAATCATAATATAAATACAGCTGTTCTGTAGGTCAAGGAACACACCAGACAGGTCAGGGATAAAGTTGTAGGGAAGTTTAAAGCAGGGTTAGGTTATAAAACAATATCCCAAGCTTTGAACATCTCACGGAGCACTGTTCAATCCATCATCCGAAAATGGAAAGAGTATGGCACAACTGCAAACCTGCCAAGACATGGCCGTCCACCTAAACTGACAGGCCGGGCAAGGAGAGCATTAATCAGAGAAGCATCCAAGAGGCCCATGGTAACTCTGGAGAAGCTGCAGAGATCCACAGCTCAGGTGGGAGAATCTGGCCACATGATAACTTTAACTCGTGCACTCCACAAATCTGTCCTTTATGGAAGTGTGACAAAAGGAAAGTCATTGTTGAAAGAAAGCCATAAGAAGTCTCATTTTAAGTTTGCAAGAAGCCATCTGGGAAACACAGCAAACATATGGAAGAAGGCGCTCCCCAAGGGGGGGTGCCAGAGCCGCGATCCGCGCGGGGGGGATGCAGCCGGCTAAGCCAAGGGGACTTACCTCTCAAAGCGGAGGCGTCCTCCTCTCCAGCGCAAGTCTCCTCGCTCCTCTTCCTAAGCTCCAGGCATCCAATAGGGTGACCTGGTGCTTTGGCCAATCAGGAAGCAGGTCTGACATCCTGCCTCCTGATTGGCTGGGAGGAAGGTTAGGGTGAAAATAGCGAAAATGTATTTGCTATTGTCACACAATTGGGTGGGATCAGGGCAAACTCTCTGTGCCCCGAGCCCACCATATTTTCAAGCCTATTAGAGCCTCTGGCTCTAATGAGGTGCTTCAAAATATACCACCCCCGCCATAGGAATCCATGCGTCCGGCGTCGTGAAAGGGGCCGGGCACATGGATGGGGGGGCGACACCCATGCGCATGGTGGGGATGCATTATGGAGACTGGAGGGATGGAGTAGATGCTGGGTGGGGATGAAGATGATTGAGCTGCATTGTGAAAATGGATGAGGATGACTCTGGTGGGGATGAGAGTTACATAGTGAAGAGGCTCTCCAAAATGTAACTCTCATATGCACCCAGAGTGATCCATTTTCACAATCCAACTTTATACCACATTACATTTTTGAGACTTACCCTCCATGCAGCAATCTCGGATCTATCCTCATCGCACCTGTTATTGCTGTGTTGCTGTGTCCTGTGTCCATGTGATGAGCTGGCCACCCCCCTGCCCCCCTGCCGACCAATCACAGTTCAAGAAAAAAAGCAGCCATCAGGCTCCGCCTCAGCAGGACGCGATCACCTGCTGTGTGTCTGTGTGCAGAAGAATCCTCAGAAAAATACTCTGCAGCGGCGCACATTGGCCTCAGTTGGGGGGGGGGGGATTGTTAGCTCTCAGAAGTGAAAGTATCCGCCAGACTTGTGGCTGCGGCCATTGGGAGGCGGTGCTATCGGAAGAAGTGAAGTCAAAGTGTTCTATCTTCTGGAGCGGTACTGCTGTTTGCTCTTGGGGAAATGGCCCTGGCCGGCCGGGCCCCTAGGGACACTCGGGCCCCTTACATGTGTAATGCCTGTACCCCCCTGATGGCGGCCCTGGCTCAGGGTCTACAATGCGCACAAGAAAATGTTATCTTTGAGCTGCAGTCTCAATAATCCTCTGCACTCTGCTCTACTCCTCTCTGCGACAATGCGCCCTGCGGCTGCTGCTTGACTGTAGGCACAGGGCGTGAGCTGCATTAAATGACTGCATTATGTCTCACTAGTCGGTGGAGCTTGAGAAGTAGTGTCCTGCCTCTGATCACTGCAATAAGGCAGGGAAACTGTTTAAACTCCACCTACATAGGTGGCAGTAGTCATTCATTCATTGCTAGGCAAAGCGCACTTCTTGGGACACCACGGGACAGTTAACCTAAAAAGTGGACTGTCCAGAATAGGCCCGGAGTGGAAGGCCAGCTTAAGTGGAGGGCCCACATGACTGGGGTTGCTAGGCAGGCTGTGCTAGGGTGTTGATAGTTAGCCTCATCAAGGGGCCTCCTCATTGGATCAATGGGGGGGGGGGGTTAGGGGTGTAGCTAGATAGGCTGGGTTTGGTCTCAGGGGGGCTGGCAAGAGGGCTCAGTAGGTGGTCAGCAGGAAGAGAGAGGACAGCAATAAGGAGAAGTTTTTCCCCTCCCTATCTATATAGGCCTGTGTGTATGGTATATTAGGTTTGTCTGTGTTTATGTTATGCACAGTAAGCTTTTGGTATATATAAAAAACAAAACAAAAACAAAAGGGGGTGATGTTCAGGATTCGGGTTAGTCGTAGCGGTTGGCAGGGGTCTCGGGTTCTTGAAGGTCGGGATATTTGAAGTAATACAGTATACAGAGTGGAACGGGTTGGGCCCATCTCGGTATGGGTACCTTCCTTACCATGGAAGTAATGAGCTATCGGTCATCGGGCTGCACCGGGTGAGAAAATGGTAAAAGGTTTGTCCCAGAGCCGGTGGAACTGCGGCTAGGGGCCAGGATGCTCAAGTGGTGGTGGTACAGCCGATGTGATAGAAAGACCTTCCTTTATTAACCTGAGACATAGTCAGTCAGTTAAGTTGGGTTATAAAATGGAATATGTTTTATAATAATTTGTTATGATTGTTAAAGCGGAGCTCCACCCAATTTATAAACAATAGCTCCTGAATATTATTTTGCTCTTTTAAATTTAAAACTGACCTTTTTTTTATATCTACCTTTGTTTTCATGGATATCTTGCCCATTTCCGGGTTCTGGGGATTGCGGATATGGGCGGGGTTGCTGCGGCTATGTCAACACTTCCTTTTGTGCCGCACTGTCTCCTGGGATCCTTTTTGCTTGTTCCCAGGAGTCTGTGCGGCGGCCTGGCCCGAGTTATCACGTGATTTAGAACCCTGAAGTAACTTCATTACGTCTCAGTTGCCATCACAACGGGAGCGGGACTTCCAATGCCGATGCCCGTTGTGATGGCAACCAAAGCTGTTGACGGCGCTCCAATATAAACCTTACTGTGCATGCGCGAGATCTAAGATAGAACCGCCGTTGAATTCTGGGAGATGCACGTCACAGAATCCAGGAAGAGAATGCCTGTGGGCTTCACATGCCCACAGGCAAGATGACAACTATCGATATTGTTTTTATAAAGCATTATTTGATTGAGAAAAAGCAATGGGAAAAGTAAAAAAAAAACGGAACATGTAAGGAACAAATTTAAAGCCTAATTAGTTTCTAAATGTCACAAAAAAAAAAAAAAATGTCGGAGGCAGTGGAGCCCCGCTTTAATAAAGGGCAGCTACGGCGATTTAAAGCAAGAGTTGTGTTGGGTATTTTTCTTAAAGTTATTGCTGGGTCAGTAGGATGGGTGTATAGTAGTAGGTTGTGTCAGCCGCGGAGCCATACACCAGTCATGGCAAATCCAGGACAGTTTGCAAGTGTGACATAAGCTTGTAGTTCAAAACGGGGGTGCACACGAAGTAGAGACACCCTGCCCAAGACTCCATATGTCCTGGCAGGAACAGGGAGCCACCCACATACCTGAAGTTGGGCAGTGCTTCTGGGGGACAATATGAGGTGCAAGCATAAAGGAGAAAAACAAAAAAAAAAACTGCTATCAGCATTTAATTTTACACAAAAAATCGTGTTTTAATATAACTTTAGGACAGGAATGATAAAAGCAGATTCTGATTGAATGTTGAAGGATGTTGAACATTAATGCTCGTTGTGCGGCTATAGAACAGCATTGTTTATTTTGTAAAGTGGGAGCCCCCAGGTAGCATCAGTCATATTTGAAGTGGATGCTTCAGAGTTCTAGGAATTCACCATTAGTGGTTTTTCTACAGACTATAGAATAGGCTATACCAGCAAAAACAATACAAAAGAAACATTTCATTGAAACATATTTAAGTGAGTGTGCTAAAATCTGAACATTCCAGTGTATTTGTGCCCGTGGCACTTTTGGAGCTATAGAAATAATATACAGAGTTCTTTTACTTGATGTTGGAATTACACCATCCCCAGCTCCCCTTATTGAAGACCTTGAGTCAGCCCACTCACTGAATGCTGTATGCTGAGTCATTGCCTTTTCAAATAGTTTTTTTGTCATTATAGTGATGGTACTGTCAAGCTAATTTTCAGTTAAAAAAAAAAAAAAAATCACAAACCATGTATCTCCTTTCATGTGAAACGACACACAAATAATAAGATGTATATGTGGGCTTTCTTTTGCATGGATTATGCAACAAGTGCAATATCCAATAAAGTTTAAAGTTAAAATCCAGACATTAAGATTTTTAATAATAAATATTCCTTAATACTGTAGTACTGTTACAGCAACACCCCCTGGCGTGTGATGCTGGCTCACCTGAGACACAGAGTTTAGGACACGATGGTCTTCATCTGATGGTGAAGATGACTAGGAACCCCAAAGGCCCCTGGAGATCTTTGAATGGGGGCTGGTACCAGATCATAGTGTAGCTGGGGGGAAGACACAGCACTAGCCACTTCAAGATCTGGAGCTTAACTAACCTTTGGGTTAGAGCAGTGGTCCCCAACCTTTTTGGCACCGGGGACCGGTTTGGTGGAAGAAATTTGTGCCATTGCCCGGCGTGGGGGGTGGCGATGTACGCACATGAGGGGGGGGGAAGCAAATTTTGCGGGCAATTTATCGGGCAACAGCTGGTGTTCTGCTGTTGGTACTTCAATCATCACGGCACCATGGTTGGTATGGTGTCAGAATGATTGAAGCGCATTATTTCTTATATTACATTTAATATAAATAAAATAGTTCAACTCACCATAATGCAGAATCAGTGGGAGCCTGAGTGTGTCACTTTCCACGTCGCCTGGGACCAGATGAGGAATGCCACTTGCCACACTGCCTGCCACCAGATGAGAAATGCCACTTGCCACGCTTGCCTGCCACCAGATGAGGAATGCCACTTGCCACGCTTGCCTGCCACCAGATGAGGAATGCCACTTGCCACGTCACCTGCCTGTGCCACCAGATGAGGAATGCCACTTGCCACGCTTGCCTGCACCAGATGAGGAATGCCACTTGCCACGTCATCTGCCTGTGCCACCAGATGAGGAATGCCCCTTGCCACGCTTGCCTGCCACCAGATGAGGAATGCCACTTGCCACGCTGCCTGCCACCAGTTGAGGAATGCCACTTGCCACATCACCTGCCTGTGCCACCAGTTGAGGAATGCCACTTGCCACGCTGCCTCCCACCAGTTGAGGAATGCCACTTGCCACATCACCTGCCTGTGCCACCAGTTGAGGAATGCCACTTGCCACGTCACCTGCCTGTGCCACCAGATGAGGAATGCCACATCACCTGCCATTGCCACCAGATGAGGATTGTCACTGCATTGGTGACACTGGTTCAGTGGTCTTTCTTGAGTGAGGAGAGCAGAGATGCGGGGCGGGCGGTGAGAGATGATGTCATGTCTCTGCTCCCCGCCGCACCACCGACATTCTGTATGCTGTGAGGGCGGAAGAGCGGTGATGCTAGGCAGGCAGGGAGAGATGATGTCATCTCTCTGCTCCCTGCCGCACCGCAGACATTCCGCACGCTGTGAGGGCGGAAGAGCGGTTATGCTAGGCGGGCAGAGAGAGATGTCATCTCCGCTCGCCATCACGCTTCTCTTATTCGCCCGCCCGCTTTCCTCTCTGATCCACCGGTGCCCTACAGCCCGCCGCGGCCCGGCTGCAAAGACGATATGGCCCGGTAGTGGGCCGCAGCCCGGGGGTTGACGATCCCTGGGTTAGAGGACATGGCCAGTGTGGTTCCAGGGAATGCTGGAAGTCCTGGCAGGGTTTATGAAAGTACCATTGGAAATCCTGGTGAGTATTCTGAAAATACCATAGGAAGTGATGGCAGGGATTCTGCAAGTACCATTGGAAGCCAGACAGCAAAGGTCTCATGCTGTCTGGATGTTGGACATGGATTAGTTCCCTACACCAGAATATTCCAATACTATCCTTAAGCGGGGACGAGACAGTGACATCAATCTAGCAGTTGGAATGCATGCTGAGGCAGCAATTCAAATGATATACATACACAAACTTTTTCTACTTTGGTAAGTGTAATTGCTTTTAAAATTTTTAATAAATTAAATAGAATGATGCTATGAATATCTCTCTCTTCATTGGATTGCATAACACACTGTGATGAGAACCTGGTATTCGAAGGAGAAAAGAAGGAACTGCATCCAACTGTTAAGAATATATACCATGCTGTTTTGAACCTAAAGCCTCGTACACACGATTGGATTGTTGGCCAACAAAACCGTGGACTTTTGTCCGAAGGGCGTTGGCCCAAACTTGTCTTGCATACACACGGCACACAATTGTTGGCCAACAATCTCGAACCTAGTGACGTACTACATGTTTGTTCAGCTCTTTAGAGCCACCCTTTGGGCTTCTACTAATTTAGTGTTAGTAGAAGTTTGGTGAGTGTTGATTTGCGCTTTTCATTTCGCGCTTTTCATTTTGCTCTTTTCATTTAGTTTCTGAACAGCCGTTCGTCAACCAGACATGTTGCGGAATCGGAGGAGATAACATGTTATTTATTATTGGCCTTGGCGTTATTTCTTTGACATCATTTTTTGGGGTTGAATAATGATTTGATTTGGTATTTTCTATATTTTTGGATGCATAGAATGCACTTTTTGGTTAAGTTCTATTGGCAGATAGCATGCCTAATTTTATTTGTTTTCTTTTTTTAATGCACAATAAAAAAATTGTGTAGCATAATACTTGGCTATGTGTTTTACTTCAATTGACAGTTTGGGAGTAGGCAGTTACATTTAAAAAAGGGAGACCAACATAGTTGTATCTTTGATCTTAAAAACTATGGGATAATAATATTATTATTCTTGATATCACTAGAAAAAAAAAAAAAGCCTTTAAAAATTTGATGGCAATAACTCCATCAGTATCACCAGCAAAGCAGCTTCATTATTATTCCATTAACCACTTCAATACCCGCCTATAGTCATATGACGCCCACAAGGTGGATCTACCATCCTGGGTGGGCGTCATATGACGTCCTCGGATTCCCGGCCGCCGGCGGCGCGCGCGCGCGCCCGCGGCATCGCTCGGGACCCGGTGCGAGTGCCCGGCGGCCGCGATGTCCGCCGGGCACCCGCGATTGCCCGTTAAAAACAACGGGACCGGGCGGGACCGTGGAGCTGTGTGTGTAAACACACAGCTCCACGTCCTGTCAGCGGGGAGGAGACCGATCATGTGATCCCAGTACAGAGGATCACATGATCGGTCTCCTCCCCTTAAGTCCCCTCCCCCTACAGTTAGAATCACTCCTATTAGGGACACACATTAACCCCTCCAGCGCCCTCTAGTGTTAACCCCTTCCCTGACAGTCACATTTACACAGTAATCATTGCAATTTTATAGCAACGATCGCTGTGTAAATGTGAATGGTTCCAAAAATGTGTCAAAAGTGTCCGAAGTGTCCGCCGCAATGTCGCAGTAACGAAAAAAAAATCGCAAATCGCCGCCATTACTAGTAAAAAAAAAAAAAAAAAATTTCAATAAATCTATCCCCTATTTTGTAGACGCTATAACTTTTGCGCAAACCGATCAATATACGCTTATTGCGAATTTTTTTACCAAAAATATGTAGAAGAATACGTATCGGCCTAAACTGAGGAAAAAAATTGTTTTTTTTTTAAAAAATGGGATATTTATTATAGCAAAAAGTAAAAAATATTGTGTTTTTTTTCAAAATTGTCGCTCTTCTTTTGTTTATAGCGCAAAAAATAAAAACCGCAGGGGCGATCAAATACCACCAAAAGAAAGCTCTATTTGTGGGAAAAAAAAAAGGACGTCAATTTTGTTTGGGTGTAACGTCGCACGACCGCGCAATTGTTAGTTAAAGCGACGCAGTGCCGAATCGCAAAAAGTGCTCTGGTAAGGAAGGGTGTTTAAAAGCCCTGTATTGAAGCGGTTAAAGAAGAGAATGTGCTGTGCATTTCGAGATCCCTTAATTTGCCGCATCACGAATGTTAATTCTCCATTACGAACGCTAGTTTACAAGACCAACCACTTCTGGCTCGCCCTTGCTTCTGAGCATGCAAGTTTGTACTTTGGACTTTTGTCCGACGGACTTGTGTACACATGCTTGGAAAATCTGACAACAGACATTGGTCCGCGGAAAATTGAAAAACCTGCTATCCAACATTTGTCCGTGGAAAATCCGACAACAATTGTCCGATGGAGCATACACATGGTCGGATTTTCCGCCAACAGCCTGTCATCACACATTTCCCATTGGAAAATCTGATCGTGTGTACGCGGCTTTACTGTTGGTGAATGAGGAATTCAGGAGGGGAGCACGGAATGGCACCTGGATTTTCACAAGTGAAACACCATCAACACTGGCACTTTATTTGCACTTATGGACTACAAATTTTTGTTGAAGGCACTTTATATATTTGTGTTTACATATATACTGTAACATATGCAATGTAGTATGTGGAAGCAGCGCTTATTTTAATCCATTTTGCTGATATCCTTATTAACCACTTCAGCTCCAGGGACGTACCCGTACGCTCCTGGAGTTTGAGCAGTTATACCATGATGATGCCTATTGCTCTCATAAGGGATGTTTACATTTCTTGTGACAGCAAAAAAAGTGATCCAGAAAAAAAAGTTTATAAAAAAAAAACAATTTAAAGCTCCCCATTCCCCCCACCCCGTGCTTGCGCGCAAAGGCGAACGTAATCATCGGTCCCAAATGCATGCAAACAGCGATTTTCACATAAATGTGAGGTATCACCGCAAACGTCAGCTCATGGGCAGTAATTCTAGCAGCAGACCTGTCACATGCCTATTGCTGTCACATGATATGTTTACATTTCTTGCGACAGCAACAAAAGTGATCAAGAAAAAATAAATAAATTCATAAATAATGGGACAATTAAATAAATCAATAATGGGAAATAAATAATGGGAAAAAATGGCTCCACGCAAAGGTGAACTCAAACGTCGGTCCCACATGCACAGCGATCGTCCCACACAAACGTCAGCATGGTCAGTAATTCTAGCACCAAACCTCCTGTATAAATCTGAAGTGGTAACCAGTAAAGGCGTTTAAAAGTAAAATAAAGTAAAAGTTAAGTAAAAAAAAAAAGTAAAGTAAAATTTACATTGTTTGTCACGGTTGCACGGGCATGCGCAATTTAAAGGCGTGACATGTTTGATATCTATTTACTCTGCGTGACATCATCTGTTATATTTTCCCCAAAAAAATGGGTTATGCATTAAAATGCAAAAAAAGTTAATTTTTCCAAAAAAACTGTGCAAATATCATGTGACATAAAAAATTGCAAAACCCACCAATTTATTCTGTAGGGCCTTTGCTTTAAAAAAAAAAAATATATAAAGTTTGGGGGTTCTAAGATATTTTCTAGCAAAAAATACTGATTGTTACATGTAAACAAAGTGCTAGAAAGGCACACTCATTTGAAGGGCATAGTTTTTTTTTATTAGAAACTAAATTGCTAATAGAAATGTGTTTTTCAAATAGACACCATGGTGTTTTGTCCTGGAAAATTATATACAGATCCTTCTTGCATGACATACAGTACTATGTTTGGAGAAAATAATAGTTCATATATGTAGTTCCTGCTGCTGCTTTTCACAAATCATAGCGCCGTAGTTGTCATGCAGTTGATTGCAGCTCCTTCCTCGCAGCGCGGCAAAATTGTAGTGACATAAAATAAAGCTGGAATGACAGCTCTGTACAAATATTTAATACTCCTCGAGTGAGCGGGAAGGGCTCTCTGTACTACCGCCATCAACATTGTAGGTGGTCCAGAGGCTTCTCATTTAGGAGCTCAGCTGACAACTGTTTATGTTTTCTTAGTCTTTTATCAGTTCTTATGAATGCTGCACTCCAGGCAGATATTACAAAAATACACAATTAACTAGTTATATATTTGGGATACACTTATGAAAAAAAATCAAATTTAATTTTTTTTAAATACAATTAGCATAATACTTGAAACCTTCTTGTTATCTTCCTGCTGAAACTCCTCTGCATAGCAGTCCTAAAGCCTCGTACACATAATCAGACTTTCCAACGGGAATTGTGTGATATCAGGCTGTTGGCGGAAAATCTGACTGTGTGTACGCTCCATCGGACAATTGTTGTTGGATTTTCAGCAAACAAATGTTGGATGGCAGGTTTTAAAATTTTCTGTGGACAAATGTGTGTTGTCGGATTTTCCGAGCGTGTGTACACAAGTTCGTCGGACAAAAGTCCAAAGTACAAACACGCATGCTCAGAAGCAAGCATGAGCCAGAAGCAGTCGGTCTTGTAAACTAGCGTTCATAATGGAAAATTAACATTCGTGACGTGGCAAATTATGAAATCTCGAAATGCAGCACACAATTCTCTTCTTCTTTAATTGGATAAGAATGAAGCTGCTTTGCTGGAGATACTGATGGAGTTATTGCAAACAAATTTTCAAAAGGCTTTTTTTCTAGTGATATCCCGTAGTTTTTAAAGAGGAGTTTCCATAAAAAAATTAAAAGTCAGCAGCTACAAATACTGCAGCTGCTGACTGTTAATAATCGGACACTTACCTGTTCCAGGGTCCAGCGATGCGGGGGATCACAGCCGGGCACTCACTGCGCATGCGCGAGCGGCGCCACGCACCGTGATTGGCCGCGCAGTCATCTGGGACCTGTCACGTGTCCCAGATGACTGACAGGAGGGAGGGGGCAGAGCTGAGCCCTTCCTGCGCCGAGGGGAAGTGATGTCACCAGCCCAGGCACTGAAGGAGGCAGACTACGAGGGACCCCCCTAGCAACAGGCATTTAGAGGTGAGTTAAAAAAAATATTTTTTCCAAATGTTTTATTTTTTATTTTTTTTAGGAATTTTTATGATTTTTTATTTTTTTGTGTGCAACCCCACTTTAAGATCAAAGATACAACTATGTTGGTGTCCCTTGACAATTTTACATTGTATTTTTTAAAATGTAATTGCCTACTCCCAAAATGTCATTTGAAGTAAAACACATAGCCAAGTATTATTCTACACAATTTTTTGATCGTGCATTAAAAAAAAAAAATAGACATGCTATCTGCCAATAGAACTTAACCAAAAAGTGCATTCTATGCATTAGGAAAAAAAAGTGTCAAAGCAATAACTCCAAGGCCAATAACAAATAACACGTTATCTCCTCTGATTCCGCAACATGTCTGGTTGACGAACAGCCGTTCAGAAACGAACTGAAAAACGTGAAATGAAAAGTGCGAAATGAAAAGCACGAATCAACACTCACCAAACTTCTATTAAAATGAAATTAGCAGAAGGAGCCCAAAGGGTGGCGATAAAGAGCCGATAAACAACATAGCACATCACTACGTTCGTATTTGTTGGCCAACAATTGTGTGGCCCTGTGTATGTAAGACAAGTTTGGGCCAACACTCTTTGGACAACGGTTTTGTTGGCCAACAATCCGATCGGGTATATGGGGCTTAAGAGAGAGGGAGGGTCACTAACTCTACAGTGTTGTCTGTGAACATTTAGCCAGAAAGGAGGAGCAGAGGGATAACCTCCTCTGTGTGCTGCTGCTCTTTCACTGTCCAATCACAGGCTATAGCAGGTGCAGGGCCAGGTTATATATTTGCTGCAATGTAATTTGCAGAAAGGTCGAGGACCAGGATGTGCTAACTGGTACGGGAGCCCAGATCATAAGAGTGGCTGAACAAAACTATAGATTCTTTGGCAGATAAAACAGTTAATACTTACTAAAGGCATTTCTACTATCTATTTAGCAGTTCATTTGGAGGTCAGCTTTCCTTACCAGCTCCAGGCAAATAGTAAAATCACCCCAGAACCATTTACAGCTATTCAAAAACATTGCAAATAAGTCAGAGATTACACTTAAAGGTCTACTTATAAAAAGCCAACACAAAAAAAACATCTAGTGGCCATAATTTGGTATTTTCCTGAAATACTGCAATCAGGAAAATACTATATTATTATGGATAGATGCAGCTAACTGGATATACACACATTAGACAAATTAATATGGGGGGGGGGGATTATTTGCAATGGCTGTGTAAATGCTGAGGCCGTATATTTATTTTTTAATAATATAATAATTTTTTAAGGTAGGAAAGGGTTACAACCTGTACAAGTTTTTATTGCTGTCTGTGTGTTTTTGTGTCCTGGCATAGATGTAGGGCACCTGTCCACCTTGAGAGCATTAAAATGTTACTAAACCAACAACAGCAAAATCAGCGTATATATGCAGTAAAACATCCTTGTTATACTCACTGGGGAACCTAAGGGGTTAATTCTTTGCATTGTGTATAAAGGCTGCTTGATCCTGTCTCTCTGATCCTCCTCTTCTTCCA
Organism: Lithobates sylvaticus; assembly: GCA_028564925.1. NCBI lineage: Eukaryota > Metazoa > Chordata > Amphibia > Anura > Ranidae > Lithobates > Lithobates sylvaticus. The sequence goes on from CM053032.1 coordinate 211,282,601, forward strand.
CTGCCTCAAAAAAATTAACCTAATGTAGCACTGACCCCCAAAGGAGCTGCTGGTTTTATTGGGCTTACCGTTACCTTCTTCACCTCGTCTGCGTCTAGGGTTTCCCGTGGTTGATGGCCCAAAGAAATGCAGAAACTGACACTTTATCTTCCTTTTTGGGTTATTTATTCAAAAGATAAAACAGTCTCTTAGATGTAAGGTAGAGGGTTAGGAGGAAAGTCCAGGTACTTTTGGAGCTTCAAAAATAGGAAGTCTCTTATAGAAGAAATCCAGAGAATAACTGTTTCACAGCTGGATTATCACAACCCACGGATAGACCTCCTCTCACTAGGCCTAGCAGCCGGCAGGGTATTAAATAAAGGAAAAAGTCTCTGCCACAGACTTGAATGTAACTGAGGGACATGAAAAAACTTAGAGAGCTATCATACGGTACCAGTATCTCCCAGCCGGTCTGGTGATACCGTATGAGTGTAGATCCATAAAGTGTCCTTCAACTGAGCCTCCAGGCCCCTTCAGAGAAACCAGCCTTGCACATGGACTTCTCCTGAAGAATACTCCCCTGGATGCTCCTCCAGTTGCTGGGCCTCTCCTTAGATGAGACGGCACCGGACCACCTTTGAATCATTAGGCCCCGATATCCATTCAGGCCTGTCCCTGCAGTTGCTTTGCCTCGGGCTATCCAGCCCCGAGACTTGAAATTGCATGGATCCGCACCCCAGGCCAGGAGGGCCGTGAGGGCTGGTCAGGAGGACCAGGACCAAACAGACAGAAGATCTCTTCTGGGCCGGAACGGAACAACCAAACCAAGTGATCCCAGTACCTTAAATACCCCCTCCCACAATGCACAGCAGGACAAACACTCCCACTGGGCTGGTTTTGAGAGCAAGAATGGTATCCAATACGCCCAGCTAAACTGCGTTCTCATACTTTGTGGCGGTGACAACGACACCCGCGGCCAAGTAGAACTCAGTGCAATCCAGCCAGACTGGTACTGAAATCATAATTTAGCAGAATTAGCCCTAAAACCTAACTGTGGTTTCAGGAATATTAATTTTGCAAAATACATAGTGCATGCTCGGCAGGAGCCAGCGCTACACTGATATTTACAGAGTCAGTGGACAGCTGAACATGTGCAGTTTGGTGTGTATTGCTAGAAAGTTCTTTTATTTTAATTTTTTGGGAGGGTGCATGTGATCAGCACAGGTCCAATCAGCACTGTCCAGACAGAGGGTCAGTGCAGTATGAAAACTCCTCCTACAAGGTTTACTAGGAACTGATAGAAGTCACAAGGCTGCTATACAGGTATACTGCTGATGAGAAAAAGTATTTATCAGTTTATATTTACTAAGACAATTGCATTTCTATGGTCTGTGTACTATGGACCAGATATAGTGAATAGTCAGAATCCCATCATGCCCCGGGCTATGACGTCATAAGAGGGCGGGGTCACCGGGTTCGCCCCCTTTCCTTACCTAACGGGCTGCGTGCTCGGATAAGGGTTTGGTATGGATCTTGGGGGGGACCCCACGCCATTTTTCGGTGTGGGGTTCTCCTTAAGATCTATACCAGACCGAAGGGCCTGGTATCGTCTTGGGGGGGATCCTCGCGCAAAAATTTTTTTTACATTTTTGCGGAGCTCTTGTTCAAGATTCTCAGCACACAAGTCGCACCGCAAGTCGGATCATCTTGGATCATCTTGGTACGATTTCTCAAATCAATGGGCTCCCATAGGGAACCATTGATTTTGAATTTTGAACAGAGAAACGCGGCTGAAAGCTAGCGCGGATTAACGGGCATTGAATTCAATGCAAAACAAAAATCGAGTTTTTAACGCTGCTTTTTTCCTGGCGTCTGTACTAGCTTTACAGCCCGTTTTTTTAAACGTCTGTGTGCATGAGGCCTTACAGTGCAGTGCGTAACTGCAAGGGTGTTTTTTTTCATCCTGAAGTTCAACTTCAGTATTCCTGCTGACTTGCTAGCAATGTCTTATGGTGATATGTTAAGCACTGACAACCAGCAAAATGAAGCGCTGCACTACACACTGTTATTTTTAACTTCAATTGTTCCTTTTATTTAAAGCTTACATTTCCAGGGATATACTGTACATGCATAAAAGTCAGACTGTAAATCTCATTGCACTAGCCGTGCTTTTATAATGGTCTATTTGCGTGTCTTAAGCCCCATACACACGCGCGGATTATCCGAGGACCAGGTCCGTCAGACCATGTCCGTCATACTTTGTCTGATGTTGGTTTTGCGTACACACGGTCGGACGAAGTTGTCGGAAAATCCGATCATTCTGAACGTGGTGACGTTTGTTGCCTACGACGGGACTACGTAGAGGCTAGTAGCCAATAGCTTTGGTCTTGTAATGTGATCTGAGCATGCGTAGCACTTTGTCCGGTCGGACAACCGTACACACGATCGGATTTGGTGTGATCGGACCGTGTTGTCGGCAAATCTTTCCAGCAGGAGATAAGACTTTGTCCGTTGGACAATCCGACGTACACTGTCCGATGGTGCATACACACGGTCTGATTTTTCAACAACATTGTCCGATCGGACAGAATCCATGAAAAAGTCCGACCGTGTGTATGGGGCTTTAGAGTGGAGCTGCTAACGAGCGTATTCATTTAATTACACCTTCCTCCAGATGACCTTTTCTTTGCGTTAGTGAAAATTAGGGCCCTAGCTGAAATAATATTTTACTGAAATGCATATCATGTATCGTTACTCTTACTTACTTTTTTCAGTTTTAGGTGGAATTGGGAAAGGTTAGAACCCCGTCACTGATCTGGGGATGTTTTACCAGACAGTAAAATATGCAACAGGGAAAAGGCTGATATAGGTTCTAGCCTTCCCATATATATTATCTCAAAAAAGTGAGAGTGATATTAATAGTGATCACTATACACAGTATCTCACAAAAGTGAGTACATCCCTCACATTTTTGTAACTATTTTATTACATTTTTTCATGTGACAACACTGTTTGTTAGAATGTAAAGTAGTGAGTGTACAGCTTGTATAACAGTGTAAATTTGCTGTCCCCTCAAAATAACTCAACACACAGTCAATAATGTCTAAACCGCTGGCAAGACCCCTAAGTGAAAATGTCCAAATTGGGTCCAATTAGCCATTTTCTCTCCAAGGTAGTGTTACAAGGTAGCAGGTGTGTTAAATTTGGTGTTATCGCTCTCACACTCCTAAACCTTTGTGAACAGCCTTCCCAGAAGAGTTGAGGCTGTTATAGCTGCAAAGGGTGGGCCAACTCAATATTGAACCCTACGGACTAAGACTGGGATCCCATTAAAGTTCATGTGTGTGTAAGGCTGGGTTCACACTGTTATGGGGAGTCAGATGCGCAATAACGCTAATGTAAAAATGCGACTAAACGCAAAAAAACTAATGTTTTTAGCGCTGCTGTACAGCTGGCATTTTTAAAACGTCCTGTGTGCATGAGTCCTAAAAACGCTAAACGCTAAAAAGGCAAACAGAATTGTGCGAGTGATCACTGCAGATTAATTTCCATTCATTGCAAGGCGAATTGAGCATTTAGTGGCCCATTAGCTTTATTTAGTGTGGGTGATTAACAAAAATGCCTTATAACTGTATCTTTATGGAAATGGAACATTAAAGCTAAACACCATTTAATGCAGCTGTGTATTCCTTAAGAATAATTAAATGTATTTTGCATAAAATGTATTTAAAGCAGCGTTCTACCCAAAAGTGGAACTTCCGCTCATTTGTCTCCTCTCCCCCCTCCGGTGCCTCTGGGGGCACCCAAGCCGGCACGCTCCCGACCCACAGCTCTGCGTTTCCATCCATACATGGAGTCTGCGGCTCGAACCTGCCCCCTCCGTCTCCTGATTTGCTCACTGGCTGTGATTGACAGCAGCAGGAGCCAATGGCTCCTGCTGCTGCCAAAAGCCAATCAGGAGTGTCAGTCCCCAGAGAGGCAAGGCTCTCGTGGACATCGCTGGATCGAGAAGGAACTCAGTTAAGTATTAGGGGGGCTGCTGCACACAGAATTTTTTTTTACCTTCATGCATAGAATGCATGAAGGTAAAAAAACCTTGTGCCTTCACTTTTACTAAAGCTGGAGAGTGAAAAATCACTCTCACTCCTGCAGAGAAACCAATCAGCTTCTAATCTCATGCCCCGTACACACGATCGGAAATTCCACCATCAAAAGTCCGATGTGAGCTTTTAATCGGAAATTCTGACCGTGTGTATGCTCCATCGGACTTTTGCTGGCGGAATACCGCCAGCAAAAGATTGAGAGCAGGTTCTCTATTTTTTGTCGGAAAAAGTACCGGTCTGAAATTCCGATTCTGACATGCAAAATTTGTACACATGCTCGGAAACAATTTGACGCATGCTCGGAAGCATTGAACTCGTCATAGTGTTGTACGTCACTGCGTTCTTGACGGTCAAAAGTTCAGTGTGACCGTGTGTATGCAAGCCAAGCTTGAGCGGAATTCTGTCTGAAAAAACATCCACGATTTTTCTGACGGAAATTCTGCTCGTGTGTACGCGGCATGCGGCGTAGACAGCGGCGCGCAGGCGCACTGCACATGCCGGGTTCACGGCGATATGCCGCTTTCCTGCGCATGCGCAGGAGTGACGTCATCGCCGCTCCAGCGAATGACAGCGCTGGATCGGCGAGACCCGGAAGTCACTCCGGGTTTGATGGCGACGCAGAAGATCGTGGATGAGGACCGCTTCGGGGGCTTCGTTCTCAGGTAAGTCATTCATAATGAGCTAGTATGCTATGCATACTAGCTCATTATGCCTTTGCCTTGCAGGGTGTCTTTTTTTTTTTTTAAGAGGCTTTACTTCCTCTTTAATGCCTTAATCTTAGTACACATTTAACCAATAATACTGATATAAATTGCATTGCATAGCATTCCAAAGTAAAAATGAATAGAATTCAGAAGGAGGAACATTGTCTTGTTGTCCAAGCTGCAGGATTTCCACTACTCATTCTGTAAATGGTTTCTGTGCACATATGAAAGCCAGGAACTGGCAAAGGTTTGACACTTTGATAATAGGGAAGAATATGGAACCACCAAACATCGTAGAGCTAAAGACAAATTAATTATGCTCTGGAATGACATCCCTAACAGAAACAAATCAGGCTACCATGAAACATACTGTCCTTAATTTTCTCTTTGCTGAAAATGTGCTCTCCTTTGATGCAGAAATCTCAGCGAAGCGTACCACATATGGTCCTTGTGATTACAAGAGTGATCCTGATGTTACTGGCTTGTTGGCACTGGATATTAAAGGGGTTCCATCTCTTTTTTTAAGCTTCATTATCAATATCTAGTTAAAATATATATACATTTTGAATCTTTTTTTTTTAACTTATATTTATTTATTGAATCAGCTGTCTTTGTTGCATTCAGATCCCATACACAGAGATATATAATAACTGGTACTTGGCACACATTCTCAGTGCCCACCAGGCTTACCTCAATAACCAAAGAAGTACAGTGACCATAATCTTCAGCAAATTGGCAACTTTGCTATTGTTAAAGCGAATTTTTTTTTTTTAAATCAGCAGCTACAAATACTGCAGCTGCTGACTTTTAAACTAAGGACACGCACCTGTCACAGGGTCCAGCGATGTCGGCACCTGAGGCCGAACTGTCCCTTGGTCCTCGGATGCTACCGCCGCCATCTTCGGTATGGGAATCAGGAAATGAAGCCTTGCGGCATCACTTCCCGATTCCCTACTGCGCATGTGCGAGTCACGCAGCGCAATACTAATGGTCCCTGCTGTCTCTGGGACCCATGTGTGTCCCAGCAGACAGCGCAGCAGGATGGGAAGAAGCATAGACTCCCGTGGGTGCAAATACCTTTCTTAGACAGGTATCTGCACCCCCCTCCCCCCTGAAAGGTGCCAAATTTGACACCGGAGGGGAGGAGGGTTCCGAAAAGCAGAGGTTCAATTTTTGTGTGAACCTCCGCTTTAAGTATCACTTTCTGTTAAAGTGATTGTAACGGCTTGTTTTTTTTTTTAATAACATGTTATACTTACCTTCCCTGTTACAGAGTTTTTGCACAAAGCAGCATGGATCCTCCTCTTCTCAGGTCCCTATTCCCTGCTTCTAGCCCCTCCCTTCTTTGAGTGCACCTCAGCCTGCAGCTTGCTACAGGGGGCACGCAAGTCAAGTCAGAGCTCCTTGTATCCATTCAGACACGGAGCCCCGACCTGGCCCGGCCCCTCTCTCCCCTGATTGGCTGACTGGCTTTGCTTGACAGCCGTGGGAGCCAATGGTGCTGCTGCTCTGTCTCAGCCAATCAGGGGGAGTGTCCTGGATGGCTAAGGGGATCGTGGGTGCTGGGGGGCTGCTACACACAGGTTTTTATCCTATTGCATATAATGCATTAAGATAAAAAAACTTCTGCCTTTACAACTCCTTTAATCTCAGCAGTTTCTTGAGCTAAATAGATGACAAATGAGGTAAAGTTCTCAATATATCCCTTTTTCACCTAAAGTGGAACTAAAGCCTGAAAAAAATTGCAAACAGTCAGCTCTTTATTGCAGAAGAGCCATGCCTACCTGCCTGTTTGCAATCCCCCAAAGAATGTACGCTGAGCTGTGCATGCGCAGTTCAGTTACATACCAGCCTAGTGCCTGTGTGCCTGCATGCCTGCACTCCTGCCCACCCCAAGGTGATTTCTCTCACATTGGAAAAATATCCTATCACTTCCTGTTGAGTCTGCAGGTTAGGCAGCTGTTTTAACCCTTTCATAATCTATTAAAAAAATGATTTGGTTTCAGATATACTTTAAAGCAGCTCAGGGCTTCCATGTCTATCCATGCATTGTTGCATAGCTCCCAACTGTCCCTGATTTCGAGGGCCTGTCCCTGATTTGGAGCAATGTCCTTCTGTCCCTCATTCCTTCTCATTTGTTCCTCATTTTGGTCTGATCTATATAGATCTACATAAAATGCACTTTTTATCTATCAAAAAGTGTTTTCCAGCGCTAAGACCCCTTTCACACTGAGTCGCTTTCACTATAAAAAAGCGCCTAAAAAGCTCCCGAAAATCTATTTCCATTAAAATCAATGAATGCTTTTACACTGGTGCAGTGGGCTTGGAGGGGGCGGTGAAAAAACGCCCCTCTCCATTGAAATTAATGCAAAGCTCTTCAAAAGCGCCTGCAAAGCTCTTCAAAAGCTCTTCAAATGTTTTACTGGCAGTTTAGAAGCACCTCAGTGTGAAAGGGGCCTAAACCTTTCATCTGATTTCTAAATTGCTGCATTTGTGAATTCCAAAAGCCAATATAAAGGAATAATCGTGGTAAAAAAAAGCACTTGTGGGTTTAACCAATCTTTTTTTTTTTTGGTACAATTCTCCTTTAAGTGGGCGTGGCAAGGGGTGTGTCCTATGCCTGCATACTTTTGCTGATAGGTGTCCCTCATTCCCATCTCAAAAAGTTGGGATTGTTGTATTTTACCGGTCCATTTTTAAATAACAAATATGATATACTTACCGTAATCTGTACACTGCAATTGCACTTCTCCCTCCTCCAAGCTAACAGACTGTCTCCAGGCTGCATTGTCTTTCCTGTGAAGACCAGAAGTTCAGAGAAACAGCACTAAGAGGCAGGAACCAGCAGTATTAAAAGTTGTAAACTGAAAGTGCTGGGGGAAGTATTTTAACAAATAGTTCACTGGGGAATGTTTATTTTATCTTACTCAATGTGTTAAGCTGAAAAAATAATGCTGAGGGTTTAATACTACTTTAATGTATCAAAGTGTCAGTACTAAAAAGCATTTCAAAGAAACTAATCCGATTCATTTGCTTTGGAAGTTTGCAACTGACTGGTGATATATCAAGCAGAGAGAGAGGTTACAGAGCACAGGCTTCAGGAAATAAAACCATCCACGTTACATTTTCTGAGCTCACTGGAATATTTCTGGATGACATAGAACCCTCAAAAAATGTGATTATGTGAAATTTCTAAGTAGCATGACTCTTGTTTGTTAGCATTAGCATATCACTTATTGATTTCTCTTGTTTCTTAGAATGGATTTTTAAGGCCTGGTTCACTCCAGTGAGATTTCAGATGCGACATAAAGCGGTAGTAAACCACAAAAAAGAAAACTAAAAAATCATCTCCCTGCAAGTTAAGAACATAATGTGCTAGTATGCATCACATACTAGAGCATTATGAAAGACTTAACCAAAAACAAAGCCCCCCAGCAGAGCGCTGTTTCGGTTCCCCTGGGACTTCCATTTTTACCCAGTCTTCCTTCTGGGTTCGCAGACGGTGCCCGTTTAGGAGAATTTTACTGTACCTACAGGTAAGCCTTAAAGAGGAAGTAAACTCTTCCACTCTGATGCTTCTTTTCATTTTATCCATTATAATAAGTAATTATCAAACTATAGCCACTGTAATCCAGCCCAAATCGCAAATTACTTACTGTTTAAAGAAACTTTAAAAAAACTTGTTTCCAGGGTAAGGCAGCACCATCTTAAGTATTGTTTTCTGAGTAGAGTGTATTTCCGCCCTTACATTGAGCACTTCCTGTACTGTTAACCAAGCCTCCTTCTCAATCCAATGTTTCTATGGAAACCCTGATTCCCTGCTCATAGCTGACTTGTTTTATTTCATAGTATTTACTTGTTCCGATTGTCTAGTGTTTGCCTATGTCAGTCTTATCAGCTTTAGCTGATAAGACTGCAGTAATGCTATCCGATGTCTTTATATTTCCACTCCATGTGATGTCACATGGTCACATGAGGTGTAGGAGGAAGCTCTGAGTGATTATGCAGTCTCGTGGGATTTCAGTGTTGTGCCATAGGAAGTCCTGATAATAGATAGACAAGCACACAGAGTGTGCCATAAATCATGGGAGATATGGGCATGCTCAGTGACATCATTCTAAAGAACAAAAAGGATTACAACAATACTATGCAACTAAGGAGATATCTACAAGCAGTGTTCATTCAAGTTTTTTATGCTGAGTCACATGGGACAAAGTTGTGGGGGAGAGTTTACAACCACTTTAATATAGGCTTGCCTGTATGTATAAATAATCAAAAGGCCTTTACTTCCACTCTAACTTGGTTCTAAAGGTTTTTTTTTCCCTTTTGTAGCCAAGTCCCGGACCTCTCCAGGCCTAATGGTGACCTCCAGGGACATCTATGTAGAGTGGGTTATGAGGCATGATGGGTGTAATGCAAGGTAGACTTCTTGAATGCAAAAGAGATTTATTTTCTCTTAAACAGAACTATCTTAAAGGAGTCTCAAGACTCAAAAACGGTTCCAAGGACAAGAGATGCTACGAGTGTGGAGAAGTATGACATTTCCGAGCTGAGTGCCCCAAGTTTGGCATCAGCTCTCAATTACCCACTAAAGTCTTAAAAACTTTACAGAAATAGTTTTTCCCAAAGTTGGCGGGAAACTTCAGGGGAACTCAGTGAAGGAGCTAGTTGGAGTTAAAGGAAAACTGCGCTCCAAAAGCAAGAAAAGAGAAGATAAAAAGAGGGGACGCAAGTCACCAGTTTCCCCTAACTTCTCAGCACCTAAACGAGCCACAAAATGAAGATCCTCGGATAAGGAAAGACGGGGACAAGAAATCAATGCACAACCTGCCGAACAAGAAAACAAATCAACTCCCCTGCTTTCAAAGAAGATGGTTAGGGCACAAACCGTAGAGTCACCTGTAGGAAACCTGCCAACAAATTTAGTAGGGCCTTCTCCTATAGTCTCAGTACAAGTAGAGGGCATCCATAGGCAAGCCTTACTGGACACTGGAGCCCAGGTGACACTACTGTATCGAGACTTCTATAATAAGTACTTAAAGCATATCCCCCTGAGGCAACTCGAAGAGTTAGAGATCTGGGGCATAGGAACAGAGAAGTGCCCCTATGATGGATACATACCCATCACAATAACCTTTGATACTGCTGTGACAGGAAAGCAAGAGACCTTTGATACGTTGGCTGTTGTCTGTCCCCAACCCAAACACAAACCTTGTGAGAAGACTACGTACTCACCCCACTGACCTTAGAGGGAACCACAGTAGGCAAGATCCTCATCTGAGACAGGCATTCCAACCAGTGCTACAGAAGGAGAAAGCACTTGCAGAAGGAGTAGGAAGGCTGTGGCGACTGGACACTTGTGAAAGGGTGTTACAGCCAAGAGAGAGGGCCTGTCTGAAGGCCAGGGTCAAATTGTCGTGGGACCAGCTTGGTCCCTACGTGGTGGTGGAAACTGATCCAACCTAAGAGAAGGTTGGGATAGAACTGGTCCTGGAGATCATCCCTACATGGGCCCTACTACAGAGCACAGGACGAATTCCCATCAGTGTAAGGAATGTCACTAGTCATCCAATCAACTTAATGCCTAAGTGATGGGAGAGGCACCGCCGTCCACTATCCCAATCTACCCCCCCCCCCCCCCCCCCCCGCTTGGAAGGAGAGGATCAAAGCTCAGATAACTCGATGGGAGAAAATGTTCTCCAAGAATGAATTTGATGTGGGCCGTGGCAAGAGTGCTCAACATCGTATCCAGCTAACTGAAGATAAGCCCTTTCAAGAGAGAGCCATGCGGATTCCCTTGTGTGACCTGTGACCTGGAGGACATTCGAGAGCAGTTAGCTGAATTGAAGAGATCAGGGGTCATCAGGGATGAATGCTTCGCCAATTGTTATAGTAAGGAAAAAGAATGGGTCCCTTTGGATGTGCATCGACTACCGAACCTTGAATCAAAGGACTATCCCAGATAAGTACACAACCCCTCGCATAGAAGAAGCCCTGTAGTGCTTGTCAGGGGCTAAATGTTTAGGATCTAAAGAGTGGATATTACCACATACCCATGCATCCAGATGACTGAGAGAAGATGGCTTTTATTAGCCCTTTAGGGTTTTTTGAGTTTGACCTGATGCCACGGGGACTAAAAGGGACCCCTGCCACTTTCCAGCGGCTGATGGAGAACAAGGTGGGTGACATGAACATGTTGAAAGTACTAGTTTATCTCTATGACATCATCGTGTTTGGCCAAACGTTGAAAGAGCACGAAGCTCGGTTGTAGAAAGTTTTCCAGCGAATGCATAGCAAGGGGTTGAAGCTGTCCTTAGAGAAGAGTCAGTTCTTCCAGACTTTAGTCACGTACCTGGGGCATATAGTGTCCGCCGAAGGTATAGCAACTGACTCCCAAAAACTGGAAGCTGTCACATCATGGCCTCGCCCAAGTACAGTCACAGAGCTGAGGTCATTCTTGGGATTCTGCTCATACTATAGAAGATTTGACAAGAATTTCTCGCAGATTACCTAGCTGTTGAATGAGCTGCTACAGAAGCAAAACGGAAGAGGAACCCCCTAAGGCCCAGAGAGGAGGCCCCAGGAAGCCTCGCAAATCTATTCAAGAGCAATGGACGGTGAGGTGTGAAAGGTCCTTCGGAAGGCTGAAGGAGAGCCTAGTGACACCAGTGTTGGCCTATGCCAACCCCTCAAAGCCATATATACTGCATGTGGATGCCAGAAGAGATGATATCGGGGGGGGGGGGGGTGTTGTATCAAGAATCAGAAGGGAAGCTTCGCTAAGTGGCTTACATGAGTCACAGCCTAACTCCCCCTGAGAAGAACTATCCGGTGCATAAGTTGGAGTTCCTGGCCCTCAAGTGGCCATGGTAGATAAACTACATGATTATCTGTATGGGGCTACCTTTGTGATGAAGACAACAACCCCTTAACTTATCTATTATCCACTGCGAAACTGGATGCCACGGGACATCTGTCATTAGCCGCCCTGTCTGAGTTTCAGTTCAGTTTGAAATATCGACCAGGAGTGGGAAAACGGAGACGCTCCTTCCCGAAGGCCTCACTCTCTTTCGGTTCACCAGAAAAGTTGGGTCCCTCTACCTTCCGAAGGAGTACAGGTTGTGTGCCAGGGAGTAGAGTATAAACACAGAGGAGCTATAGGGGTTGAAGTAGGGGGAGTCACCACTGCGGGAGTACCAAAATATTTCTGCGATCTGACCCAATTGCACAGCCAAGAATTACCTCAGTTGACTAAGGAAGATTTGAGATGGGACCAACAGGAAGACCTATTAGGGAGACTAATAAGGAAATCATTGTCTGCACGAGACCCTCAGATATTGAGGACTAGCCCCATAGAGGGGGCCTATCAGGAACTAAGTACTCACCGAGGCCAAGATGCCGAGAGCGGTTGCCCTTGCGACTCAGCGCCCACTGCCCCTGAAGGTGGTACAGGGGGCAGTTGGCACCAAGAGGCACAAGCCACCTGTAGGGTAGTGGCTAGACGTGGATCCAGGTATCACGGAGTAGAAGCTGGAAGACTGGCGGAGACTCCAACACTGATAGGTGGACAGGCAGCAGGCTGAGGATCAAACACAAGGTAAGTTAGGTACAGGTTTAGAGGATCAAACACTGATGGGCAAGTCCAGGTAGAATGGTCAGGCGTAAGCAGAGGGGTCAAGGCAGGCTAAGGGTCAAACACTGAAGAGGCAGAAGCGGAAGTCCAGTAAACAGGCCGAGAGTCAAACACAGGAGAAGGGAGATACGGAAATCCGGGTACACAAGCCAAGGGTCAAGTCTGGAGAAGGCAGAGAGGTCCAATACAGTCCGGGTCGGCAACGGGTAGGCGAGTAGATACAGCAGGCACGGGTACAGGTACAAGGGAACAGCTGAGAGACGAACCAGCGTCTGTTTGGGTCCAGGGGCCTCTCTTTTATAGGCCGGCTGGAGGTCACATGGGACGTGCACTAGTGCGCATGCGCATGCGCCGTTCAGCTGGGCCGCGAACGTTCGTGCGCCGCCACATCGTCCCTCTGACTCTTACTGTGCGCCGCAGCGCCGGACCTATGCGCCTGCGCACTGGGGCGCGCGGCGGACCAGGTCCCTGATAGTGCCCCCCCCTGAGGGGCGGACTCCGGACGCCCAGGCTATCCATTAGTTCAGGATGCTCCTGCTGGAAAATCTTAATTAGCCTTGGTGCATGGAAATTTCCCGATGGCTCCCAGGAATTATCCTCCGGCGGGTACCCCTTCCATTTCACTAGGTATTGTAGCTGACGACCCACCTTTCTGCACCCTAGAAGTGATTCCACCTCGAATTCTTCCATACCATCGATTGTGACGGGTGGTGGAGGAGGTTCCTCCCTGTTTGGGAAGGGACTTGGAACCAAAGGTCTCAGTAGCGAGTAGCGAGAGCTCAAAAGCCACGGGGTTTACTGCCTTCTTGACCTCAAATGGCCCAATGAATTTGGGACCCAGTTTCCGTGAAGGGCAAGAGAGCCTGAGATGAGCCGTTGACAACCACACCTTTTCTCCGATTCTGAAATGGGGGTTCTCCCTCCTTCCCCTGTTGTGATACTTCTCGTACCCTTCTTGGGCCTGTTGCATGGTCTCCTGGAGTTTTTTAAAATTGGTTTGGATGGCCTCTAGACGTTCTTGTACAGCAGGAACTGGTGATTCAAGAAACGAGTTTGGGAGGAAAGATGGGTGGAAGCCCGAATTTGCCCAGAAGGGAGTTTGGTTGGTGGCTGAGTGGGAGGAATTGTTGTACGCGAATTCCGCGTATGCCAGCAGGGAGGACCAGTCATCTTGTGCAGAGGAACAAAAACAACGTAAATATTGCTTGAGCGTTTGGTTGGTACGCTCCGTTTGACCATTGCTCTGTGGGTGGTATGCCGAGGAAAGACAGGCCTTAATTCCTAAGGTTTTGCAGAGTTCCTTCCAGAACTTTGAGGTGAATTGAGAGCCTCTGTCAGAGACAATGCTCCTGGGGACCCCATGGAGCCTGACGACCTCTTTAATAAAAATGTTGGCAGTTTCGAGAGCAGAGGGAGTGCCCACCATGGGCAGGAAATGGCCCATTTTAGACAGTCGATCAACCACTACCAGTATGGTGGAAAAGCCTTCCGAGGGGGGTAGTTCCACAATAAAGTCCATTGAAATGTCCGCCCATGGACGTTCCGGAATGGGTAATGGTTTCAACAATCCCCAGGGCTTGGTTTTAGAACCCTTGTTTCGTTGGCACGGAACACAGGAAGAGATGTATGTGCGGCAGTCCTGCCTCCAGCCTGGCCACCAGAAGGTGCGTGAGATGAGTTCAGCCGTCTTTCGGTTTCCGAAGTGACCTGCCAGTTTGTGGTCATGGAGCGTCTTCAAGACTAAAGGTCTTACTTCTAGGGGTACAAAGATCTTATCTCGAGACTAGAATAGGTCTTCACGTTTCTCCAGGGTAGACACAATGGGATCCTGGCAATGGGCTGAAGCAGCGAGGAGAGAAGAAGATAGATCTGCGGACGAAAGGAGCAGAAAATTTTGGGGGGCCAAAATGGTACTTGGTTCCGGCACTTGAGAAGATTCCGGGGAGATTCGGGAGAGAGCATCTGCTTTACCATTTTTGGACCCCGGCCGGTAGGAGATGTGAAACGTGAATCTTGAAAAAAAAAGTGCCCAGCGGGCTTGACGAGGCCTCAACCGTTTGGCGGTACGTAAATATTCGAGGTTCTTATGATCAGTAAAAATAGTAATTGGGTGGGTTGCCCCCTCGAGAAGGTACCTCCATTCTTCTAAAGCGGCCTTAATGGCTAATAACTCACGATCACCGACGTCATAATTTCTTTCGGACGGGCTCAATTTCCGAGAGGCAAAGGCCACTGGGTGAAGGAGGGCTTTTGGCCCGTGACGTTGTGAAAGAATGGCACCTGTGGCTGATTCCGAGGCATCTACTTCTAGCACGAAGGGAAGTAACGGATCCGGATGTCGAAGAATAGGAGCAGTGGTGAAGAGGCTCTTTAATTTGGAGAAGGCATCCTGGGCTTCCTGGGACCACTGGAAACGGCCATGTTGTTGGGTTAGGCGGGTGATGGGTGCAACAATAGTAGAGAACCCGACGATGAACCTCCGATAAAAATTAGCAAACCCGATGAAACGTTGGACGGCCTTTTTGTCCTTGGGAGCTGACCACTCTATTACTGCCTTGACCTTTTGGGGATCCATTGCAGTGCCTTTAGTAGAAATGATAAATCCTAGGAACTGTACCGTAGTTTTCTCAAATTCACACTTCTCGGCTTTAAAGTAAAGTTGATGGGTTCTAAGGATGGAAAGTACTCTCCTAACGTGTTTCCGATGCAGATCCAAGGTGGCGGAAAAAATGAGGATATCATCCAGGTATACGACCAAAAAGTCGTCCAGGTGTTCCCTAAAGATGTCATTCACCAGATGTTGGAAGGTAGCTGGAGCATTGCACAGGCCAAAAGGCATCACTAAATATTCATAATGGCCAAACCTGGACCTGAAGGCTGTCTTCCACTCGTCACCTGCGCGGATCCTGACAAGATTATAGGCGCCTCTTAAGTCAAGCTTGGAGAAAATCTTAGCTGATCGAAAACGCTGGAGAAGCTCAGGAATTAAAGGTAATGGGTACCGGTTCTTTACAGTGATTTTATTAAGCTCCCTATAGTCGATGCCGGGTCGGAGTGACCCATCCTTCTTCCCTACAAAAAAAATGCCAGCCCCAGCCGGCGAGGTAGAGGGCCGAATTAAGCCCTTTTCAAGGTTTTCGTCAATGTAGATTTTCAACGCTTTTAATTCGGTCTCAGATAACGGGAATATGCGCCCGAAAGGGATCACAGAGCCAGTCAATAACTCAATGGGGCAGTCATAAGCCCGGTGAGGTGGTAGATGGTCGGCCTTCTTTTTATCGAACACATCCTTAAAATCCTGGTAGACTGGCGGAATGTGCTGGAGGTTCTCTGGTGCCGAGATGACTGCCAGGTGGCAGCTCGGAGCCGGGGAGATGCAATGCTGGTGACAGTAGGGAGAAGAGAAGGAGACCTCCTTCCGGTCCCAATGGATTTGGGGATCATGGGCCTGTAACCAGGGGAGTCCAAGTATGATGGGAAACATCGGGGAGGAGATCAGGTCAAATCGTAACAGTTCCTGGTGGCCGGAGTCTGTGGTGGTAAGAATAGGTGGGGTCTCCTGGACTACTGGTCCTGAGTGTGGAAGGGACCCGTCAGCTAAGTGAACCAGTAAGGGTCTTTCTTTATTCAAGCAAGGAATATGCCATTCGTTGGCGAGGGAAATGTCCAGAAAACAACTGCAGGCGCCCGAATCAATTACGGCCGGTAGCCGAATCTTCTTTCCCGCCAGCTGTAGGGAGACAGAAAGAGTCACATAAGCCTGGACAATGTTAATGGACTGACAGTTGATAATGGGTTGAGGTGGCAACTTACTGGGCCGGATGGGACAATTCAGTAGGTAGTGTCCGGAACCCCCGCAGTAAAGGCACAAATTAGATCTGCGTCTGCGTTGTCTTTCTTCCTGGGAAAGCCGGGGGCGCACTAGGCCAAGTTGCATGGGCTCCCCCTCTGGAGCCGGCGTACCTGGAGGAAAGGAGGAGGCAGGGTATGTAGGCGGAGGCCTAGGAGGTACCCACACTGGTCGGGGATTTTGTAGGCGCTCGGAACGCCGCTCCCGCATGCGTCGGTCCAGTTTGGTGGCTAGTTGTATTAACTCCTCTAGAGTTGTGGGGGTCTCCACACGAGCTAACTCATCCTTCAGGGTTTCGTTCAGCCCCAGCCGATATTGATAACGGAAGGCAGCCTCATTCCAGGTGGTGTCAGCTGACCACTTGCGGAACTCTGCCGTATAGTCCTCCACTAGCCTTTTACCCTGGGAGAGGGTATGTAGTGTGGCTTCGGCTGTGGCAGAACGCTGGGGATCATCATAAAGTTGGCCCATTGCTTCGAAGAAGGAGTCTACCGTGTTTAACAGGGGGTTCCTCTGCTCCATGAGGCCGTGGGCCCAGGTCTGGGGTTCCTCGGATAGCAGTGACATGATAAATCCTACTTTTACGATTTCTGAAGAGAAGGTGCGGGGCTGTAAGGCAAGGTATAAGGTGCAGGCATTTTTGAAGGACCTGAACTTCCTGCGATCGCCTGAAAATCGCTCAGGTACTGGTACCTTGGGTTCGGGTACAGCCATCATCATGGCTGGTGGGCCTTGGGCTGGTGGTGCAGAACCTCCACTGGTTGGTCCAGGAGCTGGGCTTGCCGGAAGGGAAGCTGCTGCCAATTGTTGGAGGCGACTGTCCACTTGTACATAGCCTTCTTGTAGTTTTTGTACAGCTTCCATGAGGGCGGATACCTGTTGGCATAGCATCTCCAGAGGAGATCCCGCTCTGTTGGCCTTTGTCATGGCTGGTTCGTACTATCAGGAACTAAGTACTCACCGAGGCCAAGATGCCGAGAGCGGTTGCCCTTGCGACTCAGCGCCCACTGCCCCTGAAGGTGGTAGAGGGGGCAGTTGGCACCAAGAGGCACAAGCCACCTGTAGGGTAGTGGTTAGGCGTGGATCCAGGTATCACGGAGTAGAAGCTGGAAGACTGGCGGAGACTCCAACACTGATAGGTGGACAGGCAGCAGGCTGAGGATCAAACACAAGGTAAGTTAGGTACAGGTTTAGAGGATCAAACACTGATGGGCAAGTCCAGGTAGAATGGTCAGGCGTAAGCAGAGGGGTCAAGGCAGGCTGAGGGTCAAACACTGAAGAGGCAGAAGCGGAAGTCCAGTAAACAGGCCGAGAGTCAAACACAGGAGAAGGGAGATACGGAAATCTGGGTACACAAGCCAAGGGTCAAGTCTGGAGAAGGCAGAGAGGTCCAATACAGTCCGGGTCGGCAACGGGTAGGCGAGTAGATACAGCAGGCACGGGTACAGGTACAAGGGAACAGCTGAGAGACGAACCAGCGTCTGTTTGGGTCCAGGGGCCTCTCTTTTATAGGCCGGCTGGAGGTCACATGGGACGTGCACTAGTGCGCATGCGCGTGCGCCGTTCAGCTGGGCCGCGAACGTTCGTGCGCCGCCACATCGTCCCTCTGACTCTTACTGTGCGCCGCAGCGCCGGACCTATGCGCCTGCGCACTGGGGCGCGCGGCGGACCAGGTCCCTGATAGGGCCAAGGTGATTTATAGAGAATGGGAGTGACTGAAGCTAGAAAAGGGGATAAAATACAGAAGAGACCCCTCTGAAGACGCAGAAGGTGTGAGTCAGTTGTTCCTACCTAAAAAACATTGCCTAACTGTGCTAACTGCTCTCCACAATGACAATGGACCCTTAGGTCCAGACAGAACTTTCAAGCTGGTTAGGGACTGATTTTACTGGCCCTCTGAGGACAGAGGAGGAAAGTTACTGCCGCTCTTGTGTCAGGTGCATTCAAAGAAAAACTCTACCAGGCAGGGTAGCTCCAATGGGCCATCTACAGAGTCAAGGGCCAATGGAGCTGGTGTGCATTGATTTCCTGTGCTTGGAACCTGATCTGAGTGGAAGGAGTAATGTCCTGGTTGTGACAAATCATTTTACCCGTTATGCTCAGGCTTTCCCCACTAGGGATCAGCAAGCTAGCACGGTGACAGACTCTGGTGGAAAAGTTCTTCGTTCATTACAGGTTACCTCAGCATCTACATTCGGATCAAGGCCAGGATTTTGAGAGGAAGCTGCTCAAAAGACTATGTGGGCTCTTAAACATCAAGAAGTCCAGGACTGCTCTTAACCACCCCCAAGGGGATCCACAGCCTGAGCCCTTTAATCGCACTCTGTTGAATATGTTGGGTACCCTCCCACTAGAGAAGAAGCAGCATTGGGGAAATCATATCGCTACGGTAGTTCATGCCTACAATAGTACTGCAAACGACTCCACTTAATGTTCGGGAGAGAAGCCTGCCTACTTGTAGATCTGGCTTTTGGAACATCCATAGATCATACATCCCAAGCTTCTTATAGGGGTTATATTGACAGATTTAGGATAAATAAAAAAATGGCTTATGAGAAAGCCAAGGAGGCCTCTAACATCAGAGAACAAAGGAACAAAAAAAAATGATCTCAGAGTGAGGGTTGAGGATCTACAACCGGGGGGGGACCGGTGTTGCGGAATCTAAGGGTACCAGGAAAACACAAGCTGGCTGATAAGCTGGCTTGCGCTCTCAACCCTACATTGTTTGTGAATGACTTCCTGGGCTCCCTGTGTATCGGATCTGGCCTGAAGGGAAGACTGGTCCTCTAAAGACTTGGCATCGAAACCATCTACTGCCCATATCAGAGGCTGTTCGAGTACCCTCAACTCCCTGCTCAGAGGCACATTAGCCCCCTACGTTGAGGCCCAGGGCCAGGAGAACTTTTTCCTCCACACTCCCTGAAGAAGATGATGATGAAGAGTTGACTCTTGATTGGTTGTGGGTTTCTCCTTCGGAAGACAATCCCACCAATCTGGTAGCTGGAGAAGAAAACGGTCAAAGGACCTAGGAGGAGGACGCGTCTCCCCTTACAGGAAGTGAAGACATTGGACCATCTCTCATTATGGAGTTTTTTTTTCAATATTCTGTGTTATACAATCCAAATGGTTAGGGATGCAGCCCTAAGACCTACAGTTATATAGAGTTCAGAGGCAAAAATATCCTTTCAACATTAATCCATACCTCAAGTGAAACTAAAAATAAAAAGAATAGCATTGCTATCTCACTCTAATTTGTCCAATGTCTTGACCTCAAGCAGGAGTAATCCTAAAAGTCTGACCAAAACGGGGGTCCCTATTCTCTGGAAATTTTACCGGGCGGCCCAATTAGAGCAGTTCTTCATAGTTTATTCGTGAGGACATAAACCAGATTGGGCAGATATGGAGAGACAAGCCATTCCCAGACACACAAGTGACTATTTAGTGTGGACCTAAAAATAGGCCTCCGATCCTGGCCCCAACACTCTCCCATTCTATGGCTCTCCTTGACTCCTGACATAAATCTCCAACATTGATTTTTGAACTTCAACCTTTAAGGCACCTCTTCCACAATCCCAAATTTCCCCCTTGACAAGATATTTGTGCCTTTCACTGGTGGACGAATAAGGGCCTTTTCAGGATTGGACATTTTATGTCCTCATTGGGACCTATAACAGTGGCCCACTGTGTTAGTAACTTGAAATGCCCCGATCTGAGAGATTCAGATTACATTAAATTGGACATCATCTCTTCACTCTGTAGAGATCTAAACCCGCCCCCCCCCCCCTAATTTCATAGCCTACAAGCAGTGGTATTCGCAGATTATGGACCAGAGAGGTGGTATCTCCCTGATTTACACAGCCTTCGCAAAAAGCTCGGGCAAACCTTCATATGCACTGAACTGGAAGATTGACACTTGGCACGGATTTTTTTAAAGAGTATTTAAAAGGAATTTTAAATGTTTCCCTGATTGAGGCAAGTGTTAAAATCATCACTAGATGGTATCGGGTGCCCTCCCGATTAGCAAAAATCTTCCCTGGCACAACCCCACATTGTTTCCAAGGATGTGGCCATGTGGGACCACTCTTCCATACTTGGTGGGAATGTCCACGCATTAGGGGCTTCTGGAATAGGATTTTTGGTTTGCTGCGCAGGGTCACCGGTATGGCAATTCCTAAAACTCCAGAGATTGCTTTTCTGAATAGCAAGTCAGTTGGATTTTCTAAAAACCTATTAAAACATATTCACTTTATCCTGCTAGGTGCTAAACTTACTATAGCCTCTGCATGGAAACAGCCGAAAGTGTCCTATGCTGCAGCAAAACGAAAGATATCTTGGATAATGGTCCAGGAGAAGATGGTTGGCTCTATTTTGGCCTCCTCCAAAGCATATGAAGTGGTATGGGAACCTTGGAGTATATACATACATCAACCCCTATAATACAGTTTGATAGAATAAGTTGTCTGTAGTCTCTGGATGCCTGTACCTTTTCAAAGCTGACTGTCTCTCTACTTTTCCCTTTTTTCATTTTGTTCCCAGCTTTTCTTTGCTTTCTTCTTTTCTCAAATGTCATGATCATTTAAATGCTAACACATTTGGAACTAGTCAAGATAAAGGGGGCTTCTCTTGACAGGAATGCCTTCTTAATTATGGGGGAGCAGGGGTTTTCCCCACTACTGAAAATATTTTCTTGACCTGTATTACCTTTTATTTTCCTTTATTTTTATTATAATTTTTCTTCTCTTTTGTTTGTTTTTGTTTTTTTGTTACTGTGGATGCGTATATATAATAAGTTCTCTAATTGTTATACTTGTTGAAAGTCACATCCCTGAATGGTAAAATTGTTCTAAATGTTCAATTCCTAAATTTGTTACGGATGATGATTTTTATGGTTGCGATGCTTCTCTTTTTGGTCGTTATCCATAAAAAATATTGAAAGTAAAAGTCTGACCAAAACTGCAACCCAAAACACCATTGAGTTAAAATTATTCATACAGTGCAACATGCATTCCACATTTTTGAGAATCTATCAGAACATGCCCAACTTGGGGTTATTAGCTTATATTTCATCAGAACCTCATTTATTAGCCATACAAAGCTGGGAATCCTTACAGAACATGATTGGTTTACTGGCATAAAAGCAGATGAATCGGAACATGGCTGTAGCTCAGGTTTTTGGAATATGTTCATCCATTACATTCGACAATAGCAACTCTGGGGCATTTGCCAGTTGAAATTCTAGATTTTTTTTTTTAATTTGTGTTTGAGGACATGTCCAGAATATACTGTATTTTGCCATTGTTCTGTTTCAATTGCCACTTTATGGATTGGCATAACTCCTTTAGACTCCTTCTGTGCTAATGGTATGGCCACTTTCTGATTTGGCAGAATTTGTGGACAGCAAGTTAAATCCAGTATAGTTTACTTCAGATAAATGCAAAACAAGGGATGTTTTTCTGTATTTTGAACTGTTATGCCGCATACACACGCTCGGAAATGCCACCAGCAAAACTCAGATGAGAGCATTTTGTCGGAAAATGCGACTGTATGTATGCTTCATTGGTCTTTTGCTTCCAGAATTCCAGCCAGTAAAAGATTGAGAGCATGTTCTCTATTTTTCGGTCGGGAAAAGTTCCTATTCGAAAATGCGATCGTCTATATGCAATTCGGACGCACAAAAAATAACGCATGCTCGGAAACAATTTGACGCATGCTCGGAAGCATTGAACTTAATTTTCTCGGCTCATCGTAGTGTTGTACGTCACCGCGTTCTTGGCGGTCAAAAATTCTGAGAACTTTTGTGTGACCGTGTGTATGCAAGACAAGCTTGAGCGCAATTCCGTTGGAAAAACCATAAGGAAACAATTACCTGACCAAGTCTTGCCAAACTAAACTGGGCAAGCATAAAGAATGAAGTGACCAGCTTAGGTACTCTACTTACTAGAGACAAATTAGGAGGGAGGAACGGAGGAATACACCAAAGGCACAAATGAGGCAGACTGCTGTGGCAGCACACTCCTTCCCTGGAATCAGTAGATACCACTATTCTATAAATTAATTAAATTGACTGCAACAATATTGTAACATATAATCATGTGGGACACAGCAAACATTGTGCATGTGGTTGGAAACCCATTTTGGTGTATAGTAGAGACCATAAATAATGTAAACGAAATCAGCTTGTCTGCCATGCTGATAGCTGTGTTGAACCAGGTTTGTTTGCTCTCAGTGCAGTTTTGTTTCAGTAAGAGAAGGAATGATTTTTTTATCCATTTTATACAGGAAATAGAAAAGGAGTGGCTATCTGATGTTTGTAGAAGATTATATTAGGCCCCATAGCAGGGTTTTGCCTATTTGTAGCTAGTTAGGAAGTGACCTTGGGCTAGCTGTAAAAAGATACACTTAGCTAATACTTGAAACATTTGAATTTCCGAGGACAACCAGCTGCATATAGATGCCCTATCACTTTAAACCTTATAGTTCTTTGCATCATCATTGTAAATCTGAACCTATGAAAATACAGGTCAATGTGTTTTACAGGTCAATATACACTGTATGGACAGAAGTTTGTGAACATTTGATCATTACATCTACCTGATATGGCCAAAGGTATTTGGACACCACTCCACATTATTGAGTCCAGGTGTTTCCAGTGAAGGTTACTGTTAAAAGAAGAATTCCAGGTATGGCTACAATGGCTAAATTACCGTATTCAGAGCGTAGCAGTTAATGATTCATACTCTGAATGGTCTAAGGCTATTAGTGATGTACACCAAGGTTCAGTGTTGGGACCATTACTTTTTAACATATTTATAAATGATATACGGTCTGGGATTGAAAATACAATTTCAGGGTTTGCTGATGACACCAAGCTATGCAGTGGAATAACATCCATACAGGATGTCTCCAACTTACAATCCGACCTCGATGCACTATTTCATTGGGCAACTGTGTGGCAAATGAGTTTTTATGTTGATAAATGTAAAGAAAGTACTTGGGGCTAGAAACAGGCACACATCTTACTTACTAGGAGGAGAACAGCTGGGGGAGTCAAAGGTGGAGAAGGATCTAGGTGTTCTGGTAGATCATAAGCTTAATAATGGCATGCAACGCCAAGCTGCAGTTTCCAAAGCAAGCAAAATATCCTCTCTTGTATTAAGAGATGGACTGCAGAGCAAGAGATATAATTTTGCCCTTGTACAAATCATTAGCAAGACCTCATCTGGAATATGCAGTTAAATTTTGGGCACCAGCTCATTAAAACGATATTGGAGAATTTGGAAAAAGTGCAGAGAAGAGCAACCAAATTGATAAGAGGCATGGAGGAACTCCGCTATGAGGAACGATTAGTTGAACTGAATTTATTCTCTCTTAAGAGGAAGAGATTAAGGGGGGATATGGTAAACATGTATAAATACATAAGTGGTCCATATAGTGAAATTGTTGTTGAGTTATTCACGTTAAGGTCATCACAGAGGACAAGGGGGCACTCTTTACATCTGGAGGAAAGGAGATTTCCTCTCCAAATACGGAAAGGTATCTTCACAGTTATGCCCCGTACACACGGTTGGAAATTCCGACGGAAAATGTCTGATCGGACCATGTTGTTGGAAAATCCGGCCGTGTGTGGGCTCCATCGGACTTTTTCCGTCGGAATTTCAGACGGAAAATATTTGAGATTCTGCTCTCAAATTTTCCGACAACAAAATCCGATCGGACTTTTTCCGATCGCGTGTAGAGAATTCTGACGGACAAAGTGCCACGCATGCTCAGATCAAATTACGAGACCAAAGCTAGTGGCTACTAGCCTCTACGTAGTTTTGTCGTATGCAACGAATGCCACCACGTTCAGAATGATCGGATTTTCCAACAACTTTGTCCGATCGTGTGTATGCAACACCAGTGTCGGACAAAATCCGTCGGAAAAATTCAGACGGATTTTGTGGTCGGAATTTCCGACCGTGTGTACGGGGCATAAGAGCGGTGAAACTGTGGAATAAACTACCTCCAGAGGTGGCTCTGGCCAACTCAGTACATTGTCTTAAGTAAGGCCTGGATTCTTTCCTAGATACACATAATATAACTGGATACTAACATACAGAGAGGCTAAGGTATACAGACAGGCTAGGGTATACATAAAGGCTAAATTGTGGGCATGGCCAATTTAAAAATATGCGCCACAGGAAACGTAAAAAACGGACGTGGTTTAAATTACGCTTAATTATTGGGCATGGCTTAAAGGGGTGTGGTTAATTAGAGTCTAAGATGACTGTGTGTAGGATGCAGATGACACTATGCTGCATTCAAAACTGCACTGTCCAATTTCTCACAGTAAAGCAGTTCTACATGAAAAAGGAGATGCTATTTATGTCAGCTAAGCCAACTTAAAAAAAAAATAATAATATTACTTCTCATTAAAAGTTTAGAAACTTATGTCTGAGCCAAGGCTCACACTGAGCTGCGGGAATGAAGCCGTGCGAGTTCAGCTGAACTCGCACGATTTCACTCCTGCACGTGAGTCCTGAATTCGGCCGCGATTTCAAAGACATCTGTGCAGGTTTCTGCACAGATGTCAATGTAAATCGCAGCCCGAAATCGCAAAAAGTAGTAGCACCGCAAATGCAGCGTCGCACTGATTAGGACAGTGCCTTTGCCGGCAATTGCCACAGATTTGACATGTCAAATCGTACCAATGTGAACCAATGCTCAGGGCTGGTTCACACCATGCCTGCATCTGAATTGTGAAGGAATGTGCTGTGGATTCCTGTACAATTCAACCTGCATGCAAAAAGCACTGCTTTTGCAATCTGCAGCAGGTGTCAATAAAAAGTTTAATGACACCTCAAACGCAGGTTGCAAATGTAGTGTGTTTGCCTTGCACCTGCCAGCCCTGGATCACCATGTGATCTGGTTGCAGTGCATTTAAAAAAAAGTAGCGCATACACTACTTTTGGTGCATTGCAATTTTAGCCCATTCAAAATGAATGAGCTTGAAATTGCACTGCACAGACCCACATGTGAATTGCACAGGAACGCACAGTGTGTTCCTGTGTGATTCAGCTCCAGGCATGGTGTGAACCAGTGATCTAAAAATTTAGATAGAAGTAATAAAAAGTGGGGTTTGCTGACATTGATGGCATCTCCTTTTTCATGTAGCATTTCTGTGAGAAATCGGACAGTGCAGTTTAAAACCCAATTTCTCACACTCAGTACAAGCAGACATTAGACTTTACATTGCAGTTAATGTGACTGGGCTAACCTGCAGTCCCCTGAGAATCCAGATCCACTGCCACCATATTGTTAATGCAGCTCATGTGTGCACACCAGAAGAAGCCAGGAATGATCAACCTCGAAGCTGGCCACACCCCCTCCTGCCCACCCAAACTACAGGATCTCACAGTCAGGCTCCGCCTCTCTGCCTCTGAGATGTTTAGCCCGGAGTAAGTGCTGATTGAGAGCAGCTGAACACCTGCTGAGGGAGGAGTTGGAGAAAGATTTATTTTTTTCTTCTGCAGTCTGTTCAGATTGCCCGGGCCCTCCCTGGTGACCGGGCCCGGTACAACAGGGCTAGTTGTACTGGCTTATCAGTGACCCTGCTAACATTTATAGGTAAAGTTGACACAGGGAATATCCAATTGCTTCTTGGGGAATCAGGAAGGAGTTTTTGTCTCCTGCTGGAGCAAATTGGATCATGCTTTACTGGGTGTTTTGCCTTTCTTTGGATCAACTGTGGGTATAGGATTGTGTATGTAGTATTGTATATATTTTTTTCTTCCTTATATTGGTTGAACTAGATGGACTTCAACTTCTTTTTTTCAACCAGACTAACTATGTAATTATGTGTATCAGTGGTGGCTGGTGGGTTTTTTTTTGGGGGGGGGGGGGGCGGCAGCACTGCCCCCTGTCTGTTGGTCTGGCACTTACCCCATCTAAGTTGTGGGTGGCGTTTGCGGCTGCTCCGGTGTCCTCTGCTCCAGCACAGCAGATCGGATCTAGGTGACAGGTGAGCCGCAGCAGCTCCTGTTTCCTCATCTCTAGCACAGCAGCTTTCGCTGTGTGTCTCCTATTTCCTCCTCCTAGGCACTAGACATTCCAATAGGATCGCTGTGGAAAGGAGCTGCGCTAAAGATTAAAACATAAAATACTAAATATGGGCTAAATGTTATTTCGCCCAGATAACTATACGTTTCACGTGAAAGAGTGTCAAAGAGGAAGTCTGCATGCCATCAGACTATTATAAAAATGAATAAATAAAAGCCCGGCTGAGCTTATCCTATTTGTGTGGAAGTAAAGTTAAATGTGCAAGGTGGGTATCCACTGATTAGTGAGATCAAAGGACGACCTATAAAGCATAAATTGAAAAGCTAGTGAAAAGTAAGTAAACACCCTGCTGAGCGATCAATTATATATGATACCTGTTATCGACTGTTTTTATATCATATATTGTATATGGTGTGCAAATTATAACCCAAACTGTAACCAGTGAGCCTTGGTGTAAATAGTCCAAAATAAAGGATGATATTTAAACTTAATAATAACAAAAAAGAGTGAACACCCTACAGGGCGTTCGGGACAATATTATACCCGTTGTTGACTATTGGAAAATAAACGCCAACTTGATACTATAACTTTAAAGTTACGTGCAAGCTATAACCTGAAATATAGCTAGTGAACATTAAGTGACAATAAAGCTAAATAAAGAAAACAATAATATTGAAAACAATAAACACCCTACAGAGCCTAAAAATTGCAATGGTGACCGGATAAGTGTATAATCTCCTGGGGGTGTGAGAAAAACAATCTCCCAGAGAAGCAAAATCAATCACAAACAATATATATAAATGTGCGTCTTGATATGCACAATGTAGCAAACAAGTTCCGTGCTTTTAACAGTCTGTGTGAAGACTCCCAAATTCTTGAAGTAAAAGTGACTTATATGGCACCAAGAAAAGATGTAAAGACCTCCACCATAGGGCAAACTTGTCTCCTTACCGGAACTATATGGTCCCTTTTTAGGGGGACCTTTCACGCAAGTGGCTCTCAACCCTAGCCAGGGGTATACTGGGGGGAACGTCCGATATCCAACCAATCAGAATAACTCGTCCAGAATGGCTCCCAACCAGGGTCCTTCTCTGATGTCAGCTCAGGATCAGGCTCGGTGGCCAAATTGCAGTTGGAACCAGAGGGGATTAAAGAGAGCTCACATAGTGTGAAATCCAACGATATTTTATTGTATAAAAATAAGTAAACACTTACAGTGTAGCAGAATTAGATAGGCATGAAGCGAGCCGGCCGGTCTCGCAAATACAGCCCGTGGTATGGGATCACGTCTTACAGCGGTAGCGTCAGGACGTAGCTCCTCCTCCCTACGCTTTTCGTCATCAACGGACGTCGTCACGGGGCACGAGTGCCCCGTGACGACGTCCGTTGATGACGAAACGCGTAGGGAGGAGGAGCTACGTCCTGACGCTACCGCTGTAAGACGTGATCCCATACCACGGGCTGTATTTGCGAGACCGGCCGGCTCGCTTCATGCCTATCTAATTCTGCTACACTGTAAGTGTTTACTTATTTTTATACAATAAAATATCGTTGGATTTCACACTATGTGAGCTCTCTTTAATCCCCTCTGGTTCCAACTGCAATTTGGCCACCGAGCCTGATCCTGAGCTGACATCAGAGAAGGACCCTGGTTGGGAGCCATTCTGGACGAGTTATTCTGATTGGTTGGATATCGGACGTTCCCCCCAGTATACCCCTGGCTAGGGTTGAGAGCCACTTGCGTGAAAGGTCCCCCTAAAAAGGGACCATATAGTTCCGGTAAGGAGACAAGTTTGCCCTATGGTGGAGGTCTTTACATCTTTTCTTGGTGCCATATAAGTCACTTTTACTTCAAGAATTTGGGAGTCTTCACATAGACTGTTAAAAGCACGGAACTTGTTTGCTACATTGTGCATATCAAGACGCACATTTATATATATTGTTTGTGATTGATTTTGCTTCTCTGGGAGATTGTTTTTCTCACACCCCCAGGAGATTATACACTTATCCGGTCACCATTGCAATTTTTAGGCTCTGTAGGGTGTTTATTGTTTTCAATATTATTGTTTTCTTTATTTAGCTTTATTGTCACTTAATGTTCACTAGCTATATTCCAGGTTATAGCTTGCACGCAACTTTAAAGTTATAGTATCAAGTTGGCGTTTATTTTCCAATAGTCAACAACGGGTATAATATTGTCCCGAACGCCCTGTAGGGTGTTCACTCTTTTTTGTTATTATTAAGTATAAATATCATCCTTTATTTTGGACTATTTACACCAAGGCTCACTGGTTACAGTTTGGGTTATAATTTGCACACCATATACAATATATGATATAAAAACAGTCGATAACAGGTATCATATATAATTGATCGCTCAGCAGGGTGTTTACTTACTTTTCACTAGCTTTTCAATTTATGCTTTATAGGTCGTCCTTTGATCTCACTAATCAGTGGATACCCACCTTGCACATTTAACTTTACTTCCACACAAATAGGATAAGCTCAGCCGGGCTTTTATTTATTCATTTTTATAATAGTCTGATGGCATGCAGACTTCCTCTTTGACACTCTTTCACGTGAAACGTATAGTTATCTGGGCGAAATAACATTTAGCCCATATTTAGTATTTTATGTTTTAATCTTTAGCGCAGCTCCTTTCCACAGCCATTTTGTCTTTGTAGTATAACAATTTGAGCAGCAGCTTTAATTCATTAGGATAGCGCAACTTTTCTCCTTACACATTCCAATAGGATCGCCTGTCGTTTTGACCAATCGGGAAACGGGTTTCACGACCCACTTCATGATTGTTGGAGTTTTAGTGTGAAAAAAGCAAATATTCATGGGAGCCCACCCTTTTTTGAAGCCTTTGAGAGCCTCTGGCTCTAATCACATGCTTCAAAAAAAACACCCCCCATTGGAATTCATAGTTCGGCACCCTCTATGTAGATCAGGGGGCCAGACGCATGGATAGGGGGGGCAGCGCCCTTGCACCCCTAATGGACAGGCCACCACTGTTGTGTATATAACATACCTGGCTGATGTCCCTGAAAGCTGGAAACCACTGAAATACACACCGTTACTCCAGTGATCGCCACCTGCTTCTGGGTCCCATGCTACGTGGCTGGTTTGATGCATTGTGACCACAGAACGTCGGCCAATCAGCATGAACACCATTCAGTGAATGCTTTGCATTTTCTGAATAAATCTGAATTGCTGCGCTATGTAAGCAAAAAGTAGTGAAAACAAATAAAATGTCAAACAGTCATGTTTGACATTGTTCCATGTGAGGATGAATAATGCAATATATAAAAATAAAGTCTTTAAGGACGTGTCCAAAAGGAAACAAATGACCATTCACCTGAGTGCACCTTCACCATAATTTAATAAGATGTGAGCTTACCAGAACTCTAGACTCCACATTATAGAATATAATCATAAGAGTCTAGATAAGCATGGAATCACAGATCATGGCAAATCCATCCATTTGAAAGAGGTGGAGATAGGCCCCATGCACACAAGACGCAGATCTAAACTCTGCTGAACGCATGTTTTAAAAAGCAGAAACGCAGTGCGTTTAAAAACGCGCATTTTGCCGCATTTTCATGCCGTGTTTAGCCGTGTTTTACTGCATTTGCGTCTATAAGCGCTTGTAAAGATAACATCATATAGACCCTCCCCAAGCTCAGAAAGCATGAATTATTAACTATTTCTGCCATTTTGATCAGAGTGAGCAGCAGCAGCAGAGAGAGCAGTTGTATACTTGCATTTGCCTCTCTTTCTGTGGGTGCAGGTTTTTCTTTGTGAAAAAAAGACATTGCTATGCTTTGGTCAGACTAGGTGGAGACACTGATTAGAAATTGGATGAAGGGTTAGGGCAAAAAAGTGGAGGCATTCCTCATTGTCTAAGCCACCTAAATTTTTATGGCATTGCATCAGTGAGTATATATGCTCTATGAACTATCTAAAGTAATTACGAAATTTTAAACCAATTTTTTTTTTTTTTTTTATGGTTTACCATCATATTTCTGAGTTTTCTGGTCCGAAAAATAGGGTTCCTTTAAAAACGCTTATAAACGCAAACGTGTCTAAACGCAGCACCCGCGTTTAGCCGCGTTTGCGTTTATAAGCGTTTTTAAAGGAACCCTATTTTTGCATCTGAAACGTGGAAAAACAGTGTCTGAACCCATTTTTTTGCTTCAGGAAAAATGAGGTTAAAAGCAACTGCATAAAAACGGGAGAAAACGAGACTGTGTACATGGACACATAGGATAACATTGCATGCGTTCAGGGGCAGTTAAAAAAGGTGTCCAACTGCCTCTGAACGCGCGTTTAACAGCGTCTCGTGTGCATGGGGCCTTAATGTCATGGCGGACCTTGCTGGTTCCTAATCGTGTGCAGTAATGTTTTTCTATATATACACAGGATTTTCTGAATGAATGCATAGCGTTCTATGATTGAACGAAGTGGAGAGTTTGACATCACTGCCCTGCCTCTCTGCCTCCTCTATCAAATAACACTTTGCATTCATTTAGAAAACACAAAGCATCTGAATGGCGCTCATTATTATTATTATTATTATACAGGATTTATATAGCGCCAACAGTTTGCGCAGCGCTTAACAAAATAAAGGCAGACATTACAATTACATTACAATTTGGTACAAGAGGAATCAGAGGGCCCTGCTCGTTAGAGCTTACAATCTAAAAAGAAGGGGTCAATTGATACAAGAGGTAATAGCTGTGGGGGATGAGTTGATGGAGGAAGTAAAACAGTGTTAGTTAGAAGCAGGATAGGCTTCTTTAAAGAGAAAGGTTTTCAGGGATCGTCTAAAGACGGATAGATTAGGGGACAGTCGGACAGATTGGGGTAGAGAGTTCCAAAGGATGGGAGAAGCTCTGCAGAAATCCTGGAGGCGAGCATGGGAGGAGCTGCATGCAGAGCTACCGACCTTCTTTATTCAGTAAGCATGAGTGCAGCCGCTCAGCACAGGACCTAGAAGCAAGTGGAAAAGTAGTGGTGTCTACTTCAGTGTTTTCCAGCTTCCATGGGCATCGGTCAGGTATGGTATAAACATTTGTACATTGCTCCAAACTAGACCAATGTAACTATGTGTAATAAAGCCATGCCTGGAATTCTTCTTTAATGCAATTGCATACAAACACGTTAGACAATTATGTGCTTCCAACCTTGTGGCAGCAATTTGGGGTAGGCCCTTTTCTGTTCTAGTACAACTGTTTCCCTGCATATAAATCCAGCTCCATAAAGATGTGGTATGATGAGTTTAATGTGGAGGATCTCCAGTAGCCTAACATCAGTATCCGGTCTGCAGGCTGAATGGGCACAAATTCCCACAAACACACTTGAAAATCTTTTGAAAAAGAGAAGAGTGGAGACTGGTATTGCTACAAAAGGGGTGGGATCAGCAACTCCTTATTAATGACCATGGTTTTGGTATGGGATGTCCAACAAGCTCATGTAGGTGTCCAAAAACGTTTAGCCATATCATTTACCACCCTTCAAAGTCTAGTTTATGCATATTTGAGCATGTTATGGAAGGTTGGAAAAAATGAAATTGATTTACTATAATGCCGCGTACACACGAGCGGATTTTCCATCAGAAAAATATTGGATGTTTTTTCCGACAGAATTCCGCTCAAGCTTGGCTTGCATACACACGGTCACAAAAAAGTTTGCTGAACTTTCGATCGCCAAGAACGCGGTGATGTGCAACACTACGACGACCTGAGAAAATAAAGTTCAATGCTTTATTGCCACCGCTATCTGCAGACAGGAGACCTGGTTTGCAATGAGATGAATGATCACTCCGCCTCCAAGGAACAGATTTTTCAGAACACAACAGGAAGTAATCAAAGCTAGGAGGTTCAAGGCAATTCTGCTGGAAAAAGATGGTTGATGTTTCCCGAGCTACAGGACTTTTCCCAACATTCCAGCACCTCCTTTCCTTATACAGTTGAATTGCTGATGTAGCTGAGAGCTGTAGATTTCTGCAGCCCACCCATAATCTTTCCTTACCCCCTTCCTGCCTTTTTTCTTCGGACTTCCGGAATAAGAAAAGTATAGCCGCAAATGGCATATTGGGAGATGTAGTTTGACAGAGGGGCGCCATTATTGTGTCAAATTCATTCACATTTTTTACATCTAACTTCTGTGACCCATTTTTTCCGGGCTAGTTATGGCCAGGATGAATTCTGCAGGCAGACTTGGGTCTATCACAACCACCCCAGTGCATTTTGTGGGCTTCATAGTTCTGGGATTTTAAACTCATCTACTTCTTGATGCTCATTGTTGCACATTGGGTGATAGTGTAATGCCACGTACACATGAGCGGATTTTACGTCAGAAAAATCTTGGATTATTTTTTCCAACGGAATTCCGCTAAAGCTTGGCTTGCATAAACACGGTCACACAAAAATTCGCTGAACTTTCGACCATCAAGAACGCGGTGACGTACAACACTACGACAACCTGAGAAAATTAAGTTCAATGCTTCCGAGCATGCGTAGGAATATTGCGTGTCAGAATTGGTACAGACGATCGGAATTTCCCATCTAAACTTTTTCCGACTGAAAAATTGAGAACCTGCTCTCAGTCTTTTGCTGGCTGGAATTATTCATGCAAAAGTCCAATGGAGCATACACACGGTCACATTTTCTGACCAAAAGCTCTCATCGGACTTTTGCTGATGGAATTTTCGATCGTGTGTACGTGGCATAAGGCTGCAGTCCTATGTGAAATGTTTGCTGAACAAGGCTGCTGATGATTATAGAAAATATGGGCCTTTCCATTAAAAAAGCAGCATCAACACCCCCTTGTACCCTGTGCAGGAAGAGAGCAAATTCTTGCTTGTAACTCCATTAATAACAAAATAAAAATATTTTTTTAACAGGGCTATTGTAGTGTTTTTCACCCCTGGCACTCCCATCTCACATAAGATCTCGGTATAAAGAGAGTCTTTGGCAAGCCAGGTGTTCTTACCATTTAGAAGTGAATTGAGTGGACTTTGTATATCTAGGGATGTTGTTGATTAAGTAGCTCAGACTGATTATACTTGTTGCCTGGACTTGCTTTATAATTACATCTAGCAGCACATCCCTAATATGCACATGGCATAGAGGTAAGCTCTTCCGCTCTTCAGGGCACTGGGGCCAAGGAATGTAAATGATGTAAGAAAATCTAAACAGCGACTTATTATGAAGAAATTTGCAAGCAGAGTGATGGCACCCAGCCATTATCCTCCTCTTAAGCACCTGCGCTTTCCACCACGAGCTTTCCAACAGATAATAGTCTGCTTTTTAGAATTTAGTGCGAACTGACAAGCTCTTGGAAGCATTGGCCTCATCTAGGCTGTGATCAGAGCAGCATGGTGCATGAACTGCAGAAGAATGATGCCGGAAGGCACGTTGAATGTCTCTCAGCTCCTGTTTACTTGGCCCACGGAGGACATGATCTGGAACAGATGTATGAACATCACCTTCTTTGGAATCTGCCAGTGTCAATTATGTTTAAGGCCAGCATACAATACATATATTCTACTTTTACGTAGAAATGTAAATTGTTTACATTTTAGAAATATTTTAAGCTGTAACTTTCATTAGCGTATGACAGCCAGAATTAGAATGTCACGATAATCCTTTAAAACAAATATTATTCACTGATTGACCAAGGATAGAAGAAGCTATTGATCATTTTAGAAGTCCTCCTTGTTTCCAGTCACCCTATGTGAGTGTGTAACTGTCATGTTTCTTGTATTTTTATTATAATGGTAGTACTGGCAAAATGTTTGCATTAAAGGAAACCAAGATTTTGAAATATTTAGGCTTCATGTACACTACTGCTGGTAAACGGACGTTTAGGAACCGTTGGGCGTTTTTTTTTTAGCTGCCCCTGAACTCTCCTCTATGTTATCTTATCAGTATCTTGTATAATAATTTCTAGGCAGTTGAGTTTAGAAGCATTTTTTGGAAACCAAAAAAATGCGTTCAGGACAGATGTTCAGAGGTATAACGCCAAACACCTGTAACAGCTTGTAAACACTACACGTGTTACATGTGGTAACTCGCGTTTAGCCGCATTTAGTTTACAGGCGTTAATTTTTGACTATTTGAAAAAAAAAAACGATTCTAAGCGCAAACGCGGCTAAACACAGCATGTAAACACGGCAAAACTGATGTTTTTAAACGTCAGTTACTATCTGTCAAGTTAAATCGTTCAGGAGAGGTTGCAAAACATCCCGTGTACATTAAGCCTTAGTGTACATAAACATTTATAAGCTCATTAACCACTTCAGCCCCGGACCATTTGGCAGCCAAAGGACCAGAGGTCTTTTTTTCAATTTCGCACTGCACTACTTTAACTGGTAATTGCGCGGTCATGCAATTTTGTAACCAAACGAAATTTGCGTCCTTTTCTTCCCACAAATAGAGCTTTCTTTTGATGGTATTTGATTGCCTCTGTGATTTTTATTTTTTGAGATATAAACGGAAAAAGAGCGAAAATTTTGAAAAAAAAAGAGATTTTCTACTTTTTGTTATAAAAAAAAATCTAATAAACTCAATTTTAGTCAAACATTTGGGCCAAAATGTATTCAGCCACATGTCTTTAGTAAAAAAAAAAAAAAACATGCCAATAAGCGTATATTTATTGGTTTGCGCAAAAGTTATAGCGTCTACAAACTAGAGTACATTTTCTGGAATTTACACCGCTTTTAATTTATGACTGCCTATTTCATTTCTTGAGGTGCTAAAATGGCAGAGAAGTACAAAACCCCCCCAAATGACCCCATTTTGGAAAGTAGACACCCCAAGCTATTTGCTGAGAGGCATGTTGAGCCCATTGAATATTTTTTTTTTTAGTCCCAAGTGATTGAATAAAGACAAAAATAAAAAAAGATTTTTTTTTTTTTCAAAAAGTTGTCACTAAATGATATATTGCTCACACATGCCATAGTTATATGTGGAATTGCACCCCAAAATACATTTTGCTGCTTCTCCTGAGTATGGGGATACCACATGTGTGGGACTTTTTGGGAGCCTAGCCGCGTACGGGGCCCCGAAACCCAAGCACCGCCTTCAGGATTTCTAAGGGTGCAAATTTTTTGATTTCACTCCTCACTACCTATCACCGTTTCGAAGGCCATAAAATGCCAAAATAGCACAAAACCCCCCCAAATGACCCCATTTTGGAAAGTAGACACCCCAAGCTATTTGTTGAGAGGCATGGTGAGTATTTTACAGCTCTCATTTGTTTTTGAAAATGAAGAAAGTAAAGAAAAAAAAAAATTTTTTTTCTTTTTTCAATTTTCAAAACTTGTGACAAAAAGCGACATCTGCAAAATACTCACAATACCTCTCAGCAAATAGCTTGGGGTGTCTACTTTCCAAAATGGGGTCAGTTTGGGGGGTTTTTATGCCATCTGGGCATTCCATGGCCTCCGAAACTGTGATTGGCAGTGAGAAGTGAAATAAAAAAATTACACCCTTAGAAAGCCTGAAGGCGGTGATTGGTTTTTGGGGTTCCGTACGCAGCTAGGCTCCCAAAAAGTCCCACACATGTGGTATCCCCGTACTCAGGAGAAGCAACAGAATGTATTTTGGGGTGTATTTCCACATATGCCCATGACATGTTTGAGCAATATATCATTTAGTGACAACTTTTTGTAAAAAAAATATATATATTTTTTTTTTTTCATTATTCAATCTCTTGGGACAAAAAAAAAAAAATATTTAATGGGGTCAACATTGCTCTCATCAAAAAGCTTGGGGTGTATACTTTCCAAAATGGGGTCATTTGGGGGGGTTTTGAACTGTCCTGGCATTTTATGCACAACATTTCGAAGCCTATGTCACACGTCACCCACTCTTCT
Organism: Lithobates sylvaticus; assembly: GCA_028564925.1. NCBI lineage: Eukaryota > Metazoa > Chordata > Amphibia > Anura > Ranidae > Lithobates > Lithobates sylvaticus. The sequence continues at coordinate 211,318,794 of CM053032.1, forward strand.
AACCACTTGTAGACAAAGCCCTTTCTGACACTTTTTGTTTACATGAAAACATATTTTTTTTTTGCAAGAAAATTACGTTGAACCCCCAAACACTATATATATTGTTAAAGCAAAGGCCCTACAGATTAAAATGGTGGGTGTTGCATTTTTTTTTTCCACACAGTATTTGCGCAGCGATTTTTCAAACGCATTTTTTGTGGAAAAAATACACTTTTTTTTATTTTAATGCACTAAAACACACTATATTGCTCAAATTTTTGATGAAATAAAAAATATGATCTTAGGCCGAGTACATGGATACCAAACACGACATGCTTTAAAATTGCGCACAAACACGCAGTGGCGACAAACTACATACATTTTTAAAAGCCTTTAAAAGCCTTTACATGATACCACATTAGATTCACGGAGGAGGTCTACTGCTAAAATTACTGCCCTCGATCTGACCTTCGCGGTGATACCTCACATGCATGGTGCAATTGCTGTTTACATATGACGCCAGACCAACGCTTGTGTACGCCTTTGCGCAAGAGAAGGGGGGGCAGGGTGCTTTTTTTTTTTTTTTTTGTTTTTTTTTTTTTTATTTATTTAGCTTTTTTATTTTATTTTTAAACTGTTCCTTCCATTTTTTTTCTTTGTTATGATTTTTATTGTTATCTCAGGGAATGTAAATATCCCCTATGATAGCAATAGGCAGTGACAGGTACTCTTTTTTTTTGAAAAAATTGGGGTCTATTAGACCCTAGATCTTTCCTCTGCCCTCAAAGCATCTGACCACACCAAGATTGGTGTGATAAAATGCTTTCCCAATTTCCCAATGGCGCGGTTTATATCCGGGAGGGGGGACATTCCCTCCCACTGCTTGTAAAAGCAGTCTAGAGGCTAATTACCCGCTAGAATTGCTTTTACATGAAAGCCGATCACTGGCTGAAAAGAATGATACCAAGATGATACCTAAACCTGCAGGCATCATTCTGGTATAACCATTCAAAGTCCAGCAACATACTGGACATATATTGTAATCTTTTTTTTTTCATGCAGCCTCTTGGCTGAACGAAAAAAAAGAGATTGATTGGTGGGTATGCCCACCATTAGAATACCTCCCTTCATCCACCCACTTCTAATGATGGGCATCCTCCCGCAAAAGTTATGCCGTGTACACACGGTCGGAATTTCGACCGTATGTACGTGGCATTAGGAGCCAATCGCTCCTCCCCCCCCTGCTGCCCCCATGCTTCGGCATATATGCTCTTTTTTTTTAACTGTGGTGGTGAAATCACCTCCTACAGCGTTGGAGTCGCGGCTTTATGTATCGTGGGAGCAAACGCTGTTGCTGTCAAGATAAATAAATCCGCGTTGCAACTGAATGGCGCACCTGAAAACAAAAAAATGCTCAACACTAAAACACAGTAAACAAAATTACATACCTGAAAAGCAAGCATGATAAAACATGATAAAACATAATAAAACATTGCAGAATAGAATGGAGTAAAAAAAAGAGCAACAATAGAGAGAGAATAGAGTGAGAGAGAGAACAATAAAACGACAACTATTTTATTTTTTTTTATTTTTTTGAGATTCACAGGTAAAAAAGCTCCTGACTGAAGCGACTGAATCAAAACGCTACCACAAAAAAACTGTTAGCGATCGCAGGGATCAGGCCTGACTCTGCGAACGCTGCAGTTATGTGTGCTTAGTGTTTTGTAAGTGACAGTGATCGATCGATACTGCACTTGGGTGGGCTGGGCTGGGCGGAGGGGGAAAACGCAGGTGCTAGCAGGTATCTGGGCTGATCCCGCTAACAATGCGTTTTTTTTTGGAACCCTAAACTGCTGGGACGCTAGTATAGATCTGATCAGATCAGATATCGATCTGTTCAGATACTGTGCCACTAAGGGAGGTGTATGCTTTGCGCGTGGGTGTTTGCGGTACTGGCACTAACCTGGGGCGACGCAGACCTTATTTGACCCTAAAACCTAATTGATATCACCCGCCGGGCGATCAGGGGGTTAAACCGTTATTGGTAATAAATGGCGGGTGCCCTGACAGTATAAAAAACAAGCTAACTAACCAGCGTCACCCGTAACAGTAATACAAAAAAAAAACTGGTTACCTAGCGACACTAATGCAGCGATCAGAAAAACGATCGCTTAGTGACACTGGCAAAAGGGGTGAAAGGGTTAACTAGGGGCAATCAGGGGTTTAAACCTTTATTAGGTAATATATGGGGGTACCTGACGCTATATAAAAACCTGACGGGGAACCTAAATAACGAAATAACTAACTGGCTAACCAGCGTCACCAGTGACAGTTATACAGTGATCACTGGTGAAAGGGTTAACTCTAGGGGCAATCAGGGGGTAAAACCTTTATTTAGGTTGTAATATGGGGGTACCTGACCTATAAACCTATTTATGAACCTATATAAACATGGCGGTTACCTAAAAAAAAAAAATGGTTACCTAGCGACACTAATGCAGCGATCAGAAAAACGATCGCTTAGTGACACTGGCAAAAGGGGGTGAAAGGGTTAACTAGGGGCAATCAGGGGGTTAAAACCTTTATTAGGTAATATATGGGGGTACCTGACGCTATATAAAAACCTGACGGGGAACCTAAATAACAAAATAACTAACTGGCTAACCAGCGTCACCAGTGACAGTTATACAGTGATCACTGGTGAAAGGGTTAACTCTAGGGGCAATCAGGGGGTTAAAACCTTTATTTAGGTTGTAATATGGGGGTACCTGACCTATAAACCTATTTATGAACCTATATAAACATGGCGGTTACCTAAAAAAAAAAATGGTTACCTAGCGACAGCAGTGACACTAATAAAGCGATCAGAAAAACGATCGCTTAGTGACACTGGCAAAAGGGGGTGAAAGGGTTACCTGGGGGGCAATCAAGGGGTTAAACCTTTATTAGGGGGGGGTAGGGGGCTACCTTGGACCTAAAACTAACTGCCCTGACAGTTATTACAGTCACACTGACACTAAATGCAGTGATCAGTAAATAAATGATCACTGCAATTAGTGACACTGTGACTGGGGGGGGAGGGGGTGATCTGGGGGGTGATCAGGGGGTGACAGGGGGGTGGAATATGTGCCTAACTGTACTGGTGTCAGTGTAGTGTTGTGCACTAACCTGTACATGTTCGCCGCTCGGCGTCTCCGGTCACATAGACCGGCGCACCGAGCGTGACATCACTTCCGCCTTCCTGTCTATACAATAGACAGGAAGGGGAAGTTTCTCATTGGCCAGGAGCGATCGCGAGGGGGTGGCCAGAAACCACTGGCCGTCCCCTCGTCCCGGATCGCTCCTGAAGCGATCCCGACCGTCCCCGCCGGCGGAGGGGGGTCCGATCGGACCCCCCAACCGCCGGAAGAATGTCACGTACAGGTACGTGATTCTGCCTGTACGTGCCATTCTGCCGACGTAAATATACAGGGGGCGGTCGGGAAGTGGTTAAAAGGCTTGCTCATGTATCTGAGATAAGAACTGCTTTGTGGAGGGGACATGCAAAGTCATTGGCAGGGAAGATAGAGTTGTGACCCTTTAAATCAGCCAAAAATATAACTTACAAAACAAACAAAAAAAAAATAGTCCATTAAAAGATAACATTAAAAAAGACAGCTTTCATGGCAATACTTACCTTCAATCTGGTGCTGTCCCCCACAGCAGTGGTGGCTGCTCCATATGGGACGCAGCGGCACTGCCCCCTGATCCATGCGCCCAGCCCTTAATCTACATGCAGGGCACCGGACACATGGATTTCAATGTTTTTTTTTTCTGAAGCACATGATTAGAGCCTGAGGCTCTAATTGGCTTCAAAAAAGGGTGGGCTCTGGGCACAGTGCTTTGCACCCTGAGCCCACCCAGTTGTGTGACATTAGCAAATTAATATTCGCTAATGTCTTCCTGCTTCTCCTCCCGGCCATTTGGGTATCAGGATCTGCTTCCTGATTGGCCGGGAGGAAAAGCAAGAAGAGTCTTAGGACAGAAGCGATGACCCAGGGTTGCCCTGCCTCTGGACCAATCAGTGGGCACGTTATGAGCAGGCCACGTGTGTGCCAGTGTTCCGACCGGAGCGGTGTCTGAGGGAAGGAAGGAGTGGTGCGGAGCACAGGAGGAGGAGGAAGAGGGGGAGGCCGGGTCTTTGTTATTGTTGTACCTCCCTGTGTTCCCGGATGGGGTAGGATGCTTTTTGGGGTCACCAGCAGAAGCCATAGTCCATGGCAGGCTCGAGCAATATGAAGGATGGACGAGGACAAGGTGACCATCAGAGACAAGAACTTGCACAGCCAAGTTAGAGAATGCATTGCGAGTATGAGCCTGACACATCCTCTTTCTCACCGTGTCCTCTGTCATCACACACTCCCCATGGGGACACAGTTACTTACACCATAATAACCACTATCAGGGGGAGGGGCCCTGTGAGTGAGGGGGGCCTGTTTTGTTTGCCACCCCCCCCCCCCCAAAAAAAATATTGAGCACCAGCCGCCACTGCCTCACAGTACTTCTTTTTCACCACTAAATGTCCTTGGTCTTCCATTTCTTTTGAGCTAAGGCTGTTATGTATCGACCTACTGAGTTGCCATCAAAGTATTATTGAACTCCATGGCACTCACACATCATTACATGAGCACTATACAGTACGGGGTGAGGGCAAGTGCAGGAATGGAGTTAGAAATACCAGACTGCTGTTTTAAAATGTGCTCTTCTGCTGGTCCACAAGATGCACCTGTTTAAAATATAACTGCATGGTCAGGGCTGTATTTACCATAATGCCACGTGTGTTAGTGCTGATGGCAGCAGGGCTGGAGAAGCAGAGCTAAGGATCAAAAATTGACAGTTTGTAATAATTGTAATAATTGCATTAATTATTTTGTCCCCCCTCTTCTATCCACCTTGGGACATTTGCTGGTCTTGACCTTCTTAAACCCCTCAACTTCTCAGACACACCAGCTGAATTTAATGTGGTCAACAACAGCACTCTAGTATTTAATAATGCTATTTTCCAGAGATAGACCCCATTACAAGCAATGATGGAGAACCTTGTGTATTGGAGTTAGAATTCTTATTTAAATTAAAAGCAGCAAGGATCATGACCCACGGTAGTGAATTACATATTAAGGTAAGGTCACTAAGCATAAACAAGCATGAATATGTCTACATATTTATATAAGGCAAATAATATTACCATCGGATGTACAATTTTACCAACCACCTTAGTCAGCTTTAACAGTAATGCCACGTACACACAATCATAAATTCCATCAGAAAAAACTTGGATGTTTTTTCCGACGGAATTCCGCTCAAGCTCTGCTTGCATACACACGGTCACACAAAAGTTCGCTGAACTTTCGACTGTCAAGAACGCGGTGACGTACAACACTACAACGAGCCGAGAAAATTAAGTTCAATGCTTCCGAGCATGCGTGGAATTGTTTCCGAGCATGCGTGATTTTCTTTGCGCGCCCGAATTGCATACAGACGAATGCATTTTCGGATAGGAACTTTTTCCGAGCGAAAAATAGAGAACCTGCTCTCAATGTTTTGCTGGCTGGAATTCTGCCAGCAAAAGGCCGATGGAGCATACAAACGGTCAGAATTTCTGACCAAAAGCTCACATCCGACTTTTTCTGGCAGAATTTCTGATTGTGTGTACAGGGCATAACACTATCACCCAATGTTCAGCAATGAGCATCAAGAAGTATATGAGTTTAAAACCCTAGAACTATGAAGCCCACAAAAGGCACTAAGGGTGGTTGTGATAGACCCAAGTCTGCCTGCAGAATTCATCCTGGCCATAACTAGCCCGGAAAAAATGGGTCACAGAAGTGAGATGTAAACATTTTTTATGAATTTGACACAATAATGGCGCCCCTCTGCCAAACCATCTCCCAATATGCCATTTGCGTCTGTACTTTCCTTCTTCCGGAAGTCCGGAGAAAAAAGGCAGGAGGGGGGTAAGGAGAGATGATGGGTGGGCTGCAGAAACCTACAGCTCTCAGCTACATCAGCAATTCAACTGTATAAGGAAAGGAGGTGCTGGAATGTTGGGAAAAGTCCTGTAGCTCGGGAAACATCAACCATTTTTTCCCAGCAGAATTGTCTTGAACCTCCTAGCTTTGACTACTTCTTGTTGTGTTCTGAAAAATCTGTTCCTTGGAGGCGGAGTGATCATTCATCTCATTGCAAACCAGGTCTTTGTCTGCAGATAGCACCCTCTGGTGGCTATAAATTGCTTGCTTACAGCCAAGAAACAGAATTTATTTTCACAACCAGTAACCCAACATACTGGCAATAAAGTATAAAAGTGCATATATACAGTATATTACATTGTGAAGGTTGAGTTGTTCTTTAAATTGAGAAATGAGACGAATGTAAAGACACATTTGTTTCAATGGCTGCAGAAATGTTGCATCTGAGGGTTAGGCATACAGGCTCTGGGGTCCCCTGACATGCATTTGGATGTTTTTAAAATTGCATCTCAGATAAGCTTTAAATAAACAATAATAAACCCTTTACAAAAGCCCACTGCAGTGACTGACCTCAGTGATTTAAGAAAATCATTCTATGTAAGCTGTACCTGTTTATCTGCAACCCTCTCTTATCCAGAGGTCAAAGTACACAGATCACATGGTATTTCTTAGTTTGTAGGAGGCAGGGGAAGGGGATCTGACATCACACACATAGCAGAGGGCTGAGTGTAATCTGAGACTTGAGTGGAGGGAATGGACACACCCTCCTGCACAGTCTCATATGGAAGCATGCACAACTGAAGCTGGCAGTCACCTTCTGTGTGCTGAGGGGGGGGGGGGGGGGTCACAGGCCATCTCCCAGGATTGCCTTGTGTAGGGTTGCCACCTCATCCCTTTAAACCCGAACACATACTAATTACACAGGTTCTGTGGCTGATTAAAGTGGTACTTAAACTCACTTATCTGTATTAAATTATCCACAGAACCTGTGTAATTTATATGTGTTCAGATTTAAAGGGATGAGGTGGCAACCTGTGTCAGGAAAAACTGTCAGAAGTGAGACTCGCGCAGACAGCAGAGGATGGAGAGAGCAGACTGGTTCCACACTAAGTGCTAGAGATTGAGGCACATACACCCTATAGAAGAATATGGATTGTTCATTTTTCATTTTGGGGGGTTTACAACCACTTTAAGTTTTCATTTTATCAAGTAATTTCTAGTTACCGTTTAAAACAAGTCATTGACAATTCATGTAAAATGTGTCTACTGTGTTTGCTGTGCTTTTGATGTGATTCTCCATTGACAGCAAGTGAATTAAAGACCTGTTGTGGCTTGTGTTTGACAGGCTGCCTTTATAAAATCTAAATGAAACCTGAAAGCAGAAATAAAAAGATGCAACTGAACCCGCCCTGTCCATTGATATTCACAGCCAAAAGTCCAAAACGTTTTAATAGTCATGTTTAAATGCATTTCCAATTTCTTAATGCCTATGTACACAGAAGGAGACAATCCTCAAAGAAGTTAATAACTTGGTGCAATGTAAATAGGAAAAAATCTTTAACCTGATGTTTTTTCTCTGATAGGATTTTGTTGTTACTATTAAGGCTCGGTTAAATTTTCAGTTTTAAGCAGATAAATACATTCCAAGTGTGTCCAAACAAAAGGCAAGCAATGTCTGGCCACATACTGTTAGCGTTTCATATGAATGTTCTTCTTCAAATTGTTTTTCAGAACATTCCTTTTTTGCCTTCATTTAGTTAAAGGGGTTGTAAAGGCAGAAGGTTTTTTATTCGAGTGCATTCTTTGCATTAAGATAAATAGCCTTCTGTGTGCAGCAGCCTCTCCAGCACCCCCTAATACTTATCCGAGGTCCCTCTATGCCCAGCGATGTCCACGAGCATCTCAGCTCTCCTCCTGATTGGCAGTAGGCCTGAAGTAGGAGCGTAGCTCTGTAAACGCGTCGCCTATTGGCTCCCACCACCGTAAGTGATGACATCTGCCTGGTTGTCGGCGTGCGTTCCACGGACCGGAACTGTCAGCAGTAAATTAAATCACCATCGCTCCGATCACACGCCGCCACCCATTACATGGACCAGATGCACTTTACCGGACATTTGGCAGACACTGCCCACAAGCCCAACTGTCAATTGTAATATGTGAGTACTGAATTCACAGTTTCTATTAAAGGATCATTTTAACTATTGCACTTAGAGTGGCGCCTCTGTTTAACTTCCAGAAACACTGCTGCTGCTGTCAAAGTCAGCTAGCCAATCAGGGGAGACAGGGGGTGGGGCCAGGTTGGGGGTCCGTGTCTGAATGGACACAGGGAGCTGTGACTCGGGTGCCCCCATAGTAAGCTGCTTGATGTGGGGGCACTGAACAGGAGGGAGGGGCCAGGAGCACAGAGGAGGGACCCGAGAAGAGGAGGATCCGGGCTGCTCTGTGAAAATCCACTGCAACAGAACAGGTAAGTATATGTTTGTTATTTTTATAGGAAAAAAAACAAGACTTTACAATCACTTTAAGTCATTTTCTTCAAAAGCCCTTAAAATTTTATAAAGACGTGCTATTACAATGAAATCTCAGACGCATTAAACAGGTTTCGTTACAATATGCACAACTTTTCCCTAGCAAACACCATATTCACAGCTAGTATTTCATTCTATTTTGTTTCATTCTCCATCCTACTTTGAATTTTCTCATCAGTAGGGCTGAAAACAAATGTCAATTTGAATGCACTAACCATTAGTGGATTGAGCAAACTTTTTTAAAACAAACATTTTGAATTAAATTCTGCTGCTGTAGTTAGCTTTACATCATATTTTTTAGGCTGCTGTAGTTAGCTTTACATCACCCGGCCCCTCCTCCTGAATCCGCCCACCATAGAGCAGGATATTCCAGTTCCATTGGTGCTCTGCAACGGACTGAGGAGGGTGGATGCCGGAGCCCCCAGGAGGGCCAAGAGTAGTGTGGTAGCCCCCGCAGTTTTTAGGGGCCAGCATTTACTGAGTGACAGGGGGACTACAACTCCCAGCATTTACTGAGTGACAGGGGGACTACAACTCCCAAGGTGGTCAGGGTGACTAGAACTACAACTGCCAGCATGACCATAATGACAGGGGAACTACAACTCCCAGCATATTCTGAGTTGAAGGGAAATTAGAAGTTCCTGTATGCAACGCACTCCTGAACCTCGCACTCTGTATATAAACGCACTCCTGAACCTCGCACTCTGTATATAAAACGCACTCCTGAACCTCGCACTCTGTATATAAACGCACTCCTGAACCTCGCACTCTGTATATAAACGCACTCCTGAACCTCGCACTCTGTATATAAACGCAGACACAATCGGAGAAGAAAAGTCTGTCCCCTGCAATAATGCTGCTTACTGCTGATTGGAGTCTAAATCAGCAGGAGGGTGTCAGAGCTACTGCTTCCATACAGAGAGCACGGGTCATTTTCTGCAGCATGCTGGCAGGGGACAGGCTTTTCTACACATGCTGTGGCTGCTTTCTAAAAAATTGAAATTTTGAAATGTATTTCATGCACCTGTAAACAGTTATGAACTAAAAGCTCAGCTGGGCTTTGAATTGGAGGCTAAGCCTAACTATAACTATTCTTTATACCCCCCCCCCCCCCTCATTCCCTCTCCTGCATACCCTGTATAAAAAAGATCTGTTTATTTTAAAATCTTGTCTGGTCACATGATCCAGAAGCTTTGGCTCCCCTGTGTCGGAGAGTGACTGCTGCATGGGAGAGAATGGAGCAGCAACAATGGATAGTCCCTGGGAGGTTTTATATAGAGTGGTGAGGGATTGAAACCTCTATATAGCTCCCAACTGTCCCTATTTTGGAAGTAATTCCTTTGTCCCCATTTTCTTGTCAATTGTCCCTCTTTTTGGTCTGATGTAATGATATCTATGAAACTATTCAACTACTAAAAGGGTTATTTTGCCCTGAATTTAAAGATGGAAAATTCTCAGTATAATCCAATTGTTTTTGCCATACTCATTCCTATCTGTCTGCATAAATAAGGGCATGGCACAGGTGTGTCCTAAATACATTGTGCTACAAGGTGTCCCTCCTTTTCATCCCATAAAGTTGGTAGGTATGCCCCTGTCAAGGTTTAATTGCTGTCTGTGTTCCCGTTGGGAAGATTCACCCTCTCTTTTTGTCCTGTTTACTGTTATCACCAAAAGAGGAAGTTAAAGAAAACAGCAAATTTAGGGTTGACACCAGAAATGGAATAGATGGGAAATTCTCCATTAGGGATACTAGTTCTGGTGAGAACCAGGGACTTTTTGATTTTAGAGGTATTTCCTCTCACTTCCTGTTTTGGGTTTGGGACAAGAAGTGGGAAGGGAAATCTCCCCAATGGGACACAGATGGCCAAAAAACTGGCAGAGGTTATAACTCTCCTTTACTCCAAAATGTAAAAAAAAAAAGCTTTCAATTCTTCTTTAAGTGCTTGAGTTTAGATACACTTTTTGGAAAGTAGACACCCCAAGCTATTTGTTGAGAGGCATGGTGAGTATTTTACAGCTCTCATTTGTTTTTGAAAATGAAGAAAGTAAGTAAAAGAAAAAAAAAAATTTTTTTCTTTTTTCAATTTTCAAAACTTTGTGACAAAAAGCGAGATCTGCAAAATACTCACAATACCTCTCAGCAAATAGCTTGGGGTGTCTACTTTCCAAAATGGGGTCATTTTGGGGGGTTTTTATGCCATCTGGGCATTCATGGCCTCCGAAACTGTGATTGGCAGTGAGAAGTGAAATAAAAAAATTACACCCTTAGAAAGCCTGAAGGCGGTGATTGGTTTTTGGGGTTCCGTACGCAGCTAGGCTCCCAAAAAGTCCCACACATGTGGTATCATTAGGCAGCTAGAAGACAAATATGCAGCTCTACACAAACGCCACAAATAAACATCTTCTACATCCTTGCTTAGATAACTCTCAGACATGCAAATACAATTAAGCTTATGTCCAGATGGTACATGACCCCTTAACCCTTGGCAAAGTATAGGCCAGCAAAGTCTGATTGCTGCTTTGAGGGATGCCATCCACTGGGAACTCTCATGCACATTTGGTTGAAGAGTCCAAAAATGTAACTATTTTGGTCCAATCCCTGCCAATTAGTATATAGTTTGCTAAGTAAGTTACATAGTTGGTGAGGTTGAAAAAAGACCAAGTCCATCAAGTCCAACCTGTGTGTGTGCTTTTATGTTAATAGTACATTGTATATCCCTGTATGTTGTGGTCGTTTAGGTGCCCATCTAATCATTTTTTTAAATTATCGATGCTCCCCACTGAAACCACTGCTTGTGGAAGATAATTCCACATCCTTACCACTCTTACAGTAAAGAACCCTCTATGCAGTTTAAGGTTAAACAGCTTCTCTTCTAATTTTAGTGAATGGCCGCGTGTCTTATTAAATTTCCTTGCGCAGAAAAAGTTCTTGTGGGGCCCCCAGTACAGTATTTGTACATTTAATCCATATCCAGCATCTCTTCTCCAGAGAGAGTAAGTTCAATGCTTGCTGTCTTTCCCCATAGCTGAGATCCTCCAGTCCCTTTATTTGCTTTGTTGCCCTTGGACGGCATACTCCAGGTGCAGCCGGATCAGAGTCTTGTAGGGTGGGAGAATTATTTTTTCATCTCTGGAGTTAATCCCCTTTTTAATGCATGCCAATATTCTGTTGGTTTTGCTTGCAGCAGCCTACTAAGACCCCCAGGTCCTTCTCCATCCTAGATTCCCCCAGAGGTTCTCCCCCCAGTGAGTAAATTGCATTCATATTTTTGGCACCCAAATGCATTATTTTACATTTTTCAACATTAAATCATTTGCCATGTAGTTGCAGACACCATTCATTTGTTTAGATCTTCTTGCAAGGTTTCCACACCCTGTGTAGAATGTATTGCCCTGCTTAGCTTAGTATCGTCCGCAAATACTGAGATTGAGCTGTTTATCACATTCTCCAGATCGTTTATGAAAAAATTAAATAGGATTGGTCCCAGGATCATTCCGAGTACTCCCCATTTATCACCACCCTCTGGACTCGCCCCCGTAGCCAGTTTTCAATCCATGTACTCACCTTTTGGTCCATGCCAACAGACCTTATTTTGCCTTTGCAAAATCCAAATATACCACATCTACAGGATGTCCTTTATCTAGATGGCAGCTCACCTCCTCATAGAAGGTTAATAGATTGGTCTGTCAAGAACGATTTTTCATGAATTCATGCTGATTACTGCTAATAATACAGTTTTTATTACTAAAATCTTATATATAGTCCCTTAGCATCCCATCTAAGAGCTTACAAAATTATTGATGTTAGACTAACTGGCCTGTTGTTCCCAAGGATATATCTTGGTCCTTTTTTAAATATTGGTGCTACATTGGCTTTTCTCCAATCAGCTGGTATCATTTCAGTCAGTAGACTGTACATAAAAGTTAGGAACGGTCTGCTCTGGCAATCACTTGACTGAGTTCCTTAAGGACCCTCGGGTGTAAGAATCTAGCCACTGTGACTTATTAAAGTGGATGTAAACCCAACATTTTTTTATTTCTTTTTTTTTATGTCATAATGTAGAGAATACGATTTCCTTTCATTTGAGCCCAGTCTTGCCACACAGATTTACTTGAGGCCTGAGCAATCCTCTTTTATTGTTCAGTTAGAGAAATCTTGACAAAGTCTTGAAAACTTTGTCAAAAACGCCCCCTTGCTGTGAGTGACAGGTGATTTACATATCATGCACTAGCCTGAGACAGGCACATCCTGTGTAAAAAGTTCACAATTCACATCCCCCTCCCCTCCCCTCCAGCTCTCCCAGCTTTACTGTGTTTTGACTGGATGTTTCTCATCATGGGATGCAGTGAACAGTCAGCAGACTATAGACAGACAAGTGATTTAGGGGACATGTATGTAGTCAGAGCTGGGCAGAGTAGAACATCCAGTGATCTGATGATAACCTGTCTCAGGCTAGTGCATGAGATATGTAAATCACCTGTCACTCACAGCAAGGGGGCGTTTTTGACAAAGTTTTCAAGACTTTGTGAAGATTTCTCCAACTGAACAATAAAAGAGGATTGCTCAGGCCTCGAGTAACTCTGTGTGGCAAGACTGGGCTCAAATGAAAGGAAATCGTATTCTCTACATTATGACATAAAAAAAATAAAAAAATTTGGGTTTACATCCACTTTAATGTTAAGTTTTTCAAGTCTATTTCTAATTCTATCCTCTGTTAGCCATGAGGGTGCTTCCTGTGATGTGTTATGAGGATAAACATTGCAGTCTTGGTTACTGAATCCCCCCCCCCCCCGTTTCCCTTGTGAATATTGAGAGGAAAATTTTATTCAAAACCTTCACCATCTCTCCGTATTTTGTAACCAGATTCCCTTCATCCTTTATGGGGCCAATATGATCTGACCTCCCTTTCTTACTATTTATATACTTAAAGAATTGCTTGGATTTTTTTTTTTTTTACTCTCCTCCGCTATGTACCATTCATGTTCTATCTTAGCAGCCCTGATTACACCCTAACATTTCTTATTGCATTCTTTGTAAAGTTATAATGCTGACGAGGACCCCTCAGCCTTGGATTTTTTTTGAAGGCCTTCTTCTTTGCTTTTATTTGCACTTTTAGGTTGGAGTTAAGTCACGAGGACTTTTGTTAGCTCTTTTAAATTTATTTCCCATTGGGATGCACTGGCCAATACCTTTATTTAATATGCTCTTAAAGCACTTCCATTTTTACTCTGTGTTCTTTGTTCCTAGGACTTTATCCCATTTAATATCTTCTAGCAAGGAGCACAGTTTAGGGAAGTTGGCTCTTTTGAAATTCAGTGTCTTTGTATTACCCTTGTGTTTCCTATTTGTGTGGTTTATGCTGAAACGAATTGACCTGTGGTTGCTGTTTCCTACATTGGCCCGTATTTCCACATCCACGATCAGGTCTGTATTGTTAGTAATCAGTAGGTCTGAGATTGGATTGATTGCAATGCCCTGGGGTGCCAATCAAACACCTGAGTATACATTTGCCACATCCTAAAAATCTGAGAGAATTGAGCAATAGGAAAAATGGACTTTGACAGCACGTGTAGAAAAATAACAGTTTTAATAGTTCACATAAGTTACATATGTATACAGTACACATTTAAAAAAACATAAAACATAATAAAACACAAAAAGATATATAAAGATATATAAAGAGGACCTATTGGTTAGCCCAAGCGGAATATATACTTCCTGCGGGGCTATACTATTTGTGTCAGGAAAAGCCCACACTGAGATATGGTATTTTCTCTTGGGTGTTCCAAAGGTCCTTGAAGAATTAAATAATGCTCTACATGTTTCACGACTATGAATTTTGCTTCTTCAGGAGCTTCTGTATTTCTAGTTAGAAGAACAAACTTCAATTAGAATATAGTATAAACAGTAAAGTGTAAGATTGTTTGGGTACATACACGCATGCATATACATATACATATACATTACATATATACTCACCACGAATGCTAAAGAGGGTTTCAATGCTCACCCACACCAGAATGATACAGCAGCTGAACAACCACCTCTCCATAAATATGTTAGAAACACTCCAGAAATTGTTTTCCACAAAAGTTTCTCAATAGGCAACAAACTAACAGCAAGCCAATATAGACCAAACTGTGACACGGATACTCCGGCACGGGGTATTTTTAAATGCTGGCAGTGCACCTACTGCCCATGGATACAGACCGGTACAAGGTTCCGTCTAACCAATGGGGAAACGTTCTGTCTACGCTTCCACGCAACCTGTAATACACAGGGAGTGGTTTATTTGATGGTGTGCAGATGTGGGGCTTTTTATGTCGGAAAGATGATTCATCAGCTCAAACAGCGTATATATGACCACATCTATTACTCTCAATTTGCAAAAATGCTCACCCCGGTTAGCCGCCACTTGGGCCTATACCACAAATTTGACACCACTATGGTCCATTTTATTGTTTTGGAGGTGATACCCCAAGACCCACGTCTTCTCCAGAAAGAGAAAATACCATATCTCAGTTTGGGCTTTTTCTGACACAAATAATATAGGCCCACAGGAAGTATATATTTGGTACTCCCCTTGGCTAACCAATGTGTCCTCTTTATATATATTTTTGTGTTTTATTAAACGTGTACTGTATACATATGTAACTTATGGGAACTATTAAAACGTTGTTATATTTTTCTACATGTGCCGTCAAAGTCCATTTTTTCCTATTATTCAATTTTCTTAGTCAGTAGGTCTAAACACTTTGTTCATTGTTGGTGCATTTACCATCTGACCAATGAAATTGTCCTGCAAGACATGGCAAGCCTTAGACGAATGCGTGGTTCCTTCCGCCCAGTCTATGTCTGGTTAATTAAAATCCCCCATTATAATGACACTTTCCATCCTTGCCGCCATTCCAGACTGTGATAGGAGGTCGGCCTCCCCCTCTGGTTAGGGGGCCTATAGTATACTCCCAGTATTACTTTCCCCTTGGTTTCCTCCCTTTGAAGCTCTGTCATCTGCTTTGACGTCGTCCCTTACATTCACTTGTACATCATTCTTGATATACAGGCATACCCAACCCCCTTTTTTACTCTCTCAATCTCTGCGATATAGGGAATACCCTTGAATGGTTGCCAGCTAATCATGAGTGCTGTTGAACCAAGTCCCTGAAATTCCCACAAAATCTAAATTCTCCTCATACAACAGCAGCTCTAGTTCTCCCATCTTGTCAGCCAGACTCATGGCATTAGTGAACAAGCCTCGTAGTTTGGTCCGGTCGCATACTATCTCCTTGTTGGTTGTTCTGAGGCTGCAGTTTGGATTTGTTAATTTACTTACCTAGGGTTTAAGTACTTTAGTCAACCTACCACTAATGCCCCCAATACTACCCTCTGAAATTTGTTCCACGCTGGCTATCTACATCTAGACCCTCTTTCCCGTCGCCTAGTTTAAAAGCCCCTCTAACTTTTAGGTCATGTTCTCTCCCAGCTGAGCTGCACCCTCCCCATTTAAGTGCAGTCCATCCCTGCTAAAGAGCCGGTAACCGAGTGAGAAGTCGGCCCATTTCTCCAGGAACCCAAAGCCCTCCTTTCTACACCAGCTCCTCAGCCATTTGTAACTTCCCTAATCTACTGCTACCTTTCTGGTGTGGCTCAAGGTACTGATAGTATTTCTGAGAATACTACCTTGGAGCTCCTAAGTCCCTAAAATAGTTTTTTACGATTTACTACAGGAGGGAATTCGTAAATCACTGGCAGAAGTACTCAGTGGCGGCTGGTGCTCAAAATTTTGGGGGGGGGCGCAAACAAACAGCCTCACTGTGCCATCAAACGCTGCCACTGTGCCCATTAAAAGCTGCCACTGTGCCCATTAAACGCTGCCACTGTGCCCCACGTGCTGCCACTGTGCCCATCAAACGCTGCCACTGTGCCATCAAACGCTGCCACTGTGCCCAAGTGCTGCCACTGTGCCCCAAGTTCTGCCACTGTGCCCCAAGTTCTGCCACTGTGCCCCAAGTTCTGCCATTGTGCCCCAAGTTCTGCCACTGTGCCCCAAGTTCTGCCACTGTGCCCCTTAAGTGCTGCCACTGTGCCCCAAGTGCTGCCACTGTGCCCCAAGTTCTGCCATTGTGCCCCAAGTTCTGCCATTGTGCCCCTTAAGTGCTGCCACTGTGCCCCAAGTTCTGCCATTGTGCCCCAAGTTCTGCCATTGTGCCCCTTAAGTGCTGCCATTGTGCCCCAAGTTCTGCCACTGTGCCCCTTAAGTGCTGCCACTGTGCCCCTAAAGTGCTGCCACTGTGCCCCTCAAGTGCTGCCACTGTGCCCCTCAAGTGCTGCCACTGTGCCCCCTGCCTGCCCTCTGCACTTACCTTGTCCCGGTGTGCAGCTGGTGACGGCGTCAGGCGACGAGCGGTGTCTCCGTCGGATGTCTTCTCCCGCGCTCCTTCTGTCTTCTTCTGCTGTGATTGGACACTAGGTGATTGGACGCCTAGCGTCCAATCACAGCGCCTGTGACTTCAGCCAATCAGGTGACAGGTAACAGACCTGGCAACCTGATTGGCTGAGAGGTGGGTCTGTGTTAGGGAAGCGATGTATTCGCTTCCCTAACACAATACTGTGTAATCAGCGAACGCACAGCCGTGCGCCCGCTGTTTACACTTAGGGAAGCCTATTAGAGCACACCCCCCCACTGTAATTCAGATGCCCGGCGCCCGATCAGGGCCGGACACCTGAATAGGGGGCAGCAGCGGTGACAATAGATAGATTCATGCAATGCATGAATCTATCTATTGGTGATAGAGCGGTGCAGGAGAGGGGGGGCGGCGCTCCTGCGCCCTCTATGCACGCACCGCCACTGGAAGTACTGTTAAAAATGATGCCAGCTGACTGCATTACATTTCAACATTGCCTCCTGACTAGGGTTGAGCGAACCCGAACTGTAAAGTTCGGGTCCGTACCGTACCTTTGGGTGTCCGGGTCCCGGACTCGAACCCGAACAATTGACTGTGTGTTCGGGTTCGGGTCCGGTGTTCGGCGATGTATTGGCGCCTTTTTAAGAGCTGCAGGGCAGCCAATCCACATTAGTTTCACTAGTGTGCCATAAAAAGCCATCACAGCCATGCCTACTAATGGCATGGCTGTGATTGGCAGTGCAGCATGTGACCCAGCCTCTATATTTGCTTGGCTGCTGTGAGGGAATTACATGCTAGGAGTCAGTTCACATCCCTGAAATATCTTATAATCGCTGCCACTGTGCCCATCAAACGCTGCCACTGTGCCCCAAGTGCTGCCACTGTGCCCCAAGTTCTGCCACTGTGCCCCAAGTTCTGCCACTGTGCCCCAAGTTCTGCCATTGTGCCCCAAGTTCTGCCACTGTGCCCCAAGTTCTGCCACTGTGCCCCAAGTGCTGCCACTGTGCCCCAAGTGCTGCCACTGTGCCCCAAGTTCTGCCATTGTGCCCCAAGTTCTGCCATTGTGCCCCTTAAGTGCTGCCACTGTGCCCCAAGTTCTGCCATTGTGCCCCAAGTTCTGCCATTGTGCCCCAAGTTCTGCCATTGTGCCCCTTAAGTGCTGCCATTGTGCCCCAAGTTCTGCCATTGTGCCCCTTAAGTGCTGCCATTGTGCCCCAAGTTCTGCCACTGTGCCCCTTAAGTGCTGCCACTGTGCCCCTAAAGTGCTGCCACTGTGCCCCTCAAGTGCTGCCACTGTGCCCCTCAAGTGCTGCCACTGTGCCCCCTGCCTGCCCTCTGCACTTACCTTGTCCCGGTGTGCAGCTGGTGACGGCGTCAGGCGACGAGCGGTGTCTCCGTCGGATGTTTTCTCCCGCGCTCCTCCTGTCTTCTTCTGCTGTGATTGGACGCTAGGTGATTGGACGCCTAGCGTCCAATCACAGCGCCTGTGACTTCAGCCAATCAGGTGACAGGTAACAGACCTGGCAACCTGATTGGCTGAGAGGCGGGTCTGTGTTAGGGAAGCGATGTATTCGCTTCCCTAACACAATACTGTGTAATCAGCGAACGCACAGCCGTGCGCCCGCTGTTTACACTTAGGGAAGCCTATTAGAGCACACCGCTCTAATAGGGTCCCCTATTAGAGCTTACAGCTCTAATAGGGGCGCTTCCAGCAACACCCCCCCCACTGTAATTCAGATGCCCGGCGCCCGATCAGGGGCCGGACACCTGAATAGGGGGCGGCAGCGGTGACAATAGATAGATTCATGCAATGCATGAATCTATCTATTGGTGATAGAGCGGTGCAGGAGAGGGGGGGCGGCGCTCCTGCGCCCTCTATGCACGCACCGCCACTGGAAGTACTGTTAAAAATGATGCCAGCTGACTGCATTACATTTCAACATTGCCTCCTGACTAGGGTTGAGTGAACCCGAACTGTAAAGTTCGGGTCCGTACCGTACCTTTGGGTGTCCGGGTCCCGGACTCGAACCCGAACAATTGACTGTGTGTTCGGGTTCGGGTCCGGTGTTCGGCGATGTATTGGCGCCTTTTTAAGAGCTGCAGGGCAGCCAATCCACATTAGTTTCACTAGTGTGCCATAAAAAGCCATCACAGCCATGCCTACTAATGGCATGGCTGTGATTGGCCAGTGCAGCATGTGACCCAGCCTCTATATAAGCTACAGGCACACAGCACAGTGCGTCACTCTGCTTTAGACAGTGTAGGGAAATTTGCTTGACTGCTGTGAGGGAATTACATGCTAGGAGTCAGTTCACATCCCTGAAATATCTTATAATTAGTAAGCGATCTACATAGATAGAGAGTGTAGTTCAAGCTTCCTGTTTTGAGGGGGAGAGAGTTATTCAGAAATCAACTCTAAGACCTGGTGTACATTCTTTTTACACTGCCATGAGCCCAGTGCCAGACAAAATATAACTTTTATCTGCAAGCTCAGTGCACCAGCACTGCATATGTTGCTGGGTGTATTCTGCTATTGCAAAAACATTGCAAAAAAATAAAATTTTGCAGTGTTTTCTGCATGCTTGCAGGAGTGTGTGACATATTCAATCGATCTATCTTTCTTCGATTGTGCTATTCCAAATGAAAATTTTTTTTTTTCATAGCATTTTCTGCAGTTTTGCATTTTTTGAGCTAAACGCTGTACATACTCTGGGTGTATTCTGCTATTGCAAATACATTGCAAGGGTTTCCCAGGGCCATCCACCTAGCCCTGCCCCAGAAGTGGAAAAGATTGTGTGCACCGATGCCCAACCACTTATGTTTCATGATGAGTACATGGGAGGACCATCGCAGCACGCCTCGGATGATGACGAAACACAGGTGCCAACTGCTGCTGCTTTCGCCATTGTGCAGACCGACAAGGAGGGCAGGGGTGAAGACTGGGTGGAAGATGATGTGGAGGACGATGAGGTCCTTGACCCCACATGGAATCAACGTCATGCAGGTGACCAGTGTAGTTCGGAGGAAGAGGCAGTGATCGCACAGAGCCACCAGCACAGCAGAAGAGGGAGCAGGGTACAAAAGCGGAGCGTCCGTCCCCTAGACAGCTACTGCCCAACGCAGCAAGGGACTGAGCACACCAAAGCCAGGTCCAAGGAGTTCCCTAGCGTGGCAGTTCTTTAGACAATGTGCGGGTAGTGGAGAACGTTGTGAGGGAGCCCATCGCCACCAAGACTGGGGAGATCGTTAGAGAGCTGCAGAGGTGAGTGGCTAAAACTGCCAGCATGGCCTTAGTGACAGGGGACTACAACTGCCAGCATTTACTGAGTGACAGGGGGACTACAACTTCCAGCATTTACTGAGTGACAGGGGGACTACAACTCCCAAGGTGGTCAGGGTGACTAGGAACTACAACTGCCAGTATGACCATAATGACAGGGAACTACAACTCCCCAGCATATCCTGAGTTGCAGGGAAATTAGAAGTTCCTGTATGCATAGGGTGACAAGGGACTGTATGTACATAACGCACTCCTGAACCTCGCACTCTGTATATAACGCATTCCTGAAATCCTCGTCTGTGTTATGAGGATGAGCGGATGTCCGTGATAGGCGGAACACTGAATGCTGAGAAAATTGAGTGTTCCGCCTATCACAGACGAGGAGGAGGCGCAGCTTTTGAATACTGGAATGGCTGCCGGGATGCCGCCGATCAGGTACAAGGCTGACGGGCACAGTGAGACACGGGCACAGTGAAGCACGGGCACAGTGAAGCATGGGCACAGTGAGGCATGGGAACAGTGAAGCATGAGCACAGTGAGGCACAGTGAGTCACAGGCACAGTGAAGCACAGGCACAGTGAGGCATGGGCACAGTGAGGCATGGGAACAGTGAGGCATGGGAACAGTGAAGCATTGGAACAGTGAAGCATGAGCACAGTGAGGCACAGTGAGGCATGGGCACAGTGAGGCATGGGAACAGTGAAGCATGAGCACAGTGAGGCATGGGCACAGTGAGGCACTCATTAACTCATTTAAAGTTGGAAATGGGGTAGATCAGTATTTTATACTTGATTTGTGACTTGACCAAAATAAATGACTTGACTTGCTTGACTTCTAGCAGGGACTCGACTTGACTTGCTTGCTTGTCTCCTCAGTAACTTGGGACTTGCTTGAGAATTGAAGGTTAAGACTTGAGACTTGATTGTGACTTGCACATGTGTGACTTACTCCCATGTCTGCTAAATGGTGTTATTGCTGCTCCATCATAGATGCAGTAGAGAGTGAGCATTGTCACCCTAGGACAGGATGTGTGTTACTGGCAGGATCCACAGGAAAAGAACTAAAAAAGGAAAAGTAATGCAGTCATCACATGCATGGACCGCAATTTGCAATATATAATATATTTTAATTCTGAGTTAAGATACACTTTAAGTCAAGTCAGGAAGATATTTATTTCCAAATTTGGCGTTGTCTTTGTGCTGTGTAATAATTGCCTGGTAATTATGGGAGCATTTGCTATTTTCTATCCCACTGCCAACAATTCAACAAGAGTGTGAAAACTATTTTTTTTTTTCTTTTCCATTCCAGCTAAATTCTGGTTTAGTGAAAGAAATGTTTGAGATTTATTTTAAAAGCAACCAGGACATAATTTGATTTGTGATTGGAGCCAATAGAGTATGTGTTTTGATTGTTCTATAGTTATCAGTTCCCAAGAACAGTTTGTTACGTGACGGCTAGGATGGCCCCAAAAGCTTTTGTATAAATCACACACATTAAGAATAGAAACAAATTTATTCAGTGTTCATCTTTGTCACTTTGCAGATACAGGTTCCTTAGCAATATCATACATAAACAGTGTGTTACAGTAAACGGATGTATCTTCTTCCTTATGTTATGAGGTATACTTTCTCAATACACATAGGTGTGCCCTAATCACTACATGTGGTGCAGATTCCCCCCTACTCCCAGGGCTTCCCCTGTGTTGTGCCCCCCCACCTGCAGTGCTTCTGGCTTCCATCCTCTCCTCTCCCCCCGGTTGCTGTGGGGTATGTTTCAGGATAGAGAGCAGGGGAAGGGGCCAATCAATATGTCATTTACCAGCCTCTTCCTTTTCTAAATGAATACAGCGAACACACTCATGCACTTAGTTCATTCATAACTGAAGCCTAGTAAACTGTGTTTACTAGGCTTCAGTTTGTGAATGAACAGGAAGCCCCTCAGCACAGAGCACTTCACATTCATTTACTGCCCTGTGCAGCTAAGGTTGCAGAGAAAGGGATGTGTGTTTGAGCTTTGGGGAGCACACTGTAATGCAATAGGCTGTGCACACCTATGTCATTACATATGCAGAATCAGCTTCCTGCTTTGCAGTGCTACACAATGGTTGTATTTAACTACTGCTTTTCACAATGAAGTCTATAAATGGGCTGTGTAGCCTAATGCCGCGTTCACACGATCGCACATTCCGACAACAAAATCCATGTTTTTTTCTGACGGATGTTGGCTCAAACTTGTCTTGCATTCACACGGTCACACAAATCTTGTCGGAAATTCCAAATGTCAAGAACGCGGTGATGTACAACACGTACGACGAGCCGAGAAAAATTAAGTTCAATAGCCAGTGCGGCTCTTCTGCTTGATTCCGAGTTTGTGTGGAACTTTGTGTGTCGGAATTGTGTACACACGATCGGAATTTTGTTGTCGGAAAATCTGAACCAGCTCTCAAATTTTGTTGGTCGGAAATTCCGACAAAAAATGTCCGATGGAGCCTACACACTGTCGGAATTTCCGACAACAAGCTCCCATTGATTATTTGTTGTCGGAAAATCCGATCGTGTGTACATGGCATTACACTGCTCAATATTTGGCTGATTCCTGCTGGCTCTGCCAAAATTTAAGCAGTGATGACCATGCTTGCACCGAGCTGCTCAATAAAAACTGATTGTTTAATCCACTTTTGTCAATGGAGCCTGTCGGGAAATTAACGTCCTGAACAGCGAGAACATCCATTAGGATGCAGGTGCTGTTTGGCTGTCAGAATGCAATAGCCTGGAAAATGGATTTGTCCATCTGTGCTGAACAAACTAAAATTATATGTGTATTGCCATCATAAAGCAGAACTTAACCCATGGATTTGTTGGATTAGTTTCCCAAAGCGGTTACATTCAAGGCATGCTGTGAATAACTGCTACAGTTGCTGTTAAAGCGGTAGTAAACCCGCTGAAAGAAAAATTTATTTTAGTACACCTGTAAGGCAAAAGGCATAATGAGCTAGTATGCCCCGCATACTAGCTCATTATGAAATACTTACCTTAGAACGAGGCATCGGTAACTCACCTGGTCCACGCCGAGGTCGCTGACATGTTGCCTCGGCGTGTCTTCCGGGTATCGCGACTCCAGCGCTGTGAGTGGCTGGAGCCGCGATGTCGTCACTCCCGCGCATGCGCACGGAGGACTTCTTCCCGGCAGGGTTCGGATTCTGCCGGCCTTTCAGCCGAGAATCCCCCGTGCGCATGCGCCGCTGCAGTCAGCGGCGCATTGCACTGGGAATTTCTCCTAAACCGTACAGGTTTAGGAGATATTTTTTTTTTACCTACAGGTAAGCCGCATTATAGGCTTGCCTGTAGGTAAAAGTCATTTTTTTCCCTTTACAACCACTTTAACTTCATTGTCAAGCCATCAAATGGCTGGTATCATTA
Organism: Lithobates sylvaticus; assembly: GCA_028564925.1. NCBI lineage: Eukaryota > Metazoa > Chordata > Amphibia > Anura > Ranidae > Lithobates > Lithobates sylvaticus. The sequence goes on from CM053032.1 coordinate 211,342,414, forward strand.
TTGTTTAGCACCATGGCAACAGCAGATCAAACAGACGCTAAGATGGCAGCTTCCTTGGCTGTAAATGGCAGGAGGGTTTAGTTCTACTTTAGGCTAGGTTCACACCAAATCAGCTCTGCGAGCCACATTGGCACAGACATGGCAGCCCATTCATTAGGCATTTTATGCAGGAAAAAATTCTTGCACAGTTTTTTTGCAACATGTGATGTCCCGCAACTGAAAATGTGCTGCAGTTTCAAATGCATGCGGGTGCCATTAAGAATGAATGGCTATGTATGGAACTATAAATGGCACAGGATCCCTTGCTCGATGCTCATGGCCCCGCTGTGGTTGTTTAGCGTTCCCCAATTTTATTAAATATTATGAAGACGCCCAATTACGCAAAATTGCCTTTTGGTTTACCCAAAGTTCTTTTAATAAATGTACAGAAATTGAAAAACTGTGGTTAGCTCCTATACACCCCAACAACCTACTCTGGAATGCGAAGGTAGACCCTAGTCAATTGTTCGGGACTATGTCCCAGCTTTGGCACACGTTGTCCCGCCAATATGCCCTCTCCTCGGAAAAATCATTGATGACCTCCTTCCTATATAACCCCGAGATGCCCGCCAGCCTCACTTGGGCATCGAGGAATCTGTTCCATTTTTGCCACTTAGTATACCGTAGGTCTCGCAAATTGCTGCCATTTGCTGAACTTCAGGATAAAGTTGACCTACATCACCAGGTGTTTTATGGATATGTGCAGATCCATCACTATGCCCAAACTATAACCTCCAATCTTCAATTCTTCACCCCATCCTCCTTTGAACATATTATTTTAGAAGGCTCAGCAGGAAGGGGTATGATTTCCGACATCTGTAAATTATTGAATGCTTAGTCCATTTAAGTCCAAGGTAAACATTCTTACATGCTCCGATGGGAGAGGGCATTAAATGAAGAGATATCTCTGGAGGCGTGGCAGGTCGTTTGGTCTCAGGCTGCTAAGAGTTCCATCTGTACTCTTTATAAGGAAAATTACTATAAAATTCTCTACTTTTGGTACCTGACCCTAGATGTACTACATGCCATCTATCCCACTAGCTTCGATCGCTGCTGGCGTTGCCACAGGGACAAAGGTACCCTCCTTCATATATTATTGAGCTGCCCATTGATTATCCCATTCTGGCACTCTATCCACCAGTTGTGTGGTCGCCTTTTCGGGGGAATCTATCCCTCTGACACCAAATAAAATGTTGTTGGACCTCTCCCTGCTAAAAAGTTCCAAACCCTATAAAAAGCTGTTCCACCATATTCTTACAGCTGCTCAGTGTCTTATTGCTCTTAATTGAAAGCAGCGCTCTCCTCCCTCCCTAGATGCCCTGTATGTATTTATTTCACAGTTTAATGCACAAGTGTTTTTTTCTACTTTATATCAATTGACTTAAAATACCTTATTAAATGAAACCGTTACTGATTCAATACAGAACACCTCCTAGTAAACTAGATGAAGGACTTTAACGGTACCAAATGGGTAAAATGTCAAAAAGTTTATTATACAAAATTTAAAATCATATGACATAAACATGAATGCTAATAATATGGTCTGATTAATCCAAAGCCAGAGGGTCAAAGGGATCTGGTAAGGAGTGGCAGGGGGAGAACACACATGTGTTGCTGCATCCGTTCAGGTCGAGATAGCTCCAGGATCCCTTTGACCCTCTGGCTTTGGATTTATCAGACCATATTAGTCATTGTATCATCATTGTGAGACAACAGATATTTGCCTCCTGTGAACCTTTAATGGGACTTTGACATTCGTAATAAAGCGATGTGGGCTACCCCTCTGGGCCAGAGAGTTGGCAGCAGCCGATTGTTGGACGACCATCTTAATTTTTGATTTTGTTTTTGACTTTGTATTTTGAAGAGCTTGTCTGTAGTATTATCTTCGTACTGAAAGTGGTATTAAACACAAAAGCAAACCTTTATTATATTGCAGCTTACCAATTCTTATGCCGCGTACACACGATCGGAATTCTGGTCAGAAAAAGCTCTGATGGTTGTCGGAAATTCTGACCGTGTGTAGGCTCCATTGGACATTTTTTGTCGGAATTTCCGACAAACAAAATTTGACAGCTGGTTCTCAAATTTTTCGACAACAAAATCCGTTGTCGTAAATTCCGATCGTGTGTACACAATTCCGACGCACAAAATTCCACACATGCTCGGAATCAAGCAGAAGAGCCGTACTGGCTATTGAACTTCATTTTTCTCGGCTTGTCGTACATGTTGTACGCCACTGCGTTCTTGAAGTTCCTCATTTCCAACAACATTTGTGCGACCGTGTGTATGCAAGACAAGTTTGAGCCAACATCCGTCAGAAATAAATCCAGGATTTTGCTGTCGGAATGTCCGATCGTCTGTACGTGGCATTATTGTGCCTTCATTCACAGAACAATCTCCCTCCATTAACTGCACAGCAATTCCTCTTTTTATCACACTGATACTTTCTTTTGACTTACTGATGAGCACAGATTTCTATCACTGTTATTTTATACATTCCTAAATTATCAAGTGGCTATACCATGAAATAAGGAAGTGAAAAACTGCGCCAAGGTTGAAAGAAACTATTACAAGAAAGAAAATGAGAGGACATCCAATTCACATTGATAAAAAATGTATCCAATCATTTGGCACTACAAACAATACTGACAGTGGATATTCAATTTGCCTTTAAAATGACATTTGGCATAGGCAAAAAGGAATTCCACAAGTCAATAGATCGTGCCAATTTAAAAAATGTTCATAAAAAGGGTCCAGAAATTATAACAGAAGATGCTTTAATAAGTAGTCCTCATGATAATCGATTAATTCTTATGAGTATAACACTTTTCACCACACCACTGTGCTCCACATCTAACGGGGTGCCGTTAGATATATACGCTCCTTACCAGATGAAAGGTAAGAAAAGGAACTCAGATTGAGCCCTGGACCAGGATCCGGACACCTGAGGGGGACACACCTCAAAAGATTTCTTCCAAAAGACCGCTGTTTGAAACTTAGGACTCCAGGGGGGGCACAATACCGTATGTGAATGGACAACCACAGCACTCAGCGGTGCATCCAAGTAATGACATGAAAAAAGGATAGAGGACAGACCATAGTGTGATTCTATATCTATACCTTTTGGGAGGGCGCGCAGTGACGTCACCATGTTCGTTGAAGGAAGGAGGAAGGGCTCCAAACCGATGCCGGCCGGCGTTCTTTATATTTACATCATTCGGATTTGATTTGCTTGCCTTGTTCATTTTAAATGTGAGTGATATTTTATCCCTAATAAACAATCTAAGTTTTTAAAATATAGAATCACACTATGGTCTATCCTCTATCCTTTTTTCATGTCATTACTTGGATGCACCGCTGAGTGCTGTGGTTGTCCATTCACATACGGTATTGTGCCCCCCCTGGAGTCCTAAGTTTCAAACAGCGTTTTTTTTTGGAAAAAATCTTTTGAGGTGTGTCCCCCTCAGGTGTCCAGGTCCTGGTCCAGGGCTCAATCTGAGTGCCTTTTCTTACCTTTCATCTGGTAAGGAGCGTATATATAGGTGGTGGCACCACGTTAGATGTGGAGCACAGTGGTGTGGTGAAAAGTGTTATACTCATAAGTATTAATCGATCATCATGAGGACTACTTATTAAAGCATCTTCTGTTATAATTTCTGGACACTTTTTATGAACATTTTTTGATTTGCACAATCTATTGACTTGTGGAATTCCTTTTTGCCTATGCCAAATGTCATTTTAAAGGCAAATTGAATATCCACTGTCAGTATTGTTTGTAGTGCCAAATGATTGGATACATTTTTTATCAATGTGAATTGGATGTCCTCTCATTTTCTTTCTTGTAATAGTTTCTTTCAACCTTGGCGCAGTTTTTCACTTCCATATTACATTGTGTGTTTATCTCACTATTCTGCAGCCTGTCTTAGTTTTAGGTTTAGTTGGTATGATTGCGTGTGCGTGTTTGGGTTAGCACGGTTTTTTGCCTACATTTATACCATGAAATAAGTAACAATAATTTTTTGGTTAATTTAATTATTTTATATTTAGCAAGCATTACTTATCTTAAAAATTCTTAGATGTGATGACTGCATTTGTTTCCTTTTTTAGGCCTTCTTTCTTCTATTTTCATCTGTCGATCTGGCCAGTAAGTCTGTGGTTTTTCAAAATAACAAGCTCTCATGCAAAATGTATACATTACAAATATAATACAAACCATTTAACACCAGCAGGGGTGCTTTCAATTAACAGCTTTTATTTTTTAACGTAAATCTTTATCCCAAAAAGAATAAAGGTTTTAGTTTGTTAGTGTAAATCTGCTAGTCTTTCTAACACTCCCCTCTTCCCCAGACTGGCATTTTTGGTTGGGGTTTAATCGCTTTAAGTCATAATTTAAAGTGGAAGTAAAGGCCAATTTTTTACTTGTACCTACAGGTATGTTTTGGAATGCTAGCCCTAGCCATGCTGAGAAGATGGATCACCAAAAAGTGACTCTATATAAACTATTTATGTTTTGAGGTAGCTGAGGTGGGGTAAACAGGCGTGGGGATCTTGTTCCAGGGATAGATCAATAAGGTCCAAGAACAGAGCACAGACACCCTGCCAGAAGGGGCAGATCAGTGGGCAGATCCAGAAAGTATGAAACAAGGTGCCTCTATTATTATTATTATACACAATTTATATAGCGCCAACAGTTTACACAGCGCTTTACAATGTAGAGGGGGGGCAGCACAATTACGATACAGTTCAATGCGAGCCCTGCTCGTAGAGCTTACATTCTAAAAAGGGAGGGGGTGAGGGTACAATAGCTGTGGGGGAAATTTGATGGGGTGGCTCAAGTACAGTTCTTAGGTGGGTGTGGGATAGGCTTCCCTGAATAAATGGGTTTTCAGAGATCTCCTAAAAGGTGGACAGGGTAGGGGCTGATCGGACAAACTGGGGCAGGGAGTTCCAGAGAATGGGAGAGGCTCTGGAGAAGTCCTGAGCATGGGAGGAGGTAACAAGCAGGGCCGGTACAAGGCAGGGGCGGACGGGGCACGTGCCCTGGGCGCTACCATTTTCTAAAGGCGGGGGGGCGCGCCGCAGCCTGCAGTTTAAATTGTGTAATGGGCCGGCCGCCGCCCGCCAGTACATTTAATTGCTGTGCCAGTGTGTGCCGCCGGCGCCGAGTGCGCTCCGCTTCTGCTGTATCCTCCCTTGTCCCTTCTTTCTGCTTGAGTTCCCCCCCCCCCCCCCGCGGAGGAGTCACTTAGTACATGCCAGCGCGGCAGCGCCAGCGGCGTGACGTCACTCACCAGGTGGGAGGACTCAGAGGAGAGGAGCGCAGGGAGCTCTGTAGCCTTGGCGCGCTGTGAGCCTGTGACCCGGAGCAAGGAGCTGCTGCCACCTGCCTGCCTGGCTAGTTAGAACGAAACTGCTAGAAGAATAGAGATAAGAAGAAGAGGAGAGATAAGAGGAGAGATAAGAAGAAGAGAGAAGAGAAGAAGAGAGAAGAGAAGAAGAGAGAAGAGAGAAGACAAGAAGAGAAGACTTGAATTTACAGCCAATGTGTCCATAGGTACTTTTTTTATTTTTTTTTACGAGACAGACAAGACAGACAGACAAGAGACATGACACACACTTGCTTAGGCCCCTTTCACACTGGGGCGGGAGCCGCAGTGACGGTAAAGCAGCGCTATATTTAGCGCTGCTTTACCGTTGTTTTGCCCGCGGGTTTCGGCCGCTCGCGGTGCGGTTTTACCCCCTGCGAGCGGCCGAAAAAGGGTTAATATCCCCCGCAGAGCTCCGCCGTGGCGGCGCTTTGCGGCGGTATTGCCGCGGTTTTACCGCGGTGTCCCATTTAAATGAATGGGAAGGAGCGGTATAGGAGCGGTGAACACACCGCTCCTATACCGCTCCAAAGATGCTGCTAGCAGGACTTTTTTTGCCGTCCTGCTAGCGCACCGCTCCAGTGTGAAAGCCGCCGGCTTTCACACTGGAGTGAATGGGGCCGTTTTTTTCAGGCGGTGTACAGGCGCTATTTTTAGCGCTGTACCGCCTGAAAACCGCCCCAGTGTGAAAGGGGCCTTAATATGCCTCTCCACTTTTTTAATTTATGTAAATTGTAAAATGTTAATTTCTGAAAATATATGTGCAAAGTGTTCAGTGGTTGTGGCGGAATGTACAGTACAGGACTAAGAAATCTTAACTGGTTGCTGACCGCTGGCTGTCAATTGACGGCCAGGCGGTGCAGCTCTCGTGGCGGGAGGGCGTCATATGACGTCCTCCCCTTCCTGGCCCACCAGGGGGCGCGCGCGTGCCCGCCGTGTTACTGGGGACTCAATGCGCATGCCCGGCGGCTGCAATGTCCGCTGGGCACTCGCGATTGCCCGGTAACACAGCAGGACCGTGGATCTGTGTATGTAAACACACAGATCCACGTCCTGTCAGAGAAGAGGAGACCGATGGTGTGTTCCCAGTACAGAGGAACACCGATTGGTCTCCTCCCCTTGTGAGTCCCCTCCCCTACAGTTAGAATCACTCCCAGGGAACATATTAACCCCTTCAGTGACCCCTAGTGTTAACCCCTTCCCTGCCAGTCACATTTATACAGTAATCAATGCTTTTTCATAGCACGGATCGCTATATAAATGTGAATGGTCCCAAAAATGTGTCAAAAGTGTCCGATATGTCCGCCGCAATATCGCAGTCAGGATAAAAATTGCAGATCACCGCCATTGCTAGTAAAAAACAAAATTTGAAACGACATTGATTCTTTATTAAAAACGGGGGGGGGGGGGCGCACTTTGTCATCTTCGCCCTGGGCACCAAATGGCCTTGTCCCAGCACTGGTAACAAGGGAGCTAGAAAGCAGGAGGTCCTGGGAGGGACAGAGGGGACTGGGAAGGAGGAAATATAACAAGCTCAATTTTAGAAAGATTGAGTTTGAGAAAGTAGTGTGAAATCCATACCGATATGTCATTCAGTAAGTTTGTGAGACGCGAGGAGATTGAGGGGGTGAGTTGAGGAGTGGAGATATAGATCTGGGTGTCATCCGCATAGAGGTGGTATTGGAAGCCATGGGAGGTTATCAGTTGGCCAAGGAAAAGTGTTGACAGAGAGATTAGGTGGGGCCCAAGGACGGAGCCTTGAGGTACCCCAACAGAAAGAGGAAGAGGAGTAGAGGAGATGGAGTTGTAAGTAACACTGAAAGTGCGCTGAGATAAGTAGGAGGATAGCAGAATAAGTAGCAGTAAGTAGCAGGATAAAGCAGAATCACGGAGGCCAAGGGAGTGGAGTTTGCTGAAGAGGAGCAGGTGGTCAACTGTGTCGAAGGCAGCAGAGAGATCCAAGAGTATGAGCATGGAGTAATGGCCATTGGTTTTAGCAGTTAGTAGGTCATTGGTGAGTTTTGGTAAGACAGTTTCAGTGGAATGTTGTGGACGGAAGCGGGACTGTAGGGGGTTGAGAAGGTTGTTGTCAGTGAGGTAGCGACTCATTTGGTCATGGCCATGGCGGTCGATGAGCTTGGAGGCAAACGGGAGCAGGGAGATGGGTCTTAGGTTATTCAAACAGGTGGGGTCTAGTGAGGGTTTTGTAAGTATGGGGATAACTAGTGCATATTTGAGCGGCGAGGGAAAGGTGCCAGAGGAGATAGAGAGGTTGTGGGTTAGGGAGTTTAGGATAGAGCGGGAAGGAGGTCACAGTAATTGTGAGGGGACAGGGTCCAGGGGACAGCTGGTAAGGTGGGCCATGGAGAGGACTTTATAAACTTCCTCGGTGGTAACAGTGCAGAAGAAGAAGCGTATCGAGTGGGGTGTTGGACCTGATGCGTTGAGTAGGGGAGTAAGTTGAATGCTGGATATCTTCCCGTGAATTGTGTCAATTTTGCTTTTGAAATGGTTGTCAGGTATCCACCTCCAATATGGGCTTAGCTAAACTGACTTCAACTGACTTCATAGCATCATAGCATCACATTAATAACATCTGTCATTAATGATCGCCTAACAAGAATCATTTTACTTCCTTTGGGAGATTAGATTTGGATTATGAAATTTCATTAAATCCTTATGTCAGGTGCAAAACTGCCCCATCTCTGACTAGCTTTACACTGGTTATGGTTCGATGAGGAGCTAGGAAGCTCGATAATTCTAGTCCAAAGTTTATTGGATCCTTCTTTTTCCACAGCGCCTGTCATCTGTTCTGTGTTTTGCTTATCATGTGATAAGAGCAACACAATGCACTCACCAAGGAATAAGCTCACAGCCCTAAGGTTACTTACTTTTTATGACTCGCCAGTTCTGGTTCTTTGTTTACCAGCTTGTAATTGCTTATAGCAAGTGGGTATTATACTGAACACATGCTGCAGACTTGACATTCCTATTTCTTTGAGAAGCAGATAACTGAGCATTTGTAGAAAGTGTCTAAGAGATATATATATATATATATATATATATATATATATATATATATATATATATATATATACTATATAAAGCAAAGCTGCAGCTGGAATATAAAGAACACAGAATAATGCAGCTTGGTATTCATTAATCAATCCCTACATTTATTTTTTTAAATCCATCTATCGGAAGTACCTGCATTGAATTGATTTTAACATATTGTAATCCAGTGTACAGTATCACACAGACTAGGAGAAAAAGGGACAGCAGTGGAAGACAATCAGGTAAGCAGCATGTAAATGTCCTAAAAATTAACATGCTAACAATAGGAGAGAGCAGAGTGACCAAAAAGCTTGCCTCTCAGTCTTCTGCTGCTTTACTATAGCAGGCTGGGGACAGTGACAGTCAGCACTGTATTCTTTATTGTGTAGCCTCCTGAGGTTTATTCAGGGTCCTCCTCACCAAATTTCTTGTCAGGAGTAGCTACCATAGTTAAATTGTTAGAGATCCACTGATTTCTGCCTAAGTTTGGCCTTGTTGTAATTTTCTCTTCTACCACTAGGTGGCCAGCCACTTGGTGGTACTATATATGATAAGGACAACGCAAGGTCAGGTTATGGGTATATGGAGTGTCTCAGCCAATGGGCAGGGGTTTTCTTGAATCCCTTGGCTTGCTGGGAGAGCCTCTATATTTGTCTGGAGTCAGGTGATCTATGTTCTGTGCCACCTGGACAGCTATCTGGGCAGACGCGTGTGTCGTACGCCCCGGGCTGCTAGGCCAGCGATTAGGCCTATCCCAGGGGCATCTGGCTGCTAGGCTGTGTGAGGGCCTATCCAGAAGTGAGAGAGCAGCGCAGGGATTGCGGCTTGCAGTCCAACAAGAAGTGACGGTTCTGTCGGCCGGAGAACCTGTCAGTGGTTGGAGGTAGAAGGGAAGCTGTCGCCACAAGGGGCCAATCGCCTTTACCAGGGACCACAGTGAGTTTGAATTGCATTGAATTTGTTTTATATCTTTACCTGAAATTCAGCTGGCAATTTGTTTTCTCAAGCACTGTGTATAACTATTTGCCTTTTTTTTAACCACTTGCTGACCAGCCAACAGTAATTTTATTGCTGGCTAGTGGCTTCAGCAGGCGACGTACCTGTATGTCACCCCGCTAATGCGCACTGGCACACCCCTCTTCGAGCACTGTGTTTACAGTGAAATGTGGTGCTCGTTATAGGGCCTCTGTGAGTGGCCCAGATAGCATGTGATCGCTGTGACATGACATCATTGTTTACTACTGCATGTGATGTGTGATTGGTCACCAGTAATCACATGGTACCTGGGCCACAACATCACAATAGTACACAATGAGTCATAATGAAAGCCATTCATAACAGTTCAAACGATTGCTGTTACAGTGATCATCACTGTAACAAGAAATCACAGTGTAAAATAAAAATACCAGATCCCCCCTCCCCCAGAGTAGTATACAGTGTTAAACAAAATTAAATAAAAACTGTCACCAGTGACCACCACACATAGTTACATAGTTAGCTAGGCTGAAAAAAGACACAAGTCCATCCAGTTCAACCATAAAAAAAAAAAATAATAAATAAAAATAAAAAAATAAAAAATTGTACAATCCAATATACCCCATTCTATACCCACAGTTGATCCAGAGGAAGGCAAAAAAAAAAAAAACAGCAGAGCATGCTCCAATATGCTACAGCAGGGGCAAAAAATCCCTTCCTGATCCCCCAAGAGGCAATCGGATTTTCCCTGGATCCACTCTACCTATAAATGTTATAAATGTTAGTACCCAGTTATATTATGTACATTTAGGAATGAATCCAGGCCTTTCTTAAAGCAATCTACTGAGTTAGCCAGAACCAACTCTGGAGGGAGTCTATTCCACATTTTCACAGCTCTTACTGTGAAGAAACCTTTCCGTATTTGGAGATGAAATCTCTTTCCTCTAGACGTAAAGAGTGCCCCTTGTCCTCTGTGTTGACCGTAAAGTGAATAACTCAACACCAAGTTCACTATATGGACCCCCTTATATATTTGAACATGTTGATCATATCCCCCCTTATTTCTCCTCTTCTCAAGAGTGAATAAATTCAGTTCCTCTAATCTTTCCTCATAGCTGAGTTCCTCCTCTTATCAGTTTGGTTGCCCTTCTCTGCACTTTCTCCAGTTCCCCGATATCCTTTTGAGAACTGGTGCCCAAAACTGAACTGCATATTCCAGATGAGGTCTTACTAATGATTTGAACAGGGGCAAAATGATATCTCTCTCTCTGGAGTCCATACCTCTCTTATACAAGAAAGGACTTTGCTCGCTTTGGAAACCGCAGCTTGACATTGCATGCTATTATTGAGTTTATGATCTACCATAACCCCCAGATCCTTCTCCACTACAGATCCCCCAGTTGTACTCCCCCTAGCATGTATGATGCATGCATATTCTTAGCCCCCAAGTGCATAACTTTACATATATCAACATTAAGCCTCATCTGCCACATAGTCGCCCAATTAGACAGAGCATTGATGTCGGCTTGTAAATTGGAGACCTCCTGTAAGGACGTTATTCCACTGCATAGCTCGGTGTCATCTGCAAAGACAGAAATGTTACTTTTGATCCCAGACCAAATATCATTTATAAAGATATTAAAAAGTAATGGTCCCAGCACTGAACCTTGTGGTACACCACTGATAACCTTAGACCATTCAGAGTAAGAATCATTAACCACTACTCTCTAAATTCTGTCTTTAGCCAGTTTTCTATCCATTTACAAACTGACATTTCCAAGCCTGTAGACCTTACCTTACACATGAGCCGTGTGTGGGGAACTGTATTGAACGCTTTTGCAAAATCCAAGTATACCACGTCCACAGCCACTCCTCTGTCCAAGGTTTTACTTACCTCTTCATAAAAAGAAATCAGGTTTGTCTGACAACTTCTGTCTTTGATGAATCCATGCCATCTATTGCTTATAATGTATTTTTACTGCAAGAACTCTTCTATGTGGTCTTTTATTAAACTCTCCAGTATCTTCCCGACTATAGAAGTTAAACTAACAGGTCTATAGTTATTTGGTATAGACTTTGTTCCCTTTTTAAATATAGGCACCACGTTCGCCCTGCGCCATATAATAACACTGTACTGCACTGGTGACAGTATGTTAAAAAAGTGAAAAAAAAACTACATTTTATTTACAGAATTTATTGGCGTATAACATGCGCCCCAAGTTTAGGAGGGAAGTTTAAGGAAAAAACTTTTAGGAGGGAAGTTTTAAGGAAAAAAACGTACATTTTAAATGCCCATCAATACAGCCTTATCAGTGTCCATCTGCAGCCTTCCCCAGGGTCAATCTACAGCCTTCCCCAGTGTCCATCTGCAGCCTTGCCCAGTGTCCATCTGCAGCCTTACCCAGTGTCCATCTGCAGCCTTGCCCAGTGTCCATCTGCAGCCTTGCCCAGTGTCCATCTGCAGCCTTGCCCAGTGTCCATCTGCAGCCTTGCCCAGTGTCCATCTGCAGCCTTCCCCAGTGTCCATCTGCAGCCTTGCCCAAAATTGCAGCATGATAGTTTTTTTTTAAATGTTAGCGCCAACGAGATACAGAGAGCTGGATGTCCTGTGTATTCGGCTCCTCTCGGCTCTTCTCGCAGTCCTGCCCTGTCCCGCCCCTTGGCACGGCTCCTATGATGGACACAACACTGGTGCAATGGCAGGACGTAAAGGCTAGGAGGCGGACTGGGCGTGACTGCGAGCAGAACCGAGCCTAGCCAAGTACACAGTACACTCGGCTCGGTCTATTTTGGTGGCGCTCGCTCCTCTTCCCCTCAGAGAGAGCAGGGATCGGCGTATAACACGCACCCACGATTTCCCCCTGGTTTTAAGGGGAAAAAAGTGCGTGTTATACGCCGATAAATACAGTAATTTCTTCACCTTCCAAAAAACTGGGACAAAATATTACAATTGCAAAAAACTTAACCATGCCTCCGAAGGCTCTTTACCAAGATCGGTGTAGCGGTGTGTCAGACAGACACACCGCACCACGATCGCCGCGATGCGAGCCCCCACGGGAGCGCAGTGGCTGTTATCCTGCAGGACGTCATATGACGCCCAGTGAGGATAACTGAACCGGGCGGGAAGTAGTTAAAGGCGAATTTTATTTATTGGAAATGCAGGTTGTAAATATGTGGAGATCTATTTGAAATTAAATCTTTTTTAAACATTATCATGCTTTTGCATGCCTTTGTAATTTTTTGCATGTAATATATATATATACACATATGAGGAGAGTCTCTGAATATACCAGGAGAAAATAGTTTCTTTTGAGCTGGGCTATCACCGGGAGGAGCAGGTGCCTTGTGGTCCATATCAGTATTCCATAAACCTACATAGGATAAAGGAAACAAAGGAAGATCGCTGCAGGCTATTGCTATCATATTAAAGGCTTATTTTTCAAGCCCTTAAGGTGAGGGTACACCTGATGGGGGTCGTGTGCACATGGCATAAAGACACAATTATCACATGTCAAATGTTATTTGGACTTTTGCTGATTAATTCAATACCTTATTAAGGACTGAGTGTGACTCACGGAGCACGAGCACTTTATATAAATATTTTTTATATAGAATGTCACGTTTTATATATTGATGCTTTATATAGCTGTCTACAGGTTTTATATATTTGCATTAGTATTTGTCTAATTTTATTAGCGCTGCACATTGTGTGGGAAGTGCGGGCAGCTGATTATAGTTTTATTTTATTTATGGAGCTTTGGGTTATTTTAGGTTTAGTGTGGTTTTTCATTTATTTGAATAGCAAAAATTCTTTAGTCATGAAGGGGATAAAACCTTCTGGATGTCAAGTAGTTAAATAAAATACACTTATTTTTAGATTTTTTTTATTGCATCTAGGTCCTGGTGAAACTCTGTAGTCCAGGGGTCTCCAAACTTTTTGAGCAAAGGGACAGTTTTCTGTCCTTCAGGCTTTAGGGGGGCTGGACTGTGGCCAGTGGGAAAAGAAATGACATCAGTGAAAGAAAACAGTGCCCGTTGTTGTCAGTTGAAGGTGTAGTGCCCCAAGAGCCGATAAAGGCAAGGAAAGGGATGCATCCGGCCCTCAGGCCTCAGTTTGGAGACCCCTGCTGTAGTATGTTTGCAGTCACTTTCTTTATAAAGACATCTACTCCAGCAGTGGTTGTATAGCATTTCCCAGAAAGGGTTTCCTGAGAGTGATGACAGTGGACCATGACTATTTTGGGTTGTCTTTATCAGAAGCCTGTGTGATAGGTGATAAACCAAGTTCACAATATGGAGATAAAGACAATGTTGTCACCCTAAAACAGGAAGTGCCTAAACAAGGACCTTTATTGCAGGATCTCTAGGTATTAGTTTAATGAAAGCTGCCGTTCAAAAATATTGAAAATTATTTTTGAAATTACCTTTGCAAAGCTTACAGGAGCCACTGGTGTATACAGGTATCTCCCACCTTGCACAGCCAGGCACACATTTTCCACCACACTCTGGAGACAAGAATCAGTCCTTGCAGCTTTGTGTCTGTATTTTATTAGGGGAATTGAACTTGGATAGGGTTTAGGGGATTTTGGCATGCCCACTAGATCAGCAAAGAATTATTCAGGGAAATAATGCAGTAGTTACAATCATAAGAGAAATACAGAGACTGCTGACCTCCCAACCAAAATTCCTATAGCTTGGCTGTCATCATGACCCTCAGGCTTCAATGCTCTTTGAGTCATTGAATCAACACAAGTACACAGATCAGGCAGATTCCGAGTTTTGCCTTGATGATATACTAATTGTAATGCAAAGCACTCGTATAACAAAGCAAATTTCCCCATAAGAAATAATGAAAACTCAGATAGTTCGTTCCTCAACATTTTTTTTAGAAGTCCTTCAGTTTATAGTCCATATAAAAAGATTATAGCAATGTGATAGGTTGTGTAACCATAAAATGTCCATCCAGAAATGGCAGCCTACACAAGGGGATTAGAAGCAAAATCCATCAGGAGCTACAGAATATAAAAGAGAAGAGAAACGCCTCTATGTGTAGCAATATGGTAACATTGAATGAAGGTACAACATTTAGCAACTCACATGGTTGATGATTAAAACAGGCACATCTAAGTATGCAGGCATCAAGGGTAAAGCTGTCCACCATCCTCCACACCACCATTGATGTCATCCCTTCCACGATGCGCTCCACACCACGCTCTCAGATCGCTCTACTGCAGGGTAGTCTTCCCGTTCACGATTGCAGACTAGCAGCGGTGAGAGACGGCGGTCTATGTGGACAGCTTTACTCCAGATGCCTGCATACTTGGATGTGCCTGTTTTAATAATCAACATGTGTATTGCTAAGTGTTGTACCTTCATTAAATGTAACCATATTGCTACACTTAGAGGCACCTCTCTTCTCTTTTTTACTCAGTTGTGACACAACGCTACTTCTATATCAAGACATCCTTGTTTATCAAGTCAAAATGTATTAAAAAAAAATTAGCTTATCTTGCAAAACACTCTAAAAACAAATTTACCCTCAATCCAAGGTTTTACTGTATATTTGTTCTGGGTTAGTGGAGGCAGAGACAGACACTCCTCTGGCTGCTAGCATTTTAAGGAGGCAACCAACAGAAAATGTTATCTAGTTCAGATAGGGCCCATCAGTGGCAGCTGGTGGGTTCTTCTTTTGGGGAGGCAGCAAACAAACAACACCCCCCTTGGCAGAGTCGCACTCCCCCCACTGGTGGTCCGGCACTTACCCACTCAACGGGCGGGGCTGTGGTGCCCTCTCTCCTCTCCTGGAGTGTGGGCAGCTGCGGCTCAGGTGTCCGCTCCTCAAGCTTCCTCCGTCGTTGGTCTCCTCTTCTGCCAAAGCGCTAGGCATCCAATGGCTCTGACATGTGCTAATGTATATAACGTGTTAACACACTATTGAACCCAAAATCAAGCATTTATTATATTGCAGCTTACCAATTGCTACCAAAATTAGCCTGTGCCCTAAATAGCCTCCAACATTGCCCTTGTTTCTTTTTGCTGGAAACTGCCATTTTGTTGAAGCCCAGAGCAGTCACTTCCTTTTTGGAAACTTCCCCCTCCATGGTCTAAAAATGATATCACTTTCTTTAAATGATGTACATTTCCAGCCTTGATTGTATGTCTTGACTCAGATAGAATGATGACAGAAGCTTTACAGTGCTGAATTTTACAGGCTGCAGATGAGGGAGAAAAAAGAAAATATCAGGGAGATAAGATAAGATACTATCCTTGTAGGTTTAACTCTTATGTGTCTCCCTGGCAACAGAGTTTGTCCTGTCACCTCTCCTGCTTTACTTTTCTCCCTTACTACTATCTGTGTTCTCTCAAAACAGTCTGTGTCATTCCTGTTGCTTTCTTCGTCTTTCAGCAGCAGTAAATCTTAAAGCTGACAGCTTATTGGTCTCTAGTGACCCTGATTTTAGGCGCAGTGCCAAGTATAGATAGTCATTGAGCGTGTGCAGATCAGGGCGAGACATGGTCTTACTGGATTATAAACTTTATAGGCCCTTATTTTTACGTAGCTATACCTACAAAGGTGGCCAGCCTGAAGTAATCTATCAGGACTCAATTTTCTAAATAAAGTTCCACTTTAAGAAACTGAATATATAACAGAGATCAAATAGACAGTGGCAAATGCTGTATAAGACAGAAACCAAAAAAAACAATGGAAACCAGACATACATGGGCAAATGTCTTATAAGATTTTGGCTAAAATAGAAAATGGCCTTTATACAGCTTGAATGTACCCTAAAAACTTAGACTACCATGGAGAACATGTTGCCTTGTGAACTTAAAACATATTGCTGGACATGATAACATTTTACTTAGTGAGTCACATGCATCTTTAGTGTTTGCTGAAGCGTTGTTGTACCTGAGACGTGCTTGCTTCATTACAGAACATTCTCTGTAAAATCAATATACCGTATTTATCGGCGTATAACACGCGCCGGCGTATAACACGCACCTTAACTTCAAGAGGGAAGTTTTAGAAAAAAAAACTTTACACAGCCCCCCTGCATAGTACACAGCCCCTGTACATCACAAACTGCCCCTGTACATCACAAACTGCCCCTGTACATCACAAACTGCCCCAGTACATCACAAACTGCCCCTGTACATCACAAACTGCCCCTGTACATCACAAACTGCCCCAGTGCATCACAAACTGCCCCTGTGCATCACAAACTGCCCCTGTACATCACAAACTGCCCCAGTACATCACAAACTGCCCCAGTACATCACAAACTGCCCCTGTACATCACAAACTGCCCCAGTGCATCACAAACTGCCCCTGTGCATCACAAACTGCCCCTGTACATCACAAACTGCCCCTGTACATCACAAACTGCCCCTGTACATCACAAACTGCCCCTGTACATCACAAACTGCCCCTGTGCATCACAAACTGCCCCTGTACATCACAAACTGCCCCAGTACATCACAAACTGCCCCTGTACATCACAAACTGCCCCTGAACAAAACAAACTGCCCCTGTATAACACAAGCTGCCCCTGTACAATACACATCCCCCTTTCATTATAAAAGCCCCCCCTGCACTCCCAGCGCTGGGACACGGACACATACCTCCATTAACGCTCTGTCTCCTGTCCTGGGGTCCCGGTCATGTGACTGCACTCCCAGAGCTGGAACAGGGACACACATACCTCCATTAACCCCGCTCTCTCCCGTCCTGGGGTCCCGGTCATGTGCCTGCTCTACTCTCCATCATTAACGGTCATGTGACCGCTCTCCTCCTCCAATCAAATGCTGCACACGAGGAGGAGGTGGAGCGGGAGGAGGTGAGCAGACACAGCTTAGTGTTACATTACATGGGGGAGCAGTGTTACTGGCAGCGCTGTTTCACGGCCAGGAGAGGCGGGGCGGCCGGCCTGACACTCTCCCAATAGGATCGCCCGATCCCCGCCCATGTTGGTGATATCGGCGTATAACACGCAGGCATGATTTACCCTCTATTTTCAGGGTAAAAAAGTGCGTGTTATATGCCGATAAATACGGTATGTGAAAGTCTATTCTGACATCTGCAAACATCTTATTTTATAGTTAATCCAAACCTTTATGCATTGAAACGTTGCCAAAAGATAAGCTCTTGCTGATGGTGAACCATCATGGTCTACATATGGTTTATGGTTTTCTTATTTACTCCCCATTGAAAAAACATTACTCTACGATGTGCACACATACAGTACAAGGAAGACAACACACAACCACATTTTTACTTTTTATGGAACTTTTTATGGAATATAATTGTACACAAATCTTATTTATTCTTAAAAGTAGAATAACAAATATGCTGATCTTGAGATGTTCAACTACAAAAAAAATAAAAAATTCAAACTGCTTTTTGGGACATAGTTACATAGTTAGCTAGGCCGAAAAAAAAGACACAAGTCCATCCAGTTCAACCATAAAAAAAGAAATATTGAATAAAAATAAAAAATATCGTACAATCCAATATACCCAATTCTATACCCACAGTTGATCCAGAGGAAGGCAAAAAAAAAAAACCAGCAGAGCATTCTCCAATCTGCTACAGCAGGGGAAAAAAATCCCTTCCTGATCCCCCTAGAGGCATCGGATTTTTCCTGGATCAACTTTACCTATAAATGTTAGTACCCATTATATTATGTACATTTAGGAAAGTATCCAGGCCTTTCTTAAAGCAATCTACTGAGTTAGCCAGAACCACCTCTGCAGGGAGTCTATTCCACATTTTCACAGCTCTTACTGTGAAGAAACCTTTCCGTATTTGGAGATGAAATCTCTTTTCCTCCAGACGTAAAGAGTGCCCCCTTGTCCTCTGTGTTGACCATAAAGTGAATAACCCCTTATATATTTGTACATGTTGATCATATCCCCCCTTATTCGCCTCTTCTCAAGAGTGAATAAATTCAGTTCCTCTAATCTTTCCTCATAGCTGTGCTCCTCCATGCCTCTTATCAGTTTGGTTGCTCTTCTCTGCACTTTCTCCAGTTCCCCCCGATATCCTTTTTGAGAACTGGTGCCCAAAACTGAACTGCATATTCCAGATGAGGTCTTACTAATGATTTGTACAGGGGCAAAATTATATCTCTCTCTCTGGAGTCCATACCTCTCTTAATACAAGAAAGTACTTTGCTTGCTTTGGCAGCTTGACAATATTTATAATCTCTGTTCTAAGTGCAGTGACACTTGCACATAGAGGGCTGGCCTCTACTGGTCCTCCTTACATAAGCCCACTGAAGTGGCTAGCCTCAGGTGATGCACAGTAATTAAATACATCCTCCTACATATAGGTGTGCATAGCCTATTGTATTAGGGTGTGTACTCCCAAAGCTCAAACACACACTACTGATCGCTCACTGTGTTCATTCAGAAAGGGAAGGGGTCAGTAAATTACATATTTACTGGCCCCTTCCCCCATTCATCCTAAAACATCCCTGCAGCAACAGCCGTCGGGAGAGGAGGGAAGCCAGCAGTGCGGGGGGCAAGGGAGGGGGAGCTAGGGCAGTAGGGGGAATCTATGCTGCACAGGGTAATTTGGGTGTGCCTGGGCACACCTGGCACACCCTGTGCGCACGCCTATGCTCCTACAGAAGCTATACAGGTATATCTGCGGCCCTCACTCCTCCACTGCTTTCCAGGGGACAGTTTACAGTGGGAAAATAATTATTTATAATTCTGCAGATTTTGTAAGTTTGCCCACTTACAAAGAAATGAAGAGTCTATAATTTTATCATACATGTATGTTAAATGATATAGACAGAATATCAACCAAAAAAACTGAGAAAACACATGATACAGATGTTATAAATTGAGTTGCAGTTCAGTGAGTAAAATAAGTATTTGATCTCTAAGCAAAACATGACTTAGTACTTGGTGGAGAAACACTTGTTGGCAATCACAGATGTAAGAATTTTTTGCAGTTGGTTACCAGGTTTGCACACATCTCAGGAGGGATTTTGGTCCATTCTTCTTTACAGATCTTCTGGAAATCCTTAAAGTGATTGTAAAGGTAAATAATAATAATAATAAAAAAAAAAAAAATAACAAACATATCATATTTACCTCAACCATGCAGCTCGTTTTGCACAGAGTGGTCCCGATCCTGGTCTTCTGGGGTTCCCCGGAGGCTCTCGCGGCTCCTCCCCACATCTGATAACCCCCTCGGAGAAGCACTTCCCCGAGGGGGTTACCTTGCGGGCACGCTCCAGAGTCCAGCATTCGACGTCCATAGAGGCCGAATGCAGGACTCGGCCCCGCCTCCCCGGTGTTCACATCATTGGATTTGATTGACAGCCGCGGGAGCCAATGGCTGCGCTGCTATCAATCTATCCAATCAAGAGCTGAGAAACCGCGGGCAGAGAAAGAGCGTGCCCCCGCTGGGTCAAGTTCGAGGGTTCAGGTAAGTAAAATGGGGGGGCTGGGGGGCCGGTCACTGACAGGTGTGTTTTCTTTCACCTTAATGCATAGGATGCATTAAGGTGGAAAGACATTAAGGTTTACAACCCCTTTAAGGTTTCTTAGCTCTATTCATAGATCATGTTTTGTTCATTAAAGCTGTAGCAACAACTTCTCTGAATGATGAAGCTGGGCAAAAAAGCACAATAGTCTCCCTGACAATATCTTAATTAATTTATGTATACATGCACACACATTTTTATGACATGCATTCATAAAATAGAGATCTGCTATTTTTATATGACATACTGTATAGTCATAAAATAGAATATCTTCTATTTGTAGGTGGCATTAATTTGAATCCAGACATATTATAAAAGGAACTAACCTTCAAAGTAAAATAAAAGCGAGTGAATCTTCTAAATATAGCTGCATTTATTCTCCATAAATGCATTGCACTGTTCCGGAAGGTATATTTTCCCTCACTGCCTTTATATAAGATCAAAAGTCTCCATAATATACCTATTAGAGGAAAGCAATTAGAATGTGCTGCTTCCACTGACTCCTTACACATGTGGCTCACATGCCAGCTGCTTAGTAGGGCAAAGTACACGGAGACGGTTCAGCCGCACAGTGAGTGAGAGTTTTAAAAGGTTAAACCCTCTGGAGATATGTGAACATTAGAATGAACACTCCTGGTATCTTCCTGCCATGAATAGATCTATAATGAAGTGGAACTTGTCTCATATTGCTTAGTTTTACATATTATTAAAAGGGAACGAATATTTGCTGGCTAGTCTAATGAATCTAATCAATTTGTAAAACAGCCTTTCCATTATACTATATTATGTAGTCCTTTAACCACTGCACTCCCGGAAGGATTTACCCCCTTAATGACCAGGCCATTTTTGCAATACGGCACTGCATTATGTTTAGCCTGACAATTACGCAGACGTGCGACGCTGTACCCAAATACAATTGATTTCCTATTTTTCCCACAAATAGAGCTTTCTTTTGGTGGTATTTGATCACCTCTGTGGCTTTTATATTTTTTGGGTTATAAACAAAAAAAGACCGTCAATTTTGAAAAAAAAAAAAACCTCTACTTTTTGCTATAATACATATCCAATAAAAAAAATAAAAATAAAATAATGTTTTCATCAGTTTAGGCCAATATATAGTCTACATATTTTTGGTAAAAAAAAAATCCCAATAAGTGTTTATTGATTGGTTTGTGCACAAGTTATAGCGTCTACAAAATAGGGAAAGATTTAGGGACTTTTTTATTTTTTTTTATAGTTTTTACTAGTAATGGTGGGGATCAGTGATTTTTAGCGGGACTGTGACATGTTTTGGTGACCAGTGACACCAATACAATGATCAGTGCTAAAAAATGCACTGATCAATGTATAAATGGCACTGGTAGGGAAGTGGTTAACAGTAGCGATGATCAAAGGGTTAAGTGTTCCCTAGGGAGGTGCTTTCTAACTGTCAGGGGGAGGGACTGACTGGGAGTAGAGAGAGATCACTGTTCCTGATCACTAGGAACAGCAGATCTCTCTCCCCGGTCAGAACGGGTATCTGCCTTGTTTACATAGGCAGATCCCCATTCTGCCTATGTGAGGAGCGATCGTGGGTGGCCGGCGGACATGGTGGATGCTGAGCGACGTTTCGCGCTATAGAGCTGCCCTGTTGCAGTATATGTGTGGTGGGCGGTCTGGTTAAAATTTATTTCTACATTTCCAGTCAAATTTGAGAAAATTCCACTATATGTTTGTTATGTGTTCCCATTCACGTGGCATACTTTAAAAAAAAAAAAAAAATTATTAAATATTTCTTAACGTATTACTAAACCCAGAACCTGCATTTACTATATCTGGTCTCCCACAGTACACAGAACATGGAAATGCAATTATTTTAGTAAATAATAACTGCTAAATACCTTTTCTCATCAGCAGTATATAGCAGTCTTGTGACTTCTATCAGTTCCTGGTGAAGCTTGTAGGAGGAGTTTCCTTACTGCACTGAGCTGTCCTAAGAGGCTACAGGGCTTCTGATCCTCTGTCTGGACATGTCTGGAAAGTGCTGATTGGCCCTGTGCTGATCACATGCACGCTCACAAGAAGAAGAAAAAACTTTCTAGCAATACACACCAAACTGAGCATGTGCAGCCTGACTCCAAAGGCTCTGTCTTTTCCAGACTTGTCCAGGGGGACAGTGCAGGGAGGGGAGGATCTGTGCATACAAAATCAAGTAGCCTTTTTACACAGTGTGTATAACAAGCATGCTTTACTGCATATACAGGCTGATTTTACTGTTTTCATTTCATGTTTTCATCATTTCAATTTTAGAGGTTTCTCAAGAGAGGGTATAATGGCTGACTGCAAGCATTTCTGAACAATGTCAGTCTGTCCCTAGGACAGGTTCAGTTTCTCTCATTAGCGAACAATGCTAGAGGAATTCTAAAACTTTAACCCTTTGATGCGTCAGACAGCATTCAAATCTAGTTTGCAACTAATAATGGAGATATGCCAGCACAATAAAGACAGGGATACTTATGGCAAACACAGCTGTCCTGCCCCCTCATAAACAAGAAGAACTAGTAGGATTTTACAGTGAAATTAGATAAGCCGTTGGTACATCAGGATTGATAAATTTTCAGATATATACCATAGTTTGTGCACTCTATAAGTTTCATATAGACTAAATAATATACACTTATTTTGGTTATTTTCACCAAAGAAATGTAGCAGAATACATTTTGGCCTAAATTTATAAAGAAAAAATATTTATTTGCAAAATTTTATAACAGAAACAAAGAAAAACACTTTATTCAAAATTTTCAGTCTTTTTTCATTTATTTAGCAAAAAATAAAGAGCCCAGTGGCGATTAAATGCCTCCAAAAGAAAACTGTAGTTGTGTGAACAAAATTATAAAAATCTCATTTTTGTACAGTGTTGCATGACGGCGCAATTGTGATTCAAAGTGCGACAGTGCTGAAAGCTGAAAATTGTCCTGGGCAGGAAGGGGGGTAAAAGTGCCCAGTATTGAAGTGGTAAAGGGTTATAAAGTATGAGCTGGTTAACCCCTTTTCACCGACCGCACACATATATGCGGCCTCATGGAAGTGGGCTTTTTTTCCATTTCCAGACGAAAGACAAGTAGCAGTATTTCTGATGCCGCATACATGCGGTCTGAATTTCCGACAACAAATGTTCAATGGGAGCTTGTTGTCGGAAATTCTGACCGCGTGTAGGCTCCATCGGACATTTCCGTCGGAATTTGGATCTGGAGCTCAAATTTTCCGACAACAAAAATCCGTTGTCGGAAATTCCCATCGTGTGTACACAATTCCGACGCACAAATCCCGAATCAAGCAGAAGAGCCGCACTGGCAATTGAATTTTTAATTTTCTCGGATCATTGTACGTCACCGCATTCTTGACGTTCGGAATTTGTGTGACCGTGTGTATGCAAGACAAGTTTGAGCCAAAAACATGGATTTTGTTGTCGGAATGTGCGATCGTGTGTATGCAGCATTACAGTGGTTGGTGCCAAGACATATGACACTCTTAGGGATCTCCTTCCCCCTGTAAAACCAGCAACTAAGACATTGGCAGTGATCTTGACACTGTTAGAGGATCACTTCCAGCCTAAACCACATGAGATTGCAGAAAGATTTTACTTCTAACAGTGGCAGCAGCAGCCAGGTGAAGAAATTAAGGCTTATGTGCTCGTCCTTCTCAGACTAGCCTCTACCTGTTCTTTTGGGGAGTACTTACCTACTGCACTGAGAGATAAATTTCTCATGGTACTAAATAGTGAGTCTAGCCAAAAGAGACTGTTAACGGAGAAAGACCTTACCCTTACAAAGGCAAATGAGATAGCTTCAGTGATGGAAATGGCTGTGAAGGATACTAGAGGATACTAGAGGAATTGAACCCCCAGGGCAGAAGGGAAGAGGTAAACGAGGAAGTTTTCAGAACAGCAGTCAAGCCACTGAGTCAGAGGATGAGGAAGTGCTCCACAGATTAGACATACATCATATGCATTCACCACCCTCTTCAGTGACTGTAGAGGTAACTGTGGAGGGAAAGAAGCTCAAGATGTATGTAGACACAGGTGCAGCACTTTCAGTTATCACCCAGAAACAATGGAGACAACAGGAGACCCAAACAACTGTCCACCCAACACCAAACTGCAGACATACTCAGAGCAGATACTCCACCCACTGGGTTATGATAAAGTGCAGGTATCCTACAAGAGTCAGAAAAAGAGACTGCCATTATATATCCTATGGACCCCCTCTCTTTGGGAGAGACTCGATTGCTCACTTTGGTATGCCAGACATCGCCACAAACCCCTGTAACACCATTACAATTCCATTAAGAGATGATGAGGGATGGGTGGTGTCCCTGAAGCAGCAGTTCCCAAAGATCTTTGATAACCAGTTAGGGAAAATAAAGCATGACTGTGTGAGACTCAAGCTGAAACCCAACGCTCAGCCTATGTTCTTCAAAGCTTGGACAGTACCTTTCACACTCTAAGCAGGAGTGGAAGCTGAACTAAGTTGGCTAGAGGAACAAGGTGTCATCTTGAAGGTAGAGTACAGCGAGTGGGCATCACCAGTTGTACAAGTAAAGAAAGCGAATGGTGACTTACGCATTTGTGGCAATTTCCGCATGGCACTGAACTCACAACTTGAGATAGACCAGTATCCCCTATTATTACATTTTTGCCTCTCTTGCAGGGGGTCAAAAGTTCACCAAGCTTGATCTCAGACAAGCATATTTACAGTTTGTGGTTCATCCTTCGTCCCACAAGTTTCTAACAATTAACACCCACAAGGGACTGTATGAATACAATTGGATGGTGTTTGGTGTAGCCTCCGCCCCAGCCATTTGGCAATGAAAAATTGATGAAATTTTGGCGGACATTCCTTTAATGCAGTGCCTGCTAGATGATATGCTCATCACAGGACTGACGGACCAGGAACACAAGCGGAACGTGGAGTTTGTGTTGGAGAGACTCTAAGAGCAAAGTCCAAAAGTGAATTTAGCGAAATGCCAATTCATGGTGCCTAAATTGGAGTTTTGTGGCCACCTTGTGGATGCAGAGGGTATACACATCACAGAAGCAAAGGTTGATGCTTTAGTCAAAGCTCCAGCCCCAACCAATGTCCAGCAGCTGCGATCATACCTTGGCTTGCTGAACTATTACCACACATTCCTGCCAGATCTTGCACACACCTTGTTTTCTATTGAACAAGCACGATTGTTACCCCAGAGAAATTGTCATAGACAACGGGGCACAATTCACTAGTCATGAGTTTCAGAGTTTCCTGACTGCCCACAACATCGAGCACAAGTTGACCAAACCTTACCACCCGCCTACAAATGGCCAAGCAAAACGGTTTGTGCAGACTTTCAAACACTATTTCAAAGCTACAGTGGCTGCAAGTAAACAACAGTCCCTGTCATTCCAGCAGCTGGACTCCTTCCTTTCTGCTTATAGAACCACAGCACATGCAACCACTGGGAAAACTCCAGCTGAACGCCTTTTGGGTCGGCAGCCATGGACTGTTTTGGACATGCTCCACCCTCAAACGGCCCAGGAACATGTACTGCAGTCCCAAGACAAGATGGTCAAACGAGCTCCCCCGATTCACAGCCCAACAAAAGGTATGGGCCCAACACCCATTGGCTTCCTGCTATTGTTGCAGAGATTTTGGGACCCAAGATGTATAGGGTCTGCCTGAAAAGATGGTTCCATTTGCAGACTACATGAGGACCAACTGCGTCCTCGTTCTCAGCTGCCCAAATCCCTGACATCGGCTGAATCACCAGTGTCTCAAGGGTCTGCACCCAGTGGATCAGGATGCATCGGGACTGATGTGTGGGGAGGACTCTGAACTTTGGAACTCATCTGCAACAGAGCCCTCCAGCTCTGGTCCGGAGGTCTGTCCACCCTCTGAGCTAGTGGAGCCCTTCTTGGCCCCACCGGTGCCCATTCCGGCTAGCCCTGTTTCCTCTGGCCCCGAGTCGCTGGGTGTCTCCCCCCCACCCAAGTTCCATTCACAAAGTGCACTGTGACTTCTACATGTGCAGTGGGAAGCTGGCTGTTGAACCGCAGGAAGTCACAGCCAGTTTCCCATATCCAAGATGCTGAGGACCTGAAGACTGGCGAAGAACCAGTCTGGGTGAGGACAATGCTGGATCCCTGGGTCGGCAAGTGTGTGTTTATTAAAATTAAGCAGCTACAGTATTTGTAGCTGCTAGTTTATTATAGGGTTTCTGGTTTACAGGCTTAGATTTACTTTATGCCTGCTCCTCAATACAGGTTCACTTTAAATGTATTGGGAAAACCAGTTAAAACAATAATGCTTACCTTAAACACAAAAGCTTTGTCTGGACAAGTGGCGTCCTGAGTATGAATTTAGCCTAACAAAGGTTACTCTTTCACACCTTAACTTCTTAGCTCTGTCATTGCAACTTACACATAGACCTACAATAAATTTTTTCATCTTAAAAATCCATAAACGCATCCTGTCCTGAAGAGTTATGTAGGCTGCCATTACATAACTCTTGTCTTGAAAATGCTAGCTGCCTCTAAAGAAGAGTAACAGATGTATTTAACGTTGATTAATAATAGGTGATATAATTAGATCAATAGCAAAGCCATTTGATGTTATGTTTAAGGCATCCAATAAGAGGCAATGCCAATTTTTAACATGTGGTTTCGTACTAAACAACCGATGTGTTTTCTACTGTTAAATTCTCCCTTGAAATGGAACCTTTCGAAGAATTTTTCTGTTTGGACTAAAATTACCTCCATCCTACACAGACCTGATGTTATTTAACTGTTTCTACAAAACATGTTGGCATTCAATATGCTAGATTTATATAAAAATAAGGTTTGAGGAAGCATAGATAAATATTGTATTATTTTGTTTTTGCATAAATCAGGCCTAGCCGTATTGGTATCACAGAAAGCGTGATCTATATTACACAACTAAACCTAAAACTAAAGTGTTCTTATTTGCACTGGACTTAAAATGTACTGTTCAGCTTTGGCTTCCTTTTTTTTAAGCAGTGTCACCAAAGTGGTCAGTAGTGACCTCCAAGTGTCAATGGAACTATCCAAGGGATCAATAAAATAGTTATGGGTCAAAAGGGGTTAATAATTTTAATGGGGTTAATAAATGATTGAAGGTTAGCTGAGGTCAATTCATCTTTTGGGTCTGTAGAGCTCCACGACAGTCAATGCTCCAATGTGAAGTAACTAGCTGCAAGATAGTGTTGGATGTGTCAGCCAACAATCAGAGTGGCTTTGAGTGAAATAACTCAGCTGATAGAGACATATCAGCTGTGTGTTGCTACTGGCCTCATTTACCAGTGATCTTTGTGTCTGTGACCTGCCACCCTCCCTTATTAGGAAGGCTATACATCATGGGTGCTCAATCTGTGGCCCACCAGCAGTTGTGGAACTACAAATCCCATCATGCCTCTGCCTTTCGGAGTCATACTTGTAACTGTCAGTCTTGCAATGCATCATGGGACTTGTAGTTCTGCAACAGATGGAGGGCTACAGGTTGAGGACCCATGCTGTACATATACAGTATGTTCACTCTGTTGGAGAGCCATTAAGTAAACCCAGAGAATGGGATTAGTGCAAAAAATTATTTCTGTGCATTTACTAAATTCTCATTACTGTACCAACCATAATGGCCAGCTGCTGACACTAATGCCCCGTACACACGGTTGGAATTTCCGACGAAAAATGTCCTATCGGACCATGTTGTCGGAAAATCCGACCGTGTGAGGCTCCATCAGACTTTTTCCGTCTGAGTTTCCGACGGAAAAAATGTAAGATCCTGCTCTCAAATTTTCCGACAACAAAGTCCGATCGACTTTTTCCGATCGTGTGTAGCGAATTCCGACGGACAAAGTGCCATGCATGCTCAGATCAAATTACAAGACCAAAGCTATTGGCTACTAGCCTCTACGTAGTTCCGTTGTACGCAACGAACGTCACCACGTTCAGAATGATCGGATTTTCCGACAACTTTGTCCGACTGTGTGTATGCAACACCAGTGTCGGACAAAATCCGTCGGAAAAAATCTGAGTGTGTGTACGGGGCATAAGAGGGAGTTTTAAGTGTATTCACAAGAATATTATATATCTATATCTATATATCTCTATCTATATCTATATATCTCTATATCTCTATATATATATATATAGGGTATATATATATATATATAGATATATATATATATATAAAATACACATACATACATACACACAACACACACACACACACACACACACACAACACACACACAGTATCTCACAATGGTCCACCAAAGAAGAGTGCACGTGCATAGGGTGAGTCACTCCTCTTTTATCCTGTGTGCTTTCAAGGAGAGGTGTCAGGGTGGACTCCCAATTATCCGCCAATATTCAATAAAGAAAAGGGACACGATCTCCAATGCAAAAGGTTTACTGAATATCCTCCATACAATACCTGTATTAACCACTTCAGCCCCGGAAGGATTTACCCCCTTAATGACCAGGCAATTTCTTGCGATATGGCACTGCATCACTTTTAACTGACAATTGCACGGTCGTGCGATGTTGTACCCAAACAAAATTGATGCCCTTTTTTTCCCCCATAAATTAAGCTTTCTTTTGGTGGTATTTGATCACCTCTGCGTGTTTTTATTTTTTGCACTATAAACAAAAAAATGCCGAAAATTTTGAAAAAAAAAACTATATTTTTTAACTTTTTGCTATAATAAATATTCAAAAAAAAAAAAAGTAAAAAAAAATGTCTTCACCAGTTTAGGCCAATATGTATTCTAAAAAAATTGCAATAAGCGTATATTGATCGGTTTGCGCAAAAGGTAGCATCTACAAAATAGGGGATAGATTTATGGCATTTTTATTATTAATTTTTTTTTTACTAGCAATGGCAGCGATCAGAGATTTTTAGATGGACTGACATCTCGGCGGACACCTCTGACACATTTGACACTGGCAGGGAAGAGGTTAAGACCAGGGGCACTCAAAGGGTTAAGTGTATCCTAGGGAGGTGCCTTCTAACTGTGGGGGGAGTGGACTGCCTGGGAGTACAGAGAGATTGCTTTTCCTAATCACTAGGAACAGACGATCACACCGTACTCCCCTGACAGAATTGGGATCTGCTTTGTTCTGCCTCTCTGTGGAGAGATCGCCGGTGGCCGGCAGACATTGCGGTCGCTGGTCCCGCGCATCGGCTCCAGGTCTACGCCCCAGGCGTGCGCATGCCCACTGTAGCTATGACACGAAGCACTGCACAGGTATGGCGATTCACACAATAGACCCACCCTGCCATAGTATAACTTTGGCGGCTGGTCGGCAAGTGGTTAAAGAGTAAATCCACTTTTGTTGAGAAAAGGATTATAACAACCTTTGTTGCAGATTCCTACCTTTTGTTATTCTGAAGTAATCCCTGTATGTTCCTCTGAGCATCAGTGCTGAGTGGGTCTAATGGGGGTGGTTTCAGAATTATCTATCAGGTGTGCACCTGCAGGGCTTTAATGTGGAAATATGCTAGGCCTGCATTCCTTTAGATGTGTTCCTACTGGAAGTATCTCACCAAAAATGACATTTTTGTTGCAGAGGATGCCTGAAATCTGACTTGTATCTTAGGCAGACTTCTGGGAAAATTGGTGAGCCAATCACACAAGCAGGAAATTATGTTTCTGGGGAGTGGTCGGTACACACTCTGTGTACAAAACAACTCTATGTAGCCATATTGCAGTGCATTCTCAGAAAATTACAGTGGCTGCAGATTGAAAAGGAAAGGTAATTTTTTATAACATCCAATTACAATACGACTTGTGCCGCAATTGTATACGCTTTATTATTTTTTCTTTATTTGCTATTTTATTCCCCACGAAAGTGGAGTTACCCTTTAAGCAGCAACTGTACAGTTTCGAGCATACAATGCTCTTCATCAAGCTGTGTGTAACTATATACAACAGATTCCTACCATACCCAAGCAGCAAGGTGTAGCCACACAGGTGGATCCCTCATCACCACTCCTATCCAAGTTAACCCTCTCTGTTCACTATATTCAAAAGGTCTATACAGCTATATCCAAAATTTCACAAATTTCCATTCAAAAATGCACTCACATTACATCCCTGACTCAGTAGTCAACTAGAATGATACAACTATTTACACAATATCAATGATTTATCACATCTCTATACATTGTTTCTTTCCATGTAATCTTCTTCGTGCATTATTATTGTCTTTTTGTATCTGTTCACACCTACAAGAAAGCATCGCAATCAATCAAAATGTATCCTATTTCTAAAAATAAATACAGATCATAATCCCTATTCATCCCATGAGGATGCAATGATTGGAGTCTTTTAATCCACCATACCTCTCTTTGTTTTAATTTTAAAATTCTGCCCCAACCCTCCTATCTCTAGACACTTCTTCCAAAATCATAAATCGCAAATCCAAATCCTTATGTCCCTGTTCTAAGAAATGTTTTGGTACCTGAGTTTCGTCAGATTAGGCGAGTCGTCAGAATTTGTAACGCAAGTGACGTTCCGTCGCCGCCATCTTGCTACACCCTGCACTTGTCCACAGTAATGATACAGTGAGAAGGTGGCAAGCGGACATCTTGTTACACCCACCAGAGTCTTAGATTTCACACTTATTTGTAATACTAAACTCAGTTTACATAGTGAAATTCAATATTTTCAAATCCCTCTGACTGTTTAGATCTTAAAATTTTAAAAGCAGCGGCAAGCCTGCTGATCTCACAGGTTCGCTAATCTAACAGAACCCAGCTGCTTTGAAAAATCAACATCAATACAGTCAGAATTTGAAAATACTGAATTTCACTAATTAAGCTGAGTTTACTATTACAAATAAGTGTGAAATGCAAAACTCTGGTAGGTGTAACAATGTCCGCTTGTCGCCTTCTCACTGTATCATTACTGTATCCCTGTATCATTACTGTGGACGAGTGCAGGGTGTAGTAGGGTGGGGGCCAAGGAACGTCACTTCCGTTACGAATTCTAACAGGTCACCTAATCTGACGAAACACAATACAGGTTGTTTATTCTTAATGGAGCTACGGTGTTGGGCACTTCTGTCTTTAATCTTTTATGTGGTTTCTCCCACATAAATCATGCATGGGCATGTTAAAATATAGATTACATATGCAGACTGACACGGGTGCAAACCCTTTATCCCGACTTTTTGTCTATTGCTTGGATGCATATAGTTATCTCCTTTCATTATCAGATTGCATTGTATGCAGTTCAGCCATGGAAAGCATCCATTTCTCTTCCTACCCAGGAAGGTGGTTTTCACCTCTGGCTTCCTTATCTTTTTTTTTTTTTTTTTTTTTTTTTTTTTTTTCCACTTCAGAAAGAATATTCGTGGGTGAGTGTCAGCTATGCCCGCATCACCATCCCTCTAGTTGTCTTAGCATCATTAGTGGCTTGTTTCATTCTCCCCCCCTTTTTTTTTTTTTTTTTTTTTTCCTCCCCCTGGGGTTGGAGGGGAATAGGGGTCCTGAGTCGGGCATCCATGAAGTTTACAACACCCAGAGATACATTTATACATCCGACATCCCACCCAGCCTCCACTCCCCCTCCGCTTCCTTTATCCTCAATCCCATTCCATCATTCTTCCAGTTGACCCCCCTGGGGGTTTTTATTTTTTTTTTTTCCCCCCACCACTCCCCCCTATCCCCCCCGCGCCCCCGCCCTCCCCGTCCCCGTCCGCTGTTTTGCTGTTGTAAAGTGGCCCTTTCTCCTCAGTGTCTTCTCCTACCCTTGGGGTCTGCCTTTCCGTGGCTGGATCTCTTTTCGGCTTCGCCCCCCAGGGATCATCGGTTGTCACGGCTGCACTCGCAAAGCCGCGCTCAGACAAGCCAGAAAGTCAGGAAGCCAGGAATCAGTGTAGTGAAACTGCAAGTAGTATCTGGAGCCAGAAGGAATGTCAGCCAAGCAAGTCTTTAACAGGAGCGCTGGAGAAAGCCTCTGTGATGTTGACCAAGGCGAAGGCAGAGATCATCTGGGCTGGACGGCTTAAGTAAGCAGGACTGATGAGCAGGATATCATCAACAGGTGAGTTACTGTGGAGAGATAGGAGCTGGCAATTAGCCGACAGCTGAGCGGCCAGCTCAGAGAAGGAAGACCTAAGCCCAGCCCTGACAGGATCCCGTTCTGACAGGGAACAACATTGAGATCTGCTGTTCCTAGTGATCAGGAACAGCAATCTCTGTGTTGTACCAGCCCCCAACATAGTTAGAACACACCCAGGGAACACAGGTAACCCCTTGATCGCCCCCCAGTGTTAACCTCTTCCCTGCCAGTGTATTTTATACATTGATCAGTGCATTTTTTTTAGCACTGATCACAGTAATAATGTCACTGGTCCCCAAAAAGTGTCACTTGGGGTCAGATAAGTCCGCCACAATGTCGCAGTCCGGCTAAAAATCAGATCGCTGCCATTACAAGTAAAAACATAAAAAAAAAAAAAAGTCCATAAATCTATCCCCTATTTTGTAGTGCTATAACCTTTGCGCAAACCAATCAATATATACTTATTATGATTTTTTTTACCAAAAATATGTAGCAGAATACATACTGGCCTAAACTCATGAACAGATTTGTTTTTTTTATATTTTTTTGGGATAAGTATTATAGCAGAAAGTAATAAAAATATATATTTTTTTCTTCAAAATTGTCACTCTTTTTTTGTTTAAAGCTCAAAAAATAAAAACCACAGAGGTGATCAAATGCCACCAAAAGAAAGCTCTATATGTAGGGAAAAAAAGGATACAATGTTGCACGACCGCGCAATTGTCAGTTAAAGTGGCACAGTGCCGTATTGCAAAAAATGGCCTGGCCATTAAGGAGGTAAAGTGGTAAAACACATTGCGAATAGCACTAGCTACATGTTTGTAGCTTAAATATTGATATTTGCACTGTAAAACTGTCATTTTATGAACTTTTTTGGAAGTGACAGTAAATTATTTGGCTCAGTCAGTAAACTTTGGTGCTGTCAGTAAATTTTTGGTGTCCTGTCAGTAAATTTCACTTTGGGAGGTTGACTATACTGCGTCTAATGTGTAGTTTTTAGGGGTGTATTTATGGTGTATTATAGAAATAATGAGTGGGACCAGAAAAGGCTTAAGAACTAGAGCTTATATGCAGTGACAAGTGTAACCAGTTTAACCCTTGAGGTTATGTGTCTGCAGGTAAACATTCTAGTCAACCTTTATGGTGGGGGGACGGGGGTGAAGGTGTAACAGAAGGAGTACCAGACAGCTGACAGTGGAAACAGTGACAGTGGCAGGTGATGGGGGCTCTAGTAGTGAGGGAACGGGTGTACTTCATGTTTCCCACTTAATGGCTTTGTTTCAATCTTGGAGCCTGCTGTGGTACAGGGTCTGCCCAGGCACCAAGCCTGGGATCACGGAGTGCAAGGCCTTAAGAAGTAAAGTAGGGTGGTTTCCCTGTGTGCCCAAGGTTGGAAGATGTAAGGAGAAGTGTCAAGTGAAGGCGTAAGATAGACTGGTAGAGTTAAGGACATACTCAGTATTACTTTCTCAAAATGCTACAGAGTCCATTGTTGGGGCAGGTAAGAACAGACTTAGCCCTGGTTGAAGA
Source organism: Lithobates sylvaticus (assembly GCA_028564925.1). Classification (NCBI taxonomy): domain Eukaryota; kingdom Metazoa; phylum Chordata; class Amphibia; order Anura; family Ranidae; genus Lithobates; species Lithobates sylvaticus. The sequence continues at coordinate 211,375,976 of CM053032.1, forward strand.
AGAGAAGGGACACAGTCCTTTGTATGTGTTTGTGGGACTACAGTGGATAAATGGCTTCTGGCCTGTAAAGTGTTAATGCCCACACAAAGCAGGTGGCTTAAAGAGGTTCTTCACGCTAGAAAGAAAAAGTAAAGTCAGCAGCTACAAATCCTGTAGCTGCTGACTTTTAATAACAGAAAACGTACCTGTCCAGGAATCCAGCGATATCCTCACCCAGGCTAGTTCTTCACGAGCCTTTGGGTTCCCGGCACAGGCATCTTAACTATAGGCAGCCTGCTTGCGCCTTTACAGCCAACTGCAACAGAGCATGCACAAGCCGCTGTGCTGTGCTTTGCGATTGGTCCCGCAGTCTACTGGGACTTGTGAGACTTGTGAGTAATCCCAGAAGACTGCGGGGAGGGAGCGGGAGTGGAGAACTTGTGCTCAGATTGTCTAGGCAACCTGAGCATAAGTGGAGCAGGCACCTGTCAAAACTAGGTAACCCCCCCAAAAAAATGACTTGATGACTTGCCAAATGTGGCAGAGGAGGAGGACTTAAAGTGGAACTTCCCCTTTTGGGTGAATTTTCGCTTCAGTGTATAATGAATGGCAATGCTTCCTGATGACGTGTATCACACAAAATACATAGAGGATGTTTGCCCATCCCTCACTTACGTCACTTCCATGCCTGCTGGTTTCTACTCCCTCTTGTTTTGGAACACACGCTGCGGCTGCCTGGACGGCATACATAGGTACCCTAAAGCTGTTGATGTTGGTGCTAGCACATAGCACTTTCAAATATTCACATGCAGTGCGCATATCCAGGAAACGCATCGCATACCAGTGATGTCATCCATCCTCCCCTCTACACCATTAGCATTCCAGGCCTCGTTATGAGCTCTTCCTCACCGTAGCCAGCTCTACACATCAGCGGTGAACGAATGAGCAGTGAACGAGCAAACACTGCTCTTCCCATCCAGGATTGGACTGTTACGGATGACATCCCCCCCCCCACCCCACTCTGTGGGGACAAACTAAATGCCTGTTTTTTTATGCTTATTAAACCTGTTTTATATGTACACCCAGAGGCACCTCTCCCTTTGTCTAATCATTACCACCTGACTGAGGCGGTGACAACATAACCTCTCTCCCTATCGTCCAACACCAGCCGGGACTGAGGGATTTGATACCTTAATGACTTGAGATTAGAGGGCTTCTCACATTACAATACAGAGTTACATAGGCTGAAAAAAGAGCAATCCAGTTCAACCATAAAAAAAAAAAATAATAAATAAAAATAAAAAATATTGTACAATCCAATATACCCAATTCCAGAGGAAGGCAAAAAAAAAACCCCCAGCAGAGCATGCTACAATCTGCTACAGCAGGGGAAAAAATTCCTTCCTGATCCCCAAAGAGGCAATTGGATTTTCCCTGGATCAACTTTACATATAAATGCTAGTACCCAGTTATATTATGTACATTTAGGAAAGTATCCAGGCCTTTCTTAAAGCAATCTACGGAGTAAGCCAGAACCACCTCTGGAGGGAGTCTATTCCACATTTTCACAGCTCTTACTGTGAAGAAACCTTTCCGTTTGGAGATGAAATCTCTTTTCCTCCAGATGTAAAGCATGCCCCCTTGTCCTCTGTGTTGACCGTAAAGTGAATAACTCAACACCAAGTTCACTATATGGACCCCTTTATATATTTGAACATGTTGATCATATCCCCCCTTAATCTCCTCTTCTTAAGAATGAATAAATTCAGTTCCTCTAATCTTTCCTCATAGCTGAGCTCCTCCATGCCTCTTATCAGTTTGGTTGCCCTTCTCTGCACTTTCTCCAGTTCCCCATATCCTTTTTGAGAACTGGTGCCCAAAACTGAACTGCATATTCCAGATGAGGTCTTACTAATGATTTGAACAGGGGCAAAATTATATCTCTCTCTCTGGAGTCCATACCTCTCTTAATACAAGAAGGATTTTGCTCGCTTTGGAAACCGCAGCTTGGCATTGCATGCCATTATTGAGCTCATGATCTACCAAAACCCCCAGATCCTTCTCCACTACGGATTCCCCCAGTTGTACTCCCCCTAGTATGTATGATGCATGCATATTCTTAGCCCCCAAGTGCATAACTTTACATTTATCAACATTAAACCTCATCTGCCACATAGACGCCCAATTAGACAGTGCATTGAGGTCGGCTTGCAAATTGGAGACCTCCTGTAAGGACGTTATTCCACTGCATAGCTTAGTGTCATCTGCAAAGACAGAAATGTTACTTTTGATCCCAGACCCAATATCATTTATAAAGATATTAAAAAGTAAGGGTCCCAGCACTGAACCTTGTGGTACATGGTCGTGGAGCTACATAATGGGAAATTAATAAATGTTTTATAAAGCGATAGGGATGCAGACCTAGCCTCTGATCAAGGATGAAATGGCTGTGATTATGGTAACGTGGTGACATATTTAGATCTGAGAACAATACACGTGATTAAACCTGCCCTGTCCATTAACGTCGTCAGAAGATTTAGTTAATACCAGCAGTGAATATGTTATTAATTAGTGGTGATTATCCAAGATTCAAGGTTTGAAGAACTGCAGAGCTCTCTAATAAACCTTCATGAATACTACCTACAGTGAAAAGGGTCAAAGATATGCTCCATTAACCTGTACTGATCTAAATTTTTAATAGAGTTTGCCATATAACAGGTTTGTTTGGCCCACATATTAAAATATCTGGTTCAACTGGGGGAAAAAAAGAAGCCTGGACAATAACTGCATGCAAGAGTTAACATAGATATATTGTGATCACATTGTCCAACAGAATAATATCTACGAAAGTCGGGGAGATATATATATATATATATATTGTAAAGTTTGGCGAACCAGCTAAATCGCAGGACAGGCTTTTCAATCAAAGGAGGTTTATTAAACTTAAACAGCTTCACAGCAGCAAAAACAACAACAGAAAGAAATATCAGTCTCACCGACTTGCAGAGCTCAGAACTGTCACAGTTAAACAGTCCTTAATTTGTATCGCAGGTAACTTTTCCCGCTAGTAGGTTTCCAGGCAGGACAAGCTGTGTGCTTTTACAGCTATTCACCATTCACCATCCACCATCCACAGTCTCCACTATACTCCTCCACCCCCACCTACAACTTCCTGTCTTGCTTAAACCCACTTCCTCTGACAGGTGAGTTAACCCTTTTGTTCCCTTAAAGGGACCACAGTCCAAACAGAGGGGAAATATAGCGTCCTTCCAGGACCCAGCCACGGCGTCCTGTACAATATATATATATATATATATATATATATATATATATATATGTATGCACTATATTATACAGGGTACCATGGATGGGTCCCAAATGGGAGATATATTTCCCCACTATTTAGGTTGAGCTCAAGGGACATTTTTTTTGAGTACTCAGGTTTTCACCCATGGTGAGGGGTTCTAGGGTAGTCCAGCTGGAGAGGAGAAGACTGACTATCTGTATTCTCAGGATTAGGAAGTACACATTTAGGACCCGGAATTTAGATGTTCAGGGAGACTTTGGATGGGAAAGTATTTTCCAAACACTGATTACAGGGACTTTGGTCCCAAAAGGGTTAACCCACCTGCAAGGGAAGCTTGAAAAGGAGCAGGAAGGAGTTGAATGTGTGACTATCTTGAGGCTGATACACTGTTTGCTGGATGCCTGTAGCTATTGCGGTACCCCAAGCAGATGGGAATCCTAAACCCAAGTGTAGGTCTGGTATATTGGTGGTGGTCTATGATGTTGACTTAAAGTGATACTAAAGCCTTGTTTGTTATTTTTATTTAAAGCGGAAGTAAACCCATCGATTTTACAGTTTAAAAAAAAAAGGCATGCCGGGAATGCTAACTGCACATTGGCTGTGCTCTCAACCAAACAGTCAAACCATCCAATGGCTGGTGTCATAACGGATCACATGTGCAGCACTGTGGCAGTTGAAGATTAAACAGAGGCAAAGATGGCAGCTTCCTTGGCTGAAAACGATAGGGGGGTTTACTTCCACTTTAAAAAAAAAACATGCCATAACTACCTGCTCTGTGCAGTGGATTTGCACAGAGCTGCCCAGATCCTCCTGTTCTTGGGTCCCTCTTCGGTGCTCCTGACCCCTCCCTCCTGTTGAGTGCCCCCACACCAAGCAGCTTGCTATGGGTGCACCCGAGCCAAGCCACAGCTCCCTGTGTCCATTCAGACATGGAGCCTCGGCCCTACCCCAGCCACTTTCTCTCCTCATTGGCTGACTGACTTTGATTCACAGCAGCATGAGCAAACAGCGCCACGCTGCTGTCTCAGCCAATGAGGATAAGAGTCCTGGGCAGCCAAGACACTCCTACACCATTGCTGGATCTAGATGGGGCTCAGGTAAGTATGAGGGGGGCTGCTGCACACATAAGGCTTTTTATCATATTGCAAGTTATAAGATTATGAAGTGTTTGCTTTTTCTTTTGCTGAAGAAAGCTGTTTTGTTTAATTATTTTGAGCAGCTGGCTGGTTTTCCCGGACTCTTATATCAAGAGTGATCATTGTGCCATGTATTTCTTCTTTATGACTTAAAAATCCCAAGCACATCCAATACTTGGTCCTCTAATCTATTTTTCACAAAATAATTTCTTACTGTGTTCTTCTGGTTCCTTGTAATGTCCTCCTTTTCCCTCTTACTTCTGATTGTTTAGAATAGATCAAGCAGTAAATGTGAGTTGCGGTCATGTGCACTGCTCTATGCATACTACAAATCCCATGCTCCATCTCAGGAGCAAGCAAAAGAGGGTGGCTATGTTCCTACATACACCATGGAGGGACCATGGAGAACATAGCCACCCTCTAACAAGAAGTTGGATCACAGCCCCCAAAAAAAATAATAATAATAATAATTTGGAGATATGGAGGAGACTGAGATCAGTAGAAGGTACTTTTTGAGTTATGAACAAATACTTGAATAGAATGTTTTTTTTCCAGAGTTTAGTATAGCTTTAAGGACAAGATTGCATGCTGGCACCAAATATTCTACTGTACGTGTATAGAATATTCCATCTTCTGAAGCAGCCTCGCTGTATTACAAAGAACTCTGAATTGTTATACTGATACTACATAATTTCATTAGTAATTGATGTTATTTTTCTGTGTGAATAAGAAATCTAGCTTTGCTTCCTAGACTCTGATCATTTAGAATTGTATAACTGGCTGAAACATTGCATATTTCATTTTGATGCAAATCCGACTTTTTTGATAAATGTTGAGAAACGCTGCAGTACTTTGTTTTAGGCTTTTCTAATTAACACTTTTGTTTGAAGGCGAGCATTCTACATGGAAGTCGTAAACAACAACAGTTCTGTTCGAAACAATATTGTGACTGAGATTAGTTTATAAAAACAGCCAACAAAGTAAAAGCATAATTTGTTTTAAGCAGGGGGTTCTACAGTGAATATTGAGGATCATCTTAATAGGAAGAAAAGAAAAGCTTGCTTTAGAGCCTATTTAGTGGTGCCAATAGACATTCTTCTTTTAGATATTATTGCAAGCTACCATATTGCTCACTGCCAGGAAAGGGTTAGAACTACAGAGCAGTGCAAACATTTACTAAAATTTCCCAGTATGTTCTCTGGACATTTCCTGGACAAATGAAAATCCACAAACCTCAAACATAGTGGCAGAACCCCAGTGAAGTCTATAGGCACCAAATGTTGCAATTTTTTGCTGACCTTTATTAAAGTGGGGTGCCCCCTAAAAAAAAAAAAATATATACAGTGGTGTGAAAAAGTGTTTGCCCCCTTCCTCATTTCCTGTTCCTTTGCATGTTTGTCACACTTAAGTGTTTCGGAACATCAAACCAATTTAAACAATAGTCAAGGACAACACAAGTAAACACAAAATGCAATTTGTAAATGAAGGTGTTTATTATTAAAGGTGAAAAAAAATCCAAACCATCATGGCCCTGTGTGAAAAAGTGATTGCCCCCTAAACCTAATAACTGGTTGGGCCACCCTTAGCAGCAACAACTGCAACCAAGCGTTTGCGATAACGTGCAATGAGGCTTTTACAGCGTCCTGGAGGAATTTTGGCCCACTCATCTTTGCAGAATTGTCCTAATTCAGTTACATTAGAGGGTTTTCGAGCATGAACGGCCTTTTTAAGGTCATACCACAACATCTCAATAGGATTCAGGTCAGGACTTTGGCTAGGCCACTCCAAAGTCTTCATTTTGTTTTTCTTCAGCCATTCGGTGGTGGACTTGCTGGTGTGTTTAGGATCATTGTCCTGCTGCAGAACCCAATTTCGTTTCAGCTTGAGTACACGAACAGATGGTCGGACATTCTCCTTCAGGATCTCTTGGTAGACAGCAGAATTCATAGTTCCTTTTATCACGGCAAGTCTTCCAGGTCCTGAAGCAGCAAAACAGCCCCAGACCATCACAATACCACCACCATATTTTACTGTTGGTATAATGTTCTTTTTCTGAAATGCAGTGTTCCTTCTACGCAGATATACTTGGACACACACCTTCCAAAGAGTTCTACTTTTGTCTCATCGGTCCACAGAATGTTGTCCCAAAAGTCTTGGGGATCATCAAGATGTGTTGTGGAGAAATTGAGACGAGCTTTGATGTTCTTTTTGCTCAGCAGTGGTTTTCTCCTTGGAACTCTGCCATGCAGGCCATTTTTGCCCAGTCTTTTCCTGATGGTGGAGGCATGAACGCTGACCTTAACTGAGGCAAGTGAGGCCTGCAGTTCCTTGGACGTTGTTGTGGGGTCTTTTGTGACCTCTTGGATGAGTCGTCGCTGCGCTCTTGGGGTAATTTTGGGCGGCCGGCCACTCCTGGGAAGGTTCACCACTGTTCCATGTCTTTGCCATTTGTGGATAATGGCTCTCACTGTGGTTCGCTGGATTCCCAAAGCTTTGGAAATGGCTTTATAACCCTTTCCAGACTGATAGATCTCAATTACTTTTTTCTCAATTGTTCCTGAATTTCTTTGGGTCTCGGCATGATGTGTATCTTTTAAGGATCTTCTGGTGGACCTTACTGTGTCAAGCAGCTCCTATTTAAGTGATGCCTTGATTGTGAACAGGTGTGGCAATAATCAGGCCTGGGTGTGGCTAGAGAAATTGAACTCAGGTGTGGACAACCACAGTTATAGTATGTTTTAACAAGGGGGGCAATCACTTTTTCACACAGGGCCATGATGGTTTGGATTTTTTTTCACCTTAATAATAAACACCTTCATTTACAAATTGCATTTTGTGTTTACTTGTGTTGTCATTGACTATTGTTTAAATTGGTTTGATGTTCCGAAACACTTAAGTGTGACAAACATGCAAAGGAACAGGAAATGATGAAGGGGGCAAACACTTTTTCACACCACTGTAAGTCAGCAGCTGCAGTATTTGTAGCTGCTGACTTTTAATTTTTTTTCTTTTAATAATTGGACACTTACCTGTCCCAGGGTCCAGCGATGCGGGGGAACGATGCGCCGGCATTCTTACTGTGGGCACCCGGCTGTGGCTTCACAGCCAGGCACCCACTGCGCATGCGGGAGTGGCGCCGCACACCGTGATACGCCGTGCAGTCATCTGGGACCTGTCACTTGTCCCAGATGACTGACTGTGCTGAGGAGAAGTGATGTCAGTGCCAGGGCACTGAAGAAGGCAGACTACGAGGGACCCCCTAGCAACAGGCATTTAGAGGTGAGTCAAATTTTTTTTATTTTTATGAATTTTAAGCAATTTTTTTTTTCTTTTGGTGGAAACACCACTTTAAGGCAAATTTGCAAGGGAGAAAGGGCAACAATTATGCACCCTTCCCTCCTGAACCATATACTAGGCTGCATTCTATTCACATATGAATAGTACTTTTCCAGGAGTGCTCCCTATGGCAACATTCATGGGCCCCATGTTGATGGAGACAAAGTCTTCTTGCCAACATCCCTGGCCTGGTGAATGTAAGGGTCTTTAAAACAAGGTGCCCCCCTGACTCCAGAATACCACCCTACAACATAAATGAGAAACAAGGGATTACTCATTCCAAAAAAGATCCATCATCATGATCGACTCAATATCACAAACACAATAGCCGATACATGATGATCCTGCCGCCTGCAGACTCTTGCCATACATAGCAGGCATCTCAACAAGCCAGCTTGTAATGCTTCTTTGATCAAATATGGTTATGGCCATATTTGGTCAATTATGTAATCTAGGATACCTGCTGGCTTGTTTGCTATGTGATGGGAAATCATTAATTTAAAGGCCAAATTATATTTTTTAGTTCACTATTTGGGAAACCCTCAAACCGCTGGAGTCAATCTTCATTGACTTGAACCTGACACCAGAGCCTCACCTGCAATGATCATTAAAAACAAAAAAACATTTGACTTTGAGGGTCGTAGCTCGGCGACCTGGGGTCACAGAGACCCAAAATTTGGGGGGTATGTAGCTGAAGTCCCACTCCACCACTGGTGCTCATATGATCTATGATTCCAGAGATACAGGACTCCTTGCGCACACGCAGCCTGTCAGAAGCTACATACAGAGCAGCCAGTTTAAATGAAAGCTACGTACATACAATCGTAATTCTCGTCGGAAAAAGCTATGATGGTTTTCCCGTCTGAATTCCGACGGAATTCCGCTCAAACTGTCATGCCTACACTCGGTCACACCAAATTCTGACGGTCAATAACACCGCGACATACAACACATTCGACGGCACTATAAAAGGGAAGTTTAATGCTTCCGAGCATGCGTCGAATTGTTTCCGAGCATGCGTTGGAATTTTGCGGAATTTTGTCGAAATTTTGCGTGTCGGAATTGCATACACACGATCGGAATTTCCGATAGAAAGTTTTTCCGTCTGAAAAATTAAGAACAGGTTCTCAATCTAAAGTCCGTCATAAATGCCGACAGAAAAAGATCGATGGGCATACACACGTTCGGAAAATCCGATGAAAAGCTCCCATCAGACTGTTTCCATCGGAAATTCCGGCAGTGTGTACGCGGCACTCACAGTGCCTCTCACTTCTTGTCAGAGACTCTGAGCTCAATGAACAGCTTGGAGTCTTGGACCAATGGTAAAGTACCAGTAGCCCAAGCTGTCCAATAAAAATGCTGCAGTGGAGGCTGTCCTCTCACTGCAGTGTCATAGAAGGGGGCATGTGTCTAAAAGACACATGCTCCCTTCCAGCCCAAACCTCTTATCTACAAGGAAAAAACATGGGTTTATGTGTATAAGGTTTACCCATAATCCCATGTTTTTCTCACACAGTAAAGAGGGAGAATGAGAATCTGCTACTGCTGAAAAGGTACAAGCTAAATCATATTTAAAGCTATATGTTATAAAATAATAATTTATTATTTATCTATTTACTGTGAAATTACTCGTTTGAAGTTTTTCAACTTCAAACTTCAGTAATTTTGTAATTTAAGCCACCTGCTTGAGTACAGTTTTTGAAAATATAGTAAATTACCTTAAAAAACTATATATAATAATTATTTGTATATTACTTATGTTAATTAACCCCTTGCCACCCAGGCCAATTCGGAGACTTCTTTCCTACATGTAAAAATCATATTTTTTTTGCTAGAAAATTACTCAGAACCCCCAAACATTATATATATTGTTTTAGCAGACACCCTAGGGAATAAAATGGTGGTCGTTGCAACTTTTTATGTTACACTGTATTTGCGCAGCAATTTTTCAAAGTATTTTTTTGGAAAGAAACTGTTTCATGAATAATAAAAAAAACAATGAAGTTAGCTCGATTTTTTTCATATACTATGAAAGATGATGTTACATAAATAGATAAAAGGTATACAAATAGCGTATAAATGGTGCGCAATTCAACCTTAATTATGTGAGCATAGATCTTTAAAAATAATTATTGCCACAATGTCAATTGTGGTCAATAGTGCACAAGTGAAAAAAATAAAATAAAATATATATACACTCCGTTTATACGCTATTTGTATATCTTTCACCTATTTTCAAGTGTGGGAACACTTTTAATGGTAGCAGCATTTCATTTAGTAATCTTATTTTATTCTATTAGATTTGGGGCTTTTAAATTATATATAAGCGCTTTAGTATACACCAATTTTTAACATAAATAGATACCTAACATGTCCCACTTCAAAATTGCGCACACTTGTGGAATGGCGGCAAACTTCAGCTCTTAAAAATCTTCACAGGTGAAGCTTTAAAAATGTATATAGATTACATGTTTAGAGTTATAGAGGAGGTCTAGTGCTAGAAGTATTGTTCTCGCTATAACATTCACAGCCTCAGTGGTGCCTCTCCAGCCACTGACCTCACTGCACGTCCCTGATCTTCAGTGAGTTGGAGATATGTATCTTTGTAATCTTGCTGTATATGTCAAATATATTTTCCCAGAATGCTTAAATTGGCTATTTTTTTAAAACTGACACATACAGTACATTCCCTTTCCTACTTTCTGAATGCTCAGTAGGAATATAGGCCTGCTAAAACTGTAATACAAATAATTTTAACAATACACATAAAATATGAACATGTTTAAAAAAAAAATGGTGGTATTCAATTGATAAAAGGTTATTTATTGAACACAAAGTCATAGCAACTATTTACCAATCTTTGGTGCACCTCTTCTGTGGGTCCTAAAGTTTCCCAGAGCTCTGGACTAGCTTTGTACAAGAAGGTATAGATCTAAAGATCACTGTCCACTGCTGAACCTCTTGCCCATGTACATATCCAGTGCCACCATAAAGCCATGGAGTTCTTTGTTCTGATCAAACCAAGTGCTGTCTCATAATACTTTTCATAGATACTGTAAACAAGTTTAATTTTGAGACCAAATGGTCTTTAAAACTGTTTTTGAAGGAGTTATCCTGTTTATTGCTCTGCAGGCTTTTAGTAGGAAAATAACAAAGTAACTTAGGTAGGGCAAGGCCATTACCACCTCTATCTAGTTTCTTATTTAAGGCACTTTAAAGTGGTTGTAAATCCTTTTGTCTGTCTCTTATCTATAGGTAAGCCTAGAATAAGGCTTACCTATAGGTAGTGGAAATATCTCCTAAACGTGTGCCGAGATATTTCACTTGTAGTGCGCTGATGTCGTCATCGACGCATGTGCTGTGAAGAAACGGACCTCCGTGACGTTTCTTCTCAAGCGTGTGCCGTGACTGATGGCTCTTGCACACATGCGTGGTATGGACGTCACGTGACTCCAGCCAGTCACAGAGCCGGAGTCCGCGGCCCCAGAAGGAAGAGGGTCGAACAGGGGGGACAGCGCAGACCTTTAATTTGCAGGGTTTGTACGGAGCAAAAGAGGAAGTAAAACCCATCGGGGTTTACTTCCTCTTTAGCACTGTGACGCCCCCTGGTAGTGGTGAGTCTGATTAGCAGAGAAGGGCCTCCCTTGCGGCTCCCGCTCGCCGGTCCCCTGATGATGGGACAGTAGGACCAGGAGTCAGGAGGGGCACAGGTGCCTGGCAGGAATGGTCAGACCGGTACAAGAGCTTCCTGGATAAGCTCAGCGGATGAGGTAAGTAGGTAGCTGTAAACAGACTGGAACAAAAGGCAGACTTGGATCTGTGTGCAGGCTGGAACAACAGGCAGACTTGGATCTGTGTGCAGGCTGGAACAACAGGCAGACTTGGATCTGTGTGCAGGCTGGAACAACAGGCAAACTTGGATCTGTATGCAGACTGGAACAACAGGTAAGCTGGATCTGTGTGCAGGCTGGAACAACAGGTAAGCTGGTTCTGTGTGCAGGCTGGAACAACAGGTAAGCTGGATCTGTGTGCAGGCTGGAACAACAGGTAAGCTGGATCTGTGTGCAGGCTGGAACAACAGGTAAGCTGGATCTGTGTGCAGGCTGGAACAACAGGTAAGCTGGATCTGTGTGCAGGCTAGAACAACAGGTAAGCTGGATCTGTATGCAGACTGGAACAACAGGCAGACTTGGATCTGTATGCAGACTGGAACAACAGGTAAGCTGGATCTGTGTGCAGACTGGAACAACAGGCAGACTTGGATCTGTATGCAGACTGGAACAACAGGCAGACTTGGATCTGTATGCAGACTGGAACAACAGGTGAGCTGGCTCTGGGATGGTCAGACAGGCCGGGTCGGGTATCAGGCTGGCAGCATGGTACAGGTGGAGAAGACAAGAGGATGGTCAAAGACAAGCCAAGGTCGATACACAGGGACAGAGCGGATGGTCAAGGATAGCCGGGTCAGATACAGGTAGACAGACTTCAGATCAGGTTTCAAACACAGAACGTTGTAGAGCAGACAGCGGGGACCGTCAGTCACAGGAGGGTTTAAATAGCCTCATTGGCGCCAATGGAGGCGCGCACCCGTCCGCGCACGCTCGCCCCCGTCTGCATGCGCAATGGCAGCCGAGAACGGGAACCAGGGATGCTGAGGCGCCGATTACTGGCAGGATCATCAGGTCGCCGACCACGGATGGAGCCCTCATGACAAGCACTGAGCAGTTTTTCAAGTGCTTTTGTGTTAAAAAAAGCTCAAGAAAAATGCTTCCCTTTAAGATCAATGAATGCTTTCACACTGGGGCAGTGCGCTTTCATTGTGGGGGGAAAAATCCTGCTTGTAGCATCTTTGGAGCATGTTTGGAGAGCCAAAAAAAAAACCTTAAAGCGTGCCCATACCTGTAAAAAACATTTTAAAAGCCAGCAGCTACAAATACTGCATCTGCTGACTTTTAATAAATGGACACTTACCTGTCACAGGTTCCAGCGATGTCGGCAGCAGAGGCCGATCAATCGATAGGCTCTCTGCTGCTGCCGGCGCCATTCTCGATGAGGGAATCAGGAAGTGTCGCCTTTGCGGCTTCACTTACCGGCTCCCTACTGCGCATGCGCAAGACGCGCAGCCCAATGAGAATCGTCAGCGCTGTCTGCCGGGACATGTGTGTGTCCCGGCAGACAGCGCGCCGGGACAGGAAGTTGCGTAAACTCCCGTGGGGGTTTATGCCCGGAAGTGGGTGCAGATACCTGTCTTAGACAGGTATCTGCACCCCCCTCCCCCCTGAAAGGTGCCAAATGTGACACCGGAGGGGGGAGGGTTCTGAAAAGCGGAAGTTCCACTTTAGGGTGGAATCCCGCTTTAAGGCCAAAAAAAGTATGAAAATAAAAGGAAGCCCTTTGATGTTGCAGATGTTGTTTGGACACAGATTAAGGAGTCTGTTTATACAAGCTCTTTACCCATTAGATGAACTATGCATCATATCATTCAACCCCCCCCCCCCCCGCCCCCGCCCCCGCAATGTCTTTAATAAAAAAATTAGCTTTTTACCTTTTTTCAAGTTAGTCCTGTGCCCATCCACCATTCTCCCCAGCAAGGTCTTCTGTACTCTGAAGCCTCCTGGGATATTGTCACATTTTTAAGGAACCCTTGAAATAACTTTTCAATCTCAGGGAACCCCTGCTAAAAATGACCATATCTACAACTCATTATACATTAGTGTAATGTTCAATAGGAGGAATGCTTCTTACACTTGTGGTCATTGGGAAGAATTACTCCCTTACAGATAGCTAAAAATATCAATGGTATCAGTGGGAACTTAACTGAGAGGCAGAAATTGCTCATTACTCAAGGAACCCCTAGCAACCTCTGAAGGAACCCAAAGGTTTCATGGAAACCTGGTTGAGAAACCCTGCTCTATTCATACAGCTGGAGGTGGGCAAGCCAGCACCTGGATGAGACACCCGAAACTCTATGATGGCAAAACCAAAGATGGTGGTGTGTGGCCCAAGGTCTGGCAGCAGTGCATCACAACAGGACAATGATGGATCAACTGGGCAGGTGAGTATGTGAATTGAGCACAATGCTTAATGACCAGTTGAGGGGCTGTTGAAAAAAGGGTGGGGGTGAGGGGGCAGAATTAAAGGATAAATGTGACCAAAGCTATTTTGGCTATTCTCCTCCTGCGAGTCACAGGATGCACTCTTGTGGCCTGTTTTCAGCCAGCAACAGGCTAAAGCCATCAGGTGAGTAAGAATTTTTATTTTTTTTGCAATTCCCACACTTCTCTTTTAAGCTCCTCTTTAAATGTATATCTTTTTTTTTTATTGAACATTGAATTGTCCTTTTCTCTGTTTTTAAATTATATGTAAACCAATCACTATAATTTGGCTCCAAGAGTTTATCCAACAATAGCCATGACTATGTTTATTGCTTTTTTAAATTGACAGTATTTGATGAGTAGTGCATTGATTTACTAACCCCAGCCCAATTGATATGCACCACATTATTAGTTAAACTGTCTTAACTGTCAACTGCTCAACGTGCAGTTTGACTTGGATTGCTGATGATTTTTTTTTTTTCTTAATTTAGTCCATGCCATAGTATAAAGTCATGCTTTAAATCAATAGAATTTCTAGGAATGGACTGCATTGTTGAGTGCATGGTTGGTGTTCCTATGTATGAGTCAGATTTGCCGTCTATATATATCACACCCTATTACACTCAGGGCAACTGGATATTATATCATTAGTAGAGATTTCATGTGGACAATTTAGCAGCTTGCTGTATTGTATTTTTCGGAAAGATGATATAAGATTACACAGGTGGGTGGTTTACTTGGAGAGCAGTTTATACCACTGTTTTTACTATGTAGGAAATATTTAAAGCTGACCTTTTTTAGCGTGAAATTAATTTCCTCTTAGACACTTTCTCGCCCTCCCTCTCACCCAATCACAGATTGTTACTTTATGTTTGTAAAAGTAAATACCCTATTTCTTTGATAGTTGTATGGCCTGCCACTTCCTGTTTTCTCACCTAGCAAGAATGAAATAGAAATTGGCCACCTGCTGCCCCCTGAGATGTCCACGCTACACACATCTCAGAAGGCAGTGTTTCAGTGAGGGACGAAGCAACACTTTTCGATCCTGGGTGTGATTCAAGTATTTGTGAAATGATAGAGATAGCTGAAGCATGTTTTGCATGCACGAGATCCCACAGCATGTCATCAAAAAGCCAGCTGTGAAAATTAGGAAGCAATAGCTGTCTCCCAATGACATGAATTTAAAGATGGCAGCGTGGAAGCAGAGCAATGCAACATTGTTCCCTTTTCATGACTTAACAATTGCTATTTTTATTGAAAAAAAGAAAATGAGTCTCTGAGAAGACTTTGATATTTCCAGGATAAGTCCATACACATTTTTGGGACATTTATTCCTGTTACTTTGTATAGGGGAGTATATTTGAGCCCAAAATAGTTAATAGCAATTAATTAGCAATAGCTAATAGCAGTTAATAGCATCTTATTCCTTACTTCACTACACTCTTGAAAACAATGGGGGGATACATTTTTGTGAGTCTGGATGGTACTAAGTCTGGTACTTCACTAGGGTCAGTGGCGTCGTTAAGGGGTGGCTGTTGAGGCTGGAGCCCTGAAACTGGGGCCCATAGCCCCAAGTCCAGGGCTGGCCCTAACATGAGAATGTCCCGGGCTGTCTGACACATCGCTGTCTGCACTCCATGCTTCACTGACATCCAGAGAAGGGAGATGAGTGTGAGAGCGAGTCTCCTCCTTGCTCCGCCCATATCATAGAGTCGGTAGGAAGTTTCTCACACTGAGCTCCTGAGTAGGTGAGTGCAGACCACAGGGGAGGGGGAAACTCTGTATACCCAGCCTCTCTGTATACACCCAGCCTCTCTGTATATACACCAGCATCTCTGTATACCCAGCCTCTTTGTATATACTAGCCTCTCTGTATATACACCAGACTCTCTGTATACCCAGCCTCTCTGTATACACTAGCCTCTCTTCTATATACCGTAGCCTCTCTGTATGTAACAATCTGCATCTGGTGGCAGGTGACGCAACAAGCTTTCTGGGGACCCTGATGTAAGGGGGACGTTCTCTGGGGACCCTGATGTAATGAGGGGGGCTTTGGGGGAGCCTTATGTAATAACATATAGTGAATATATATATATATATATACACACGCACGTATATTATATACATGTGTATGCCTGCCCAAGCGTATGACTTTCTTTACTTCGCTGCTATGGGCTCTAGCCCCAGACATTTGTAGACCTAGCAATGTTCCTGACTAGGGTAATCTACCTTAAGAACACCTTTATATATTCTACCAATCCATTTAAACCAGTCATCTGTTTCAGTAACAATGTTCTTTTCCCATGTGGTAGTTTGTTTGAATTGACTAGTTGGGTATATTGAAGATAAATAATTCCTCTGGAGCCTGGATAGCGAAAAGACTAGTGCTCAAAGGCTTTCCAAATTGTCTCATCCATGACACTCTTTGCCAGGCTATCCAAATATTGTGAGAATTGGTGCCAATGAAGCTCTAGTGTGAGGCATTTCCAACTTGTCCTGTAGATGTGTGACGTCCCCAATCCTCTTCAACTTTGGCCGTAACTTATTAGCTACCTCTAATAACAACACCTTATCCAAGTGCCTGTTTGGTCAAATTAAGGTTAAACAATATTAATATGGTATTAAGGTCATCCTAATAATAAAAATATTTTGGGGCACTTAATGGCCTTTATTTGCTAGTTTGACCACCACTGGTCTAAAGTGTAGTCATTCTTTTAATTACAGTACACCTGCACTACACACATACAGTACTGATGTCTCTTCTGGTAACTCCAACCATATAGTGGAATATTTTATCTAAATATACTTCTATAACCATTTAACCTAAAAAAAAATAACAATTCTGTTCAGCCACTTTGGAATTTACATTTGCCCGCTACACTGAGAAGACAAGAGGGTCTGTATTCTGTTTTGCAGCTCTAAAGCTTTCAAAGTCACCTATCTGCTCAGTCTACTATGAATGAGCACTAAGAGAATTATGGAAAAAAGCTATGGGTGGTACCTCGTCCTAATACGTATACAAAGAAAAAGAAACAAGGGGGTTTAGCCAGCCTGACGGACTCTCTCGGCACCTGAACAAAAACGGGTATTACATAATATGTATTTCATTTATTTATTAGAAAAAAGTTAAACAAAGTAATATATACAAATTATTGAAAAGAAAAAATTAAATATTTTTTACAAAAGTTAGCCAACATATAGCGATATACATATCGACACTACTAGTTGCATCTACAGAGTTTACATGCTGGATAGAAGATGGTTGACGCGTTTCGCTCTTAGCTTCATCAGAACCAAAAACGATCCATAATTTTTCTGTCTGTATTATAATCACAAAAACAGTAGGAAATGAGAGTTAGTCGTAGATCAGCCACAACAAAATCCCACTTTGCCATATCCAAAAAGTGCCTGTCACTATTCACCCCATCTATGGATATTTAGATTCTTAACCTACCTAGTAGGTATATCTTGCTCATTTGCAAGGTATCCGGTATGTACAGATCTAAATTCAATTTAAAAACCTTTTCTTAAGGAGGAAGTTGTCATCAGCTTTGTTCATTCATAACAGTGCAAATGCTGAAAGAGAGAAGCCAAGGGGAGGGAGAGGGAAGGAAAAAAAAAAGGGGGAAAAGGGGGAAGGGTAATTGTAATGTTTTGTTATAGTTATTTATTGCTCCTTCTAGTTATTTTATAACATATTAATTATATCAATGGTGGAGTTATTACTTACATCTATCTTAGTGCTGATATTGGTATGTATGTAGCTATATTGGATATCTTCGTTTATTGGATAAGTCGCAAAGAAATGCCTGTGTTGTAGTTCTAAGGGAGATGGACAGAGATAGAGCGATCAATATTGAGGGTATTAGACCCGTCCTAAGGGGTTCAAGGTAAAAGGAGTCCTACCTCATCAGGTAAATTCAAGGTTTAAATAATTTGATCGAAGGTCCAAGTAGGGTTTCAATATGCCTTTATGACATTAACCATTGCTACAGGACCTAGTAGATAAGAAAGGTCATTGTTTAAATTAACATCCCAATTATAAGAACAATATGCTTGGGTTGCTAGAAAAAATGTATAAGGGAGCCTGTACCTGTTTCAGTCCAGTAAGCCTCCTCTGAGAAGGACAGCCTAGAAGCCCTTAGATGGGCGCCCCTTCAAATTGGGGAGCCCTACGTCAGGTCTAATAGAGTAAAAAACGAAGAAGTCGCTTTAGACACTAATTTAAGGTTAATGCCATAATAGAACTAGACCATAGAGCAATGAAACATACCTGTCAGCCAAAGATAGAGCACGAGCTGCCTTCCCAGTACTTCCTCTGTCAGCTAATGAGTGAGAATGCTGTCTAAATACTGCCTTTCCCGCCATTCCTGGGCGGATATTTAATTACCTGTGAATTAATTCAGCTGGAGCTAGGGATTAGTGGTCCTATGTTTGTGCATTACATTTGCTAAGTCCGACGTATTTAATCAGCTGTAAGATATATCAGCTGGGACTGTGGGCTAGTGATGTCTTACGTCAGTACCTGGTGATTGTAAAGGTTAAAGTGCGCATGCGTGACCTGGGAATCCCCCATCAGAGCGCACAATGTAAGTCAGGCCCGACTGCGTGATATGTAGCCACGCCCCCAGGTCGTGACGAAAATTCGACGAGGGGCAGGGCCTGCTTGCGGCTCAGAGACGGCGCATGCGCAGCTTGGGAAGCCCAGCTCCCGATGCCTCACGGCGCCAGCCGCAAATGTCAGCACTGCGCACTGTCGAAGCCCCCTGCCACTGCGCTTGCGCGGCACGGGGGCGGAGTCATCCTTCTACCAGCGGAAGAAATAAGTGTTTCCGGGTGTCGGAATGACCAGTCACTCGTGCGCAGCTGCATAAAGAAAATAGATAGCCTCCATAGAGCACGGTGAAGGCATAGACAAGTACAGAGAAGTAAACATAAAGGATTAGTTATAGTTGGGAATACTTCAGCCTATACAGAGACTGGGGAAAGTAAATGAAAAAGGAGGTAAATATTTTTAATAACAAAACAAAACAAGGCAAAACAAAACAAACCAAAACCAAAACAAAACTAAACAAAACGGGGCTAAACAAAAACGTGACCACAACAGAATAAAATAAAATAAACAAAAATGCGAGGGGAACCCCTGCCCTGTCTTTCGAGGCATTGCCGTATATGAGTAATAGAGGAGAAGAGGGAGCCGATGTTCGGTCCCTCCGGAGCCACCACCGCTACTCCCCCACCGTGGGGGAAAGTTGGAAGGCTAGCCAAAGCTAACCTAATCCCCCCAGTTAGTATCCAGACCAGAGGGGACCGAGTAATCAGCTGCCATTCTCCTCTATATATATATGTACATAAAGTATAAGCTTGTATGACCAACAAGAAGAGACACATGATTGAATAGATTATATTCCATAGTGATGGTGGACATGCACATTTGGACATGACATATAATGGGTGTGACTTTCCAAGAGTGTAACCCCCTTATACTTACATAGATATTATTTCCATTTTGTTTTTATGTGCACGATATCCATATTGTCAATGCTGACCCATACATATAAAATATTTACAAACAACATTAGTTATATATACAAAATTGCAGATAAAATTGTGCTTGAGATATTCTTGGGGGCTTATAACTCATTCAGAATCCTGTCCATATATAGGGGATACAATATATATGGTTCCACTTGCTGGGATACAGCTAGTATTCAAATTCTAGTTTCTTGGATGTCAAATTGGGTTAACCCTTATAAAAAGGGGCGAAAACTCAGCGAGTCATTGAGACCTGGGGCCTGAGTGGCATTTAGCTTGAAAATCCACCTTGCCTCTCGTTGCAATAGCTTTTGGTCGATATTTCCCCCTCTGGGGTCCTCATTAACTTTTTCCAAAGCAGTAAAACATACCATAGAGGTGTCGTTTTTATGATATAGAGATACATGCCTTCCAATTGGTGTATAAAGAAGGTTCTTTCTAATATAGTAGATGTGGTCATAAATTCTCCTCCAGAAGTTCCTAAAGGTCTTTCCGACGTAGAATGCTCCACATCTACAAAAGGCTATGTAAACTATACCTTTAGTCTGACAATTGGCTGAAAATTTAATGTTATACATATCGCCATTAGGGAGTCGGAAAGATGAACCTTCTAATACCCAGTCGCAGTAGTCACATTTAAGGCATCTGGACATTCCAGGGTGGTCCATATCCACCTCCAGGTTTTCCTGGAAATGGGTATGCACCAGCCGGTCCTTCAGAGACTGACATTTTTTGTAAGTAATCTGTGGAGTCTCTCCTATGTGTTTTTTCACAATTCTGTCTCCTGTGAGTATATGCCAATGTTTCCCTATAACCTTCCGTATATCTTCGTAGTTATTAGAATACGTGGTAATCACTCGTGTCACATTTGACTGACTTTTGTTACGTTTTTCCCCAAAAAGTAGATCGATTCGTTCTTTTTCTATTGCCTTTTTGAAGGCTTTTTTTAGAATTGTTTTACTATAACCCCTGACCGACAGACGTTCACGTAGTAAATTGGCTTCGGCTCTGAATGTGGTTTCTGAGGAGCAGTTCCTTCTCAACCGTAAGTATTGGGAGTATGGGATGCTCCTAATTAGGGACTGAGGGTGTGAGCTGGTTGCGTGGAGGATGGTGTTCCCTGCAGTTTTTTTCCTATATAGAGAGGTCGTTATGTGTCCATCCCTATGTTTGATTATGGTTAGATCAAGAAAGGGCAGGGTTTCCAGACTGTATTCCATTGTGAATTTTAGATTGAAGTCATTCACAGATATTTGTTCCATAAATTTATGGAGATCCTCCAGGCTTGCGTTCCACACCATAAAGATGTCATCGATGTATCTGTGCCAGCATAAAATGCTGGCCAGATACATCGATACATCAGGACTGGCAAAGAGTGACCGCTCCCACCCCCCCAGGTACAAATTGGCGTAGGATGGGGCACAACATGTCCCCATCGCTACGCCCTGTACCTGGAGGTAGTGGGAGCCGTCAAACGAAAAAACATTTTTAGTAAGAATATGTGTCAGTAATTCTAGAACAAAACAGTTATATGGTCTTCTTATTGGGTCACTTTCCTCAAAGAAGCTCTTCACTACCCGTATTCCCAATTTGTGTGGGATACTGCAGTAGAGGGCCTCAATATCAATGGCTACTAAGTAGCAGTTAGGAGGGACCCTTTTGTGATGCAGGACCCTTAGTAATGCCAAGGTGTCCTGCAGATATGACGGTAATTGTGTAACATACGGACGCAAAAATGCATCTACTAGTCTACTGCCTTTTTCTGTTTTTGCCCCTATTCCCGATATAATCGGGCGTCCCGGGGGTTTGTTGATATTTTTGTGAGTTTTGGGTAGTGAATAAAAAGACGGGGTCCGGGGAAAGGTGGTTTTTAGGGCTTCGAAGACATCTTTATCGATTACTCCTTTGTTAAAGGCCTGTGTAATTAAGATTTCATAATCCCCATTGAAGGATATTATCCTCTCAAAGGGGATAACCGTATACCATTCTCTATTCGATAGGATGTCTAAACACATTAGTCTATATTGACTTGTGTCCATCACTACCACATTTCCCCCTTTATCCGCCATTTTTATTGTGATATCTTTGTTCTTTTGAAGTTGGGATATTGCAAGTGATTGTTGGGGAGTAAGATTTTTAGTTTTATGTGCTCTGAAGTCCAGTTTTTTTATATCATTGGTTGTCTGCTGAAGGAAGGTCCAAATACTCGGATTTGTTTTGAGAGACGGGAAGTTAGTAGATTTGTTTAAAAATTTAGGTATTTCTCTGGGTGGAACCGCTCGAGGGGGACCCCCTGCAAGTGGCAGGGGGACCTCCTCAGCGGGACCACCCACAGATCCCTCACTTTCATCTAAGAGATCCATGAGGTCCTTGAGGGCCATAAAGTCCCTCACTGTGAACCCCTTCCATTTTTCACGCTCTATATATTCCTGTTTTTTCTTTTTTCTTTCCTCATCAAACATATATTTGTAGGTGAGTCGTCGGGCAAATAGATTGAGGTCTTTAATAATTTCAAAACTATCTATGTAAGATGAAGGACAGAAGCTAAGGCCTAGGCCTAGAACTTCCAATTCTGTTTTAGATAGTAGTTTTGATGATAAGTTAATCACCTGCAGCTGTTTTTCTATCTGTCCCTGTAAGCAAATTTCTCCAGGCTTTGTAAGGTGGATGTCCGGTTGGGGGGGTCCTGAGTGGGGGGGAATAACTGAAAAACCTTATCCTTAATGTTTTTGGAGATGGTCCCTCCATTTCGTGAGGTATTGGGGTATGCATAGGGGGTAGGGGGCTGTGACAGGGGGGCTCTATTTGCTCCTGTGAGGGGTTCTGATTCTAGCGCTTCATTTGGAATTAGTTGGCGGGTATCTATCCCTATTAGACCAGTTGTTCTAGTTTCATGGTCACCATGATTGTCTACCGGGTAGTCTCTCGTTCTCTCTATATAGGAAAAAAACTGCAGGGAACACCATCCTCCACGCAACCAGCTCACACCCTCAGTCCCTAATTAGGAGCATCCCATACTCCCAATACTTACGGTTGAGAAGGAACTGCTCCTCAGAAACCACATTCAGAGCCGAAGCCAATTTACTACGTGAACGTCTGTCGGTCAGGGGTTATAGTAAAACAATTCTAAAAAAAGCCTTCAAAAAGGCAATAGAAAAAGAACGAATCGATCTACTTTTTGGGGAAAAACGTAACAAAAGTCAGTCAAATGTGACACGAGTGATTACCACGTATTCTAATAACTACGAAGATATACGGAAGGTTATAGGGAAACATTGGCATATACTCACAGGAGACAGAATTGTGAAAAAACACATAGGAGAGACTCCACAGATTACTTACAAAAAATGTCAGTCTCTGAAGGACCGGCTGGTGCATACCCATTTCCAGGAAAACCTGGAGGTGGATATGGACCACCCTGGAATGTCCAGATGCCTTAAATGTGACTACTGCGACTGGGTATTAGAAGGTTCATCTTTCCGACTCCCTAATGGCGATATGTATAACATTAAATTTTCAGCCAATTGTCAGACTAAAGGTATAGTTTACATAGCCTTTTGTAGATGTGGAGCATTCTACGTCGGAAAGACCTTTAGGAACTTCTGGAGGAGAATTTATGACCACATCTACTATATTAGAAAGAACCTTCTTTATACACCAATTGGAAGGCATGTATCTCTATATCATAAAAACGACACCTCTATGGTATGTTTTACTGCTTTGGAAAAAGTTAATGAGGACCCCAGAGGGGGAAATATCGACCAAAAGCTATTGCAACGAGAGGCAAGGTGGATTTTCAAGCTAAATGCCACTCAGGCCCCAGGTCTCAATGACTCGCTGAGTTTTCGCCCCTTTTTATAAGGGTTAACCCAATTTGACATCCAAGAAACTAGAATTTGAATACTAGCTGTATCCCAGCAAGTGGAACCATATATATTGTATCCCCTATATATGGACAGGATTCTGAATGAGTTATAAGCCCCCAAGAATATCTCAAGCACAATTTTATCTGCAATTTTGTATATATAACTAATGTTGTTTGTAAATATTTTATATGTATGGGTCAGCATTGACAATATGGATATCGTGCACATAAAAACAAAATGGAAATAATATCTATGTAAGTATAAGGGGGTTACACTCTTGGAAAGTCACACCCATTATATGTCATGTCCAAATGTGCATGTCCACCATCACTATGGAATATAATCTATTCAATCATGTGTCTCTTCTTGTTGGTCATACAAGCTTATACTTTATGTACATATATATATAGAGGAGAATGGCAGCTGATTACTCGGTCCCCTCTGGTCTGGATACTAACTGGGGGGATTAGGTTAGCTTTGGCTAGCCTTCCAACTTTCCCCCACGGTGGGGGAGTAGCGGTGGTGGCTCCGGAGGGACCGAACATCGGCTCCCTCTTCTCCTCTATTACTCATATACGGCAATGCCTCGAAAGACAGGGCAGGGGTTCCCCTCGCATTTTTGTTTATTTTATTTTATTCTGTTGTGGTCACGTTTTTGTTTAGCCCCGTTTTGTTTAGTTTTGTTTTGGTTTTGGTTTGTTTTGTTTTGCCTTGTTTTGTTTTGTTATTAAAAATATTTACCTCCTTTTTCATTTACTTTCCCCAGTCTCTGTATAGGCTGAAGTATTCCCAACTATAACTAATCCTTTATGTTTACTTCTCTGTACTTGTCTATGCCTTCACCGTGCTCTATGGAGGCTATCTATTTTCTTTATGCAGCTGCGCACGAGTGACTGGTCATTCCGACACCCGGAAACACTTATTTCTTCCGCTGGTAGAAGGATGACTCCGCCCCCGTGCCGCGCAAGCGCAGTGGCAGGGGGCTTCGACAGTGCGCAGTGCTGACATTTGCGGCTGGCGCCGTGAGGCATCGGGAGCTGGGCTTCCCAAGCTGCGCATGCGCCGTCTCTGAGCCGCAAGCAGGCCCTGCCCCTCGTCGAATTTTCGTCACGACCTGGGGGCGTGGCTACATATCACGCAGTCGGGCCTGACTTACATTGTGCGCTCTGATGGGGGATTCCCAGGTCACGCATGCGCACTTTAACCTTTACAATCACCAGGTACTGACGTAAGACATCACTAGCCCACAGTCCCAGCTGATATATCTTACAGCTGATTAAATACGTCGGACTTAGCAAATGTAATGCACAAACATAGGACCACTAATCCCTAGCTCCAGCTGAATTAATTCACAGGTAATTAAATATCCGCCCAGGAATGGCGGGAAAGGCAGTATTTAGACAGCATTCTCACTCATTAGCTGACAGAGGAAGTACTGGGAAGGCAGCTCGTGCTCTATCTTTGGCTGACAGGTATGTTTCATTGCTCTATGGTCTAGTTCTATTATGGCATTAACCTTAAATTAGTGTCTAAAGCGACTTCTTCGTTTTTTACTCTATTAGACCTGACGTAGGGCTCCCCAATTTGAAGGGGCGCCCATCTAAGGGCTTCTAGGCTGTCCTTCTCAGAGGAGGCTTACTGGACTGAAACAGGTACAGGCTCCCTTATACATTTTTTCTAGCAACCCAAGCATATTGTTCTTATAATTGGGATGTTAATTTAAACAATGACCTTTCTTATCTACTAGGTCCTGTAGCAATGGTTAATGTCATAAAGGCATATTGAAACCCTACTTGGACCTTCGATCAAATTATTTAAACCTTGAATTTACCTGATGAGGTAGGACTCCTTTTACCTTGAACCCCTTAGGACGGGTCTAATACCCTCAATATTGATCGCTCTATCTCTGTCCATCTCCCTTAGAACTACAACACAGGCATTTCTTTGCGACTTATCCAATAAACGAAGATATCCAATATAGCTACATACATACCAATATCAGCACTAAGATAGATGTAAGTAATAACTCCACCATTGATATAATTAATATGTTATAAAATAACTAGAAGGAGCAATAAATAACTATAACAAAACATTACAATTACCCTTCCCCCTTTTCCCCCTTTTTTTTTTTTTTTTTTTTCCTTCCCTCTCCCTCCCCTTGGCTTCTCTCTTTCAGCATTTGCACTGTTATGAATGAACAAAGCTGATGACAACTTCCTCCTTAAGAAAAGGTTTTTAAATTGAATTTAGATCTGTACATACCGGATACCTTGCAAATGAGCAAGATATACCTACTAGGTAGGTTAAGAATCTAAATATCCATAGATGGGGTGAATAGTGACAGGCACTTTTTGGATATGGCAAAGTGGGATTTTGTTGTGGCTGATCTACGACTAACTCTCATTTCCTACTGTTTTTGTGATTATAATACAGACAGAAAAATTATGGATCGTTTTTGGTTCTGATGAAGCTAAGAGCGAAACGCGTCAACCATCTTCTATCCAGCATGTAAACTCTGTAGATGCAACTAGTAGTGTCGATATGTATATCGCTATATGTTGGCTAACTTTTGTAAAAAATATTTAATTTTTTCTTTTCAATAATTTGTATATATTACTTTGTTTAACTTTTTTCTAATAAATAAATGAAATACATATTATGTAATACCCGTTTTTGTTCAGGTGCCGAGAGAGTCCGTCAGGCTGGCTAAACCCCCTTGTTTCTTTTTCTTTGTATATGAATGAGCACTATCATGCTGCCAAAGTCGTTCCAATCCTCCATTTCTCCTGTACACTCCTGCCTCTAGTATCTAAAAACGATGGGGTTAGCAGTATCATGTAATGCAATAGTCTGCATATATCCCAACTTTAGATAAAAGACACGGCCAGGATACAACTCCCACCTTGCAACCATGAAGAATTTACATTAAAAAAGTATGCCTGCAATAAAGATGCCTGCAATAAAGGATATTGAAAACATGCATACAAAACATTAAAATCCCATAAATGTATTGGTGCTTTTTTCCTCCACTGTTTTTCTTTATACTGTTGTATTACATAGTTACATAGTTAGTAGTTAGTAGTATTGTGATAACTCTGTAGGGTTAATACAGGTGATGATTATATATATATATATATATATATATAGTTATTTATTATGTTTATACATGGGCCAAGCTGTCCAGTGACAGTGATTGGGTTGGAGCAGCTGAGGAAGCTGGCAGCTGTGCTTCAATTACATCTGATTTCTCATCCAAATTTATTAAAACTAGACATAGCACACTACAGCCTCACCTGGCTGGTACCAGCCCACTGTAACGCGTTTCGTACTCACAGACTTGATCGCAGAGAATAGATTCTGCACTTTTCACAGCGCATCAGATGGCATTGTAGGTCATCTCAGCACATCACACCACTTTGCTGTGCAGAGACATGAACACTGTACAATCCTATACCCTCAATAGTAAAAAAAAATAAAAAAGTATCATGAGCTAAAACTGCACATTGCACTTCCCCCCTCACTGGCTGGCAAAATGGACACCAGACTGCACACAAAAATTGAGCATTTTAGCATGTGGGTAGTGTGAGCTTGCCCTAAAGGATTTTTACCCGAGGTCGTAAAGCAGACCTGTGCTTTGCCTATGCAGGTATTGAAGAAAATACTCAGTACTTTCAGGAACAGGGGAGACATGTCATTCAATTCTCTTTCTTGCCTGAGTTTATGCTGTTGAAGAAGGGAGGCATTAAAGCAAACCTGTTATCCTGAATAGGTAAAGAACAGGTTTGCTTTAAGAGAACACTGGTTTTGAACAATCATCGTACAGACAGAAAAATATTGTCAGGTGGTCCAGAAAAGGCTTCTTCTTTTCAGATGGACTCTTGGCTTCTCATATTTATTGCCTGGGGAATACTTCCAAAAATATCTTGTTCAAGGATAAACATTGGTAAGCTTTGGAAGGAATGTTTCATTGGGTTCCTCAAGGGAAAGGTGTTAGAACAGCCAGGAACGGGTGATTGAAGACACACAGGGAGAAGGCAGCATAATGTGTCACGTAGCTCCCATATTAACCTTGTTGTTATGTTAGTGATTCTTCCAGAACCTAACCCTTTTTAGAAGCTTTAGACAGATAACAACAGAACCAAAGCATCAAGTCACAACAGTGAATCTATTACTTAGATCCAGGCAGGCTTACAGTCAATAGAAGATTAGCTGTACGCAGACACTGTTCTCGTTTTAAAAAAGAACCTGGGGGGATAGAAAATATTACCATTACTGACTTGTTTCTAAAGGTGCATACCTCAAGGCTGTCATTCAAAACCTGGCTTTACTGCTTAGTGTAGCCTTTCTCAACCATTTTAACACTGAGAAACTCTTGCAATGATTACTTATTCTACAGATCATGTTACATTGGCACGATGGTAAGTGGGAAGAATGCGCCGTACATTTGTGGTCAGTGGGAAGAACCCTCATCCCCCTTAACTAACTAACTAAAAAGATCATTTATGCCACTGGTTACCTATCTGAGAGCAGAAATTGCACATTGCCCAAGGGATCCCTATCAACCTTTGGAGGAACCCTAGGGTTCTATGGAACCCTGGTTGGGAAAAGCTGACCTAGTTAAGCTTTTAGAAAAAAAAAGCATGCAGAATGTTCAGACTTTGCTGGCTGTGTGCTAGTTCCAAGTTAGTAACTCACTAGGCAGTGAAGTCAGGATCAGTTGACACCAAGTTGAACCTTGACTTCCAGAGATAGACTTTTCAATTGAAATACATGACTCCCCTTTTTCTTCAGCATACAGCATGTTGTTCGATTGTGTAAGTCCTGATCTTGTTATTAGACACAGTATTCTAAGACCTGATGAAGAGGGCACCACCTGACCCCTGAATAGTGTTGCTTATAGTTTCTCCCCCCTATAAAAAAAAGGGTTGATTTATAAAGCATCAGTGTGGCCTTACTACAGCCATACCACAAATATCTATCTATCTATCTATCTATCTATCTATCTATCTATCTATCTATCTATCTATCTATCTATCTATCTCAAACTCAACCAGGACAGGGGCTTTTGGAAGGGACTAGAGAGGATAGCCTTCTACCCACTGATTATGGCCCATGGAGGAGACTGGGGATTTTGCATGCTTCTCCCGATCACAGATCAGGTCAGCCTCTGATCCCATGGAGAGAGCAGATCATTCTCTAGTGATGGACAATAATGTGATGAGCTCTGAGAGTGAGTCTTGGTTTAATTCTCTGAATAAAGACAATAAAGCTTCCCTTCTGGAGTGGATGGAAAGGTGTGATATTAATCTTGTACAGGTTAATGGTCAGAGGAAATTAAGTGGCCTTTCTGCAGACTGGATCGGAGAAGCTCCTCCATTTGGGACAGAAATATTTATCAACAATTTTTTTTTATGATGACTTGTCTAGTGGACAGATTACACAAGTGAAAGCTGGTTAATGCGATTTAGACAGCCCTCTTTTTGGGGAACTGGTGCTGAACTGTCTGGGTGGACACTGACCTGAGATGCCTAGACTTGTCTAGGTGACTGACTAGTTGTTAATTAGCCTACTGTTTGAAGTAAGTTGGAAAAGGGGGACTTTATTTAACAAATAAATCATACAAAAAAGGTATATCTAAAAATGGACTCTTACAATATAAAAAAACAATTCAAGCAAATAGCAAAGATAATGGCGTCTGATCTGAACGCCGATCATCACGTCACTTCCGGTTCAAAGGGTGACTTGTTTCCGATCCCTCCCTACGCGTTACGTCATGTGACTTCATCAGGGGAACCGGATGGTTGAACCCTCAATGTTTATATTATGTGAAACCGGAAATTGCATGGCGTCCATTTTGTTGTAGTCCGTTATAGGACAACGGGCTACGCCAGTCCTTTATTTCAATGGAAGTGTTTTAACCACGTACTATAGGTTGCCACTATATTTCCACATAAAAAATATTAATGTTTTACTCCATAAATGTCATTATGGTTCTATCTCTGGTTATTGTAATTCGAGGTAGGCAATGTCCATGCATACAGTACTTGCATTATAAAGTTGAAAAATATACCTTAAATAATATATGTTGCAGCAAGCCGACTGGTGTGTTATTTATCCTCCTATAGTGTAATATACATGCATAAATTTATGCTTTACGCAGCTCTCCAAAAATGAACTATACGATCTGTTTAATATATGTAACACCACCGGCCATTTTCTGGTGGCCTGTTGTGTTATAGTAACCGTTCAGTGCACATAATGCAGTGTAGGTTAGTGATGCTCTATATTATACAGAAGGCACCCCGCGGCCCATTTTCTAGTGGCCCGTTGTGTCAATATGGATCTTCCATTTTGGAATAAGCCGCTGTGTTAATCTAGACATACTTTGCTGACAGTCCTAGAGTGAGTATGTCTTAAGTAGAGGAAGTGAAGAAAAAAGAAGGCACCCCGCGGCCATTTTCTAGTGGCCCGTTGTGTCAATTGGATCATTCCATTTTGGAATAGGCCTGCTGTGTTCATCTAGAGAAAAACATGCTTTGCTGACAGTCATAGTCAAAGCATGACTAAATACATGGAGGAAGTAGAGAAAAAAAGAGAGACAAGAACAAATGCTTCAGTCTACATGACTGAAAGCTGGTAAAAGAACTCTTGATATTAAAACAAAGCAACATCATATATAAAAAAGTTAAAACCTTTTTAAAATAATTGTTAAAATAATTGGAACAATTAAATAAACTTCTATTACTAATCCATAAGTGTGTAGTAATTAATGTTAAAGGAACTTGTGTGTATCACCGCCAGTAGGTTAATGCGGATACATACATAACTAATCAGAGTCCGGGATTAGGAAGAAATATACGGAAACCAAATGGTGAGTCCTACATAATATAAGAATTTAAAATGATGAGCTCCAAGTACTTAGTGAATTAAAATGAATAAAAAAGACTACTAATAATGCAATATGGTTAATTTCGACCCTCATAGAAGACGTAGTAAAATAAAATAAAATGGTAGCCTAATTAATGTAATTTTAAATATTCTGAAAACGCATAAAAAAATTGCAATAAATATACTCTTGTTAATAGATCACTGTTTATTACTGGTGGCTAATACACACATGGGCCAAATGTTGGGAGACATTTGACCAATTTTAAAAAAAAAAACAACTGACATTCGGAATCCTTTAATGATGTTATTGACATGTTCTTTGATTCTGACTTTCAGTTGTCTTTTTGTCCTCCCTATATACTGCAAATTGCCGACAGAAGCCGACATGCGGCCCGTGTGTATGTCTGTCGGATGAGCATGCTGGAAAACCAGCAGCCAACCGACTCCTGATCAGCAATCTCAGGCAATGGTGGAGAATGCTAATAGGAGTGTTCAGGTGTGGGGGGGAGGCAGCCCCGTCAGAACACAACAGCTCAGGGGGGAAGGTTGCTGTACTCACTGTACTTCATATAGTCACATAGTTAATGAGTACAGGCGTTTTAACTGGAGCTGAAAATTTTTCTTTTTTGTTGCAACCCGTGTGTACCAGGCTTTAGATGTACTGATGATATCACTGTTTAAAGTTTGCATTGTCTAGGATAATGTGATCAAGCTTGTATCTGATTTTGTGTGGTATATATTCTGTGTGAGTTTACAATATAGTTCCAATTTGCACCTAAGCTAGCGTTCTCTAGTTTGGGGCGGTCTGTCACACTATCAAACTACACTCATAATTTGTAAACCAAAGCAGTGTTCTTAACAAGCATGCTTTCCAATTTGCTTGCTTCGGAACATTGAAATAGGTGAGGCCTCATTCATTAAGATGAGAAAAAGATTCCAGGAGGAATGGCTTTGATTGGTCATGTGACAGTGATTGTCTTCTATTCCTGAGTGTTATGCTGAACACACTCCAAGAGACAATGCTGGCCTCACACTACATTTGGAATGTTAGAAATGCAGGCACAGTGTGAAGTAATCACCTTTAGGTCTACTAGCAACTGTGTAGTGCACAGGTCTGTCTGATGGGATACAAATCGATTTTGATAATTTAGGACAGTCCTCATAGTTCATATTACATATTTTTGGTAAATCCAAAGGCAACCTGAAGATAATGCTTAGGCTCACCATACCCATTATCTGAAGATAATGAGTATGGTGAGCCTAAGCAGGCGTAAAAGTCTTCAGCTCAGTTCAGAATGGACTCAGAATTCAGACTCTACCCTGACATTGCTCTTTCCTCTCTGCAGTCTCTCTCTTTTAACTGTATTTTTTAATAAGGAGAGTAGATTAAAAATCCAATAGTGAAAGTAAAATCAAAAGTCAAAGATTACACTGACTTAAATATGTATATATAAAAAGCGATGGTAAAACGCCATCATGGAAGGTGTTAATTCCAACACAAAGCAGATTTAATCTTCTGCTGAATATGACTTGTTTGATTGCAGTGTAAGGCGATAATTCCCAGTTTTGTTACTTTGTGCATGTAATAAAGGGGCATATGGAGGTTGGTAGGTGTCAGTGGGATGTTTAAATTACTGTGTGCGGAAATAAGGTGAACTCGAGTGGAATTCGGTGAATAGAGACACCTCCTGGCATTCTACTCCCACTGTATTTTAGGTGAACTATCAGCATTATCATATTTTAATGAGATCTCAGTCCAAGTCCCAGGGTTTCTTTCACTTTGGAGGAGCTTGGCACTGTATATAGAGAATATTATTAATTTAAAAGCATTTCCTCACAGTTTGATGCTGCAGCTAAAGCTGCATGTAAAAGTTAATTTGACCTTTGTTATCACACAAAGCCATATTCTGTTACAGCATGGACAAGGTATGTCCTTATTTACCCCAGGTACCGAAAAGTGCAGGTACAGGTAAGCATTTTCTGTGGATCTTTAGTTTCCTGTTTTTTTTTTTTTTTTAATTTTGAGGATTTTTCAAGAAACCAAGACAGAGGTAACAGTCAGTATTTATGGTATGGAACAGGAAATCCAGATAGTGAGGTTTTAAATGTCATTATGCAAACTTTCCTCAGACATTTTAGGGGAAGTCATAATGTTTGTGCAGTCGAGGAGGATTCTCTTGTCTATCTCAGACAATAGAGGGGCTTATTTTGTCCGCTTCATGCTGTGGAAAAGACTTAAAAAAAGTGGGAAGGGGGTGAGGCTTTAAAAGTGATTCTAAGGAAAGGAAATCGGGGGTTAGGACAAGTCTGAGGGACTGACAGGAGCACCAGGGATTTCACATAAAGGAAGCAATACAAAGAGAGCAGGATATGTTTTCATTCAAGTACATGATACAGCAGACACATATTAGGAATATGAAACATTGGGTTTACACAGAAATCACGGGGCCCCATACAGCCTATCTAACAGGGCCCCACCTAACAGGGCCAGGGCCAAAGCCTGTCCCCTTACCTACAAGAAGAAAGCAGAGAAAGGGAGGTGGTGTACACAGTGCGCTGTGAAGAAATTAGGGTGATGTAAAATTGCACTACAATCCTCGTGCTGCAGTTCCCGGCAATTACATCACAGTACAGTACAAGCTTACCCAGCTGATTGATATAGAACAAAAAAGAAGTTTATTGAGAACATACAGCAAAATTAAAGCAGATCTCCATTTCATAGAGGTTACAATATGCATGACAATACAACAAATTTAAGATTCAGTATCGTCACTTCAACACAAACTTTCTTTCAAAACCACTCCAACAGCAGTATAACCAGTTAACTTAGCACTATCTCCATTAATTGTGACTATACCTCAAGTATTCAAAGCACCAATTACATCACAAAAGTCTGTCCAGAATTAAGTCTACAGGGGATAAGCCTGGCGTATTCAGCGAGACCAGACTGCTTGGTATTTTCCTGAGCAATTTATTATTTATTTTTTCAACTGTAGTGTGTTGCCCATCTAAACTACCCACTTCATCCAGGAGGGAGGGTCCGTTGACTTCCAATGTCTAAGAATCAGTATACAAGCCTAAAATAGGGCCCTGGCTATAGCTTGTTAAATTAGTTTTTTCATCTGAAATTTAAAGGAATGGGTGGCCTCACAAAATAGTATAAATTAAATAATAACAAATACACAATGTACCATCATCCAGATTTAAATAGAATAGAGGTTTGGGAGTCTGGTCCCCAGCTAAGACCCACCGAAAAGGAGGAGCATTTGGACTATCTCGGTACAGGTTAAGGTTTGTATACAAATAAAAATATGAACAAGCATAAAAAGTTGAACAATTTCAATTGTTAACATTTTTATGCTTGTTCATATATTCATTTGTATACAAAATAAAAAAGTTCCTCAGAATCGTGAGAGAATCATGATCTTTATTCTAAGCAAAAAATTGTGATTCTCATTTTATCCAGAAACATGCAGCTCCACTATGTAAATTACCCACTCCAGAGCCAGACACTTGTTTTGCACCCCTGAACCCTAAACTCTATGCTTTACCTATTCCTGACCCCTGAACTATGCACATTACCAACTACTGACCCCTGCACATTTTGTAAGTTTTATAAACATATTTGACCCCTGTGTTCTGTTTCACACCCCTACCACAGCACACTGTGCATGCCACCTCCCTTTTCTCTGCTAGCTTTCTGCAGGTTAGGGGGCAGGCTCAGGCACTGGTCTTGTTAGGTGGAGGGGGCACTGTCAGGCTGTATGGGGGCCCCACAATTTCTAGTGGCTCTGATCATAATTGTATTCGCCAGAGTATCGGTATAGTAACCATCTGTAGCAGGTGAGTCAAAAATGTTCATCTTTGTCCTACATATTATATAGCATTTATCATAGCTCCAAACTCTCCCTGATTTCAAGTGACTGTCCCTGATTTAGAACAAAGTCCCTCTGTGCCTCTTTCCTCTCATTAGTCCCTCATTTTGGTCTGATCTATATAGTTGTATATAAAATGCTCTTTTTATCTTTTAAAAAGTGTTTCCCAGTACTATATACCTGTGTATGTCCATTAGGGATGGGCCCGGTGCTCGATGCAAACCCATGTTCGCATCGAGCACCGGGCGTTCGCTCGCTCGGAGAGCCCAGAACTATTTTGGCCGCTCGCATCACATTCGTGTGATGCGAGCGGCCCCGCAATGCATTGCGGCCGGCGCGGCCGGCGCAGTGCATTGCTGGCTGATGATTGGCCAAGCATGCACTGTGACCCCGCATGCTTGGCCAATCACAGCGCCGGAAACTCGGAGAGCCATAATTGGCTACAGGCAGGACGCCTGTAGCCAATTACAGCTCAGGGGCTTTAGTACACGCCCCATCATTTAAAAGGCCGCCACGCCGTCGGCGCCGGTCACATGAGTTCCGGCTTTAGGAGAGATCAGGCTGATTCTGTGTCACTCTTTGCTAGATTCATTCATATAGAAAGATTTGCTCTATTTGCTAAACCATTGGCTATTTATTTGCTAAACCATTGCTACCTGTCATTGATCGTCCATTGCTGCTGGTTAGTGTGTTTTTAGCTTCTGCTGGGGATTAGTCTGGTACGTGTCTTACTGTTAGTACAGTATTTCAGTAGTACCAACCGCAGTGCTGTTAGCACAGCACTGCACCCCAAAAGCACCCATAGGACTTCTAGTGTGTTAGTGGCAGCAAACAGAGCTCCTATATTTTCTTCCCAGAAGCACCCATAGGACTTGTACTGTGTTAGTGGCATCACACAGAGTTCCTATATTTTCTTCCCAGAAGCACCCATAGGACTTGTACTGTGTTAGTGGCATCACACAGAGTTCCTATATTGTCTTCCCAGAAGCACCCATAGGACTTGTACTGTGTTAGTGGCATCACACAGAGTTCCTATATTTTCTAACCAGAAGCACCCATAGGCATGGGCGTCCGCAGGTAGGGGCAAGGGGGGGCGGGTGCCCTCCCCTGGAATCAGGGATCATATCAGGAGTTCCAGCAAGGTTTTGTCCTGCATAATTATGTTGCTTATGTGCCAACTTGTGGCTGAATAGGACCTGCAACAGTGTGAACACCCAGCACATCCAGGCATTGGCCAGCAAGCCTGCTGGATGTTCACTGTGCAACTCCGATGAAAGACTTCACCTGTCATATTCAAGATGTGATGTCGGGTATGGGCTGGACTGCTACTCAGACCCGCCCCCTCTGTCAAACAACCAATGTAATGAAAGAGCAAACTCACATGGTACTACATGTATTGCTCCTCCCTCTCCCTATCACATCCCACACACCACACTTCCCCATTCCTCCCTTTCACAGAGCACAGCAGCTCCTCCCCTCTAGAACGTTGTATCTAAACCCCGCCCCTCCCCCTCCTTTCCAGCATGAACAGCTTCTGTCAGTATACACAGGGACAACACTGCACATGAATGTAAGGTGAGTGTATAGTGAGAGGAGGCTGAGCTCTGATAGGACAGTGGGGTATCAGACATTCACAGGAGGGACTACAGGTCCCAGCATGTCAGCTGCTTTCTGGGGAGGTTTGTGATTGTGCCATCACTAGTGCTGAGGACATCACTTCCTGGGTACAACATGCTGTGTGATGTTCCATCCACTCAGTGTGCTGGGGGGGATGATGTGTCAGGCTGGCCTCCCCCTCAGCTCTCAGTATGTAGTGGTGGGATCTCTTGTTGCAGATACTATATCTCTCTGAAGATTGGACCTGTCCAGTGTGTGGGCTTCAGGGCCCCCTACAGGAGATCTGAGAGGGGTGTCTGGCAAAAAGAGAACCTGTCATCGTCCATTCAGATCAAAGTAAATGATAAATACTAGAGCTGAGCGCCTCCATAGCTGACACCATCCCTGCACTCAACTGCCATCTGTCTGTCTGTCTGTCTGTAAGGCACCTGGTGAATGCTTTGCTCTGTGCCAAGCCCCATCCCTGGTGTGGGGACACATTAAAGCTGACATTTACCCGAAAATTTAATTTGGTACACACTATTCAATTTTTCTCATTCAACCAGCAGGCTGAATGGAAAAAAAAAAACTGACAGCTCTGGGCAAATCTTTCATTATATTGGTTGTTTGACAGAGGGGGCGGGTCTGAGTAGCAGCCCCCCCCATAAATGACATCACAGCTTGGATCTGACAGGTGAAGTCTCTGATTGGCACAGTGCACATCCAGCCGTCTTGCTCACCAATCCTAGGATGTTCACACTGCTGCAGGACCAATTCAGCCAGAAGTTGACATATATCGCTGGCTGGGACAAAGATGTAAAGTGTCAGGAGCAATTGTGTGTTCCCCTCCCCAGGGGGTTTTTCAGCCTTGTGTAACCCTGCACACACAGATCGCCACTTTCCCTTACTTCACTTACCCTGTACATAATGCATTCCTGAATCCTTCTACACTTTGTGTAATGCACACTTTCATAGTTTATGCAAAACCATTTGTAATGGAAGATTTTTCTTTTTTTTTTTTATTATAGTGCTGGGGTTTGCATGTGTCCGTGAGACTTTATCTTGTGGCACAGCAATCAAAGCATATTTTAGAGGTACAAGGAAACCTGGGTTTTGTTTAGCCAGGCCCATTAAGCCCCCCCCCTCACTGTTAAGAGTTTGACCACATCCACTTTTGCCACGTGCCATCGGATGCTTCCTCCCTCATGTGTCCCTCATTCTGAAGTTCAAAGTTGGGAGGTATGGTCTTTTCTGCCGTAAAAGCCTGTTACGGGCAGCGATAGCCGTGGGCCGGACATGCAATGATTCCAAAGCCTGCAGGGCTCAGGAAAGATCGTACAGGCTTGACCAGGCAGCGCATGTGCAGTAACGTGATGTCGCCGCCTGGCACCATTTTTAAATGGAAGGCACTCGTTCTCGGCGGTGACGCAGTGGTGCAACGGTGCAGAGAGGAGACACAGGCCACAGGAGGACATTACTGGGGGGGGGGAGCCGGCCCGGCAGAGGAAGACAGTACACTGATGTGCACAGTGCCCGACTGGAGAGGTGAACGGGACAGAAAACAGACACTGACTGATGTGAAACGGTATGGTAATATGAAGGGGGGGGGGGGGAAAGAGAAGGAAACTACCATGTCCACAGCATCTAACCGTGTCCTGTCCACAGTATCTGAAAGATGGGTTTCAAATGTTTTGACAGGGGCGCAGTGTCAGTGTTTGCCATAGGCGCCATTTTCACTAGATACGCCTCTGCGCACCTGTACACAGTTTAGCAGGGCCAGTGACAGCTGGTGCGAGGAGCGGGACAGCGAAGGCCTCAAGGGGTGGGCAGGATGACATCACCCAGTCTACATAGTGCGAGCGAGTGGTCTAGGAGACGGAAGCCATGGGAAAGGAGAGCAGCAAGACGCCAGGAACAGTGGGTACAACGTCCCCGGCGCCTCCCAGAGCCTGGAACCCCTGGACTCCTTAAACCTCATCACTGCTCCCAGGCCTGGAGGACAGACTGACCGGGGGTTCAGAGAACAAGGACTGGCAGGAAATGCAAGCAGCCATGGACCGCTCCATGTCACATAATAGATCCGATGGATGGAACAGAGCACCTCCTTTCCTCACCCAGGATGAAAACGGGTCTTGCCAGCTGCTGGCCATCATGGGCATCCTAGTGGCATGCAAGGTATCGTACTGAGCATTACACACACCACTGGGACATAGGGGCACTTGAGGGACTGCAGACAGGGCTAGGGGGTCCCTCTCTCTGACCCCCATCACCCCCCTCTGTCTCTCTCTGTTACACTCTTCTGTCTCTCTCTGTCTCCCCCTCTGTCTCTCTGTCACCCCCTTTTTCTCTTTCTGTCATCCCCTCTGTCCCTTTCTGTCACCCCCTCTCTCTGTCACCCCGTCTCTCTCTATCAGCCCCTACATGTATGCAGTCTCTAAGAGTCTCTTGTGCCATGTCCGCAGTCTCTTATAGTCTCTTGAGCCATGTATGCAGTCTCTGACAGTCTCTTGGGCCATGTCCGCAGTCTCTTACAGTCTCTTGAGCCATGTATGCAGTCACTGACTGTCTCTTGGGCCATGTCCGCAGTCTCTGACTATCTCCTGTACTACGTCTGCAGTCTCTGACCATGCTAATGTGATAATGACATTGTCGAAAAGGATCAGAGCATGGGTGACATTAAATTGATGCCCCCCCCTGAAAAAAAGTTCTGCGGACGGCCATGCCCATAGGACTTGTACTGTGTTAGTGGCATCACACAGAGTTCCTATATTTTCTTACCAGAAGCACCCATAGGACTTGTACTGTGTTAGTGGCATCACACAGAGTTCCTATATTTTCTTCCCAGAAGCACCCATAGGACTTCTAGTGTGTTAGTGGCATCACACAGAGTTCCTATATTTTCTTCCCAGAAGCACCCATAGGACTTGTACTGTGTTAGTGGCATCACACAGAGTTCCTATATTTTCTTCCCAGAAGCACCCATAGGACTTGTACTGTGTTAGTGGCATCACACAGAGTTCCTATATTTTCTTCCCAGAAGCACCCATAGGACTTCTAGTGTGTTAGTGGCATCACACAGAGTTCCTATATTTTCTTCCCAGAAGCACCCATAGGACTTGTACTGTGTTAGTGGCATCACACAGAGTTCCTATATTTTCTTCCCAGAAGCACCCATAGGACTTCTAGTGTGTTAGTGGCATCACACAGAGTTCCTATATTTTCTTCCCAGAAGCACCCATAGGACTTGTACTGTGTTAGTGGCATCACACAGAGTTCCTATATTTTCTTCCCAGAAGCACCCATAGGACTTCTAGTGTGTTAGTGGCATCACACAGAGCTCCTATATTTTCTTTGCAGAAGCACCCATAGGACTTCTAGTGTGTTAGTGGCATCACACAGAGCTCCTATATTTTCTTCTCAGCAGCACCCACAGGACTTCTAGTGTGTTAGTGGCATCACACAGAGCTCCTATATTTTCTTTGCAGAAGCACCCATAGGACTTCTAGTGTGTTAGTGGCATCACACAGAGCTCCTATATTTTCTTCTCAGCAGCACCCACAGGACTTCTAGTGTGTTAGTGGCATCACACAGAGCTCCTATATTTTCTTTGCAGAAGCACCCATAGGACTTCTAGTGTGTTAGTGGCATCACACAGAGCTCCTATATTTTCTTCTCAGCAGCACCCACAGGACTTCTAGTGTGTTAGTGGCATCACACAGAGCTCCTATATTTTCTTTGCAGAAGCACCCATAGGACTTCTAGTGTGTTAGTGGCATCACACAGAGCTCCTATATTTTCTTCTCAGCAGCACCCACAGGACTTCTAGTGTGTTAGTGGCATCACACAGAGCTCCTATATTTTCTTTGCAGAAGCACCCATAGGACTTCTAGTGTGTTAGAGGCATCACACAGAGCTCCTATATTTTCTTCTCAGCAGCACCCACAGGACTTCTAGTGTGTTAGTGGCATCACACAGAGCTCCTATATTTTCTTTGCAGAAGCACCCATAGGACTTCTAGTGTGTTAGTGGCATCACACAGAGCTCCTATATTTTCTTCTCAGCAGCACCCACAGGACTTCTAGTGTGTTAGTGGCATCACACAGAGCTCCTATATTTTCTTCTCAGCAGCACCCACAGGACTTCTAGTATGTTAGTGGCATCACACAGAGCTCCTATATTTTCTTCTCAGCAGCACCCACAGGACTTCTAGTGTGTTAGTGGCATCACACAGAGCTCCTATATTTTCTTTGCAGAAGCACCCATAGGACTTCTAGTGTGTTAGTGGCATCACACAGAGCTCCTATATTTTCTTCTCAGCAGCACCCACAGGACTACCGACTACAATGGCTGGAAGACCGCCAAGGGGAGGCAGAGCGTGCAGAGGCAAGAACACAGGGCAGGCAGGCTCTGTTTCTAGTGGATGTGGCCGTGGACGTGGACGTGGTCGTGCATCGTCATCAGCACGTGGCCATGGGACACGCGCGTCTTTGTTTTCGGCAGCTGGACATGTGGAGCCGCATCATGCTGAAGGCTTGGTAGAATGGATGACCAAGCCCTCCTCATCCTCCTCATCCTCTCTCACCCAGGCTCAGGGTACTGGCAGAGCAGCTGCCAACGCGTACTCAATGGCATCATCAGCCACCCCTTCCCTAGACCCACCATGTCCTCCTGAGGAGTCCCCTGAACTCTTTGAGCACAGTGTTGGGTACATGCTCCAGGAGGATGCCCAACGATTCGAAGGCTCGGATGATGATACCCAGCTTGAGGAAGTCAGTAGTGTGCGCACAGAGAGAGGGGATGCTGAAGGACAGCAATCTGGCAGTACTGTTCCACCAGCTGCAGCTTACTGCCAGGTTTGCTCTAGTGGTGAAGAGGGAGGGGATGATGAGGTCACTGACTCCACGTGGGTGCCTGAAGGGAGAGAGGATGAGGAGGAAGACGAGGAGGAGGAGGATGCGGCGTCACATGTCCAACGAGGCAGGATGCCCCCTGGAGGCCAGCTAGAGGCCAGCACAGCAACTGTACAACACCACAGAGCTCCGCCTGTGCAGGGCGCTGCCTCTGCACGTTATCAGAAAAGTTCTTTGGTGTGGGCCTTTTTTGAGACGAGTGCATCAGAT
The DNA here is from genome assembly GCA_028564925.1 of Lithobates sylvaticus. NCBI lineage: Eukaryota > Metazoa > Chordata > Amphibia > Anura > Ranidae > Lithobates > Lithobates sylvaticus. The sequence continues at coordinate 211,416,712 of CM053032.1, forward strand.
CGCACCACTGCTATTTGCAATATTTGGCTCAAGCGTATCTCGCGTGGCCAAAACATCAGCCGCTTGGGCACCACAAGCATGAGCAGACATATGTCGACCTGCCATGCAGCTCGTTGGCAAGCACACATAAAAGACCCACACCAAAGAACTAAGCGGACCTCTCCTTGCTCCTCATCAGCTGTGATCTCCATCCCCACTACATCTTCAGTCCTCTCTGAAAGCTGCTCTGAGAGGACTGAAGGTGTAGAATTAGGTGTGTCACAACCAAGTACTTGCAGTACACCGACGTCCGATTGTAGCAGGCAAATTTCCCTGCCCCAGCTGCTGGACCATCGAAAGAAGTACACTCCCAGCCATCCACATGCCCAGCGGTTGAATGCTAGCTTGGCTAAATTGCTAGCAATTCAACTGCTGCCTTTTCAGTTGGGTTCAGTTGGGCCCGCTCTGGGGTCTCCTCTGGCAAGTCAGTTAGAAGTGTGACTCCTCGCAAGCCACATACGGCCTGGACGACCCACTGTGCCTCGATCCACCAACAGGAGCTGGAATTGGTAGCCACCAGGAACAACGACGGGACTTTTTACAAATACCCATGCAGAAGACTATCCCATACACTACACCTATACCGGTAACTATATCGATAACAATATATAAAAAATGTATATGGACATGAGTATAAATGTACAGAAACATATAACTGAGAAGTTGCTGTTACAATGTCCTTTTATTCCAGCAGACAAAAATGCTCTGAGGAAGACCGATACAGACAACAGGTCGAAACGCGTCAGTGTTCTTTGTCACACCCTATATAATCACTGCCTCTGATCATATCAGTAGTGGTGTTAGGTGATACTTGTTGGTTTTATTCTGTGTACTGTATTCGTATTTTTTATTCTGTATGGGCTTGTGTTTTACACTCCTTTTTTTATGTGTCATCCTATTCTTTTAAAATTTTGAATAAACATTACAAATTGATTTGGATGGACTTGGTCTCTCACTTTGTGCACTCGTCTGATAATTTTTACCAGACGTCTGTTGCTGCCTAAAAACCCCACCACCAAGGGAGAATCTCTTTTCTTTTTTTCTATCCAACCTGGGGTGAGCAGCCATCTGCAGCTCCTGACTGTGTCAATCCCCTTCCCCTTTTTTCCTTTTCAGTTGGTAGACTCAGCCCCCTTCCGTGAGTTTGTTCAATGTGCGGTTCCTCAGTGGCAGGTTCCCAAATGCCACTTTTTCTCACGGAAGGCGATTCCGTCTCTCTACCGGCATGTGGAAGGCAATGTCCATGCCTCGCTGGACAGGGCGGTCAGCGGTAAGGTGCATATTACCGCTGACTCATGGTCCAGCAGGCATGGACAGGGACGTTACCTTTCTTTCACGGCCCATTGGGTCACTCTATTGGCAGCTGGGAGGGATGCAGGACAAGGTGCAGTAGTGTTGGAGGTTGTTCCGCCACCACGCCTCCAAAATGCTACTACTGCTACTGGTTGTGACACACCTCTCTCCTCCACCCCCTCCTCTTCTTCTTCCTCCAGTGCTCTGTCCTCGGAACCAGCGGTGCTCCGTAGGCGTACAAGGGGCTACGCAAGTACGCAGGCAAAAAGATGCCATGCCGTGCTTGCGCTGGTGTGTTTGGGGGACAGGAGCCACACTGGGCCAGAGGTTCTGGCAGCTCTGCAGGGGCAGGCCGAGAGGTGGTTGACGCCACGCCAGCTTAAGCCAGGAATGGTCGTTTCTGACAATGGCACCAACCTCCTCTCCGCCCTGCGACAGGGGCAGCTCACCCATGTGCCCTGTATGGCTCACGTCCTCAACCTGGTGGTGCAGGTTCCCAGGCTTACAGGATGTCCTGAGGCAGGCCAGGAAAGTCTGTGTGCATTTCCGCCGATCTTATAATGCCAGTGCTCGGCTGACTGAGCTGCAAAAGGAGCTGAACCTGCCCAAGAACCGCCTAATATGTGACATGCCCACCAGGTGGAACTCAACGTTGGCCATGCTGCAGCGACTGCACACGCAGCAGAGGGCCATCAATGAGTACCTTTGCGACTACGGCACCAGGGCAGGGTCAGGGGAGCTTGGTTTTTTTCCCCACGTCAGTGGAGCATGATCAGGGATGCATGCACTGTCCTCTCACCATTTGAGGAGGCCACGAGGATGGTGAGCAGTGACAGTGCATGCATCAGTGACACTGTACCTCTTGTCCACCTGTTGGAGCATACGCTGCGTGGGATAATGGACAGGGCACTTGAGGCAGAACAGAGGCAGGAAGAGGAGGACTTCCTTGCCTCTCAAGGCCCCCTTTATCCGGACAGTGTTCCTTCTGTCCCACCCATCACACAGGAAGAGGATGAGGATGATGAGGAGGAGGAGGAGGAGGAGGATTGTGTGAGCATGGAGGTGGAGCCTGGCACTCAGCATCAGCAGCAGCAGTCTTTTAGGGATGATGTACAGTCCCAACAAACCAGTGGACTTGTACGTAGCTGGGAGGAGGTGGCTGGCGATCATGTCATCCTCAGTGACCCAGAAGACTCAGGACCGAATGCCTCAGCTAACCTACGCTGCATGGCCTCCCTGATCCTGCAAAGCCTGCGGAAGGATCCTCGTGTTCTTCGGATCAAGGAGAGGGACCATTACTGGCTGTACAAGGGTAAGGTTGCGGACCTTATCTTGCCGTCGCAGAGGGAGCAGAGGATGAGACATCTCAGGGAGGCCTTGCAGAAAGGTCTGTGCAACGCGTTCCCAGAAACTGGGAGGTTACAAACTCCTGGTCCTGGACGACGAGTTGCTGAGGCTTCGGTCAGTAGCAGAAGGAGCGGTGGGGAAGGTGGACGTCTGACCGATGCGTTCAGACAATTTTTTAGTCCGCAGCCCCAAGGTATGATTGGTTCCAGCAACCATCGCCAGCGTCTGATATACATGGTGCAGGAATACCTTGGGGCAAGGTCAGACTTGGACACCTTTCCCACCGAAAATCCTCTGGCTTACTGGGTCCTGAGGATGGATCACTGGCCAGAGCTTGCACAGTATACAATTGAGCTACTGGCCTGTCCTGCCTCCAGCGTTCTTTCCGAACGCACATTCAGTGCTGCTGGAGGATTTGTCACCGATCATAGGGTGCGCCTGTCCACCGACTCGGTTGATCGACTGACCTTCATCAAAATGAATCAGTCTTGGATCACCACCAGCTACCAGGCACCTGAAGCGGATATAACGGAATAATTTATAATGTCACATCCCTTCAAGACTGCCTATGCTGATGCTGAGTGACTGTCCTCTTATGTTCACTGACTATCCTCTTCCTCCTCCTCAATGATCCATGCCACCACACCAGTGCCTAAGGCACAATTTTTCAGCCCCTGTATAACAGGGGCGTGTACTTAGAATTTTTTTAAAAAATGCTTCGCAACACGTGTGACTGCTGTGCTCCAAGTACAGTGTCTGTGAGGGGTTGCAGTGTTGTGGCACCAGCACCAATGCCTAAGGCACAATTTTTCAGCCCCTGTTTAACAGGGGCATGTAATTAAATTTTTTTTTAAAAATGCTTCGCAACAGGTGTGACTGCTGTGCTCCAAGTACAGTATCTGTGAGGGGTTGCAGTGTTGTGGCACCAGCACCAGTGCCTAAGGCACAATTTTTCAGCCCCTGTTTAACAGGGGCGTGTAATTACAATTTTTTAAAAAGATGCTTCGCAACAGGTGTGACTGCTGTGCTCCAAGTACAGTATCTGTGAGGGGTTGCAGTGTTGTGGCACCAGCACCAATGCCTAAGGCACAATTTTTCAGCCCCTGTTTAACAGGGGCAAGTAATTACAAATCTTGATCTAATAGTTCACAGCAGGGCCCATTCCTGCACCCACCAAGAGTAACTATGAGGGTCTACAGTCTTGTGGCAACACCGTCCACCACCACCGCCAAAGGCCCAATTTTTCTGCCCTGTTCAACAGGTGCATGCAATTACAAATCTTGATCTAATAACTCACAGCAGGGCCCATTCCTGCGCCCACCAAGAGTAACTGTGAGGGCTTACAGTCTTGTGGCAACACCGTCCACCACCACCACCACCACCACCACCACCAAAGGCCCAATTTTTCTGCCCGGTTCAACAGGTGCATGCAAGTACAAATCTTGATCTATTAACTCACAGCAGGGCCCATTCCTGTGCCCACCAGTCTTGTGGCTACACCAACATCTAATAGGGCAAATTTCTGCAGAGTATATACGGCAGGCCCCTACTTTCAAACATCCAACTTACAAACGACTCCTACTTGCAAACGGAAAGAGAAAACAGGAAGTGAGAGGAAATCTACCCCTAGGAAGGGAAATTCTATCCTGTTAGATTTCATTTGGGAAAAAGGTATCTCCTCTCTACTGATGCTTTATCACCAATCCTTGTTTCAATTCAAACCCCACTTTTCCAAAAACATTTGTCATTGGGACGGAAAGTGAGGTGACATGTTCTGAACAGATGTGCAAAGACAGCAAATGTTACAGGGGTGATAACCCCTCCCTATGTTCTCCAAAAAGCTTAAAAATAGATTTTTTTGGGACGGAGCTACACTTCATAATGTACCTGTTCAGATTCTACTTAAGAACAAACCTACAGTCCGTGTCTTGTTTGCACCACCTACAGTGGTGTGAAAAAGTGTTTGCCCCCTTCCTCATTTCCTGTTCCTTTGCATGTTTGTCACACTTAAGTGTTTCGGAACATCAAACCAATTTAAACAATAGTCAAGGACAACACAAGTAAACACAAAATGCAATTTGTAAATGAAGGTGTTTATTATTTAAGGTGAAAAAAAATCCAAACCATCATGGCCCTGTGTGAAAAAGTGATTGCCCCCTAAACCTAATAACTGGTTGGGCCACCCTTAGCAGCAACAACTGCAACCAAGCGTTTGCGATAACGTGCAATGAGGCTTTTACAGCGTCCTGGAGGAATTTTGGCCCACTCATCTTTGCAGAATTGTCCTAATTCAGTTACATTAGAGGGTTTTCGAGCATGAACGGCCTTTTTAAGGTCATACCACAACATCTCAATAGGATTCAGGTCTGGACTTTGGCTAGGCCACTCCAAAGTCTTCATTTTGTTTTTCTTCAGCCATTCGGTGGTGGACTTGCTTGTGTGTTTAGGATCATTGTCCTGCTGCAGAACCCAAGTTCGTTTCAGCTTGAGTACACGAACAGATGGTCGGACATTCTCCTTCAGGATCTCTTGGTAGACAGCAGAATTCATAGTTCCTTTTATCACGGCAAGTCTTCCAGGTCCTGAAGCAGCAAAACAGCCCCAGACCATCACACTACCACCACCATATTTTACTGTTGGTATAATGTTCTTTTTCTGAAATGCAGTGTTCCTTCTACGCCAGATATACTTGGACACACACCTTCCAAAGAGTTCCACTTTTGTCTCATCGGTCCACAGAATGTTGTCCCAAAAGTCTTGGGGATCATCAAGATGTGTTGTGGAGAAATTGAGACGAGCTTTGATGTTCTTTTTGCTCAGCAGTGGTTTTCTCCTTGGAACTCTGCCATGCAGGCCATTTTTGCCCAGTCTTTTCCTGATGGTGGAGGCATGAACGCTGACCTTAACTGAGGCAAGTGAGGCCTGCAGTTCCTTGGACGTTGTTGTGGGGTCTTTTGTGACCTCTTGGATGAGTCGTCGCTGCGCTCTTGGGGTAATTTTGGGCGGCCGGCCACTCCTGGGAAGGTTCACCACTGTTCCATGTCTTCGCCATTTGTGGATAATGGCTCTCACTGTGGTTCGCTGTTCGCTCTCACTGGATTCCCAAAGCTTTGGAAATGGCTTTATAACCCTTTCCAGACTGATAGATCTCAATTACTTTCTTTCTCAATTGTTCCTGAATTTCTTTGGGTCTCGGCATGATGTGTAGCTTTTAAGGATCTTCTGGTGGACCTTACTGTGTCAAGCAGCTCCTATTTAAGTGATGCCTTGATTGTGAACAGGTGTGGCAATAATCAGGCCTGGGTGTGGCTAGAGAAATTGAACTCAGGTGTGGACAACCACAGTTATAGTATGTTTTAACAAGGGGGGCAATCACTTTTTCACACAGGGCCATGATGGTTTGGATTTTTTTTCACCTTTAATAATAAACACCTTCATTTACAAATTGCATTTTGTGTTTACTTGTGTTGTCCTTGACTATTGTTTAAATTGGTTTGATGTTCCGAAACACTTAAGTGTGACAAACATGCAAAGGAACAGGAAATGAGGAAGGGGGGCAAACACTTTTTCACACCACTGTATATACTGCTGTTCAGAGTATATAGGGTTGTAGGTATAGGGTTTTATTTTGGGTGCGGGGTCCCCCTTAATATCCATACAAGACCCAAAGGGGCTGGGGTGGGGGGGGGGGGGGGGGTGATGGGGTAGCCATGACATTTTTCTCAAGGATTTTCAGCCATATGGCGGCCAGGACAAGACATGACATTAAAGCCGCAAGTGGTTTTAAATGGCTTCTTTTTTTCCTTTACAAATGTCATTTTGTGCAAGGACAGTTCTAAACACGGGAAACACATGCCACTTCACAGGCATACTTTAGACACCCCCCAGGTACCATATTTAAAGGAAAATTTACTTTTTTTTTCACTTTATTCATCATTAAAATGACTGCTCCCGAAAAAACGTTAGTTTTTAAAAGTTCTTTTTGCATTGATATATGTCCCCTGGGGCAGGACCCGGGTCCCCAAACCTGTTTTATGACATTAACATGCATATTGGCCGTTGTAATTAGCACTATTGATTTTGAACGTTCGCGTCCATTATAACGTATAGGGTTCGAAAATTCGCACGAACCTTCGGTCGGTTCGAAGGTTCTGGTGCGAACCGAACCCGGGGGTGTTCGGCTCATCCCTAGTGTCCATCTGTTAAGCGGCTAGAGCTTATAGTGGTGGATTCTTCTCGTCACTTAATCATTTGGACACTTACTGAAATATTTGTTTTTCTATAAATCACTCATCACTCTTGGATGCTATTATTTGGACTTTCCGTTATTGTAGAGATTATTTCAGAATTTTTTCACTCCTTTTTCAGGGTCTATATCGGACTGTTCAATTATCATCACTTTATGTCACATTACATGTTTATTTGAATTACTTTGAGTCACTTCATATGTTAATTTGATTTATTGTATCACTTTATATTTGTATTTTTTACACATACCTTTATCCTTTTACACCTTATGTGCTGGCTGCTAATATCTGGATAGTGCAGTATTTTTACATATTTTTCCCAGTACTAAACCTTTCATCCAGTTTCTAAATTGCAGCATTTTTTAATTTCAAGAGCCAATATAAAGGAACAACATCTGTCACAGCGTACCATTGTCCCAAAAACATCTGTCCCAGGGTGCCACCAATGCCCTATGCACATCTGTCACAGTGCACCGGTGCCCCGTCAACTACTATCACAGTGTACCAGTGCTCCAGTAACATCTGTCACAAGGAAACAGTGCCCCAGCAACATCAGTCACAGTGTACCAGTGCCCAATCAACAGCTGTCAGTGTACCATTGTCCTATCAACCACAGGGTACCACCAGTGCCCGTGCACATCTGTCACAGTGCACCAGTGCCCCATCAACATCTGTGATAATGTACCAGTGCCCTATCAACTTCTGTCACAGTGTACCAGTGCCCCATCATCATCTGTCACAGTGCCCAATCAACATATGCCACAGTGTACCATTTTCCCATCCACATCTGTCATAGGGTACCACCAGTGCCCCGTGCACATCTGTCACAGGGCAGAATAGAGTCCAAAACAATGAAATCCAAAATAATAGAAAATAAGAGAATAAAAAAGAATAGAATAGAAAAACAATAGAATAGAATAAAAGAATCAACCTAACCATCTGCAGAAATTCAAATTTCGAATATAATGCATTTGAATAGAAAAGAATAGAAAATAAGAGAATAGAATAAAAAAGCAATAAAATATGACCGTCTTCCAAAATTCGAATTTCGAATAGAATAAATTTGAATTTGAATATAATAGATTAGAATAGAATCCAAAACAATGGAATGGAATCCAAAAGAATCCAAAATAATAGAAATAATAGAATAGAAAATACAAGAATAGAATAGAAAATAATAGAACAGAATAGAATAGAATATAACGAATATAACCATTTTCAGAAATTCGAATTTTGAATAGAAAAGATTAGAATAGAAAATAGAAAAAAATAGAATAAAAAATAAGAGAATAGAATAGAAAAAAATACAATTAATATAGAAAAGATTAAAATAGAAAGCATATAACCGTTATATTCTATTTTTTTTATTCTATTCTATTGATTTTCTATTCTATTCTCTTATTTTCTATTCTATTCTTTTCTATTCAAATTCATTATATTCAAAACTTGAATTTTGTAAGCGGATTATATTCTTTATATTTTATTCTATTCTATTCTATTTTGTATTTTGTATTTTATTTTATTCAAAATTCGAATTTCAGAACATGGTTATATATTATTTTCTGTGTATTCTCTTATTTTCTATTCTTTTCTATTATTTTCTATTCTATTCTAATCTTTTAAATTCAAATTCATTCTATTTGAACATCTAATTTTGGAACATGGTTTTATATTATATTCTTTCTATTTTATTCTATTCTATTGTTTTTCTATTCTATTCTCCTATTTTCTATTCCTTTCTATTATTTTCTATACTATTCTAATCTTTTCTATTCAAATTCAAATTCATTCTATTTTAATTTCGGGAACGTGATTATATATTATATTCTTTCTATTTGAATCTATTGTATTGTTTTTCTATTCTATTAATTTATATTCTATTCTCCTATTTTCAATTCTTTTCTATTATTTTCTATTCTATTCTAATCTTTTCTATTCAAATTCAACGTGTTTCGTACTGGAATCATTGCTTACTCATAGCTCATAGTAACATCCAGTCACATCCAGTCACAAGTTGTAACATCCAGTCGCAAGTATTTTATTTTTCCTTTAATGAATACTGTTGTGTCACAGGCAGAGAAAGACTACATCCCTGTTTATACCCTAATATTTTGACAGAGACCTGTACTTTTTAAAATGTAAGTGTAGCGCTACCCCCAGTTAAGAGAGCCGCTGGTTTGTTTGGGTCCCTGAGTACAGCTCCACCAACCCCCGGCAATTTGGCTCTACCCGCTCTGGCACAGTTAGTAAAGGGGTATGTATCTATGCACATAAAAATATCACTTATACTCTAAGTGTAATGGGTATGAACTCACAAGCAGACTGCTGAGATAAGAATAACTGGCTTTACTTTGGCAGTAAGGAAAAGAAATAGTAACATGCATTTAAACATTTGACTTACAATACTTTAGCAGGTCCCTGCAATATGCACTTAAACATGTACACATATATGTATCAATTAGCAATGGGGAACGGAGCGCCAAGTGTGGCGACCGCATGGTATGCACCCCTGAGGTGCAATAAATCTATCTGCGCCTACCTAATGGACCAGGCCTGATCCCTAGTAATAGAGCTCAGTCCTTGTACTAGTACAGTGTTCTTCACCGGCAATGAATCTGTAGAGGTGGTGCACATGTAGCTTTAAATGGTGTCTTTGTAATCCACAGAAAGTAACATTGCTGCTCTGAGGTAAATTGCGCCTAGGCAGTTCAATAGGCATAAAACGTGTGTATCAATGCAGGATGAGCCTTCCGGCTCTCTCACCAATCCTGGGGTACCGTCCTCCGCTCCGGTCCCTCTAATGGCGGCTCTGGTCTCCTCAGTCACAGCCCCTGCGCTCCGGTCCTCAGCTCCGACCGACCGTCTGTAGGGAAGAGTCTCCGCTCCGCTGCTGCTGACTCTGAGGGATGAGAGTCTCTCTCCACCTGCTGCAAGGCCCAGGCTTTAGGCCTTCAGCTCCGGTCCGCACAGGTGTCTCCGCTGGCTGCCGTCTCTGCGTCACAAGCTCCGTCAGCAGAGGCAGGCCAGTCCTGTCAGGCCTCAGAAGAGGAAGTGTCCCAAGAGGAAGAGGCGGTCTCCGCTCTTCCTTTTTATAACCTCCCCCAGCAGCCTCTCGGGCGGAAACAAGCAGCCCGGGAGCCTGGGGGATTATGGGGGATGTAGTCTCTTCCCCTAAAAGGGGTACGACCCCGCTACATAAGTAATAAGATACTGGAATTGGAGCAGCACAAAGTGCTCCAGTAAAGGTAAGACATACTGTATATAGGTTGGTACATCTGTTTGTTAGTTGTGATTTTAACCACTTACCACCCACCATATAGCAATATGACGTCGGCAAAGTGGTTGCGATATCCTGACCGGACGTCATATGACGTTGCCAGGATATCAAGCCGCTGCACGGCGATAGTTGTTGCAGTGTGTCTCTCTGACACACCCCAACTCCGATCTAGGTAAAGAGTCTCTGACAGAGACTCTTTACCATGTGATCAGCCATGTCCAATCACGGCTGATCACGATGTAAACCTGAATAGCCATTGTTCAGCTTTTCCTCACTCGCGTCTGTCAGACGCGAGTAGAGGAGAGACGATCAGGCTGCTCTTCTGACAGGGGGGGTCTGTGCTGATTGATTATCAGTTCAGCCCCCCCCCGAGGTTGCCCACACTGGACCACCAGGGAGGCCACTAGGACCACCAGGGATGCCCACCACTAGTCACCACCAGGTATGCCACCCTTGACGACCAGGGATGACAATCAGTGCCCACAATGGGCATCACTGATTGGCAGGCATTATTGTTTGACACTGATTGGCATCCATCAGTGCCCATCCATGCCCATCAGTCTTGCCTATCAGTTCCCATCCATGCCGCCTATCAGTGCCCATCAGTGCCACCTATGTGTACCCATCAGTGCTGCATATCAGTGACACCTATCATTGCCCATCAGTGCCGCCTATAAGTGCCCCATCAGTGTGACATATTAGTGCCCATCATCAGTGCTCATCAGTGCCACCTCATCGGTGCCCACCAGTGCCACCTTATCAGTGCCTGACCTGTCAGTGCAGCCCCATCAGTGCCCATCAGTGAAGGAGAAAACTTAGTTATTTACAAGGTTTTGTAACAGAAACAAAAAAAAATCCTTTTTTTTTTTCTAAATTTTTGTTCTTTTTTTTATTTGTTTAGCAGAAAAAAAAATCCCAGATGTAATTAAATACCACCAAAAGAAAGCTCTATTTGTGCGCAATTGTCATTCAAAGTGCGACAGCGCTGAAAGCTGAAAATTGGTCTGGGCAGGAAGGTGTATAAGTGCCCAGCATTGAAGTGGTAAATATGATTATCCAATAGTTACAATTTTGGTAAAGTTTTCTATCTAGAGTTATTGAAGTGCTCAGTTACTCTGATGGGTTATAGTGTAGCCACAGCATTTGCATGTGAATATTCATTTTTTGGGTTACTAAGGGCCTAAAACAAATTTAGTGTATGCAACTCATTATATTCCCATGGACAATGACATTAGCCATTATCTATTGCAGTGGATAGCAGTGGTGTATGTGTTTGGATTGGCTGCCATTTGCTTCTTTATGGCACACCACTCTTTCCAGTTTGGAGCAAGAAAATTTCACGTTACATGGCTTTGCTGCTATTTTCATCAAAGCCTTTGTATCTTTAACTAAATTAACTAATATTCATTATTGTAATGGACACACAGTCCCGCTGTAGTCTGTAGTCTTGCTTTTGCATTTGATCCTGTGCCATTAACTGGAGTATTCTAAAACTGCAGCATGGCAAAAATGTCTCTTCACTTTTCTTTTCTTCTTTTTTTTAACTATTTAGGAATATAAGGGCTTGAAGTTCATGGTCTTGGTAAACCTTTCATATTTTGTTGAAACTGACTAAGGGTAATTGTTAAATTTTAACTTTTCTAGTCCGGTGCTTAAAAAAAAAATTTAAATAATTATATATATATATATATATATATATATATATATATATATATATATTTTTTTTTTTTTTTTTTTTTTTTACAGTGGATATCAATTTTTTAAGGTCTCTATTGCAAAAAGCTGCTGTATTAGCTCATAAAAAATAAAATGTTGCTTTACCCAGGACATAATAGTAACTTTTACCCCAAAATATGGAGGCCACACACCGGGATATGATACAACTAATAAACTTAACTGATAACTTAAATGAGTTGTAGCAAGCTGTTTATGGACTTTGTTCTTCAATAGTCAAAACTCTTTACACAGTAATCAGTGCATTTTTATAGCACTGATCGCTGTATAATTGTCAATGGCCTGAAAAAAGTGTCCGATCTGTCCATCGCAATGTCGCAGTACCATTAAAAATCGCAGATCACCGCCATTACTAGTAAAAGATAAATAAATAATAAAAATGCTATAACTTTTGCGAAAACCAATCCATATACGCTTATTTGTGATTTTTTTTTTTTTTTTTTACCAAAATATGTAGAAGAATATATATTGGCCTAAACCGATGAAGAAATTTGTTTTTAAAAAAAATTTGGGGGCATATTTAATATAGCAAAAAGTAAAAAAAATATATTTTTTTTTCAAAATTGGCGCTCTTTTTTCGTTTATAGCACAAAAAAATAAAAACCGCAGAGGTGATCAAATACCACCAAAATGAAGCAATATTTGTGGGGAAAAAAGGACGCAAATTTCGTACAGCATTGTATGACTGCGCAATTGCCAGTTAAAGCGACGCGGTGCCAAATTGTAAAAAGTGCTCTGGTCAGGAAGGGGGTAAAATCTGCCAAGGCTGAAGTGGTTAAAACAACAAGGGTAGAAGATTTAATAGATGGGAAGCTGAAAAAAGTGACTGAAGGTCCGCTTTAAGCACCATTTCTTTAATTTTTCCCGACCATCAAAATAAATCCCATGTTTACTTTACTCATCTCTTATGTACCCTGTATGCAAGTGTTGTATCATATCAAATTCCATTGATATCTTTATAGAAAAGTTATAAAATATCACATTTGAAGGACATGAACACTTTTTTGTGTGGATTTAGCGGTCTAATATTCTACACTAAAATGAACAAGCAGAACACAAGCACACAAACTTGCTTTTCATATGCCTTCTCATTAGTGCTCTGAGCTGTATCTTGCTTAGGCTTTAGGCAGCTGTTCCCAGTCTTGTAAGTTATCACAGTATCATTGCGATGTAGATGTAGCATTGTACACTTAGGCAGATGCCAGATGCTTCTTCATCTTTTCCCAAGGCTTGTGATCTGATTTCAGTTACCTGGCGACCATGTATAAATTTATGGGAAGGATCCAATCCAAATGTTTGGTTTGCATTTCCTTTCTTATTACGTAAAGATGATCTCTGTCAGTGACTTATGCCTCGTACACAGCGTTAAGAATATCGTCCGAAAGTTCTTCCAAATATAATCGTATGCGAGTCTAGAATCGAATCGCCCACCTTGTACACACACGTTAAGAATATCGTACAAACGTTCTTCCAAATGTAAGCATCTAGAATCAAATCGGCAGCATAGTATATATACGAAAATTCCCGTACGATCTACTCAAACGTCCCGTGTGCGTAGGCACGTTCTGCAGCATGGAGACGGAAGTGATGTCAGAACTTGACCTTGTGCATACCACGCCTTTTGGGTTCGGAGTGCCGGGGAGATCGTTGTATACGGATGTTCGTGTGAGGAATATTCGTTATATACAACAGATGTCTATGAAAATTGACTTTTACATGGAAGACCAAATACTTCCACTGGTCATGCTTGGAGTTTTGGCCATCCAAAATGTTTTGAAAAAAAAAAAAGAAGAAAAGGAGCACATGGTCAAAACAATGGCTGCATAATCGAGAGAACTATTCTCATATGTCCCTGCTGCATGAATTACAAGAGAATAACCCTGATGATTTCAGGAATTGCCTCAGAATGGATAATGAATGCTTTCAAGCATTGCTGCAGCTTGTGACCCCAGTCATTAAAAAACAAACAACAATTATGCGGCAGCCAATCAGTCCAGAGCAGAGGTTAATCGCAACACTACGCTATCTGGCGACCGGGAGAAGTCTGCAGGACCTAAATTTCTCGACAGGAATTTCACCATAATCACCGGGGAGAATCATACTGGAAACCTGCAAGTCTCTCATCGATGCACTACAGAGAAACTACTGTATGTTAACTTATCTCTATATATTATCATATTTTTTATTTAGTAGTTTATATAGTAGTATAGAGTGTGTGTGTGTGTGTGTGTATACAGGCATACCCCACTTTTAAGTACACAATGAAGTTTATTTACTAAAGCTAGAAAGTGTAAAATCAGGCTCACTTCTGCATAGAAACCAATGAGCTTCCAGGTTTTATTACCAAAGTTTAATTGAACAAGATGGGGTTAGAAGCTCATTGGTTTCTATGCAGAAGTGAGCCTTATTTTGCACTTTCTAGCTTTAGTAAATAAACCCCATTGTGTACTTAAAAGTGTGGTATGCCTGTGTGTGTATATATATATATATATATATATATATATATATATATATATATATATATATATATATATATAGTATAGTGTATGTGTGAGCGCGCGTATGTGTGTATATATACACACACACGTGTGTGTGTGTGTGTGTGTGTGTGTGTGTGTATATATATATATATATATATACACACACACACACACACACATATGCGCGCTCACACACACACTATACTATACTATACATATATATATATATATATATATATATATATATATATATACACACAACACACTATAGTTCAGTAACATAGTATATAGCTGTAGTATAGTAGAATATTATATTCTAATCCAAAGTTAAAACGATAAAAAAAACAATTTTGAGTCAAGTGCTTATTACTCAGTTTAGGTATGAAATATAAAATATATTAAGACACTATATATTTTTTTTCCTGTTAGTTTCCAATCAACCCACCTGAGTGGATGGAAGTTGCAAATAAATTCAAGGACCTGTGGAATTTCCCCAATTGTGGAGGAGCCATTGACTGGAAACACGTGCTTTACTGGAAACACTTTAAACACAAGGGTTTTTATAGCATCGTAATGCTTGCTATAGTTGATGCCAAATATAATTTTCTATATCTGGATATAGGAAAGATTTATTTTCTATATCTGGATATAGGAAAGAATGGCTGGAACTCTGATGGCAGTGTAATCCAGCAGACAGAGTTCTATCACCGTCTGCAGAATGGAACCGTTAACCTGCCCATACGTGACGACACATGTTTGTTCTTTTTTTTTTTTAATATACTTTTAAAACCCATTTGAATGGTTTTATTGCACGTTTTAATTAAAAAAACAAAATGATCAGCAACCAATAAGGCACAAATAGTGCATTAAAAGCAATTACGTGAAACATCTCAAAACCCAGTACAAACATCATTTAAATAAAGCACCCAAAAAAAAATCACATAGCAAACAATTTTTATTGCATTTGAAGTAGAAACAATGTTAGTGCACATAAAGGAAAAGTAGATCCATGATTACACAAAGAAAAAAAATGTGTCTTTTTTTTATAGAGAAACATACCTTATTTATCGGCGTATAACACGCACTTTTTCCCCTTAAAATCAGGGGAAAATTGTGGGTGTGTGTTATACGCCGATCCCCATTGATCTCCGCTGACTGTGAGCGGAGCGATCGCCGCCGAGATACACATAGCCCAGTGCACTCTGCTTTTCTTGGCTCTGCTCACAGTCACGCCCAGTCCTGCCATTGGACCTGTGTTATGTCCGTCATAGGGTGGGACTGGGCGTGACTGTGAGCGGAGCCGAGAAGAGCCGAGTACACTCGGCTATGTGTATCTCGGCTCAACCCAGTCCCTGCGATCCCGGCGGCGTTCGCTCCGCTCCACCCAGTCTTGGCGGCGGTCTCGGCATGTCGGCTCCAATTTGAAATACATGACAAGGCTGCACTGTACTCTGGGGCAAGGCTGCACTGGACACTGGGGCAAGGCTGCACTGACAAGGCTGCAATGGACACTGGGGGCAAGGCTGCACTGATGGGCATTTAAATGTAAGTTTTTTTTCACTTAAACTTCCCTCCTAAAAGTTTTTTCCTTAAACTTCCCTCCTAAACGTGGGGTGCGTGTTATACGACGGCGCGTGTTATACACCGATAAATACAGTGATTATTTTTAGTATAATTATTTCTAATTAACATATTGTCCTGTAACCATGGACATGCCTAACATAATTTGTTGTCCTGGCCACTACAAGGGGAAGATCAAGAACAGTCCCATTCTAATATTCTTTTTAAATATCTATAGCAAACAAACTTAAACAATATGAACAGTATCTTCTTAAACATTCTTCTGTATCCCAACATCCTGACTTGGTTTGCGAGTGTTGTCTCGCAAAAAATCCTGACTTGGTTTGCGAGTGTTGTCTCGCAAAACGAGCAGGATTCAAGCCTCTGTGCAGTACCGCATTTGGCCAGAGGTTGGGGGGGTGGGGGTGCCGGGGACACTCGGAAATACTCAGAACCACTTGGAAATACTCCATTCCCACTTTCCGAGTCCATCCGAGTCCATCCGAGCGGCTCTGAGTGGTCTCCGAGTATTTCAGAGTCTCTCCGGTGCCCCCCCACCTCTGGCCAAATGCGGTACAATAGAAGTCGTTTCCATTGGCTTCTATGGGGAAACTCGCTTTGATATGTGAGTGCTTTGGCTTACAAGCATTCCCCTGGAACAGATTATGCTCATAATCCAAGGTTCCACTGTATGCATTATTTATCATAATATTTAGACATAAACAAAAAAATTTTAAAAGTGCCAATGCCACATTCACACTATTTATATTCCTGACATCTAGCCATCTAGCGCAGGTCAATATGCGGCCTCATGTCAACCGTGTCTGTGCGCCAATGGCCCGCATATTTTCTTGCAACATCGCCCACAGTGCTGTGCCAAGTGTGCACATTGGCTCACCAAAAACTCCTGATAGGTAATTTTCGTAAACATGAACTACTTGACAGTCTACCAAAAAAACAAACAAACATAAAGACGCTCTTGCTTGACAGTTAAACACTTGCAATTGAGCACAAACAACATTTTGTAACCTAATAACAGGAAAAGTAAAAAACGTTTAATATAAATCTCTCCCAATTTTTGCTAAAAGATCAAGAACATATTGCAAGCGACAAATCAAAGATGAAGTGCAATCCTTAATAGTCTGTAGTTCCGCACAGCCCTGCAGCATGGCAGATGACATATGACCAACTGTGGATGCGGTTAAAACTTGTCCTGGAAAAAGGAATAAGAAACAAATTAATATTCTAGCGAACTACACAGATATAAAATATATATTGTAAAGCCGTGTTAGCCAACCCAGAGAGGTGGAGATCTACCTGAACAACACAGGAGAAGTCAAAGATCACCGGGCACAGTGCCGCCTCCTCACACCTAATTGAAGGACTACCATGTTGCTTTGTATGTCAAATCTAGGGTTTATATCAGGGGTTGAGAAGGCAACATATCGTCTCCTCACCACTTATCAACACACTAGGATCGCTTTTCATAGGAGCAGTACTTGTTCAAGGTGATAAAACAGCAGGATATAATAGAAGTCTATAATAGTCTATGGCAAGTGCAGAAAACCAGCAGGAAAGCTGCAGGTACACTGCACTGCCCTGTCCCCCCTCTTCTAGAATCCCCCAAAGGCCGGCCTGGCACATCCCTTCTGTAAAGTACTTGATTAGAACTCCCGCTGGTGTGTCGGCATATGAGGGAGAATGCAAGAGGAATTGATGTGCACAATATATGTAATATATATATATATATAAAATCATATAATATATAATAAAATCAAAAAATAACGTGCACAAGAGCCTTGTTCACTTGTTGACTCATTTTGTATGCAGCATCATCCCCAGTCACCAATAAACCTGAGCAAACTAGGTACTTTACAGTGAGCTTAAAGATTAAAAGTCAGCAGCTACACATACTGTACCTGCTGACTTTTAACATTAGGACACTTACCTGTACTATAGTCCAGTGATGTGGACATCGCAGCTGATGTTTCCATCAGCTGTCGGGTGCTTCCACCGCCATAGCCTTTTGGCTTCACGGCAGGATCCCTACTGCGCACGCACGGAGCATGCTGAGCTCTCTCACTGGTTCGGCAGAAGGGGAGGAGGAGGGGGACAGATCGGCTGACGTACTACGCTGCAGCCAGGTCTCCCGGAAGTGGGGACAGGGTACCTGACAAAGACAGGTATCTGCTCCCCCCCCTCTCCCCGAAAGGTGCCAAATGTGAAACCAGAGGAGTGGGGTAGGAAGCAGATAAGCGAAAATTCCACCTTTGGGTGGAACTCTGCTTGAAGCTCCATAGCTCAATTTTATCTATAGGTTTTACATACGTTTAGAAAATAAATTACTAAAATAATTGATTGTACATTACGTGAACTTGACAATCTCTCCAAGAGATCTTCAGGATTGTTGGTGCACATTGTCCCATCACCATCAGTATGTACATCTTTAAATTGCTTATTATCTTGAAAGAATGATATCTCATCTGAAAAGACAATAACATAAGCTTTAATATTCAACATGTCATCAATTATTATTCCTATACTTTACATACAATCTCATACATACAAATACAATACATACAAATTGTAAATTATGTATTCCGTAACTGATGTTAGAATTCTAAAATATCATAATTCTAACAAATCCAAAGACATAAAGAGAATGAAATAGCTTACCTGCTGCAAGTCATGTAATCACTAATACCCATAATGATTGTTTTTTTACTGTCACAAATGAATAGAACATAATTATGTATCCATTGTCGATTATTTATCCATAATGCATAGACATACCTTGTTCGGGGAGATCAAGATTAGACGATTACTCGAAGGTCATGTGTCCACTGTCTTCCTCTGCAATGTGTTCTGTGTCAACAGCAATAGAGCGCCCCTCGCTTGATAGGCAAATTTCCAAATCTGGGTCCATATCCAGTTTTCTCTTTTTGCTAGGACCTGTCCACATTATAAAGGAATACATTGGGTAAATCAACTGTAAATGTAAAAAATAAAACATTACACAGCACTTTTATTTGCAACCATTATTAACTAACTCCAAAGACATGCTGGTAGGTTAATTGGCTTCTGTCCAAAATTGGCCCTAGTACAGGGGGTCCCCGACTTACAAACATCCGACTTACAAACGACTCCTACTTACAAACGGAGGGAGACAACAGGAAGTGAGAGGAAATCTACCCCTAGAAAGGGAAATTCACTCCTGTAAGAGTTATTATGGGTAAAAGGTGTCTCCACTGATGCTTTATCACCAGTCCATGCTTCCCTAACAACCCAAAATTTTTCAAAATCCAATTGTCATTGGGACAGAAGGTAAGGTGAAATCTTCTGAACAGGGGCACAGACAGCAAAACAAATGTTACAGGGGTGATAACCCTTCTCTATGTTATCTAAAAAACGTAAAAATAGATTTTTTGACTGGAGCTACACTTAAAAAATGTACCTGTTCCGACTTACAAACAGATTCAACTTAAGAACAACCCTACAGTCCCTATCTTGTTTGTAACCCGGGGACCCCCTGTATATGAATGGGGACCTTGGATTGAGGGTAGGGACTGATGTGAGTGTGCAATGTACAGGGTTAGGGACAATTGTAGACACGCACCCACACTCACTCGGGTTGAACTGGATGGACTGGTGTTTTTATTCAACCTTGCTAACTATCTAACTATGTAACTAGTGTTAGTACCTGGAGGAGTTGTCGGTTTTCCATGATCTTCAGGACCGTCTCCATGCTCACTGTCTCCATGCTCTGAGGCTTGTACACATGATGTACTTGCATGCTGGCCATGTTCTCTTCTAATGTTTTTTATTTCCTTGATAACTTAATTTTCCTTCCTGTCAAAAAAATGTAAAAGAAAGTTTTAAAAATGCACTCCAGAAAAATACATATTTGACCATCACATAATAATCTTTAATTTAAAAAAATGCATCCTTACTTTTTTGGATGGTAACATGAATTTGATAAAATTGGTCATGTTCCTGAAGTTTTAAGTCTGACCAGCGCTTCCTTACTTGGTCCTTAGAACGATCAATGCCATGTTTCTTTTGGAGGAGTTCAATCACCTTTTCAAGAATTATATCATTCCTGATATTGGGCCTCTCATAGTTGTTCTTCTTGCCATCATAATCATGTTTTTCAAGCATGAACACCATGTCCACCGTCTCTGCTCTAGACATAGGACTTGCTTTGTTCTTTATTGCAGAAGTCTGGTCTCCTCTGGCCTTCTGAATGTAACCCCTGTCACTGCGCTTGTCCTCCTTTGCAGACTGTTTTGTGTCCATGCTTGCCCTTCTTCACTTTAGTGGGACTTTTCTCAGAAGCCATGTCCGCCATAGTGCCTCGTGGTCCGTTCGGTGGCTGGTGTCGCAGTTGGCGTATCACATACACTGCAGCGCGAATCATCAGACAGGGGCAGAGCTAGGAGCACACGGTCAGTGTCTTGCATGAGGAAAGAACGTTGAAAAATAAAATTTTGGAGAACGATCCTTCAGGCCCAACGATAACATATATATATATATATATATATATATATATATATATATATATATATACACACACACACACACATACCTCCAAACTTTTTGATGTGGGAATGAGGGACACCCTTTTAGAAAACGTATGTAGGCATAGGGGACTCCCCCTGACACACCCATTAATAGAGAACTATACAATTAAAATGATTAGATATACCCACAAGTGCTTTTATTTACCACTAATGAAATATACAGATGCAGCAATGTAGAGCTTGAGTGAAAGGTTTAGCACTGGGAAACACTTATTGAAAGATATAAAGTCTATTTTATATATAACTATATAAATCTGACCAAAATGAGGGACAAATGAGATAGAAGGAGGGACTTTAATCCAAATCAGGGACAGTTGGGAGCTATATATGTCTAGAATAAGCATGTTGGTTAAAAATGCTGACCATTTATTTGTTTTCCTTTCTAGGTATAATGGTGGACAAATTCACCAGGCCTGATTTCCTTGCCCAATTTATAGAAATGTACAGGCAACTAAACTGCCTTTGGAAAATTAAGTCAAAGGGATACTATGACCAAAACAAAAGACATGAGGCTCTAGAGAAACTGATAGATTTATGTAAAGCTTTTTGCCCGAATCCAACAATGGATTATGTGATGAAGAAAATTGCTAACCTGAGGACTGTCTATAAAAAAGAGCTTAATAAAATCAGAGCATTACAATAATCAGATGCAGGAACGGATAACGTATATGTACCATGCTTATGGTACTTCGAAAGTCTTCAATTCCTAACTGAAGAGATTGACGCAAGAGATTCCATGAGTACTCTACCATCAACCTCTGCAGCTTCACCAGTCCCCAATGATTCCTCTCCCTGGAACAGGATGTTGAAAACTCTGGTGAAGAATTATTCACACAGGTAACTATAATTGTGGTTTGAGAGGCCTGTAATGCACACAGTGATGGATGTGTGTTAATATCATCATATTGTCCAAAAACATTTCCTCTTGTAATCTGTGCATTGATTCAAAATCCATATGTAATTGAAATAAGATGCATGCCATCATGTAATATAGGTCTACAATATTATTAAATTGATCATTTTTATATAATGCCCAGGACAACACAGAGGTGATTGCTCCCACCAATTCACAAACACCTGAGCCAAGAGGAAAGAAGAGGAAGAATTTGGTGGATGGTACCTCTGCATTTCTATACAAGTCAGCTGCTGCGTTACAGAGAAAACCTGATGACTCGGATGGCTATGCAATTTTTGTAGCCAACAAACTTATAATTATGTCCAATGAGCAACTACAACTGGCGGAAATGTTGCTCCTTGAGGTTCTGCATAAAGGTGTTAATGGTAAATTAACACACAAGACCCATTTAGAGGATCAACCAGCTTTTCAAACACCAACACCTTCTGTGCCTCCCATAGTGTCCCAGTCATTACATCAACAGGGCACACATTGGCAATATCCTCCTGGAGAAAGGCCACCTTCCCAGTGGTCACATGATTACAACTATGCACAGTTCTAGATCATTGTCCCTTGTTGTTGAGCTACAGTTTAGCTATTATGTTATTTGTAATAATATTACAAGTTTAATAAAGTTGTGTGTGCATAATTAATAATATTGCTTTGACATTATATTGCTGATATTATTAAGATATAAGAATATATAACCGGTTATATAAAGCATTATATTATAAAATTATATATGAAGGAACAGTTGCGTTAAGAATATTATGTTGTTGATATTGCATTCTAGCCTTGTTTAACAAAAGTTAAATACATTTTTTTCTTGCTTATGATGCATAGATTTGGCTTCTTCTTATAAAATGTACTTTGTGCTCATGTGCTCTTACTTCTACTTCTATACACATATGTGATCAAACACTGCCTCATTAGTGTGACCTATAAGTGCCCATCAGTGCCGCATATCAATGCCCATCAGTGCTGCATATCAGTGCCATCATCACTTCCCGTCAGTGCCACCTCATCACTGCCACCTCATTGGTGGCACCTCAGTGCCCATCAGTGAAGGATAAAACTCACTTATTTACAGCATTTTGTAACAAAAACAAAGACAAATTAAAAAATAAATAAAAAATATGGTATTTTGTTATTTGTTTAGCAAACAATAAAAACACCAGAGGTGATCAAATACCACCAAAAGAAAGCTCTATTTGTGGGGAAAAAATTATACAAATTTTGTTTGGGTATAGTGTTTCATGACCTGGGCAGGAAAGGGGGAAAGTGCCCAGTATTGAAGTTGTTAAAAGGGATATTAATTAACCTCATATAAAGATATATTATACACTGATATTCTGCTCAAGTGCCATGCATGTTGTAAAATTGGTTTAATGTCAGATAACAATGGAAAATACGGTTTTATTTCTTTCCCGCGATCATTTTTTACTTTTTGTGGTTTTGTTTCCAGTTCGTTCATTTGTTTCCGATCATGCGCACTACCATTCCCTCTATTATTTTCGTACGATTACTATACTATTGATACGATGATTGTTCGTTGTGTTCACAAATGGAAACATTTTTCAATCTTGTTCCTTCTATAAATTTCGTACAAAAGCGGCCTCAATCGGATGCGAAAGCCGTGTACTAATGATTAGATTATCGAACAATCTATCCGAAAGCGGTAATTTTCGTACGATTTTCTCATTGTGTGTATGCGGCTTAAGAGAATTCCATTTCTTACATCATTACTGCTCCAGCTCCTTGTTTGGTCACATCAACCTGAACTGTCACTTTTTTTGACATCTTGAAATAGGTATTTTGAAATATTATTTTATCACATATATCTTTCTATCTTATATCTTATATCTTTGATACCCCTAAGGGGTTAATCTGACCCATGTTGGCTCATTGCTGTTACTGCATAAAGATAGATTATGTAAGTATTTTTGAGAGTGGTTTCAGGGGGTTTATCCTAGGCATTATTATCTATAATTACCTTATTCTAAACCTCTTTTCCGTGACAGGGTCAGACCTTACAAATATCCTCGCTATTACTATATTACAGCATTCAGTTTTCCATGTGCATGCTCCTGAAGAGTGGATGAATCCACGAAATGCATAGAGCTATTATATGCCATGTCTTATGCCAACTACTGTTTTATTTTATTCAATGATCACTTGTAACTGTGATTTGTATTATTGTGGTCAATTGCCATTGCTGTATATTTATCCATTGAATGTACTCATGATTACCCTCATGCAACTTAACATTGATTTTTTTTAATAAACCTAAATGTTTTACACCTGTCTGCTTCATTTAAAGTCCAAACCCCCCAGTCGCCAATTGCATACATATATCTTTCTGTTGAGATTACCACTGAAAGTTGGAATTTTCCTTTAAAAGTTCCAGTAGATTGGACAAACTTTGATATATCTTATGTTTCTAACTTTAAACAGTTTTTAAAGCGGTTGTAAACCCGCTGACACTTTTTTTTTTTTTTTATACACCTGTAAAGGAAAAGGCATAATGAGCTAGTATGCACCCCATACTAGCTCATTATGAAATACTTACCTTAGAACGAGGCGTCTAACTCACCTGGTCCACGCCGAGGTCGCTGACATGTTGCCTCGGCGTGTCTTCCGGGTATCGCGACTCCAGCGCTGTGAGTGGCTGGAGCCGTGATGTCGTCACTCCCGCGCATGCGCACGGGAGACTTCTTCCCGGCAAGATTCGGATTCTGCCGGCCCTTCAGCGGAGAATCCCCCGTGCGCAAGAGCCGCTGCAGTCAGCGGCGCATTGCACGGGGAATATCTCCTAAACCGTACAGGTTTAGGAGATATTTTTTTTACCTACAGGTAAGCCTTATTATAGACTTACCTGTAGGTAAAAGTCAATTTTTTTACTTTACAACCACTTTAAGAGGTCTAATGTAACGGATTGCCTCAGTTTTATACAGATGTCACTTTTAGCCTTCTAATGGATATAACTGGGACTTATTTCACATCCACACCTAGCCCACTTCTGTCTTTTAATTGATGCCAAATCAAATAAATTTACTTATACTGCTTGCCTTTACAAAAATACATTCAAGGGTAAATTCAGAACTGAATCAATCTGTACATTTTATATCTGCTTGGAGTTTAAGTTTAAATCTGGGAAAAATCTAAAGTTACCCTTGCAGTGGGGCTTCCCCCTGTGCTGCAAGGGTTAAATGCTCATCTTTGTCTGGGGTAATATTAAAAAGTACTTTTATTTACCTTTTCCCTCACTCCTACAAGCTTCCCCCAAAGCTGCTTCTCCTCGCTGCTCCATCAGTTGCAAGCACTCTTACTTCATCATCATCATACTTGCCAACTGTTCCAGATTTGCCAGGACAGTCACGCTTTTTACTGATGTCCCGCATTTACGTGTGCCGGGTTGTGTCCCGGGAACACAAAGTGACCTGTTGTCATTCCTAATCCTTGGCATTCAAGTCACATATGCCTCTAATCTCTGCCCCAGGTACTAAATGTCAGTCAAGGAGTTAGATAGCAGTTAAAACATTTCATATATGCTAAATATGCCAGAAAGTTCTGTCAATAGGAGCACATACCATGTGCAGGACTGTAAGCAGTGCAGGCTGGCTGGTACTTGTGGTGCACCACTGAAGATGTAGGTTGAACAGCAAGGGTTTGGTGCATCCAGGATAAATGAGATAATGGTGAGTCTGGTAGCACAGAAGGGTCAAGAAAAAGTGTAGTCTAGACAAAGCAAGTCACAAACGTGTAGAACAGAATTCAAATGGTACCGAATCAGCAGCAAGGAAATAGACAGGTCAGAAAAAGCCAGATGACACTCACAGAGATAAGAGTTCAGATGGTACCAAATCAGCAGTGAGGAAGAGCAGAGTTAGAACAATCCAGGGTCATATACTGTAGATGAGAGTTCAAATGGTACTGAATCAGCAGTGAAGAAGAGCAGGGTCATATACAGTATACTCAGAGAAAATATCAGCTGGGTCAAGCAAGAGCACTCAAAAGGTAGCATTTGTGATCGCAAGCACTCGCGGTGTGTTGAGACAGGTGTTTAAAAGGTAGACAGTAATGAGCTGACCAACCACTATCTCTTCCCAAGCAAGGACTGTCTCAGGTGAGTTTTCTCAGTCTTAACGCCTTCCCATTGGCTGTAGGCATATTTACGGCCTCTCGGCAGGAGGGCCTTAACGCCCAGAGGCCACATATATTCCTACCTAAAGATCAACAGAGCTGTGAACGCAAGCCCTGCATGCTCCCAGCAGTTACCGGCGGCTAAAGGAAAGCTCCTGATCTCTACTTGTGATCGGGAGCTTTCCGATTATGTGACCACTGTGACAGCCAATCACAGCTGAGATCCGATTCCCATTTCTTCATGTGGTTGTGAAGGTGATGAGGAGCTTGCAATTAATTGAGAGTATAGCAAAGAGATCAAGCCCAGAGAGTGTGGATCCTTATGAGAGAGGTTTTCCAAAAGGTGTCATGGTCGTCCCTTCAGCCAGGACAGAGATCATGCACTGTATGAAGCCTTTGACTTATAGGTATTACAAAATTTCAGATCTGGGCAATTTATAGTATTTTCCATTTGTAGAGTATGAAATTACTATTTCTATGACTATGAGTATGAAGGGCCATGCGGTGTCAGAACATCGGAGGAGGCAGAACAAAATACTTTTCATAACAAGCTTCTGCCGATTTTGGAAAGTCTTTATCTTTATCAGATGCTTGATGTTATATATAAAAAAAAAAAAAATAAATGTTTACAAGCTACAGATTATCTTATCTTTTAACTTTTGTCTTTAATCTACCCAATACATTTGCTTGTAAAAATGAAAGGAGATCAAACCATGAACATTTTTTTCTGCACTATAGGCTTTTAATTAGCTTTTCTTACTTTGGAAAAATGCAGCTGGCTGAACATGTCACTGCAATACACTCTGAAGGCGATTTTTATACAGTTTTGCTTGTGAATGTGATTAAATGTAAAAAAAAAAATGCAATTGACAACCATACTTTTGTTAATGTCATTTAAATAAGACAGGGTAGGGTATGCTAGTGTTTTTTGTTTGTTTGTTCACAGGTTGCTCTAGGATTTTATGAACGCAGTCCGTCCGATTCATGCTGATTGCACGTGCCTTTTCAATTCAATTGCTGTCAGTGGGAAATCATCTGAAATGCTTGGCAAGCACTGTACTGCTTTAAAGGTGCATTTACAGGGCTTTCACAACTCCTTTTCCCAAGAAATTTACAATACTCTTGTACTGATTTAAATACGACAGCTGCCATTGCGGATCAAAACACTTTGGGGGTCATGGCCTGGTGGAATCTTCCAACTTTAAACTACATACATGGATGTGTGGCACTG
The DNA here is from genome assembly GCA_028564925.1 of Lithobates sylvaticus. Lineage (NCBI taxonomy): Eukaryota > Metazoa > Chordata > Amphibia > Anura > Ranidae > Lithobates > Lithobates sylvaticus. The sequence continues at coordinate 211,443,538 of CM053032.1, forward strand.
GGGATTCCTTCTCTTCAGGGGTGCTTAAGATGGTCAACTAATCTTAAGCATTCTTTACTCTACACAAAACTAAAAAAGGTTTGGCTTTAGGTACGCTTTAATGCCTAAGTTCACCTTTGTAATAAAATTCACTATGCAGTCAATGGGTCCCAGTTCTTTTAAAAACACTGTATTTTTTAAATTTGGTGTTTATTGTAAGTGCCATACCTGTAGGCCCAGTGGGGCTTACCTACAGTCTAGCTGGAAAAAATACTTAATGGGAGAGATCTGCGCTGTCCTGCCTGTGATCTTGGACCCCGTCCCCCCATGTTCCCAGCATTACTAAAACAAGAATTCACAGCTAGGATGCTGGGATGATGGGAACGTCCAATGTTCAGAGCACACTAGATAACAAGAAGGACAGCACTGTTCTCTATCATTAGCAGTTTTCCAGCCAGGCTTTTTAAATTACATTTGTAAAGTTACACAGTGTTTTTAAAGTACAGGGGACCATTAACTGTATAGTGCATTTTATTACAAAGGTGAAAGGTACATTTTTCTTTTAAATCTGTCTTGTTATCTGCTTCTTGTATTTCCTAGTACAGAAGCATTCAGACTAGGAGTTGGGGCAACACCTATTGCCAATGAGGACTCTACTGATTTGATTATGCATAGTTACAGGAAAGGAGCAGCGGGATGACCTTATCAGTATTCTTCTTTTTTTTCAATGTCCTCTAACAGCCTGGGGTGGCACCTTGATGCTATAAGAGTATCAGTAGGGATGAACCAAATTTAGGAACTGGAAACTATTAATAAAGCCCTGCATGCAGGAATCTACATAGATAATATATCTGTTGCACCAATTAAAGTAGTTAATTGTTATTTATTAAAAAAATATTGCTGTAGAAGAAATTATATTAATTTCTGTTTGAGCATAATTAGTGCTGAAGCTGCAATACAAATACTCAACATTAGCCGTTCTGTAAGACAACACAAGGGGTATAAAGGGTGACAAACCGCAATTAAGCTAATTGCTATATTTACAGACAGAAAGTGGCTCATACACCTCTTCCAGGGTTTGCCCATTATTTTGACACATTCCAGCTATGTTCATAAGGAACATCACAGAAATGGAGAAAAGCTGAAAGCCTTCAGCATATGATAACTTCCTGGAAAAAGCAGAATATATTTCTATATAATTGGTTTATGCTTCTCTGTTGAAGTCTCGGCCTGCTTTTCCTAGAAATAAAATGGCCGAGAAAGTTGGAATATGGAAATAGAACTGTGTCTTAAAACTATCATTTATTATTCCATAGTTACATATTTTTTTTTTAGAGTATGTGAATAAGCTATGGGGGGTACCTCATCCTAATGAATATGTGAAGAAAAAGGAACAAGGGGGGGTTTAGCCAACCTGACGGACTATCACGGTACCTGAACAAAATGTAATTCTAAATACTAGGTAAATTTTATAAATATCTTTAATTATTACAAAGAATACAGTAAATGGTGTATATAACATTAAAAACAAATTCATTGAATTCCAAATATGCATACAGACACAGTGGGTCATATTGTTGATTAGAACATGCTGATCGATACTGGTTGACGCGTTTCGCTTGTGGCTTCTTCAGAACCAGAAAACAGCAGTTATTATATCTGTAGTGTATCATAGAGAAAACATGAAAATTACTTAAGAGTGAGCCATTGGATTTTCTCAATTCGTTACAGTAGCAAACTTATCAAAGAGTATATTTTCAATTGGCGTTTTGTTAACATATGCCTACCATTCAATTTTGTATTTCTTCAAAAAATTCACCTTAGTGGTGGATGTGTGGTTTGGTGTTGTCACCTGTATCAAGTAGAACCCCTTGGGAATAGACAACCAAAGAATTTTGTCTTTAGTTAATTTATGAAAATCTAAAACAGACAAGGATAGTAGCAAATGCTGGAAAAAACAAACAAAAACAAAAAACAAAAACAGAAACAAAAAAAAAGGGATACTTGGGAATTTTTTGGGAGAATTTTATTAAAAATACATTTTTAGATTAATGTAATTTTTGAGAGATAGTATAATATATACTCACATCTAACGGACCAATGTAGTTAGAAGATGAGGTAGCCTGGAATTATAAGCTTAAAATTATAATAATTCTTCACAAATCACCCAATATCTGATAAGGCATATGAGGGTTTCCCCTGCCTGAGATCAACCATCTAAGACCCGTGTATAAAATACCATCAAAAAGGGGGCATTCGGCAAGTATTCTAAGAGAGAGAGCGAGAGAGTTTATATAGTAATGCCAATATTCCAATTTGATCTATTGTAAGAGGATCACGATTAACATCAATTGAAATAAATGCAGCTAAAGTCAGTCAATACCTGAAAGTATCTATGGAGAATTTCCCTGCCTGGGAAGGAGAGCCTTGGGTTTGGGGTAATAATCCCAGTAATATCCCAGGATATTCTATAGAAATAAAGGAGAGGATAAATATATAATGACCAAAGTCAGTCAGACAATAGCCCAACAACATATCACTCTATAAACCCTCCAAGAAAATTATTTGCAGCTAGCAGGCAGTCAGTACAAAATAAATTGAGGGGATACCTTTGAGTGGAATGTTAAATCGAACCAGCTTCCCAGCACTTCATCTGCAGTATACAACTACAGGAGTGCTGGTTAAATAGTGAAAACTGCCGCCAATTCGGGTGTAGGTGCCGCCCTCTGAAGCCAATTGAAAAAATCATTATCAGCTGGAGAGAAAAAACTGGCCCCGATCGCTGGATGCGCACGCATCTCCCATCGGGTGCCAGTGCGCATGCGCCAAATCGCGGCGTCCAAATTGTCTCACCATGGAGACCCGGACCTCACGGCCACACGGCGAATACGAGCATCGCGCATGCGCAACAAACCAGCTCCGGGAACCAAAATAAAAAATAAATAAAATAAATATCAATAAAATAAAAAAATTTGCCAGGAAATTATATTCAGATTGGTAAATATATACAAATGTATTTATATACCAAAATCGCTTAAATGAGAAGACCAACCAAAACTGATATTCAATTCTGTATAGATTGCGGCAGATTGAATAAACAGCTTTTTATATTTCTTTGGATGCATTAGTAGGTTGTCACTGTATGTGCTGGCCAGCGCCCTTGCATGCACGCAGCCTTATGGCCTCCTGGTGGCTGTTGGCATTGCAGTTTGGTAATGCTAATGCGGCGTACACACGAAGGGACAATCCCGCGGGATTATCCTCTGGACTGAGTCCAGCGGATAATCCCCTCGTGTGTGGGCGCCGGCGGACTTTTTGGCGCCAAAGTACGGCGGACTAAAGTTTCAGGTTTTGTTTTCAAATTATCCGCTGGACTTGGAAGTCCAGCGGACAATCCCGCCGTTAGTGGGCAAGTCCGCGGGACTTTTGAAATGAAGGGACTTGCCGCTCATCGGCAAGTCCGTTCATTTAGCACGTGACTTCAGGTTACGTAGCTAGCGTAGGCAGTTACTGCCGCCGCGCTAGCTCCGTGACCTGGCATGGATTTAAAGGGAATCCCCACGCCGAAAAAACGGCGTGAGGGTTCCCCCCAAATCCATGTCAGACCCTCATCCGAGCACGCAGCCTGGCAGGCCAGGAAAGGGGTGGGGACGAACGAGCGCCCCCCCCCCTCCTGAGCCGTACCAGGCCGCGTGCCCTCAACATGGGGGGTGCCCTGGGGAAAGGGGGGGCCGTGCGGCCCCCCCCCCCCAAAGCACCTTGTCCCCATGTTGATGAGGACAAGGGGCCTCTTCCCGACAACCCTGGCCGTTGGTTGTCGGGGTCTGCGGGCGGGGGCTTATCGGAATCTGGGAGCCCCCTTTAATAAGGGGGCCCCCAGATCCCGGCCCCCCACCCTATGTGAATGAGTATGGGGTACGATGTACCCCTACCCATTCACCTAAGGTGTAAAATGTAAAGTAAAAAAAAAACACCCACACTTTTGAAAAAATAGTTTATTGCACTGCTCCGGGGGTCTTCTTCCGTCTTGGGGGTCTTCTCGCCGGACTCCCCCGCCATTTACCAAGCTCTTTTACCGAGCGGGGGAAGTCCGGCTACCTTCTTCGTCGTCGCCGCCGTCTGGGGGTCTCGATCCGCCTTCGGGGGTCTTCTTCCGTCTTGGGGGTCTTCTCGCCGGACTCCTCCCCTCTCTTCTGCTCTTTTACCTAGCTCTTTCACGAGGGGAGGAGTCCGGCTACCTTCTTCGTCGTCGCCGCCGTCGTCTGGGGGTCTCGATCCGCCTTCGGGGGTCTTCCGGGGTCTCTTCTGTTCTTGCGGCGGTCGTCGTCTTCCGCGCCGCCGGCGCCTTGTCCTTCTTCTTGTCCTTCTTGTTCTTCTTCTTCCGATGTTGACCCGTCGCTGTCTCTGCCCGGAATGCCTGTGCCGATCTGCGCTCGGACTTATATAGGGACATGGGGGACAGGGTCACATGTTCATGTCACATGGTGACCCCGCCCCCTTGCGATGTCACAGTCCCAGCATTCTCCGGGACTGTGACAACACAAGGGGGCGGGGTCACCATGTGACATGAACATGTGACCCTGTCCCCCATGTCCCTATATAAGTCCGAGCGCAGATCGGCACAGGCATTCCGGGCAGAGACAGCGACGGGTCAACATCGGAAGAAGAAGAAGAACAAGAAGGACAAGAAGAAGGACAAGGCGCCGGCGGCGCGGAAGACGACGACCGCCGCAACGACCGCCGCAAGAACAGAAGAGACCCCCGGAAGACCCCCCGAAGGCGGATTGAGACCCCCAGACGATGGCGGCGACGACGAAGAAGGTAGCCGGACTCCTCCCCTCGTGAAAGAGCTAGGTAAAAGAGCAGAAGAGAGGGGAGGAGTCCGGCGAGAAAGACCCCCAAGACGGAAGAAGACCCCCGAGCAGTGCAATAAACTATTTTTTCAAAAGTGTGGGTGTTTTTTTTTACTTTACATTTTACACCTTAGTGAATGGGTAGGGGTACATCGTACCCCATACTCATTCACATAGGGTGGGGGGCCGGTATCTGGGGGGCCCCTTATTAAAGGGGGCTCCCAGATTCCGATAAGCCCCCGCCCGCAGACCCCGACAACCAACGGCCAGGGTTGTCGGGAAGAGGCCCTTGTCCTCATCAACATGGGGACAAGGTGCTTTGGGGTGGGGGGGCCGCACGGCCCCCCTTTCCCCAGGGCACCCCCCATGTTGAGGGCACGCGGCCTGGTACGGCTCAGGAGGGGGGGGGGGGCGCTCGTTCGTCCCCACCCCTTTCCTGGCCTGCCAGGCTGCGTGCTCGGATGAGGGTCTGACATGGATTTGGGGGGAACCCCCACGCCGTTTTTTCGGCGTGGGGATTCCCTTTAAATCCATGCCAGCTTGCGGAGCTAGCGCGGCGGCATTTACTGCCTACGCTAGCTACGTAACCTGAAGTTACGTTCGAAATGAACGGACTGCTCCGTGTGTGGGCAAGTCCGTTCATTTTCAAAAGTCCCGCGGACTTTTGGCCGGCGGATTATCCGCTGGAGAAGTCCGTGCGTGTGTGGGCAAGTCCACACCCTCGGAAAGTCCAGCGGACCTAGCCGGAAAGTCCAGCGGATTGTCCGCTGGACTTAGGTCCGCCGGGAAAAGTCCGTACGTGTGTACGAGGCATTACTTTCCCTACAGCATGAAGTCAAAAATCAGCAATAGGAAAGTGACTTTTTAAAAACTTTTGTTTTCTTTATTTAGAGGATGTGTTTTTTGGATTTATTCAGGCTTGTTTTGTTAATTTCGCATAGTGTTCTTTGCATTTATTGTTTGCGTGTATTGTCACTATGTTCAGTTTTATTCTTTATCCCCTATCTTTTTTTTTTGTTGGAAAAAACAAAAAAAAGTGATGCCAATGAAAGACCGTTTTTGCCACAAAAACCTGATCAAAAATAGTGTAAGGGAACTTTTATAATCCTTGTCTTGAAACACAAAAGAGAATGACAGAAGATCCCTTCAAAGTTAGATAAATCCTCCCTTAAGTCTCATACACACGATCAGATTGTTGGCCAACCTAGCGTCTGATTTTTGTCAAAAGGGCGTGTGCCTGGATCTTGTCTTGCATACTAACGGTACGCAATTGTGTACACAGTTGTTAACTTTTGTGTTCATCCTATAATTGTTTGCATTCGTTGTACAACTACCATTTCTAGATCTTTTTGTAATAATAAACAATACTCTTTTTTTATACATATATGACCTTTTTTTTGTTATATATTGCCTAATATTTGAGGTATTCAATTATTGTGTATGTTAATGGATGATGGCAATCACATGCCATTCCACATGAGTCTAATTAATTATTAGATTTTAGGACAACAGTCTGTCAACAGACAATCCCCTGCCAACAATCGAAAAATGTGTACGAGGCTTTAGCAGTGGGGTATCTAGGGTATGGCAGCCATGGCAAGTGCCATGAGCGCCATGGGGGGGGGGGGGGGGGGGGGGGGGGCGGCAAGAAAGCCGCCCGCACAATAAAAAAGTCCACCCGTCCTCTCGCGGCCGCCTCCCGCACTAATCTGTTCCCCAGCACCACGGCCGGCCTGCTGGAGCGCAGCGCCGGCACAGCACTTCACTTACAAGGGAGGAGGGAAGCGGCAGGCTCCCCATGACAGCTGATGAGTTGACTCTGTCGTGACCGCCCAGCTCATCTACATAGCTGTAGTGTAACTGGCAGAGGGGGAGCCTAATGCTCCGCCTACCCTCCTCTGTGCAGCTGCTTTAGCTTCTCCCCGGAGCGGGGTCTCCCGGATCTGTGTGACGTCACGTAACTGTGACGTGGTCGGTGACGTGACCGTGAGGACTCTGAAGGCTGGATAACACTATGTCACTAGAGAGAAGAGAAACATTTGGAACCCCCAGGCAGCATTAGGATTAGCACTGCAGCCTAGAAGCAGGTACAAGTACAGAACCAGTCAGTCACCACGATCTTGAGTATCACATATAGTGGTCAAACAATATGGATTAAATAAATATGCTTAGCCATAGATATCACAAATAAAGTATAATAAAGTGATTTGGGCAAGTAGTACCTGCTTTTGCACAAATCACTTTTATTACACTTTATTTATGATATCTATGGCTAAGCATATTTATTTAATCCATATTGAGCACTATATTTGATTGGCTGCTTGCTTCTGCTTGGGCCTGGCACACACGCACAATCGCACAGGATGATGACTTAAAGTCATCATGTGTGATTCTGCGTGTGTGCCAAGCAGATAGGGCCGGTGTTCTGTCGAGAAATGCCCGGCTATCGAATAGTGCCGGGGTGGAACTGCGCATGCGCCGCACGGAGCTGCAGAACAGCTGAGTTTGCGATCCTGCTGTTGTCCCAGTGTGGCCGAGGCACGTTCATGTAGGTGAGGGACGGATATTTACATGAAGGGGGTGGATATTTCAATGATGGGCAGTGCTGGGGGCGGAGTTTGTATCGATGGCCAAAGAAATATGCAAAATAAATCTTTATCTGCTATTCATTTTGAACACTGCGGGGCGTGTTTAGTCAATTGAAGGGCAGATTTTTCTATATTACATAAAGGTTTCTTTACTAGATTTGTTTGTTCAGCGATAAAAATTACGCCCCTAGCACTGGCCATCATTGAAATATCCGCCCCCTTTATGTAAATATCTATCCTCACCTACATGAACATGCCTCGGCAATGCGAAACAGCTGATCTTAAACTCAGCTGTTCTGAGGCTCCGTTCTGCGCATGTGCTGCGCATGCGCAGTTCCGGCCCAGCATTTTTTGATAGGGGGTACTTCGACAGAACACCGGCGCTACCACTAGGCAAACCAGGAAGCCACCTAGGGCACCCGGCCGCTGGTGATCCTACTCCCTCTCTACTTCTGTACAGTGTCAGAGGCGCTGGCGCAGCATTTTTGGGTGCTGGTAAGGCCGCATTTCTGGGTGCTGATGTTACTGCATTTCTGGGTGCTGATGTTACTGCCTTTTTTGGGTGCTGGTAAAGCCGCATTTATGGGTGCTGGTAAAGCCACATTTATGAGTGCTGGTAAAGCCGCATTTATGGGTGCTGGTAAAGCCGCATTTATGAGTGCTGGTAAAGCCGCATTTATGGGTGCTGGTAAGGCCGCATTTATGGGTGCTGATGTTAATGCATTTTTGGGTGCTGGTGAGGCCGCATTTATGGGTGCTGATGTTACTGCATTTATGGTGCTGATGTTACTGCATTTATGGGTGCTGATGATAATGCATTTATGGGTGCTGATGATAATGCATTTATGGGTGCTGGCAGTGCCGATCCTGACCTCCCTGGGGCCCTAAGCAAAATTCTGCTAAGGGGCCCTCTACTTGACCCGTGATGCTGTGAGCTATGTAAACCATTTGCCATTGCCACACAGTCACACCTGACACTTCAGTGCTCCCAAAACAATCCTCCCTCCTTTAAACAAAACAGTCAAAGAATAAGTACAACAATATAGAACAGAATGAGGTCCCCAGAGAGCCCCCCTTACATCAGGGTCCTCAGAGAGCCCCCCTTACATCAGGGTCCTCAGAGAGCCCCCCTTACATCAGGGTCCTCAGAGAGCCCCCCTTACATCAGGGTCCTCAGAGAGCCCCCCTTACATCAGGGTCCTCAGAGAGCCCCCCTTACATCAGGGTCCTCAGAGAGCCCCTCCTTACACCAAGGTCCCCAGAGAGTCCCCCGTACACAAGGGTCCCCAGACAGCCCCCTTAAATCAGTGTCCTCAGAGATTCTCCCCCTTCATCAGGGTCCCCAGAGAGCCTTCCCCTACATTAGGGTCCCCAGAGAGCCCCCCTTACATCAGGGTCCCTAGAGAGCTTCCCCCTACATTAGGGTCCCCATAGAGCCTCCCCTTACATTAGGGTCCCCAGAGAGCCCCCCTTACATCAGGTTCCTCAGAGAGCCCCCCCTTACATCAGGTTCCTCAGAGAGCCCCCCCTTTACATCAGGTTCCCCAGAGAGCCCCCCCCCTTACATCAGGGTCCCTAGAGAGCCTCCCCCTACATTAGGGTCCCCAGAGAGCCTCCCCCTACATTAGGGTCCCCAGAGAGCCTCCCCTTACATCAGGATCCCCAGAGAGCCTCCCATTACATCAGGATCCCCAGAGAGCCTCCCCTTACATCAGGGTCCCCAGAGAGCCCCCCTTAAATCAGTGCCTTCAGAGAGTCTCCCCCTACATCAGGGTCCCCAGAGAGCCTCCCCCTACATTAGGTTTCCCAGAGAGCCTCCCCTTACATCAGGGTCCCCAAAAGGCCCCCCTTACATCAGTGTCCTCAGAGAGCCCCTCCTTACATCAGGGTCCCCAGTGAGCCTCCCTACTTACATCAGGGTCCCCAGAGGGTATCCCCCTACATCAGGGTCCCCAGAGAGCCTCCCCTTACATCAGGGTCCTCAGAGAGCCTCCACTTACACCAGGGTCCCCAGAGAGCCTCCCCTTACACCAGGCTCCCCAGAGAGCCCCTCCTTTTATCAGGGTCCCCAGAGAGCCCCTTCTAACATCAGGGTCCCCAGAGAGCCACCCTTACACCAGGGTCCCCAGAGAGCCCCCCCCTTACACCAGGGTCCCCAGAGAGCCCCCCTTACACCATGGTCCCAAGAGAGCCTCCCCTTACATTAGTGTCCCAAGAGAGCCTTCCCTCTTACATTAGTGTCCCCAGAGAGCCCCTCCTTACACAGGGTCCCAAGAGAGCCTCCCCTTACACAAGGTCCCCAGAGAGCCCCCCCCCTCTGACATTAGTGTCCCCAGAGGGCCCCGTCCTTACATTAGTGTCCCCAGAGGGCCCCGTCCTTGCATTAGTGTCCCCAGAGAGCCCCACTCTTACATTAGTGTCCCCAGAGGCCCCCTTCCTTACATAAGTGTCCCCAGAAATCCCCCCTCTTACATTTGGGCCCCCAAACAGCTGGTTCCCCTGTACCTGGCTGGTGGAGGTGGGAGGCGGCGATCGGCAGCTATATGGTGTTCCCAGGCAGGGGGATCTCCCTGGGGCTAGTAGTTCTATATAATCGAATGTATACAGCGGAGAGGGGAGGGGCCTCTGACCCGGGCATCAGCAACAGTGTTCAAGCAGAGTGAAAGTGAAACTGATACCTGCCTGGGTCAGAGGCCCCTCCCTTCTCTTCTCCACTGTATACACTGAGAATACTACAAACCCCAGGGAGATCCCGCCGCCCACTCAGGCACCATAGAGCTGCCGATCGCCGCCTTCCACCTCCTCCCAACCCTCCTCACTGCACTCTAAACGGCCAGCCAGAGGTGCAGGGGGGCATGCTGGGTCTTGGGGGGGCCCCCCCACAGCGGCGGGGCCCTAAGCAGCTTGCATAGTGTGCCTATAGGGCTGATCGGCTCTGGGTGCTGGTATAGCCGCATTTATGGGTGCTAATATTACTGCATTTATGGGTGCGGATATTACTGCATTTATGGGTGCTAATGTTACTGCATTTATGGGTGCTGATGTTACTGCATTTATGGGTGCTGATGTTACTGCCTTTATGGGTGCTGATGTTACTGCCTTTATGGGTGCTGGTAAGGCCACATTTATGGTTGCTGATGTTACTGCATTTTTGGGTGCTGGTAAAGCCACATTTATGGGTGCTGATGTTACTGCATTTATGGGTGCTGATGTTACTGCATTTATGGGTGCTGATGTTACTGCATTTATGGGTGCTGATATTACTGCCTTTATGGGTGCTGATGTTACTGCATTTATGGGTGCTGATGTTACTGCCTTTATGGGTACTGATGTTACTGCATTTATGGGTGCTGGTAAGGCCGCATTTATGGGTGCTGGTAAAGCCGCATTTATGGGTGCTGGTAAGGCCGCATTTATGGGTGCTGATATTACTGAATTTATGGGTGCTGATGTTACTGCATTTTTGGGTGCTGGTGAGGCCGCATTTATGGGTGCTGACGTTACTGCATTTATGGGTGCTGGTAAGGCCGCAAATGTTTTGACAGGGGCACAGTTTCAGTGCTTGCCATAGGCGCCATTTTCACTAGATACGCCTCTGGGCTTTAGATAGTCGTAAATGGAAGTGTTCCCATTGAAACATTATCCCTTTAATCCTGACCCAATGATAACTCAAGTTTATAGATTTTGCCTCACTTTTGGTCCCTGTAACAATGGTCACCAATACACGTGGCGAGGGTGAACCTCATATTTCCAGACTTAATCAGAGATATTATTTGTGTAGCAACTTCTGGTCTCTTCCTTCAGAAACATCTGTAATAGATTTCAAAACTGATTCAAGTGGAAAGACATTGGAAGAGTAAGGGGAGCAAGGGTTTGTGACAAAAGAGAAGAGTCTGCATAGTTTTTTTGTCTCCTTTGCAAAGGAGGACTTTTTTCAGAGGTCAACAAACAAAGGTTTTGGACCAGGGCTGTAAATCCACTTCGCAGCAATCCCAGGTCCATCTAGGACAAGCAGATAGCAAGGTCATGGAGCAGGAATAGGACACAACTGATAAGTCCAGAGTGGCCACACAGTACAGCAAGCAAGTAGTGAGTCCTGGGGCCCAAAGCAGCACTGTGGAACAGCAAGGAAGTCCAGAGTCACAGTAATAATGGTCTGAGGTAAAGCTAGTTTTAATCCAGTGGGGTCACAGGGGAGAACAGCAACATGATACAGCAAGAACTGAGTCAATTTCGCAAGGCAGGAAATCAAGCACCGCAAGGGAAAATGGTAACAGGGGACAGCAAGGATTGTACCAGAGGCTTCTAGGTCACAGGAGGGGGAGGCCAGCAGGATTGTCTCATATGACCTGGCCTAAACTCAGGGTCCATGCAGGTAGCATATTCCAGAAGGGGGGGCACAGCAGGAAGGTTTTGTGTGGACAAGCCTCAACTCAGGGTCCATGCAGGCAGTATACTGCAGGAAGAGAACATAGCAGGAAGGTTCCTACAGCGTAACATATCACAGAGTCCTTGTGTGGCCAGGCCTCAACTCAGGGTCCATGCAGGTAGTAAACTGTAGGAAATGAACATGGCAGGGAGGTGCTTACAGGGCGAAAGATCACAGGGTCCTTATGTTGCCTGGCTCAAACTCAGGGTCCATGTAGGTAGCACATTGCAAAAGAGAAACACAGCAAGAAAAGTACGCACAGGGCCACAGATCACAGGATCCTTGTGTGGCCTGGCCTCAACTTAGGATCCAATGTGGTGGCACATTGTAGTAGGGGAACACAGCAAAAAGGTACTCACAGGGCAGCAGAGTCATAGGGTCCTTGTGTGGCCTGACTTCAACTTAGGATCCACACAGGTAGCACATGAAGGAAGGGAGCACAGCAGGGAGGTCTTATCTGTCCTGGCCTTAACTCATGCATGTAGTACATTTTAGGAGGGAAACACAGCAAAAAAGTTCTCATAGGGCAGCAGATCACAGGGTAGTTGTGTGGTCTCACCTCAACTCAGGGTCCACACATGTAGTACATCACAGGAGGGAAACACAGCAAGAAGGTACTGACAAGGCAGCAGAGTCACAGGGTACTTGTGTGGCTTGACTTCAACTTAGGATCTACTGAGGAAGCACATTGCAGTAGGGGACCACAGCAAGATGGGAACTCACAGGGCATCAGATCACAGGGTCTTTAAGTAGCACATAGCAAAAGGGGATCATAGTTCAGGTGGTACAGGGCACAGGTTGTAGAATAATTTTATTAATTTGGCTTTTTAACCAAGATCTGTATTTATGCCGTTTGAGTTCCCTTTTAGCTTTGACTTTGAAAAAGCTCAGTTTAGCATAAGAAAAATCTTGAAATAGCTAGGTTGTGTGAACGTAATTTTTGTACCAGTTGTTCTCCATGTCCAGAACTTGACTTAGGGTCAGTAGGTCAGTGGTTTCACAGATAAGAATACACAGAGTATTTGTCATAGACTTGAACAAAAATACTTGTAGAGATCTTTTAAAGGTAAAAATCATAAATTATCCATAATATAGTTATTTAATTAGTTAGCTAGATTGAGTTTGTGTTAAATAAATAAATATATATATATATATATATATATATATATATATACACAGTATATATATATATATATATACACAGTATATATATATATATATATATATATACATATATATATATATACACAGTATATATATATATATATATATACTGTATATATAGATAGACAATAGAGAGACACGAAGCTGAATTTTCTCTTGTACTTTATGTTCAAGCTTTTATTCCTAATATCTTTTGTTTACTACATCAAGCTGTATGAAGTTTAACTTTGTATGTATTTTCAAATTGATGCCAAGTGTGACCAAATAAACTCACACTTTGTTTTGAGACAGCCTGGCTATTGAACTTTTGAACAAAACGCCTACTAAGACACTGTTGACATAACACGTGTGTGTGAGAAGAGAAGTTTTCTCTACTTTTTACACAGGTCACATGGCGGCAGGGCACAGGGCAGCAGATCACATGACAACAAGTCATAAAGCAGCAGATCACAGGGTTCTGGAGTTGGTGGAGTACACGTGTGGCCTTGCTGTATCCCAATTCCAAACAGGCAGCATCAGCATCCAGAGGGGAAGCTGAGGTTTAGGGTTGGCCTTATGACAGGCAGCCTCCACTTCTGCCTAGCTGCATCAAGAATGCAGCCAGGGGCAAGCTCTTTGACTTTGGGTATTGAAAAGCCCTGGAAGCGGGGCCATGCTGTGCTCACCTGTGAAAAAGTTGGTGCAAGAGAGAAGAGATCTGCAGCCTACATGTGATAACGCTACATGGGAGCAGCAGAAAAAAGGCATACTGCTCGGAACCTCACAGGTAGATGGTGTGGGATCTTCAGGCGAGCATCGGGAAACAGGATGGTGGCTGGCTAGGCACCTTTTCTCCCAGCACATACTGTAGATGGTGTGGGGTTGTGAGAGAGATGTGTGGAGAGCGGGAGAACAGGGTGCGGTGACACAATCGTTTTCACAGGCCGGAAGCCATACACAGTAATGATAACTAAGAATAACCCTTTTCCATTTACCTTAAAAAAATAAAAATACCTCAAAAAAAGTGTTTTGTTGCAGCCTTTATCTTCACCACCCTCTGTCTGTTGTATCCTATAGTCTGGGGGACTGAGTAGTGCCAAACCCACAGGTAACAACCAACTCTCTCAAAGCTGCTATAATAAGCTGTATTGTTGATTTGCTATTGTGCTGTCCAAGCTGGCAGAATTTATATCCTTCTGCAGCCAATTTTATTTTAGGTACAAAGAGGTTGTTTAACACAGTGAGAGCCACATCAAAAGTGTCATCTGCTGCTGGTAGGGCAGTAAATAAGGAAAGCACACTTTTTAGCAGTAAGTCCTCCTGATTAGCAGCAAGTATGTAATTCTCAAACATATGAATTCAAGCAATAAGTCTAGGTTTCCACTAGTGCGACTTTTCATGCCATTTGGGAATGAAAAGTCACATGACAAGCCGTACCCCATGATTTCCAATGAGTACCATTCATATCTGTGCGACTTCAAAGTAGTATCTGCACTACTTTGTTCCCACTTTGATGCGACTTGTGGTCCATAGACCTCAAGAATACACAGGCGATGCTTCAAGTCGCAGCAAAATCGCTCGACTTTGGGGACGCAATAGTGGAAACATAGCCTCAAAGTCATCTTAGACTCAATAGGGGGTGAAAGGAAAGGTGCAGGCGGCTGTAGAGAGAGACTTCCTTGTTGCCAATCTTGTGTCCTGTAGCTTGGAAAGCAGAATTATTCACTTGCCGACTGTGCAGGCCGGCTGTGCAGAATCATTTGTATATATATATATATATATATATATATATATATATATATATATATATATATATATATTTATATATGTGATTCTGCATTTCCGGGTAGAGGGGCGTGCGTGCACCCACCCGGCTGAGCTGTCACTGGCTCCAGCACATGCCGATCAGCGGCTTCCAGCCAATGATTTATAGCCGAAACCCGCTGATCGTCAGAGCGAGTGACAGGATAAAGCTTTGTGTATGTACACAACACAAAGCTCTCTTCTGACAGCAGCGACGTGCTGGTTTTTGTTTCCCTGCAAGGCAGAAAATAAAAACTGGCACATCTCTTAGTAAAATCAGCACACATTACACATAATAAACATTGTTACACACACATTTACCCCTTTGATTGCCCCAGATGTTAACCCCTTCCCAGCCAGTGTAATTAGTACAGTGTCAGTGTACATTATTAGCACAGATTGCTGTATTAGTGTCACTGGAGATGTAAGTGGTAGTTAGTCAGTTCACACAGTGTCAGATTGTCCGCCGTCCCGCTATAAGTCACTGATCACTGCCATTACTAGTATATACCGTATTTATCGGCGTATAACACGCACCCCAATTTAAGAGGGAAGTTTCAGGAAATTTAAAAAATAAAATAAACCACCTTGAAGCAAAATAATGGTCAGAGCATCAATTCAGCCTGATTAGTGCCCATCTGCAGCTTCAGTGCAGCCTGATCTGTGCCCATCTGCAGCCTGATCTGTGCCCATCTGCAGTTTAATCAGTGCCCATCTGCAGCCTAATCAGTGCCCATCTGCAGCCTAATCAGTGCCCATCTGCAGCCTAATAAGTGCCCACCTGCAGCATTGATCCTCACTGCAGCTTGATCAGTGTCCATCTGCAGCCTTGCCGAGGGGAAGGAGGGGACGAGCTCTGCCGAAATAGAGCCGGATCTACTGTGTACTCGGCTCGGCGTCACGCCCAGTCCTGCCCCTTGGCCTGGAACTAGAGTTCCTGAGCCGACGTACAATGACGGCGATTCGCGGGAATGACCCAACCTGCTGCCATACAATGACGGCGGCTGGACGGCAAGTAGTTAACTATCCTGGAAAGGAGTTTTAAAGAGAACTGATCAGGGATAGGGATGAGCTTGGGATAGGTGTAGAAGGTGAAGGCTGAAGATACAGGGCCACCCTACTGAAAAGGCTGTATTTTGGGGCCAGCTAGAAGGGTCCCCACCACAGTGACTGCGGTTTAAATTGAAGCTATGTGTTTTTGTGCTCTCATCTGGCAACATGCACTCCAGGACCAATGACGAAGGACACTACTGTCCCATCAGATGCTCTCTCTGAGAGCGGGAAACAGAAGAATTAACATCCTTTGGGTGTTTTGTAGGAGTACTGGGAATTTTGGGAGCTCACTGGATTACAGGAAGAGGAAGTAAATGGGTTTGTACCCACTGCTAAAGAAAGTGGATAAAGATGGATGCTGCAACATTATCAGCACTAAGCTCATGTAGGAGAAATTCTTAGTGCCTGAAACTCCATGAGAGATAAGACTGAACCAATATAACAATTTAAAAGGGGAGATTCCGTTTTTTACTGATACACAAATTATGCTCTTTAAGGTTTCACAATATGGAAGTATTAAAATATTGAATAAAACTTTCATTCTAGTGGTAAAGTTCTTTTAAGACATTACTTTAACTGCTGACATTTAATTCCATTAAGCCAAAGTCACTATAAAATAAATTTTCTGCAAAAAAGTGCTGTATAAAAAAGTAGGTATAAATGTTTAGACCTCCTAAGATTATTTTTAATGCTACTTAAGCTGATCAAAGGGTCAGCACCTTTTCATTCTAAAATGCATGATTTCATATTCTTTTCAAGCATTATTCTAGTTTTCTATGTTTTTTTTTTACAGACACCTAAATACATACTAAGACAATTTCTATAAGAAGAAAGCGTGGTAATACAATTAGTCTGATTGGGGTTATTGAATACAAAAGACCTAAAATGATTGTTCTTCTCTGCCTAAAGTTATGCTTTGGCTAAAGATGAGTAAAAATCTGAGTCTCCGTTTCCCTGTAAAATCAGGAGATTTTGGCAAAATTTCTCAGTTTTGACAAATTCCAATAGGATCAATGGGGAACGCAAATTCAAGATGATGTTTGGTGGTTCTAAAGGGTGGAATGGGCTCTAAATGGTTCTTTCAACTAATGCCGTGTACACACGGCAGGACTTTGACGGACTGAATTCCGTCGGACTTTGACGGACTTCCGTCAAATCGGACTTGTCTACACACAATCAAACCAAAGTCCGACGGATTCGACCGTGATGACGTACGACCGGACTAGAATAAGGAAGTTCATAGCCAGTAGCCAATAGCTGCCCTAGCGTCGGTTTTTGTCCGTTGGACTAGCATACAGACAAACTGATTTATTTCGACCGGAGTTGAGTCTGATTTTCGACAGAGAAGGTCAGATGAAGCCCACACATGGTCGAATTGTCTGACTGAGTCGTTCCGTCGGCCCAGTTTGGTCGAAAAGTCCAGTCGTGTGTATACGCGTTACAGGCAGTGACAAAGCATCTGAACACAGGTTAAGTACAGAAAAAGTAATGTAAAATAGTTAGCTTTGGCCTAATCAGTTCAATAAAAAATGAAAAAGATCCAATGTGGCGACATTTTGCCCACATTGAAATTTCTTATTTTCAGCAAAATCATTTTCACTAAAATCATAACCTATACCCCTATCTACACTATAAGGCAGGGATATGCAATTAGCGGACCTCTAGTTGTTGCAAAACTACAAGTCCCATCATGCCTCTGCCTCTGGATGTCATGCTTGTGGCTGTCAGAGTCTTGCTATGCCTCATGGGACTTGTAGTTCTGCAACAGTTGGAGGGCCGCTAATTGCATATCCCTGCTATAAGGCCTCATGCACACAGGGTGTTTGCTCAGTTCTCCTATATGCCTTTCCTCCTTTAATGCCGGCTGCAACGTTTGTTGTAAAAAATGCTTGATGGGTGTAGACGGGTCTAGATGCTTTTAGGTGTGTCAAGCATTGGGCATTAATTCATTTAAATGGTCAGAATAATAATTTAATAATTAAAAGGCTCTTACAATGGCGCTCATGCCAAGTGAAAAATTGTGTTCACAATGCAGTAGGGTAGCTGTTGGACACATGACTCGAAAGATAGCCCCAATAACTAGTAACGATGCCTACTGTAGTGATTTCCAAATTTCATGGGGATCCCACAGCTATGGCACACATATACTTACCTTATGCCCTGTACACATGGTGGGAAATCCTGACGGAAAAAGTCAGATCGGATTATGTTGTCGGAGCCAATCAGACTTTTTCCGATCGTGTGTAGAGAATTCTGAAGCACAAAATGGCACGCATGCTCAGAAATTTTTTTGAGACGAAAGCTATTGGTTACTGGCCTCTACGTAGTCCCATCGTACGTGTAGTTTCAGAACTATTGGATTTTCCGACAACTTGGAGTGACCGTGTGTATGCAAGACAAGTTTCAGCCAAAATCTGTTGGAAAAAATCTGATGGATTTTGTTGTCGGAATGTCTGACCGTGTGGAGAGGGCAATAGTCTAAGCCAGGGATCCTCAAACTACGGCCCTCCAGCTGTTGCGGAACTACACATCCCATGAGGCATTGTAAAACTCTGACATTCACAGACATGACTAGACATGATGGGAATTGGAGTTCTTGAACAACTGGAGGGCCATAGTTTGAAGACCCCTGGTCTAAGCTGTAACCATATTACATTCCGGCAAGGATAAGCCCTAAATCCAGAAGAGTCCACTGTAAACTATAGCTTGGCTCTTTAAATGAACACTTATTCCTCAACTGATATCCAGTCCCTTTCTTGGGACACACGGCAGCAAAATTACACATGCCATGATGGAAAGTCTTATGCCAACCCTGCTCCATGTGAGTACAGTTCAATGCACTCGGTTTTCCAACACGTTTGACTTTGATAAATAGCACAATTAGTTCGTGTTTTATGGATTAGTCTTATTTTGCGTGCTGTTTTTCTAACTCTCTCTAAGTTAATTGGCTTCAGGTGTTACCATGGTGATCCATTTATTGTATGTACCATTTTAATTTCCCATAGAAGCCAGATTCTCAGAAATGCTAATGGAATTTAAATAAATTTGCTATGCCTTTATATAAAACACTGCGATAGTAGCATAGGAATTCTCATTGGTAAAATACAAGTGAAGCAACACGTTAATTCATACGGAACGCAAGGAGCAGAGGAGTCTTAAGAAGTCATATAGCAAAAGCTAAAAAGCTGCAAGGGCTGGATTAAAGCAACCTTATCTGACATTGTGCCTAAATCTTCACTGAATCCAAAATCGCTAATTAGGTTTTCAAGGTTTATCTTGCTATCCCCTTGCCGCCCCGGCATTAACTGCTTTCCATCGTCAGGAAAATTATCCAATATTATGCTCATGGCATGTCTTGTATATGTTTTATTATTAAAGTAATTAAATATAATACAAGGGACAAACTGAGACATTTGTGCACAAAAATACGGTAGGCGATGATGTTAAATAGCAGAATTTCAGAAAAGGACTCTGCCATACATTCATTCCCTCTCTTTATTGATGCTTTCCCCAAGAGTAGCTATGAATTAAAATAGATTTTTTTTTTTTTGGATATGGCCTTAAGGTGTATACTTTATCATGACTTAAAATGTATGTAAAGCCAAGACTATATACCAGTGATGGCGAACCTTGGCACCCCTGATGTTTTGGAACTACATTTCCCATGATGCTCATGCACTCTGCAGTGTTGTTGAGCATCATGGGAAATGTAGTTCCAAAACATCTGGAGTGCCAAGGTTCGCCATCACTGCTATATACCATGAGTCTAAAGGCCGAAGCCCCCCCCCCCCCATACTTACCTGAGCCTGATCTTGATCCAGCATGCAAGGAGGTAGTGGGGGTGGGCCCAAGCTGCACTGTATGTGTCTGTGGACACACACAGATGGCTTGGGAGTGAGCACACACGAGTGCCGGCATAGCAAGCAACTCACTATGGGGGCACTCAGCGAGGGGGGGGGGGGGGGCAGGAGCACTGGTGGGAGACCAGAGAAGAGGAGGATCGGGGCTGGTCTATGCAAAATCATTACACACAGCAGGTATGTATGACAAGTTTGTTATTTAAAATGAAAAATTATGGGTTCACAATCATTTTAAATGGTCACCGGCATTGTGCTCTGCCCCTCCAGTGCTTGTTGGAGTGCTGAGCTGTGGAGAGGATTGGAGCTGCTGGCTCAGGCTCTTAGCGGTGCGCTGGAAGACCGAGACAACTGCTGGTCGAGGCATCTGGGCAGATCCCAATTTTATTGTTGGGATTCCTGCAGAGCCTGGGCCGCCTCTGTGACATCAGCAGGCTTTAGCCCGCTGTTTGCTGAATCTGGGTGACAGAAGTGCAGAACTATGTGCACTCCTGTGACCCACAGGAGAAGTATGGCCAAATCAGCTTTAACCATTCTTCTCCTTTAAGACCACTGCCATTTTTTTTTTTTTTTTTTTCTATCAGTGTCCTGTAGAAAATCTCTTCTAATGATGGGTTCAGCTAATGCTTGTTGGGATTGCGCACAAAACATCGCTCTTTCACAAAACGCAGAGAATTGCATTGCTAAATGATATATATGTATATCTCAGATGCAGGATAGCATGGACCTGTCTTGCCATGTCTGGATTCTTTGGTGCCCACCCAGGGGATTTTCTGTACATCTAGTCATACTTCGGTAACCAAGGATCTGGATTTTTTTATATGGATTAATTTATATGTAATGTATGTCGCAACATGATATTAATGTTTATATATTTTCTATTTAGTCATCACTGCAGTTCTCCTCTATATGTCCTGGGAAAGCAATAGCGAAACATGTTGACTGATGAGGATCATCTGCAGGAGACAATTGTTGTTATTGTGGTTAATAAGAAACTTGAGAATAATGCTGGCAGTGGATGTTGTAGTAGAGGAGTGCAGTGAAGAAGCATGTAATATGTACGGAGATGTTTTTATGACCTCATTTCAGTCTCAAGTGTTTTTATATAACTTTTGTAATACATTTTATATGATACCATGTGTACTCCTTTCTGTGCCAGTAAAGTCCTATTTCTTATCTGTAATTTTGATGGTTACCTAAAAAGAAAAAAAATACAAAAGGATTGGCTTTATATATACACTATATTGTCAAAAGTATTGGGATGCCTGCCTTTACACACACATGAATTTTAATAGCATTCCCAGTTTTAGGCTGGATTCACACCTATGCATTGTTTGTGCTTTTTGCATTTTGGATATTTGCACTACAGTCAATTTAACATGGTTTCCTATGGAACACGTTCTGTAGTTCAAATCTGCAAAATGCAAAAAGCACTAAACATGCATAGGTGTGAATCAGGCCTTAGTCCATAGGGTTCAATATTGAGTTGACCCACCCTTTGCAGCTTTAAAAGCTTCAACTCTTCTGGAAAGGCTGTCCACAAGGTTTAGGAGTGTGTCTATGGGAATGTTTGACCATTTTTCCAGAAGCGCATTTGTGAGGTCAGGCACTGATGTTGGACGAGAAGGCCTGTCTTGCAGTCTCCACCCTAATTCATCCCAAAGGTGTTCTATCAGGTTGAGGTCAGGACTCTGTGCAGGATTGTTAAGTTCCTCCACCCCAAACTCGCTCATCCATGTCTTTATGGACCTTGCTTTGTCTTTTTGCAAGAGCTTTCTGCCATGTCTTGTCTCCACCCCCTCCTGTAGTTGGTGGGGCCTGCTGGGTCCCTCCCACAACTTTGCTCTCTGCACAGGCGTGTGCTCATGTGCATCACGGTGATGCCACTGCTACTTTTGCATAATATCTGGGGTTGCAAAGGGAAGAAATGAATGCTTTTGTGCCCTCTTTTTAGCATAAATGAACTAACTAAACTTGCTGTCTCCAAATTTTACATAAATGGATGGACAACAGCCTTCCCAGGGTGCGAGGCCATTTTAGAACATCCTTGTTTTTTTAATGCTCTAGTGTGTGCACTAGCAATACTTAGTGATTGCACTGTCCGTTTACCAGTGCAAAAACAGAGTACAGAGCCAATGAGAGTCACATGATCGCTGTCAGCTCCTCAGCGATCCGCGGACCTGCCAGTGCGCGTGTCCAGTGCCAGGGCGTTACGGCACAACCAGAATTGATGTTGCTGCCAAGCTTATGTGTTTCCATTGGCAATCCGACTCAGCAGCAAACTTCACTTCTCTTCCTTTTCCCCATCCAAGAGCAGGGATTGGCGGGGCTTCGCACTGACCACAGAAGATATTGGCACGCACAGCTTGCTTGTATCATTGGTGTGGTGACACAAGACGTAAACTGACCATGGTAGCTTGGATCGACTGTCATACTACTGTAGTCAGTTTACTTGTAAGAGGAGCAGCACAGGCAAGATCAACTAGGTATATTAGAGCGTCGGCAGCATGAAATGCAGTGCAAGAATAAGATATCCCATTTATTTAATTTAAAGAGATGGTGCAATTTTTTTTATTTTTGACTTTACAAACACTTTAACTCTTCCCTACTCTATCCAAATCTGTGTTTGATTAAGCACACACTTTACTTCTCATGATTTAATTATATTCTTCTAAGGAGACATCATTGTAAGTTATAAAGAGTTTATTTTATTGTGTATTGCTATGGGTGATTTTAAAATACGTTCTGAAAAGCTGATCTAGCTCCCTAGAATAATAGACAAAAAATAATTATAAATGACCTCTCTTGACCCTATTGTGACTTACATTTTCTTCCATTGTGTTTCCTGCAGACAGATGTGTTCAGATGGTACTAAAGATGCTTGGATTAAGCTCCTGTTCAACCAGTGCCCACACGCTGACGGAGCTTGACCCCTCCAGCCCGTTAGGAATACCTTCCTTGGATGCTGACACCCATAGGTATGTCCTGGCACTGCCAGAGGCAGAGACTTGGCGCAAGCACCGGTTGGGTTTGACACAGGCTACCCACTCTTGCAACCTTTTGGAACCAGACACCATTTCGGAGACTTTGGTGTCTCGCACAGCAAGCTACGATGCATTATATGATCTCAGAGCAAGGGAGGTGGAGACTAACTTCCCTTTCGAAGGGAACAGTATGTTTGAGGTGGCTACCGGAGGGGACTCAGAATTTCCCTTGAGCCCTCATGTCATTAAAAGGAGAAGAGGAGGCCTCATCGAGCAGAAGGACATCATAAAAGCCCACCAGGCACATAAGATGCAGAGCACGCCCCAGGCACGGCGGAAAGAGTGGGAGTAAGTACAAATCACATGTGTGGGAGGAAATTGGAATTTACCATTCCTTCCTTAGAAAGTAATGACAGAGTATGGTAACCTAATTGATTCTCCTAGTGCCAATTTCTCTGTGTATTTCTGTAGTGCTGTTACAATGATTGAATTAGCATTTTTAAAGATATAATTTACCTTTTCCTGAATGGTGCTAAAAGGAAAACTACACACAAGAAAAGTAGTAAAATAATTTCATTAAAAACATTTAGCCCACTCATTTTAGTACACTTCTGTTTTTGCACCTGCTGCTGAGGACAGATGTATAGCACTTTAAGTGGGAATTAAGCTATGTCTGTTCTTCTGCATTAGTGTGCATTTTTTTTGCATTTCAACCTGCGTTGTATTAAGCTAGGCCATCCATTAAATGAATGGGATGGCAATTCACCAGATTGGACCAAAATCAGACATGCACAGTTTTTTTGATGCAGCACATCAGTGTTACCATGCATTGTTGTTTTTTGTATAGCATTTGTGTTCAGGGTGTGTTAAATGAATGCACTAGGGTGTCATTGACAATAAGACCCCTTTCACACCACACCACCCATAGCGTCGGCGGTAAAACGCAGCTATTTTAAGTGGCGTTTTACCGTCGGATTTGCCGCGCATTTTGGCCGCTTTTACCCCCCGCTAGCGACCGAGAAAGGGTTACAAAACCCGGCAATACGATGCAATAGCAGCGTTTTGCCGGAGGTATTACATTGCTGCCCCATTGATTTCAATGGGAGCAGCGGTGGAGGAGCGGTGGAGGAGCGGTAAGCACACCGCTCCTTCACCGCTCCAAAGAAGCTGCTGGCAGGACTTTTCCTAACGTCCTGCCAGCGCACCGCTGCAGTGTGAAAGCCCTCGGCTTTCACACTACAGACAATGGTGCAGCTGTTTTAGGGCGGATTGCAGTCGCTATTTCTAGCGCTATAGCGCCTGCAAAATGCCCTTGGTGTGAAAGGGGTCTTAATGGCAACACAGCATGGACACTCTTTGTAAGTGTTGTAGACAATCTTTTCTCTCACTCCTTCACGTGAAAAATGTTGGAGTGTGCTACAGATTCATGTACCTGACACATGGAAGTGGGACTGAGGCTGGAGTGTCCAAATCATGGATACTCTGTCCTTAGTGTATGTATAGCCCCTTGCTGGCTAGAATATTGCTAGCTTTACAGCCTACAATATCATGGCAATAGATGACTCATCTATCGCCTTATTCAGCTGCCGGCTGCAAGATTTACAGAACGACAGCTGGCCGTACTTGGCCATACTTGGACAATTATGTCAGTGAGCATGCCTGCCCCCCTTTTTTTTTTTTTTTTTACTTTCAGCTGTCAGCCAGGAGATTGCTGAATGGACACGGGGATCCTAGCGTCTTAGCAACCCATAAGCCCTGTGCAGGAATCATTTCCATAATGACAACTTCCCAGCACATATGGCCTACTCTCACCACTAGTGTCTCTCAGTACTCAGAGTTGATATTAAAATGTTACTAAACCCACAACAGTAAACTCAGTCTGTATGTGCAGTAAATCATGCTTGTTATACTACTCACTATGGAACCAAAGGGGTAATCCTCTGCATTGTGTAAAAAGGCTGTTTGATCATCTCCTTCTTCCACCGACTCCAATATATTTCCTGATAATTACAGAGCCAGGGGACAGGCTGCACATGCTCAGTTTGGTGTGTATTGCTAGGGAGTTTTTTTTTTTTTTTCTTGAGAGAGTGCATGTGATCAGCACAGGGCCAATCAGCACTGTCCAGATGGAGGGTCAGAGGTCCTGCATTTTTAAAGGATAATCATCGGAGAATGAAAACCCCTCCTACAAGCTCTAACCAGACACTCATAGAAGTCACAAGACTATTCTAACTGATGATGAAAAAAAGGTATTTTGCAGTGTGTGTGTGTATATATCATTTAAAAAAAAAAATACAATCAGGATTGCTTTATTGAAGGATAAAATAATAGAACATAAAGAAAGAAAAACTGAAACAACCATCTTGACGTGGTAGTATAAAAGAACAGGTTTTACATCAATTGTAGTGGACAATAAAGTAAAATAAAATAAGATAAGGGAGAAAAAATAAAACCGGTCAGCAACTTTAAGAATGAGAGAACCGCTTCCAGACAACCCCACAATATCTTCCATGGCATATACATCTATTGGGAGGGCTACATTTTCCATGGAAGGGCGCTGGGCAATCTCTGAGCATCATCAGGGATCCGCAATAGAGCCAGCTCAGTAGACATGGAAACTGACAGTTCAAGTTTAATGTTAACCAGTTTAAAAAAAGCTGGCCAAAGGGTCTGTATCTTGGGGCACTCCCAAAGCACATGAAAAAAAGGTAACTATCTCTGTTTGGCAACGTGGACAATGAGGGTCTCTATCTGGGTATATTTTGTGGAGTCTTACCAGGGTAACATAAATACTGTGTAACAGTTTTGTTTGTTTTAACTTGTCTCTTGATGAGACTACCAGTTTGGGGCATTGCTCAAGACAGTCCTCACAATTCTCCCTGTCTAGGGAGGGAATGTCTGCCTTTCAGAGACTCCACAATTTCTAAATTATGGGGGAGTCAGTCCTAAGGCAGTTTATATTTACTAAAATAATTGCATTTCCATGTTCTGTGTACTGTGGGAGATCAGATATAGTGAATGCAGGGTCCTGGGTTTAGTAACACTAATATTAGCCAGTTTGCTTATTTGCAAACTGGTGCTAGTTCTTTTTGAATCTGTTACAGCCATAGTTTATAAAGGTTGTAGTAGTAAGAACTACCTAAATCTGGTGCATGTTTCAGTACTGGTACCAAAACTGGCACAAAGCTTCCATGAATAAGGCACATACCTCTTGAAAAAAGAATTTCCCCCTATGTCTCTGTCTTGAGGAAGGTGGTAAACTGCTGTTGGTATGAGGTGCAGGAGCATCTGCAATATCTGCAATAAACTTGCCAAATCTCAGGCTGTTCTGACAGGTAAAGCTTCAACATTTCCTGACTGTGGCAAAGCCTGCCCACCCCTTACTGCCTTTTGTGCATTCCCATTGGCAAACAAGGTTGCCTATTATAGTGATAGGCTAATAGGAATCTGTGCAGTTGAGGCTTAGCTGCAAGCTCTGACACTACTTTGAAGTGTCAGAACTTTGCTTGTCAGAATAAAGCACGATACGTCCTACCCAAAAGCAGAATGTTGGTAGGCCAAACCAACCATTGGCCAACAATTGTGTGGCCGTGTGTATGCAAGACAAGTTTGGGCCAAACGCCCTTCGGACAAAATTCCATGGTTTTGTTGGCCAACAATCCGATCGTGTGTATGAGGCTTAAGAAGTGCCATGCTTTTTGTAATATAAAACCAATAGAAATGTATGGAGGGGAATAGGATCAGAATGTTTCAGGTAATGTCTAGACACGCATGTAACTTCAGCTGCCTCTATTTCTGGATTTACTGATCACTTTGGTGTGCACTTTCCATGGAAATAAACCTCTACCGGATATATAGCTATGTGTTATGAGGCACCCAAGCAAACAAAAATATTAAGGGTCCCTCTACCACCCTAATCTCAATCACAAAGGAAATTTGTCTTGTGGTACAGAAGACCATTGCTTGTATAAGTTCTCAATAATATCTCCTATAAGCTTTAACATGTTAATGTTATTTCAAAAGTGATTTTTAATGTTTTTATTCTGTAGCTCTCTTATATACATATGCCTTACACAAATATCCTCCACCTAACTGTGCATGTGAAAGAAGTCACATCACCCAACTGAGTTCCTCCCACTAACATCCTCTGTTGGTCTTAATCATAGATTAAGCTTTGATAAAGTCCAACAAAGGGTGAAATGCAATAGAGGGAGGAGAGCAGGTGAGTGATGTAACTTATTTAAAATCAACTATTAAGTGAAGGATGTCGGGGTATGCATCTTTTTTTTAAAGTATATTTTGGTTGGTGAGGACTGACCTGTGACAGAGCCGAACCTGGAGGTAGAGAGACGGGATTGCAGAGACTTAGAGCTGAGCGTTCAGAGATGGTGTATGGTTGAATTGACTGGTTTTGTGACGAGTTTATTTTAACCTGTAACTAAATAAAAGTATGCACAGACAAAATAAATCCAAGAATCTAAATACTCTTCCATATAATGCAGCCATTTAGTTTTAGGCTTAGTCATCTCTTAAAGTGATACCAAACTCTTGTTAAAAAAACTATTTTGGTATGTATTCTTAACTCTAAAAATGACCTTTTATTGCTCAAAGTCTCATCCAAATCGAAATTCCTTTTTTTTTTATTTAATTTTTTCTGCGGTAATCCGACTTCCTGTTAGAGGATGGCTACGTTCATTCTCCATGGTCCCACTGTATGTAGGAACATAGCCTCCTTCCTTTGCATGCTCCATGATGAACTAAGGGCTAGCAGTGGTTTCCAAACTGAGTCTTCAAGTACCACCAAGGCCGCGTACACACGAAGGGACAATCCCGCGGGATTATCCTCTGGACTGAAGTCCAGAGGATAATCCCCTCGTGTGTGGGCGCCGGCGGACTTTTTGGCGCCAAAGTACGGCGGACTAAAGTTTCAGGTTTTGTTCTCAAATTATCCGCTGGACTTGGAAGTCCAGCGGACAATCCCGCCGTTAGTGGGCAAGTCCGCGGGACTTTTGAAATGAACGGACTTGCCGCTCATCGGCAAGTCCGTTCATTTAGCACGTGACTTCAGGTTACGTAGCTAGCGTAGGCAGTTACTGCCGCCGCGCCAGCTCCGTGACCTGGCATGGATTTAAAGGGAATCCCCACGCCGAAAAAACGGCGTGAGGGTTCCCCCCAAATCCATGTCAGACCCTCATCCGAGCACGCAGCCTGGCAGGCCAGGAAAGGGGTGGGGACGAACGAGCGCCCCCCCCTCCTGAGCCGTACCAGGCCGCGTGCCCTCAACATGGGGGGTGCCCTGGGGAAAGGGGGGCCGTGCGGCCCCCCCACCCCAAAGCACCTTGTCCCCATGTTGATGAGGACAAGGGCCTCTTCCCGACAACCCTGGCCGTTGGTTGTCGGGGTCTGCGGGCGGGGGCTTATCGGAATCTGGGAACCCCCTTTAATAAGGGGGCCCCCAGATCCCGGCCCCCCACCCTATGTGAATGAGTATGGGGTACGATGTACCCCTACCCATTCACCTAAGGTGTAAAATGTAAAGTAAAAAAAAACACCCACACTTTTGAAAAAATAGTTTATTGCACTGCTCCGGGGGTCTTCTTCCGTCTTGGGGGTCTTCTCGCCGGACTCCCCCGCCATTTACCAAGCTCTTTTACCGAGCGAGGGGAGTCCGGCTACCTTCTTCGTCGTCGCCGCCGTCTGGGGGTCTCGATCCGCCTTCGGGGTCTTCTTCCGTCTTGGGGGTCTTCTCGCCGGACTCCTCCCCTCTCTTCTGCTCTTTTACCTAGCTCTTTCACGAGGGGAGGTGTCCGGCTACCTTCTTCGTCGTCGCCGCCGTCGTCGTCTGGGGGTCTCGATCCGCCTTCGGGGGTCTTCCGGGGGTCTCTTCTGTTCTTGCGGCGGTCGTCGTCTTCCGCGCCGCCGGCGCCGCCTTCTTCTTCTTCTTGTCCTTCTTGTTCTTGTTCTTCTTCTTCTTCCGATGTTGACCCGACGCTCTCTCTGCCCGGAATGCCTGTGCCGCTCTGAGCTCGGACTTATATAGGGACATGGGCGACAGGGTCACATGCACATGTCACATGGTGACCCCGCCCCCTTGTGTTGTCACAGTCCCGGAGGATGCTGGGACTGTGACATCGCAAGGGGGCGGGGTCACCATGTGACATGAACATGTGACCCTGTCGCCCATGTCCCTATATAAGTCCGAGCTCAGAGCGGCACAGGCATTCCGGGCAGAGAGAGCGTCGGGTCAACATCGGAAGAAGAAGAAGAACAAGAACAAGAAGGACAAGAAGGACAAGAAGAAGAAGAAGAAGAAGAAGGCGGCGCCGGCGGCGCGGAAGACGACGACCGCCGCAAGAACAGAAGAGACCCCCGAAGACCCCCGAAGGCGGATCGAGACCCCCAGACGACGACGGCGGCGACGACGAAGAAGGTAGCCGGACACCTCCCCTCGTGAAAGAGCTAGGTAAAAGAGCAGAAGAGAGGGGAGGAGTCCGGCGAGAAGACCCCCAAGACGGAAGAAGACCCCCGAAGGCGGATCGAGACCCCCAGACGGCGGCGACGACGAAGAAGGTAGCCGGACTCCCCTCGCTCGGTAAAAGAGCTTGGTAAATGGCGGGGGAGTCCGGCGAGAAGACCCCCAAGACGGAAGAAGACCCCCGGAGCAGTGCAATAAACTATTTTTTCAAAAGTGTGGGTGTTTTTTTTTACTTTACATTTTACACCTTAGGTGAATGGGTAGGGGTACATCGTACCCCATACTCATTCACATAGGGTGGGGGGCCGGGATCTGGGGGCCCCCTTATTAAAGGGGGTTCCCAGATTCCGATAAGCCCCCGCCCGCAGACCCCCGACAACCAACGGCCAGGGTTGTCGGGAAGAGGCCCTTGTCCTCATCAACATGGGGACAAGGTGCTTTGGGGTGGGGGGGCCGCACGGCCCCCCTTTCCCCAGGGCACCCCCCATGTTGAGGGCACGCGGCCTGGTACGGCTCAGGAGGGGGGGGGGGGCGCTCGTTCGTCCCCACCCCTTTCCTGGCCTGCCAGGCTGCGTGCTCGGATGAGGGTCTGACATGGATTTGGGGGGAACCCCCACGCCGTTTTTTCGGCGTGGGGATTCCCTTTAAATCCATGCCAGCTTGCGGAGCTAGCGCGGCGGCATTTACTGCCTACGCTAGCTACGTAACCTGAAGTTACGTTCAAAATGAACGGACTGCTCCGTGTGTGGGCAAGTCCGTTCATTTTCAAAAGTCCCGCGGACTTTTGGCCGGCGGATTATCCGCTGGACAAGTCCGTGCGTGTGTGGGCAAGTCCACACCCTCGGAAAGTCCAGCGGACCTAGCCGGAAAGTCCAGCGGA
Organism: Lithobates sylvaticus; assembly: GCA_028564925.1. Lineage (NCBI taxonomy): Eukaryota > Metazoa > Chordata > Amphibia > Anura > Ranidae > Lithobates > Lithobates sylvaticus. The sequence goes on from CM053032.1 coordinate 211,473,582, forward strand.
TTGTCCGCTGGACTTAGGTCCGCCGGCAAAAGTCCGTACGTGTGTACGAGGCACAACAGTTCATGTTTTCATGGCTTCCTTTTTGCACAGGTACTTTATATCAATGTCAATGGCTTGGTGGTTTTCTAAAGCTATTTTATCTAAGTGAAATCCACAAAACATGGCTTGTTGGGGGAACTTGGGGAATGAGGTTGGTGGGAAACTTTGAACTATGGGATGTGTAGTGTGCATAGAGCACACAACTACAAGTTGTTCTGCTCATTCCAAACAGAGGTAATTGAGGGACAAAAGAAGAGATTTGGGAGCTCACAAAGTATGTTACAAAGGATGCATCCTATGCATTAAGGTGAAAAAACACCTGGCAGTGACTGCCCCCCTAGCCCCCCCCTCCCCGTTTAACTTACCTGAGCCCTGGAACCTGACCCAGCAGTGACGCGCTGTCTATCTGCAGGGGGTTCTTGGCTCTTGATTGGATAGATTAATAGCGCGCAGCCATTGGCTCCCACTGCTGTCAGTCAAAGCCAATGACGCGGGCAACGGGGGGGGGCTGGGCCGAGTCATACATTTGGCATCTATGGGCGCTGAATGATGGACTCGGGAGCGCGCCCGCAAAGAGTGCTTCTTTTAGTGGGTTATCTGATGTGGGGAGGAGCCGCGAGAGCCGTCGGGGACCCCAGAAGACCAGGTTCGGGGCCACTCTGTGCAAAACAAGCTGCACAGTGGAGGTAAGTATGATATGTTTGTTATTTAAAAAACAATACAAACCCTTACAATCACTTTAAGCCATCTCCCGGCTTCAAAGTGAAAGTAATATGACAACTCCATAGCTGCTGATGACTTTCACAGAGACAGCAGTGTGGTGCCCCACCCTCCTTCCGTGGTTCCCCTGCTCTCCTATTCTTTCCGAAGCCCGGGAACAAAACCGCCATCTAGGGGAGGGATAGCGCTGTAAGACCAAGGCAAATCCATGCCTTGATCTAACATAAAAACAATGAAACCAGAAGTGATGTCCGGTTTCAGATGCATCATTTCCTGTCCAGTACAGCCAAGGGACACATCCAACCAAGCCGATTTGTGGTTGGTTAGATGGTGTGAAGGGCAGAGGAGGCATTGCAGTCTATTCGAGCCCTAATGTCTCCATTAAGAGTACCTGTCAAACCCCTTTTAGATTGAATAAAATCCTTTCAGCGGTCTCCCCCAAATGCTGGTGATGCAATGTAGAGACGGTCTCACTCTTACACATTTGGTGGTCTTGTTCTCTAATACAACCTTTCTGGAAAGAGGTACACAACTTATTACTCAAATCAGAACCCTGGCGATTGAATTCTCCCCAGCCCAACTGCTCTTACACCATGCTTCAACCTCAAGTTCAGCATACTATAGATCCTTGGCATTACACTTGGTCAACACAGCCAACATGTGCATCCCCACCTACTGGCGATCACCGAGCCCCCCAACTATATTAGACAGGTTCAAATGCAAAATAAGATCGCAGAGATGGAGGATCTTGTTCACCTAGCAAAATAGGCACCCACCAAATTTAGGAACACTTGGTCATGCTGGCATCACTTCACGACATCCGATGATTATACCCAGTTGATGACCTAATCCTCTGCAGAGAAGTGCAACCTTTGGTCGGGGAAGGAGTTTGGGGTCCCCCACCCCATCACCCTTTTTATTACCCCCCAACCTGTACTATTCCTTCCCTCACCCTCCCACATTCCCCTCCCCCCGACATCGTTTATTGATCCCGTACCCTATTCCCTCCACCTTCCCTTTTACTTTACTAACCAATCCCCCCTACCCCTATATGACTTTATTTGCAACAATCCCCCCCCCCCCCCCCCCCCCATAAATGAATACATCTCACGAGCACCGAATTCCCCAACCCTCACTTTGTGTTCCCCCCATTACCAGAATTTACTTTCGATATGCTCCTGTACTAGGCCTTACCAAAGCCCCGTCACCCGTACATGTTGCTAGGGGTCCGTTGACCGCAGCCAAAAGAGTAACTCTCAGTTCCAACACAACAGGCTGATGGTACATGACATAATTGTCTGGTTATATACTGATTTTCAATCACTATTATGCGTTACCATTTCATAACGTTGGCTAACGCCATTAAGGTTATTACACAGGTACCTTTTCCGGTACACAAGCTTATGAACATAGGCATGTTAAAATATAGATGGTGATTAGCTTGCATATACTGTTGTTTTTAAAACTTCGCTCTCATTTGAAAGTAATATTATACTGCATTTAAAATTATACAAATCTTGTCTTTACTCACTCCTCTTATGTACCGTTCCAATAAAGCTATTTAAAAAAAAAAAAAGAGAACCTGTCACCTGCCCAAAGCTATCACCCCTTGTGATAGCAATCAAGTAAAAAAAAATAAAAAAAAAAAAACACGAAAAGAAAAAAGGTTTGAAAAAATAAAAGTATAATAAAATACATAATTTTTAAAAAAAAGAATTACCAAAACTCCCTTTTCCCTGCACACCTGCGCAAATGCAATCCCAAAGTGCGCACACACATGTAAACCGAGGTCGCCCCCAACATGCAAACATCAAAGTGAGAACAACAATTCTAAAGCCCCATACACACGGTCGGACTTTTTCATGGATTCTGTCCGATCGGACAATGGTGTTGAAAAATCAGACCGTGTGTATGCACCATCGGACAGTGTACGTCGGATTGTCCGACGGACAAAGTCTTATCTCCTGCTGGAAAGATTTGCCGACAACCCGGTCCGATCACACCAAATCCGATCGTGTGTACGGTTGTCCGACGGACAAAGTGCTACGCATGCTCAGATCACATTACAAGACCAAAGCTATTGGCTACTAGCCTCTACGTAGTCCCGTCGTAGGCAACAAACGTCACCACGTTCAGAATGATCGGATTTTCCGACAACTTTGTCCGACCGTGTGTACGCAAAACCAACATCGGACAAAGTATGACGGACATGATCCGACGGACCTGGTCCTCGGATAGTCCGAGCGTGTGTATGGGGCTTAACACAAGAGCTCCTAGTTAACTCTAAACTGATGAGCTGTAAAGGCTTTTAAAGCATTACCTATGGAGATTTTTGGGCACAATAGTTTTTGGCGATATCTCAGATGCACGCAATTTTAAGACATGGAATATTTGATATCTATATACTTGATGCAAACTAATTTTAACCAAAAATGGGTATTATATATTGTGTGTTTTTGCACTAAAATTTTTTTTATTATATTTTTTCCTGAAAATTTGCGTTGAATAAACAGTTGCCAAAATATCATGTGACATAAAAAATGATCATCTTTTTATTTTACAGGGCCTCTGCTTTCAGAAAATATATAATGTTCTGGGGGCTTTATTGACAAAAATTAAGATTTTTACATGTATGCGGAAAAAAAAAATGTCTCTGGAGCTGAACTGGTTATGGTTTACTTTGGAGAATAAGGATCGCTTAGTATCACTAAGGCTATTTTCACACCCAGGCGCTGGGTACGCTGGCGGTAAAGCGGCGATATATTTAGCGCCGATTTACCATAGTTTTAGCGGCGCATTTCGGCCGCTAGCGGGGTGGTTTTACCGCCCGCGAGCGGCCGAAAAAGGGTTAATACCCTTTGGTATTAATACCCTGGAGCGTCGCTTTGCGGGCGGGTTCGGAGCGCTGCCCCATTGTTTTCAATGGGAGGGGGCGCTTTAGGAGCGGTAAATACACTGCTCCTACAGCGCACCAAAGATGCGGCTTGCAGGACATTTTTCAGCGTCCTGCAAGCGCACTGCTCCTGTGTGAAAGCCCTCAGGGCTTTCACACTGGAGACACAGCAACGGCTGTTTCAGGTCGGTTTGCAGGCGCTATTTTTAGCGCAATAGCGCCTGCAAACCGCCCCAGTGTGAAAGGGGCCTTAGAAAAATAAAATGTCTAAATTCCGACACAAATATAGATGTATTAATATTTATGCAATCCTCCAGGTAAAATCATAAGCTCAAATACCTGTCAGGCATGCAGCTTTATAGCTCAGGGTAAAAGAAGGTTGACTTAATAAGAAACTGCCTCATTAAAAGACTTTACGATGAAGGTAATTGTACAGCTGTTCTATGTAGGAGATCTCTGAACCTATTACACCTTTGTAAAGTGCACTATTCATTTTTCTGAAATAATCCCATAAGGTAGGTATGAATATGAAGCCCCTATTACATGTTCAGACCTTTTCATTTATGATACAGCTTTGTACGATTGATTCTGCAGTCTTTACCGCCCCTGTGAGGCTCAGCACGTTTGTGCGTGAAATAAGTCCTTGCCAAAATCCACTGGCTGCGCTCCAAAGTCCTAACACCCTTAGTGATATTTCTGAGTGAGCTGTTTGGGCCTTCTGGGCAGCCTGACAACGTCTACTAATCCAATGCAGTGGAAACAATGAATTGCATTATCATGTGCGACTGGAGGCCTCGTTTTAACAAGTAGGGGAGGAAGAAATTACTTTGTTGCCAGTTAAGAATTTAAGTTATTTTTAAACTGTTTTTTTTTTTCTTTTTTGTTGCTCTCCCTTTCTACCAAACTTCACATTCACATTGTGCTGTCAAGCATGGAAATCTGCTGATTGTTAGACATCAGGAATAGATATATAATGAATACATATATAATAGATAGACATGAACATTGTAGCGCTTGTGCCAGAAAATTCTGAGGACGGCTGAATTCCTAACGGGCACATTGACGAAACAAATGTTGGTGTTGTAGTTCCTCCCTACTTTCCCCATCATAAAGCCAGCCCATTTACTGTATGTAGAGAAACCTATGTAAAAATGCTCAGCCTCTATAAACACACTGTTTACCTACTGTGTACAACAAGAAAATGGGTAGGTGATCCACCAGGAGGTTAGATAAAAAATTTCACTAATATGCCTAACGCAGAGTTGCTTTAAAGTGGTTCTAAAGACTGAAGGCTTTTTATCTTCATGCATTCTATGCATGAAGGTAAAAAACCTTCAATGCGCAGGCCCCCCCCCCAATACTTGCCTGAGCCTGATCACGATCCAGTGATGTGCACGAGAGCAATAGCTCTCTTCTGCCTCATTGGCTTCTGCTGCTGTCAATCACAGCTAGTGAGGAGAGAGCCAGGGGTGGGGGCTAAGCCTCATTTTGTTTGTCAATGGACACACAGAGTGGGGCTCAGAAGCAAGCATGCAGGAGTGCCCGATAGCAAGCAGCTTGCTATGGGGGCATTCAGCAAGGGGCAGGAGCCCAGAGTGCCGGCGGGGGACCCAAGAAGAGGAGGATCTGGGCTGCTCGGTGCAAAACCAGTCAAAAAACAACATCCAACAAATCAGCGCTTGGGACCATCTACTAACTGGTCAAAGAATAATCAAGGTCAAAGACTTATAAATTGAAGTAAGATGACATCAGCATAAAATTCCATAGAACCAACTTTAATAAAATTCTGAATTATTCTGAATTATTACTCGCCGATACTGATTAGCGATACTTTTTGTTTACATCTCCCTTTGAGCGGGGCTGGTGCAAGGATTTTTGACGCCCTAGGCAAAACCTAATTTTTCCGCCCCCCCTGGCTCCACCCCTGACCCCACCCCCTTTGCCATGCCCTTGTATACCCCACGTTTTTAATGAAGTGCCCATCAAATGCAGCCTACCAGCTTCCATCAATTCAGCCTCACCAGCGCCCATTATTGCAGCCTCACCAGCACCCATTAATGCAGCCTCCCCAGTGCCCATCAATACAGCCTCCCCAGTGCTCATTAATGCAGCTTACCAGCGGCCATAAATGCAGCCTACCAGCGCCCATCAAATGCAACCTACCAGCGCCAATTAATGCAGCCTCACCAGCACCCATCAATGCAGCCTACCAGTGCCCATCAATGAATGTTTGCTTGCTTCAATTCATTCGGGAGACGGGAGACAGACACAGTCCTCCACGGCCGCTGCGCCTCTGGCACAATCTGCGAATGGAGCGGCGGCTGCCTGCTGATGCTGAGACTTAGTTGCTTGCTGCAGAGAGAAGAGAGTAGGAACACCAGTGGCCAGGCGCCCCCCCGGCAGCAGGGCGCCCTAGGCGGCTGCCTAGTTTGCCTAGTGGTAGCACCGGCCCTGCCTTTGAGACAGAGAAAGGGACTGAGGACACAAATTCCCCAGTCCATTTCTCTGCAGCCTCAGTTGCACTAAAGATGAATGGACAGGAGACAACGGCTCCTGTTCATTCATAAACTGAAGCATCGTAAACACAGATTATGATGCTCAGTGATCACTAACTCTGTGCATTCAGAAATGGAAGGAGCTGGTAAATGACAGATTTACTGACACCTTCCTCCACTCTTCATCCTGACAGATCTGGGACATGGGGGACCAGAGGAGGACATAAAGGGGTAGGGGAGAATGACCAGAGGAGGACACGGAGGGGGAGCCGAGAAGGAGCGGAGGAGGACACAAAGGGGAGCGGAGGAGGACATGAAGGGGGAGCGGAGGGGGATCGGTGGAGGATATGGATGGGGAGCAGAGGAGGACACAGAGGGGAAGTGGAGGTGGACAGAGAGGGACTGGAGGAGGACATGGCAGGGGACCTTAGGAGCACGAAAGAGGAAACGGAGGATGGCACAGGGGACAGTCGGGGATGATTGGTGCAGTGGTGGGGGCCGTTACCAGCACCGATCTCCCTGTATAGATTTCAATAAAGCAGCTGAAAGCCATGGGAGGGAGAGAAGGAGAAGTGTCTGTCAGCTGTTTTATTAAAAGCTATACAGGTAGATCGGTGCTTGTAACAACACCCCCCCACCACCGCACCGATCCTCCCCTGACTGCCCAGGTGTCGGATTAGGCATTGGAGCATTTGGCATCCTATTAGGCATACAAGTACTAGTGCAAATGCTCGGTATCAGTATCAGTGCAACCCTAGTGGCAACCCTGAAAAGACTCCCGTGCCAGCTGTTAGGATGGGGGAACTGATGTCACTGAACCCACAGGTAGCGGTATAATCATCCAGACCTTGGCCAAGTGCACCGGAAATGGCACGCTGGAAATAATGTCAATAAGCCACCAGAGGATACCAGGTTGGAGTCGCTAAGGACCAGAGTTTCGAGGCCTGTAAGCAATGAAGTAGCCATGACAACCCGTTTCACACTAGGAGCACTTTCTCAAGTAACATGGTCACTAAGGGCCAATCAAATTTATACAGGCTAGACTTAAAGTGGATGTAAACCCCAATTTTTTTTAATGTCATAATGTAGAGAATAAGATTTCCTTTCATTTGAGCCCAGTCTTGCCACACAGATTTACTCGAGGCCTGAGCAATCCTCTTTTATTGTTCAGTTAGAGAAATCTTGACAAAGTCTTGAAAACTTTGTCAAAAACGCCCCCCTTGCTGTGAGTGACAGGAGATTTACATATCATGCACTAGCCTGAGACAGGCACATCCTGTGTAAAAAGTTCACAATTCATATCCCCCTCCCCTCCAGCTCTCCCAGCTTTACTGTGTTTTGACTGGATGTTTCTCATCATGGGATGCAGTGAACAGTCAGCAGACTATAGACAGACAAGTGATTTAGGGGACATGTATGTAGTCAGAGCTGGGCAGAGTAGAACATCCAGTGATCTGATGATAACCTGTCTCAGTGTCACGCTCCCTGGTAGTGGTGAGTCTGATTAGCCGAGAAGGGCCTCCCTTGCGGCTCCCACTCGCCGGTCCCCTGATGATGGGACAGTAGGACCAGGAGTCAGGAGGGGCACAGGTGCCTGGCAGGAATGGTCAGACCGGTACAAGAGCTTCCTGGATAAGCTCAGCGGATGAGGTAAGTAGGTAGCTGTAGGCAGACTGGAACAACAGGCAGACTTGGATCTGTATGCAGACTGGAACAACAGGTAAGCTGGATCTGTGTGCAGACTGGAACAACAGGCAGACTTGGATCTGTGTGCAGACTGGAACAACAGGTAAGCTGGATCTGTATGCAGACTGGAACAACAGGTAGACTTGGATCGGTGTGCAGACTGGAACAACAGGCAGACTTGGATCTGTGTGCAGACTGGAACAACAGGTAAGCTGGATCTGTATGCAGACTGGAACAACAGGTAGACTTGGATCGGTGTGCAGACTGGAACAACAGGTAAGCTGGATCTGTGTGCAGACTGGAACAACAGGCAGACTTGGATCTGTATGCAGACTGGAACAACAGGCAGACTTGTATCTGTGTGCAGACTGGAACAACAGGCAGACTTGTATCTGTGTGCAGACTGGAACAACAGGCAGACTTGGATCTGTGTGCAGACTGGAACAACAGGCAGACTCGGATCTGTATGCAGACTGGAACAACAGGCAGACTTGGATCTGTATGCAGACTGGTATAACAGGTAAGCTGGCTCTGGAATGGTCAGGCAGGCCGGGTCAGATATCAGGCTGGCAGCACGGTACAGATGGAGCAGACAAGAGGATGGTCAAAGACAAGCCAAGGTCGATACACAGGGACAGAGCGGATGGTCAAGGATAGCCGGGTCAGATACAGGTAAACAGACTTCAGATCAGGTTTCAAACACAGAACGTTGTAGAGCAGACAGCGGGGACCGTCAGTCACAGGAGGGTTTAAATAGCCTCATTGGCGCCAATGGAGGCGCGCACCCGTCCGCGCACGCTCGCCCCCGTCTGCACGCGCGTGCACGCGCACGCTCGCGCATGCGCAATGGCAGCCGAGAACGGGAACCATGGATGCCGAGGCGCCGATCACTGGCAGGATCACCAGGTCGCCGGCCACGGATGGAGCCCTCATGACACTCAGGCTAGTGCATGAGATATGTAAATCACCTGTCACTCACAGCAAGGGGGCGTTTTTGACAACATTTTCAAGACTTTGTCAAGATTTCTCTAATTGAACAATAAAAGAGGATTGCTCAGGCCTCTGTGTGGCAAGACTGGGCTCAAATGAAAGGAAATCTTATTCTCTACATTATGACACAAAACAAAAAAATTTGGGTTTACATCCATTTTAATGGAAGGCGGGCTGGGCTAACATCGGTTCTTAAAAGTACATTCCCAGTCTTCCTGCCATTGCCAACACATACACATTAAAACCAAGCAAGTACATTTTTTTAAAAAGCAATAATATTAAAAATGTGTGGTATATAGTTAATGTTGATCTTTTTGGCCAGCATAAACAAAGGAAACGTTAAAGAACATACATAAATTAGAAAAAAAAATAAACATAATAATACATGGACCATAAAGGCACAACTGGAAAAAAGGTAAAAGTTAATAAATTGCTTGCACTATAAGATAATTACTAAAAAAACATAAAATGTATCAAAATAAAGATAAAGTTTAAATAGAATGACATAACCACAGAACATGTCACCATGTATCAATAATGGATTGGTCTTCAGAAGGAATAACTTACAGAATTAAACAAATAAATGAATGCCCATCCTTAGTGAACTGTGGCTCCGGCGCGTATGCGGCCAATCACATCTGGAGCCCACGTACCCGGAAGGGTGATATGTGAAAATGGAAGCAGCTGCAGTGCTGATATTGCGGCCCCGGAAAAGCTTTGTTTTAAGGTAAGTTTCATTTAGAGCACTGAAAGTGCACCAAATGGTTATAATGAGTGCAAGCCCTCCCATTCAGGACTCAGTCTTGCAGGGCCTTAATGGAACAAACTGCTTTTTCTTTACTCCGGAAAGAGGTAGAACTACAACGTTTGTTAAAATCCTTGCAATGTCACCCGGGGGGAATTGCTTATTTTTTTCTCAACTGCGGTGAAGTGCATGTGTACTGTACCTTGACAGTGACTGAGCTGCTTTTGAACAGTCCTAGTTAATAAACATGTGTAGCAAGATCTCCGGTCTTGTCCAATCTAATGAGGACCTCCAAAGCCAAAGATAGCTGACATCCTTCAATATGTAGTTGGTTGTGAGGCATAGTGGGTGCAAAGATGGTGAAAGTCATTGGGCACCAGACACTTCTTGGATGTAAAAGAGGTTTTATTTCTTTTGACAGTCCTTTTTGTATTTTTGGGGGAAAGAGAGTTAGAGCCAGGACACCCTTAAGTAGTTATAGATTCAATTGGCAGACTTAAAGACTTCAATAGGAGGACAGCCGTGCAGGGAAAGGCGCCAGCAAGATGCCACTTTTGCAACTGCAGGAATGCTGTCTACTCCTATGGTAACAGTCTTTAACAGTTTCTAACTCAAATGTAACACTCCTTTCAGCTCCACTACAACTGCCTCTTGTAGTTCTTCAACACTCTGCTCCCAGTCTCTCACTAGACCCTCCTGATTCACTGACTCTGAATCCCTTGAGCTCCTCCAAGGTTGGCGGTGGTATCTCCCTCAAACGTCACCCCTGCTTCTCTGCTGGGTCCCTAGCTTGGCACTCCAGATACTTCTCAAACTTCACCCCTGCTAACTGGTGAGGTCCCTGGCTTGACTCACAAGGCTGCTCTGCAAGCGTATCCTCCGCGGGCTGGGTCCCTGACTTGATCACCGCCTGAAGTTTCCCGATTCTCCACCGTGCCTGTTCAGTGAGAATATGGTTCCATTACTTTCTTAATTTACTCACTGTGGTCCCTGGTAAAGGTGGTTGGTCCCATTGTGGTGACAGCTTCCCTTCTGCCTTTAACCAGATTCTCTGGCCGACCGAACTGCCACTTTTGGTTGGACTGCAAGCCGCAATCCCAACCCTGTGCTGCCCTCTTACTTCTGGATAGGCCCTCACACAACCTGGCAGCCAGATGCCCCCGAGATAGGCCCAATCTGTACAACACACGTCCACCCAGACAGCCGTCCAGGTGGCACAGAACCTAGATCACCTGACCTCATCCCAATATATAGGTTCTCCAAGCAGGCCAAGGGATTCAAGAAAACCCCTGCTCATTGGCTGAGATACCAATATACTCATAACCTGACATTGGGTTGCCCTTCTCATATCCAGTATAACCAAGCCCCCTGTCACCTAGTGGTAGAAGAGAAAAGTGCAATAAGGCCAAACTTAGGGAGAAATCAACAGATCTCTATCAATCAACCAAGATAACTACTCTTGGCAAGTAAATTTGTGAGGAGCTCCCTGACTAAACCCGAGGGTGCTAAACATGTTTTGATATATAAAGGAGGTCCCAGGGTTTCAAATATCTGACTTACAAATGACTCCAAATCACCAACGGAGGGAGACAACAGGAAGTGAGAGCAAATCTACACCTAGGAAGGGAAATTTACTCCTGTAATGCCGCATACACATGGTGGGAATTCTCGTCGGAAAAAGCTCTGATGGTTTTCCAGTCGGAATTCCGACGGAATTTCACTCAAACTGTCTTGCCTACATATGGTCACACCAAATTCCGATAGTCAATAAGACCACGGCATACAAAACGTTCAACTGCACTATAAAAGGGAAGTTTAATGCTTCTGAGCATGCGTCAAATTGTTTCCGAGCATGCGTTGGAATTTTGCGAATCGGAATTGCATACAGTGCCCTGATTACAATTAAGTGCCCACCAGTGCCATCAATGATTGCCCACCACTGCCAGCAATCATTGCCACCAAACTGTGCCCACAAGTGCCAGCAATCAGTGGCCACAAGTGCCAGCAATCAGTGGTAATTAGTGATGCCAGTCAGTGCTGGCTTTCAGTGCTGCCCATCACTGCTGCCCATCAATGCCACCCATCAATGTCCATCAGTGCTGCCTATATGTGCCCACCAGTGCTGCCTATCTGTGCCCAGTGCCACCCACCCATCAGTGTTGCCTATCAGTGCCATCTATCAGTGCCCATAGGTGTGGCATATTCATGCCTCCTCATCAGTGCCACCTAATCAGTACCCATAAGTGCTGCCTCATCAGTGCCCATAAGTGCCACCTCATCAGTGCCCATAAGTGCCACCTCATCAGTGCCCATCAGTGCAACCTATCAGTGCCCATCAATGCCGCCTCATCAGCGCCCATCAGTGAAGGACAAAAATTACTTATTTACAAAATTAACTGACAGAAACTAAGAACCTTTTTTTTCCCAAATTTTTGGTCTTTTTTCTAGGAAAAAAAAAAAAAAAAAACAGGAGTGATTAAATACCACCAAAAGAAAACTCTATTTGTGTGAAGAAAATGATAACAATTTCACATGGTTACAGTGTAGCATGACCGCGCAATTGTCATTCAAAGTGTGACAGCGCTGAAAGCTGAAAATTGGCTTGGGCAGGAAGTGCCCTGTATTGAGGTGGTTAACCCTTCCTATGTTATCCAAATAACTTAAAAATGTACCTGTTCTGACCTACATACAAATTCAACTTAAGAACAAACCTACAGATGCTATCTTATTTGTAACCTGAGGACTGCCTGTATTGGGTTTTTTCAATTGCCTAACATAATGAATATTACATGTGTTGCCCAGCCAACAGCTCTTCTATATTCTTATTCAATATATTTATTTATTTTATACAAGCAAGTGGTACAGGGAAAATTACTCTTAACAAACTGTGACGAAGGTCAGACTATATAAGACTTGAACAAAGTAAAGAGTCCATCAGGATAATACAAATAGTAAGGTTAGGAATAAAAGGACAAATAGTCCAAGTTCCTGATCCAATAACAGAGCAATTTGGTATATCCTCCGAGCCGTGGAAAGATATAAACTCATCAAACCATTGAGGTATAATAGTAAGTAAAGGTAAAGTTAGAAAAGAGAGAGAAAGTGAGATAGCAGGGTTTCCCAAGGGACACTGTGTGCAGCAAAAGGAGAGGACCACAGCTAAGTAGGGGTCTGACCAACTGTCAAGGTTCCAGCAAAGAACCGTCAAAATTTGGAGGAACAAAATGAGAGACCGGAGGTTTCCATATTTTTGTATATTTCAAAACCTTGTCCTGTAGCGTAGCTTCTATTTTAGCATGTATCATGGCTCGCATGATTCGATATTTGGCCTCAACTATGCAAATACTGTGTGTTTTCTAAGTGTGAGGGATCATCTGCTTACAGACCATCATTACCTGTCATCATTGAATTGTCATTCAAGATCTTTGAATGGTTTCCAGGATTCGAGGAGATACTTCATGTCTTAGACCACTTTCACACTGAGGCGCTTTTCAGGCGCTTTCACGCTAAAAACAGCACCTAAAAAGCTCATGAAAACTTATTTCCATTAAAATCAATGAACGCTTTCACACTGGGGCAGTGTGCTGGCAGGGCTGTGAAAAACTCCCCTCCCCATTGAAATTAATGGAAAGCTCTTCAAAAGCGCCTGAAAAGCTCTTCAAAAGCGCTCAGTGTTTTTACTGGCAGTTTAGAAGCGCCTCAGTGTGAAAGTGGCCTTATGGTCACTTGCTGGCCAGGGCCATCTGGTGAGCGCAAATTGTTGTCACTTTGGGTGAAAAGTCACAAATATTATTTGGAACACAGATTTTATTTCTCACATGTGTTGGAGTGGAATCATCTAATAAGAATTTTGGAGCTGTTTTGAACTTTTCATGTTATATTTGTTTGAGCAATCATTAATATATTAATTAATTTTTTCTGAGCCATTTGTGCACATGTATAAAGTGAAGCCATTCACTAAGGCCACTTTCACACTGAAGCGCTTCTAAACTGCCAGTAAAAACACTGAGAGCTTTTGAAGAGCTTTTCAGGCGCTTTTGAAGAGCTTTCAATTTATTTCAATGGGGAGGGGAGTTTTTCACAGCCCTGCCAGCACACTGCCCCAGTGTGAAAGCGTTCATTGATTTTAATGGAAATAAGTTTTCGTGAGCTTTTTAGGCGCTGTTTTTAGCGTGAAAGTGCCTGAAAAGCACCTCAGTGTGAAAGTGGTCTAATACACGTTTATACATGGTTTTGAATATATGCATATTATTTGTATAAATCACTTTTTACATGAAAAGATATAATAAAATATTTACAAAAATATGAGGGGTGTACTCACTTTTGTGAGATACTGTATATCATACTTTGTAAAAATAGTAAATATTAAGCAGTGTTTCTTAAGTTCAGTCCTTAACCACTTCAATACCAGGCACTTAGACACCTTCCCGCCCAAGCCAATTTTCAGCTTTCAGTGCTGTCGCAATTTGAATGACAATTGCGCGGTCATGCTACACTGTACCCAAACAAATTTTTTATCATTTTGTTCCAACAAATAGAGCTTTCTTTTGGTGGTATTTGATCACCTCTGCGATTTTTATTTTTTGCGCAACAAACAAAAAAAGACCGAAAATTTTGCAAAAAAACAAGTTTTTCTTTGTCACTGTTAATTTTTTTTGTAAATAAGTGCATTTTCTTCTTCAATGACGGACACTGATAAGGCGGCACTAATGGGCACTGATAAGGTGGCACTGATGGGTGGCACTGGTATGCGGCACTAATGGGCACTCAGGTGGCACTGATGGGCACTCATAGGCGGCACTGATGGGCACTCATAGGCGGCACTGACGGGTACTTATGGGTGGCACTGATGCACACATATAGGTGGCACTGATAGGTGGCATGGATGGGCACTGATAGGTGGGCATGGGTGGGCACGGATGGGCACTGATAGGTGGCACTGATGGACGCTGGTGAGTGGCACTGATGACACTGATGGGTGGCATTGCTGGGCATCCCTTTTTTTTTCTTTTTTTTAATAAATATGATATGCCAATCAGTGCCCATCTGTGGGCACTGATTGGCATATTTTTGGCATTTTTTTTAACATGTGGATGGCCATGGGGGATGTACCTGGCCATCCACATGCTGGGGGCTTCCCTGGTGGTATTGGGGGCTTCCCTGGTGGTCCTGGGGGCTTCCCTGGTGGTCTAGTGTGGGCATCTGAGGGGGGGGGGGGGGCTGCGCTGATAAACAATCAGCGCATACCCCCCCTGTCAGGAGAGCCGCTGATCGGCTCTCCTCTACTCGCGTCTATCAGACGCGAGTGAGGAAAAGCCGATCAACGGCTCTTCCTGTGTACATCGTGATCAGCCGTGATTGGACACGGCTGATCACGTGGTAAAGAGCATCCGCCGGAGACTCTTTACTGAGATCAGTGTAGCGGTGTGTCAGACTGACACACCGCTCCACCGATCGCCGCGATGCGCGCCCCCACGGGCGCGCAGCGGCTGTTATCCTGAAGGACGTCATATGACGCCCAGTCAGGATAACGAAACCACTTCCCGGACGTCAATCTGCTATTGACCGGGCGGGAAGTGGTTAAGTATCCCCAACATGTGTTAGATTCCATTGGTAAAATGTCTAAAAACTAAAGGTTTGCTTTATGGATCATTCAAACTTCTACAGTCTTGGTTTGTTATTTGTCAATCTCAAAGGACATACTCATGGACATGCACCTTTTTGGCGATAAGTGTAATTTGTACTGCCGTGCATTGGCAGCTGTTGTACAATGTGTTGTCATGCACGTAAATGGCTTGCCTCTAATGCCCTGTACACACAACCGTTTTTCTCCTCGGAATAAACTCTGAAGGTTTTTCTGACCGTGTTCCGACGGAATTCCGCTGAAACTGTCTTGCGTACACATGATCACACCAAAGTCCGACCGCCAGGAACGCGGTGACGTACAACACGTACGACGGAACTAGAAAAAGGAAGTTCAATAGCCAGTAGCCAATAGCTTCCGTCTCGTACTTGCTTCAGAGCATGCGTCGTTTTTGGTCCGTAGGAACAGCATACAGAAGAGCGTTTTTCCCCCTAGGAATTGGTTCCGTCGGAAATATTTAAAACATGTTCCATTTCTAGGTCCGTCTGAATTTTCGAAAAAAAGTCAGATGAGGCATACACACGATCGGAATATCCGATAAAAAGCTTCCGTCTGACTTTTTCTGTCGGAAACTCCGCTCGTGTGTACGCGGCATAGGTGTGATGTGTCATGGTACCATTTATTAGTACCACAATGCAAAGGCGAGCCCTTAAAGATTTTCGAAAGCACCTCAGTATACTGTATATTACTTATTTTATACTTTTATTACTGGGGTTTAGGTGAGATCAGGTCTAGGCATCATTCGAATCATTACACATCTACAGGAATTTATTTTTCAGCACAGAACAAAATAAGATTCAGATAGAATTTAATTAAAAACAGCAGTCGTTCATCAGGCACCTGGAAAATTGTTACATTTCATTTTATGAAAGTGCATTATCATCTTCACTGACAGAAGATAGCGAATTGGACATACTGAGGCAATAGACTTTTGTTGCGTTGCCTTTATGATAATTATATGCTAGCATCTCGATTAATAAAGAGAAAGTCAACTTTTAACCTTAGTCCCCATTATCCGCTTCATCTTTTAAAAAAAAAAAAAATTTGTAGCATTTCTGCAGTATGGTGGATCATCAGCAAAGTACCATTTACCTCATTAGAAATGTTCAAACCCAATCACTAAAATCTGATATAAGCTTTTACATTTAATGTTTTCTTTTCAATATTATCAAATGTGTAGCTTTCTTTAAATTAATACATAGTAATGCCTTCTATAAAGGTCCCTGTCATACAGGCTTCAAGAGGAATATTTCAACACACGTTACACAGGAATTGTCCACTGTTGCCATCATCATTAAACCCATTGTAGACAGGCTGCAGGAAATTAGCACTAAGATGTAACCAAGGACATTTACATTAAGCTGTTTACATTGTATTAGCAACAGTAATGCCGCGTACACACAACCGTTTTTGGAGTTTTAGGAGTTCCGCTGAAACTGTCTTGCCTGCACAACACACCAAAGTCCGATCTAGAGTGCGGTGACGTACAACGCGTATGACGGGACTAGGAAAAGGAAGTTCAATACCCATTAGCCAATAGCTGCCGTCTCGTACTTGCTTCAGAGCATGCATAGTTTTGGGTCCGTCGGAACAGCATACAGACGAGCGGCTTTCCCCGAAAGGAATTGATTCCGTTCGAAAGATTTAAAAGATGTTCTATTTCTAGATCCGTCAGAATTTTCGAAAAAAAAAGGCGGATGAGGCCCACACACGATCGGAATATCCGATGAAAAGATTCCGCCTGACTGTTTCTGCCGGAAAGTCTGACCGTGTGTACGCGGCATAAGGGATCAAATAGACGTGCAAAGAAATTTGAGCACCCATTAACGCACCTAATTCAATAGAATGCATTAATGTTGTGTTTTTGATGCTTTTGTGTGGA
This sequence comes from Lithobates sylvaticus, assembly GCA_028564925.1. Taxonomy (NCBI): domain Eukaryota; kingdom Metazoa; phylum Chordata; class Amphibia; order Anura; family Ranidae; genus Lithobates; species Lithobates sylvaticus. The sequence goes on from CM053032.1 coordinate 211,490,676, forward strand.
AAAAAAAAAAATACTTGCCAGACGCTCCCTGTGTTGTTTTTTATTTGATGGATTTTTGTATTATCATCTTGGCTTGTAACGCTTTCCAAACACGTCTCAAACATATTGTAAATGCCATAGGGGTATTTGTGATGCATTTGCAGTGCATTTGCAGCTGGTTTATATTGGCATCAATGGAAGAATTTAGGAAGCAGCAAAGCTACATGTTGAGTCAATTTTGACACGACGCAACGCTAATGCCACCATGTGAACACCACCAAGCGCTGCAATGCTCACAATTTTTTCAGGCGCTCATGGAGTTTCAAAAACACTCATGAAACGCCTACTTTTGTAGCTAGTCTACACTTAGCCTAAAAACATACCAGAAGCCTGGCCTCTCTAGCTGCTTTTAATGTTAAGATATTTACATCCTCAGAATTCACAGAGACTCTAGAGCCAGGCTTCGGTCAGTTTCTTACAGCTTAGCCCAAAGTCACACGCCTTTTGCATAGATCTGGAAAGTTTAATCAAACTGTGTTAAGTGTATACAGTATGTGTTTACATATGCATTCAGAATATCTATTTTGCCCCTACACACAGAGATTTTTTTTCTCAATGCAGAGTGTGTTAAACAATTTAGAATCAGAATGTAGGTGAGGTGCAGCGTGGTGCGGATGCAATAATTCACACAGTAGGTGCAATGTAAAACTTGTATTGAAGTAATACAGCAACAGTTTACAATAGACCTGATGGGACAGCTACCCAGCTGGGCACACTCACAGTTTCCAATGACCTGAAGAAGAAATGTTCCAGCCAAGCCGTCAGAATCTGTTCAGAGGGGACAGAATGAGGCCACCTGCCCGGAAGGTATCCAGAGAGACCCTAAGCTTTGCCTCGTCAGGAACCTTTCCCTATCGCTAGTACTGTCCCTAACAGACGGGGTACCTTTTCCTACACTGTCCACTCACATAAAGCATGCCAAACCCAGGGGCTAGGGTCCTAAATAGACTCTGCCAAACCTAAGATGGCCACCAGAGTCACAGCATCCAAACAGATTGCTGCCCCAGTGACTCAGAAAACCATAGAGGAACCCTGTTCCCCATGACTTCCTCTCCCTCTGCATTGCCACTGCGGTTGAGTGCCACCTGCAGTGGAGACAGCAGACTGCACCTGCCTACAAAAACATACATTACTATGAGTTTGAACATTTCCTATAAATGCAATAATCACATGCCTGTATGAATGAGGCCTTAGAAATACCTATTGGTTGGCAGGGAGTCAAAGATGAATAAATGGTACTCACATAATGACATGTGAGCTCTGTTCACTGCAGCAGTATTGTGAGTCCAGGCCGGTGTGCTGAAGCACCTCCAAGGGATGCATACATGACAGCCTTGACTCACCAAAGGGGTTGCATGGCCCAGGAAGTGGATGGTGACTAGAGGGATACTATTAAACATGTTTAAATTGTATTTTAATTAAATGTTTTAATTTTTAAATCTTTTATTTTAAAAAGCTGAAATTCAACCTTAAGGCTAGGTTCACATCTATGTGTTCCCTGCATCAGTGGTGGCGCATCCATTAAGGGCGCACGGATGCCACCCCCTCTGTCTAGCCACCCCCCTCTATGAATAAGCATGAATCTATCCATGGCTGCTGCTGCTACCCCCTATTCAGGCGTCCAGCCCCTTTTCAGATGCCGGGCTCCTGAATTCCAGCGGCGGGGGGTGTTTTTTTTTAAGCCATAGGCTCTAATAGGCTTAAAGGAAGGTGGACTCGTGGTGCAGAGCATTGCGCTCGGAGTCCACCCAGATGTGTTAGAAAAGCAAATTAATATTTGCTTTTCTAACACTGAACCGCCTCTCTGCCAATCAGGTAACGCGGGTCTTATACACATCACCTGATTGGCTGAAGGCACAGGTGCCCCTATTGGATGCCTAGCAGAACAAGAAGAGTCACATGGATGACACAGGAGCCGTCCCACAGTTCGCCGCCATCACCCGCTGCCTGAACCGCCACTAAGATAGGGTATTTGTTGGGCACAAGTGGCGGCATTTGATGGGCACAAGTGGCTGCATATGATAAGGTACAAGTGACGGCATTTGATTAGCACAAGTGGCAGCATTTGATGGGCACAAGTGGCTGCATTTGATGGCAACAAGTAGCTGCATTTGATGGGCACAAGTGGTGGCATTTGACGTGCACAAGTGGCTGCATTTGATGGGCACAAGTGGCTGCATTTGACAGGCACAGGTGGCTGCATATGATGGGGCACAAGTGGTGGCATTTTATGGGCACAAGTGGCGGCATTTGGGGCACAAGTGGCGGCATTTGATGGGGCACAAGTGGTGGCATATGGTGGGCACAAGTGGCTGCATATGATGGGCACAATTGGTGGCATGTGATGGGCACAAGTGGCTGCATTTGATAGGTGCAAGTGACTGCATATGATGGGGCACAAGTGACTGCATATGATGGGCGCAAGTGGCTGCATTTGATAGGTGCAAGTGACTGCATATGATGGGGCACAAGTGACTGCATATGATGGGCACAATTGGTGGCATGTGATGGGCACAAATGGTTGCATATGATGGGCGCAAGTGGCTGCATTTGATGGGTGCAAGTGACTGCATATGATGGGGCACAAGGGGCGGCATTTGATGGGCGCAAGTGGCTGCATTTGATGGGCGCAAGTGGCTGCATTTGATGGGCACAATTGGTGGCATGTGATGGGCACAAGTGGTTGCATAAGATAGGCACAGGTGGATGCATATGATGGACACAAGTGGCTGCATTTGATGGACACAAGTGGCTGCATTTGATGGGCACAGGTGGCTGCATATGATGGGCACAAGTGGCTGCATATGATGGGCACAAGTGGCTGCATATGATGGGCACAAGTGGTTGTATTTGATGGCACAAGTGGCTGCATTTGATGGCACAGTGGCTGCATTTGATGGGCATAGCAAGTCTGCAATTGCTGTTTTTTTGTTACAGTATCTTCCAGTTTGTTTGACTACGGGTGCTTGCTGGTGGCAGACTGTGTGCAATTTACGTCTCCTTTACAATATACATCATACCTCCCAACTTTTTGAGATGGGAATGAGGGACACCTATCAGCAAAAGTATGCAGACATATGACACACCCCTTGCCACACCCCCTTAAAGGGGAATTGTACAAAAAACAAGATTGGTTAAACCCACATTTTTTTTTACCACTACTATTCCTTTATATTGGCTTTTGGAATTTACAAATGCAGCAATTTAGAAATCAGATGAAAGGATTAGCACTGGAAAACCCTTTTTGATAGATAAAAAGTGCATTTTATAGACATATATATATATAGATCAGACCAAAATGAGAGACAAATGAGGAGGAATGAGGGACAGAGTGACATTGCTCGAAATCAGGGGCAGTCCCTCTAAATCAGGGACAGTTGGGAGCTATGCATACATACATGTAATGATGGAAAAACCTTGCAGATTTGACTTGCGTAGGCTTGTTCACACCATGTGCAGAGACGTGTGTATTTATTATGAAGGTCTCTGCAAGGACACAAATAAATCCATTGTTTTATAAATGCGCCATTTACACCATAACACTGATGTCACGTGAGGTATTTTTTTGCGCAGAAATTTGTAACATAAATTCTCTGCAAGGGCACAAAGAAAACTATTATTCTCACCACAATGTTGACGTCACATCAGTTTTTCTGACGTTGCAGATTACTGTGCAGGAAAAAATCTGCATATGATACCAGTGTTGTGGTGTGAACAGGGCATAGAGGACAATTGTTTTTCTTGTGTCCTTGCAAAAATAGGTATAGAAAAACTCTCTCCACATGGTGTGAATGAGGCCGTGCACACATTCCCACACCCACATAAGTGTGAACGTAGCCTAAAGTGTTGCTTATAGCAAACGCTAGATTCCACAGAGGTTCTTTACTTTAGAAAATTCTTAAAAGTCAGTCTTCGGGGTCAATTCACTAAAGGATACATCATGCTATAACACAATCACGTGACTCATTTGCATTAATTATTCAATGCGGTAAAAAAAATCAGATTCACAAAAAATAACAATTATGCGATATTTGTGGGCTGGTAAATATTGTAAAAAAAACATGCGTTAAACTGTTAAAGTGATTGTAAAGGCTTGTTTTTTTCCTAAAGAAAATAACAAACATGTTATACTAACCTGTTCTGTGCAGTTGGATTTGAACAGAGCAGCCCGTATCCTCCTCTTCTCAGGTCCCTCTTCAGTGCTCATGGCCCCTCCCCCCTCTGCTGAGTGCCCCCACAGCAAGCAGCTTGCTATGGGGGCACCCAAGCTGAGACACAGCTCCCTGTGTCCATTCAGACACGGAGAGCCGACCCGACCCCACCCCCCTCTCTCACCTGATTAGCTAGCTGACTTTGATTGACTTTGAATGATTGTCTCGGACGGCTGCGAAATTTGTGGACATTGCTGGACAGAGAGTGACCTCAAGTAAGTGTTAGGGGGGCTGCTGCACACAGAAGGCTTTTTATCTTAATGCATAGAATGCATTAAGATAAAAAACCTTCTGCTTTACAACCCTTTTAAGTCCAATTCACAAGCGGAACAGAAAGTAAAAAAAGGTGCAATATTTATCACTAGGGTTTTGCTGGCGGTATCATATGCGGTATTGCTCAGATGCAGTGTGGCGGTCTCCCCCCATTAGCTGGTTGTTAAGGAGCCGGTTTCCCTGAATGTAAAAAAAAAAACATGCCAGCAATTAAAAAATTCTGTGTGGGGGTCCCCTCCCAATCCATACTAGGCCCTTCAGGTCTGGCATGGAATTTAAGGGGAACCTAATGCCAAAATTAAAAGAAAACCTTGTTGCCCCCCCCCAAATCTATGCCAGACCCTTTTCCGAGCTTGCAGCCAAGCAGGTCAGGAAAGGGGGGGGGGGGCGAATGAGCACCCCCCTCCTGAACCATACTAGGCCACATACCCTCAACATGGGGGTGCTTTGGGGTAGGGGGTCTCTTTCCATGTTAATGGGGACAAGGGCCTCTTACACACAACCCTGGCCGGTGGTTTTGGGGGTCTGTGGGCAGGGGGCTTATCGGAATATGAAACCTGACCCCCATGTGAATGAGTAAGGCCCTACTCATTCACCAAAAAAGTGTAAAAAGTAAAAAAAACACAATACAAGTTTTTGACAATTCCTTTATTGAAAAAAATTCAAATAAAAAAAAATGTCCCCCGAAGTAGATCCATCATCAATATCGGTAATATTCAGTCCCGATGAAGGCTCCCGCCGTTTGTCAGCTCTTAAATAACTAAGTGGTACTGGGTGACTCCCCCCCACCCCCTTGTGACTGAATTGGCCAGGGGCATGCTGGGGTGGTTACGTTACAATGGGGCGTGTTTTTTTTACATTCAGCTGTCATCAGTAAACCCGCTGACAGCTGATGAGGTATCCATTGTTAAGGACGCGGCAGTCCGCTTCCAGACCCGCTTTTTAACAACCAGCTACCATGAGATGAATTACTGCATTAAAATATGCAAAATCTTACTGAATTGAACATTTGTACAATTGTTTCCGCATCCGTTATCTTACTGCATTTTTTCAGTCGATATTTAACTCTTAGTGAATTGACCCCTTTGTCATGTAGAAAGTCTGCTGTGTTACTTTGAAATCTGCTGCCCTGACATGGTGGCGGGGAAAGAAAGATTTAATTACGCTACATATGAATTTAATTATGCGCTCAAGATGTTGACAAAAATTATCTAAAAGAGTTCCTTAGGAAAGCGAATTTGTGCAAACATTTCCACTCCTCCAGTAATAGTAATATTGTAAACAGTTCTTTATGGTTAAAGGGATGCCACTGGCGTTGAGCAAACAAGTAATCAGTTCTTAGTTGCCCGAAGCATTTCAAATTACTTTTTCACTGTAAAACGGCAGCAACAATTTGCACTTAATTGGCCTAAGTTTCCTAAAGGAAGAACTGACTGCGGCACGGAATTGAATACAAAATTTCAGCCTAGAGTCATCTGTCTTATGCAGTGCCACGATTTTAATTAAAGAGCCATGTGAGTGTCACAGTTACTTTATTATAGAGGTATAAAGGGCATTTATTTGCCTTAGGTACACTGTTAGTTGGATTCATCGTTAAAGGGTTGGACCACCTCATATGAATAGTTAGGTTTTGGAGAAATGATGCTCAGATAAATTATTTTGTGACTCTCTGATATATTTTGATATCTACAGTGGTGAGATCTTACTGCTAAAATTCAATGCCTAGTAAAAATTGAGTAAAAATCTTAATTTCTGTGACAGAACATCAATGGAAATTAAACAGAGAAGAGTGAAACCCTCTAGATCAGTGGTTCTCAACTCCTGACCTCAGGACCCACTAACAGGCCAGGTTTGCAAGATAACTGAAATACATCACAGGTGATATAATTTGCTGCTCAGTGATTGCAGTATTCTAGTCTGCATCTCCCCAAGGTAATACTTAAAACCTGGCCTGTTAGTGGGTCCTGAGGACAGAAGTTGAGAACCACTGCTCTAGGTAATGGTCTTAGCAGGTTAGTAGAGATAGAAATCCAGTACCTCTCTAAAACAGAAGTATCAGCTTTGGCAGGGTTCACCACTCAACAAATGGAACAACTGGGTCTCTATTGTGCAAAACAGGGTGGATAAAAATCAATGATTTAAAAAATAAATAAAATAAAATCAATGATTTAAAAAAAAAAAAAAAAAAATTACATTTAAACGATTTTTTTATTTAAATACGATTTTTTTTTTTATTATTATTTGTTTTAATAAAATGCTTTTGGAGTAAAAATCTAAAGATAGTTTTCTATTTAAGATACATAAAATGGAGCTTAGTTATGTAGCATGAGGCTGTATATTTGGCAATATTTAAATTTTTGGTAAACTCATTTAATGAATCTAAGCTCTGCAAGCTGAGATAACATGCACTGCATTGATGCAGTCACACAATTTCACAGTAATCATGAGATAAAAAGTTCAGGAATATTCCTTTATCCCATTGTTTTTCAAATCTATATACACTACAAACTGTATGATTGAATCGGTTCTGATATCGCTGTTTTACTAACCTGACAGCTTATTTTGTTTACAAATATTAAAGATTCTAACTACCAGCCAGAATAAGTCCTTACTAGATCTGCATGATTCTTGATAAAATGGGAATCGTGATTTTTTTACTTAGACTAAAGATCACGATTCTCAGCGTAACATCATCTTTCACATTATATAAAAAAAAATTGGGCTAACTTTACTATTTAGTTTTTTTTTAATTCATTGAAGTGTATTTTTTCCCCAAAAAAATTGCGTTTGAAAGACAGCTGTGCAAATACAGTGTGACATAAAATGTTGCAACGATCGCCATTTTATTCTCTAGGGCAGGGGTCTCGAATTAGCGGCCCTCCAGCTGTTGCAAAACTTCCCATCATGCCTCTGCCTGTGAGAAGTCATGCTTGTAACTGTCAGCCTTGCAATGCCTCATGGGACTTGTAGTTTCGCAACAGTTGGAGGGCCACCAGTTTGAGACCCCTGCTCTAGGGTCTCTGATAAAAAAAATATATATAATGTTTTGGGGCAATTTTCTAGAAAAAAATACAGATTTTACTTTGTAAGAAACAAGTGTCAGAAAAAGGTTTAGTCTTTTAAGTGGTTAAACTGACCTCATTTACAGACCGAAGCTGAGCAAGGTTGTTGATAAACATTGCAGACTCCTTTTTTTTTTACAGCTGTGAGCGGGGAACTGTGCCTCACTTGTTACATGAATCATGGAAATGCTGGATTAGAATCGCGTGGAGGGTTGAATCGAGATCGCGATTTTTTAACTATTAATCATGCAGCTCTAGTCCTTACATTTAAAAAGCACCTGTCATTTCACATCCACCATGGCAGTGCCTGTTAGCGGGAATCCACTCACCTGCTGCTGCCACGTTCCTCACCTTGTTGTGTCACTGCCCCATCACCAGCTGTCCCATTAAAGTGAATGGGACTGTCGTTGAGCCAACAGCGGGTCAGAGGAGGAGCTGCTGCGGGACGGAAATGACAGTTTCTCTTTAAATTATGATTTAAATTGATTTGATTTAAATCAAACCTTTTTACTAGTGATTTAAATCAACTTGATTTAAATCTAATCCACCCTGGTGCAAGCTAATGTATAAAACAGATGGGAGTAGCGATTGATCATCATACATTGATGACATGTAATCACGTAATGTTCTAGTTACGCACAACTGATCTCTACCACATTGTACCTGTGCAGCTTACACCATAGAGAGCCATTTGTTCCATCTGTGTACTTCTTGCTTCCTTTATGTTTTAATCTTTAGAGATTTCAGTAGCATGAATGAGCTACTAGAAATCTGTGTTGCTCTCACTATAAGGCTGCTCATAGTGCTAGCGTAGCCATCTATCACTCTGGAATATTATGGCTGGTTCAAGTTTTGTAATGCCCCCGACTAACTTTGGATGTAAATAGTCTCACCTTCCTGGCAGATATCAAGGGGAAAAAGATTTTCAATTGCCCCAAACAATCCCTGTTATGTCTGAAATAAAGGAGATGCCAGTCATGTGTAAATGCAGGACCTTGTGTTGAGGAACAGGTAAAATTATGGTATTTTGATAAGAAAGACGACATCATAGGGATAGTTACTGCCACAAATATGGGTGCATAAAAGGTGGTGTTTCACCCAAAAATTTTATACAGATTAAATTGCATAGCTATGTATACTTAGGGGATAAGGAAGTGCATAGCATCAAATGAACAGCATTACCTTAGTTCATTGAACCTGAAAGTGTTACTAAATCTACAACAGTAAAATCAGTCTGTATATGCAGTAAAGCATTCTTGTTATGCTCACTGTGGAACCTAAGGGGTTAATCCTCTGCATTGTGTAAACAGGCTGTTTGATTCTGTCTTTACTGATCCCCCCCTACTTCTACTGTCCCCAATCCATCTCCCGATAGAACAGAGCCTTGGGAGCACTCTGCACATGCTCAGTTTGGTGTGTATTGCTAGATCTTCAGAGGGTCAGGGGTTCTGCATCCTCATAGGACAGTCAGAGTAGAATGAAAACTCCTCCTACAAGCTTTAATCAGACACTCATAAAAGTCATAAGACTGCTGTATACCGATGATGAGAAAAAGTATTAAGCAGTTTATATTTACTAAAATAATTGCATTTCCATGTTCTGTGTACTGTGGAAGACCAGATATAGTGAATGCAGGGTTCTGGGTTTAGTAACATTTGAACTGCGGGTAACTTTAAGCTACCCTTGCAGTGGGGCTTCCCCCGCACTACTGCAACATTTAAATGCTTGTTTTTGTCTAGAACATTAAAGGTTGTTTTGCTGAAAAAATTATTTAAAAATAATTTATAAAAAAGGATGTTACTTACCTTTAGTAGGATGTATCCCTTGTGCTGCTGTGTCCTCATTTGGATAAAATCTTCCTCCTCCAATGCCCCTCAACCCCCACTGCCATAATCTTCTGGTGCAATTAACACAAGCTAGTAATGGGCTTGAGGCTCCGGTCGATGGGCTTAATGTTCAAGTCATTCGGGTCCGCCAGGTGGCGTGATTGATGGTGGATTTACATTGCGGGACACTTTTTTTTTCCTTTTTTGATAAAGGACTTGTCAAAAACTGTCTCTTGTGGTTTTTATTTTTTGACACTTTTTTGGTGAATGGGTAGGGGCACAATGTACCTGATACTCATTCACATAGGGAGGGATGGGATCTGGGGCCCCCCTTGTTAGAGATTTCAATAAGCCCCCGCCCACAGACCCCGACAACCTCTCGCTCCCCCCCTTTTCCTGACTTGCCAGGCTGCAGGCTCGGATAAGGGTCTGGTATGCATTTTGGGGGTGGCCCACGCTAACTTTTTAAAAAAATGTTGGCATGGAGTTCCCCTTAAAATCCATACAAGACGCAAAGGGCCTGGTATGGACTGGGGGGGGGGGGGGGGGACCCCATGCCGTTATTTTCAATTTTTTCATCTATATTATCGGGAGCAATACATTACAGCCGCAAGCAAATTTAAATTACATTTTTTCCTTTAGAAATGTAATTATTGCTGTAGCATGTTCTACACATTGCACAGATGCACACAGCAGACTAATGCCGCGTACACACGAAGGGACTATCCCGCGGGATTGTCCGCTGGACTCAAGTCCACAGGACAATCCCCTCGTGTGTGAGCGCCGGCGGACTTTTTGGCACCAAAAGTCCGGCGGACTAGGTTTTAAGTTTTGTTTTAAAATTGTCCGTTGGACTTGGCAGTCCGGCAGACAATCCCACCGTTAGTAGGCTAGTCCGCCGGACTTTTGAAATGAACGGACTTGCCGCTCATCAGAAAGTCCGTTCATTCCCGCTGACTTTTTCCAGCGGATTGTCCGTCGGAGAAGTCCGGGCGTGTGTGGGCAAGTCACATGCTCGGAAGTCCGGGCGTGTGTGGGGAAGTCCCGCCGGACTAGGTCTGGCGGACAATCCGCCAGACTAGGTCCGGCGGACAAAGTCCGAACGTGTGTACGTGGCATAAGGGGACCCCCAAGGAATGATATTTAAAGGAATATTTCATTTTTATTGTTTCACTTTAAGCATCATTTAAATCACTGCTCCTGAAAAAACTGTTGTTTTAAAAGCTTTTTTTTTTGCATTGATACATGTCCTCCAGGGCCCAGGCCCCCATACACCTTTTTATGGCAATAACTTTCATATAAACCTTTCAAATTATCAGTTTTCATGTTCGTGTCCCATAGACTTTAATAGCGTTTACATGTTCGCTAGAACTTTTTGCCTATTCAATGTGTTCTGAAGCGAACCGAACTGGGGGGTGTTTGTCCCATTCCTAATGCAAGCTAAGGGTATTTCACAGGCTCTCATCAAGATTATCCAACTATGCCCGCCCTTTTTGCCCAGCCGCTTCATTCAAAGAAACCATACTAAAGCTTCAATGAATGAAAGAGGATCTTTGAATGGAGGGAGTGTATTTTTTAATCATCCGCCCATCCTCATTCTTTGATCGTGTTTTATTCATAGAAGCTGTAATACAGCTTCAATGAATGGTGCAGCTGGGCAGAACGGGATGAGGAGGGGGGTGTTTAGTTGGGCCCTATAGATAAGCTCCTGTGATAGCCCCTTAGCTGTATTAAATCCTGGAACACTGGAAGATTAGGACGGCAGGGCTGGGGGTTGGGGAGCAGGACAGAGGAAGATTGCTACTAACAGCAGAGGAGTCAGCACAAGGGATACATCCTACTGAAGGTAAGTAATATCCCTTGTGCTGATTTTTTTATTTTTTTGCTACACCTAGGCTTTATAAAGCAACTTTTACTTATTTTAAACCTCATTTATCAGGCGTTTTCCTTTCTATGCAGCCAGTCCCCTGAATCCACTTCTCTTTGCATTGTAAAAGAGGACTCAGAGAGACCGCCTACAACTTGGAGGGTCGGTGGGATGTGGAGAATGGTAGTTGCCAGGGGAACGAGGGATAAGGGAAATAAAAGTGTCTTTTGATGTTCCCCTTTGTGAAAAATAAGCAATTAGCTCTTGCAGTGCATAGTATAGAACACAATAACTTTTCAAAGCAATGTGCAGATTCTGTGCATATTATGTATATAAATATAATCACTTCCATGGCCATGTCAGATGCAGACCATGTTAGGATAAGACTAATGGCGCGTACACACGAGCGGATTTTCCCTCAGAGAAATCTTGGATGTTTTTTCCGACAGAATTCTGCTCAAGCTTGGCTTGCATACACACGGTCACACAAAAGTTTGCTGAACTTTCGAATGTCAAGAACGCGGTGACGTACAACACTACGACAAGCCGCGAAAATTAAGTTCAATGCTTCTGAGCATGCGTCAAATTGTTTCTGAGCATGCGTAGGAATTTTGCGCGTCCGAATTGGTACAGGCGATCGGAATTTCCGATCAAAACTTTTTCCGACCGAAAAATTGAGAACCTGCTCTAAATCTTTTGCTGGCGGGAATTCGGCCAGCAATAGTCAGATGGAGCATACACACGGTCACATTTTCCAACCAAAAGCTCTCATCGGACTTTTGCCGGCCAAATTTCCGATCATGTGTACGCGGTATTATGCTAGCCATACACATTTTGTTTCCAAAGACTTCTTCATCCACGCTAAACAGCGTCATTTGAGGAATTCCTGCTGGTTATTGTTATTGTATTATTATCTGACAGCTGCTGACACCTGTAGCTATCCGCATACCCAAACACTGACTGCATCTGTTTTACTATACAGATAGGGAATTCAAAAGAAGAGACAAAGAATCAGCACAATTTAGATTTCACCTCTCTGTAGATAGGCCACTTATATAAATGCAAATATTGAAAATCTGTAGCCAGAGCACTATCCGCATACCAAACACTGACTGGATGAGGAGGAGGACGAGGAGGAGGAGGATGCGGCGTCACATGTCCAACGAGGCAGGATGCCCCTGGAGGCCAGGTAGAGGCCAGCACAGCAACTGTACAACACCGCAGAGCTCCGCCTGTGCAGGGCGCTGCCTCTGCACGTTATCAGAAAAGTTCTTTGGTGTGGGCCTTTTTTGAGACGAGTGCAGCAGATCGCACCACTGCTATTTGCAATATTTGTCTCAAGCGTATCTCGCGTGGCCAAAACATCAGCCGCTTGGGCACGACAAGCATGACCAGACATATGGCGACCTGCCATGCAGCTCGTTGGCAGGCACACATAAAAGACCCACACCAAAGAACTAAGCGGACCTCTCCTTGCTCCTCCTCAGCTGGGATCTCCATCCCCACTACACCTTCAGTCCTCTCTGAAAGCTGCTCTGAGAGGACTGAAGGTGTAGAATTCAGTGTGTCACAACCAAGTACTTGCAGTACACCGACGTCCGAATGCAGCAGGCAAATTTCCCTGCCCCAGCTGCTGGACCGTAGAAAGAAGTACACTCCCAGCCATCCACATGCCCAGCGGTTGAATGCTAGCCTTGCTAAATTGCTAGCACTTCAACTGCTGCCTTTTCAGTTGGTAGACTCGGCCCCCTTCCGTGAGTTTGTTCAATGTGCGGTTCCTCAGTGGCAGGTTCCCAAACGCCACTTTTTCTCGCGGAAGGCGATTCCGTCTCTCTACCGGCATGTGGAGGGCAATGTCCATGCCTCGCTGGACAGGGCGGTCAGCGGTAAGGTGCATATTACCGCTGACTCATGGTCCAGCAGGCATGGACAGGGACGGTACCTTTCTTTCACGGCCCATTGGGTCACTCTATTGGCAGCTGGGAGGGATGCAGGACAAGGTGCAGTAGTGTTGGAGGTTGTTCCGCCACCACGCCTCCAAAACGCGACTACTGCTACTGGTTGTGACACACCTCTCTCCTCCACCCCCTCCTCTTCTTCTTCCTCCAGTGCTCTGTCCTTGGAACCAGCGGTGCTCCGTAGGCGTACAAGGGGCTACGCAAGTACGCAGGCAAAAAGATGCCATGCCGTGCTTGCGCTGGTGTGTTTGGGGGACAGGAGCCACACTGGGCCAGAGGTTCTGGCAGCTCTGCAGGGGCAGGCCGAGAGGTGGTTGACGCCACGTCAGCTTAAGCCAGGAATGGTCGTTTCTGACAATGGCACCAACCTCCTCTCCGCCCTGCGACAGGGGCAGCTCACCCATGTGCCCTGCATGGCTCACGTCCTCAACCTGGTGGTGCAGCGGTTCTTGGGCAGGTTCCCAGGCTTACAGGATGTCCTGAGGCAGGCCAGGAAAGTCTGTGTGCATTTCCGCCGATCTTATAATGCCAGTGCTCGGCTGACTGAGCTGCAAAAGGAGCTGAACCTGCCCAAGAACCGCCTAATATCTGACATGCCCACCAGGTGGAACTCAACGTTGGCCATGCTGCAGCGACTGCACACGCAGCAGAGGGCCATCAATGAGTACCTTTGCGACTACGGCACCAGGACAGGGTCAGGGGAGCTTGGTTTTTTTTCCCCACGTCAGTGGAGCATGATCAGGGATGCATGCACTGTCCTCTCACCATTTGAGGAGGCCACGAGGATGGTGAGCAGTGACAGTGCATGCATCAGTGACACTGTCCCTCTTGTCCACCTGTTGGAGCATACGCTGCGTGGGATAATGGACAGGGCACTTGAGGCAGAACAGAGGCAGGAAGAGGAGGACTTCCTTGCCTCTCAAGGCCCCCTTTATCCGGACAGTGTTCCTTCTGTCCCACCCATCACACAGGAAGAGGATGAGGAGGAGGAGGAGGAGGAGGAGGATTGTGTGAGCATGGAGGTGGAGCCTGGCACTCAGCATCAGCAGCAGCAGTCTTTTAGGGATGATGTACAGTCCCAACAAACCAGTGGACTTGTACGTGGCTGGGAGGAGGTGGCTGGCGATCATGTCATCCTCAGTGACCCAGAAGACTCCGGACCGAATGCCTCAGCTAACCTACGCTGCATGGCCTCCCTGATCCTGCAAAGCCTGCGGAAGGATCCTCGTGTTCTTCGGATCAAGGAGAGGGACCATTACTGGCTGGCCACTCTCCTTGATCCGCGGTACAAGGGTAAGGTTGCGGACCTTATCTTGCCGTCGCAGAGGGAGCAGAGGATGAGACATCTCAGGGAGGCCTTGCAGAAAGGTCTGTGCAACGCGTTCCCAGAAACTGGGAGGCTACAAACTCCTGGTCCTGGGCGACGAGTTGCTGAGGCTTCGGTCAGTGGCAGAAGGAGCGGTGGGGAAGGTGGACGTCTGACCGATGCGTTCAGACAATTTTTTAGTCCGCAGCCCCAAGGTATGATCGGTTCCAGCAACCATCGCCAGCGTCTGATATACATGGTGCAGGAATACCTTGGGGCAAGGTCAGACTTGGACACCTTTCCCACCGAAAATCCTCTGGCTTACTGGGTCCTGAGGATGGATCACTGGCCAGAGCTTGCACAGTATGCAATTGAGCTACTGGCCTGTCCTGCCTCCAGCGTTCTTTCCGAACGCACATTCAGTGCTGCTGGAGGATTTGTGACTGATCATAGGGTGCGCCTGTCCACCGCCTCGGTTGATCGACTGACATTCATCAAAATGAATCAGTCTTGGATCACCACCAGCTACCAGGCACCTGAGGCGGATATAACCGAATAATTTTTAATGTCACATCCCTTCAAGACTGCCTATGCTGATGCTGAGTGACTGTCCTCTTATGTTCACTGACTATCCTCTTCCTCCTCCTCAATGATCCATGCCACCACACCAGTGCCTAAGGCACAATTTTTCAGCCCCTGTTTAACAGGGGCGTGTACTTACAATTTTTTAAAAAAATGCTTCGCAACACGTGTGACTGCTGTGCTCCAAGTACAGTCTCTGTGAGGGCCGTGTTGCAGTGTTGTGGCACCAGCACCAGTGCCTAAGGCACAATTTTTCAGCCCCTGTTTAACAGGGGCGTGTACTTACAATTTTTTAAAAAAATGCTTCGCAACACGTGTGACTGCTGTGCTCCAAGTACAGTCTCTGTGAGGGCCGTGTTGCAGTGTTGTGGCACCAGCACCAGTGCCTAAGGCACAATTTTTCAGCCCCTGTTTAACAGGGGCGGGTACTTACAATTTTTTAAAAAAATGCTTCACAACACGTGTGACTACTGTGCTCCAAGTACAGTCTCTGTGAGGGCCGTGTTGCAGTGTTGTGGCACCAGCACCAGTGCCTAAGGCACAATTTTTCAGCCCCTGTTTAACAGGGGCGGGTACTTACAATTTTTTAAAAAAATGCTTCGCAACACGTGTGACTGCTGTGCTCCAAGTACAGTCTCTGTGAGGGCCGGGTTGCAGTGTTGTGGCACCAGCACCAGTGCCTAAGGCACAATTTTTCAGCCCCTGTTTAACAGGGGCGTGTACTTACAATTTTTTAAAAAAAATGCTTCGCAACACGTGTGACTGCTGTGCTCCAAGTACAGTATCTGTGAGGGCCGGGTTGCAGTGTTGTGGCACCAGCACCAGTGCCTAAGGCACAATTTTTCAGCCCCTGTTTAACAGGGGCGGGTAATTACAAATCTTGATCTAATAGTTCACAGCAGGGCCCATTCCTGCGCCCACCAAGAGTAACTATGAGGGCCTGCAGTCTTGTGGCAACACCGTCCACCACCACCGCCAAAGGCCCAATTTTTCTGCCCTGTTCATCAGGTGCTTGCAATTACAAATCTTGATCTAATAACTCACAGCAGGGCCCATTCCTGCGCCCACCAAGAGTAACTATGAGGGCCTACAGTCTTGTGGCAACACCGTCCACCACCACCGCCAAAGGCCCAATTTTTCTGCCCTGTTCATCAGGTGCTTGCAATTACAAATCTTGATCTAATAACTCACAGCAGGGCCCATTCCTGCGCCCACCAAGAGTAACTGTGAGAGCTTACAGTCTTGTGGCAAAACCGTCCACCACCACCACCACCACCCCCAATTTTTCTGCCCTGTTCAACAGGTGCATGCAATTACAAATCTTGATCTATTAACTCACAGCAGGGCCCATTCCTGTGCCCACCAGTCTTGTGGCTACACCAACATCTAATAGGGCAAATTTCTGCAGAGTATATACGCCAGGCCCCTACTTTCAAACATCCAACTTACAAACGACTCCTACTTGCAAATGGAAAGAGAAAACAGGAAGTGAGAGGAAATCTACCCCTAGGAAGGGAAATTCTATCCTGTTAGATTTAATTTGGGAAAAAGGTATCTCCTCTCTACTGATACTTTATCACCAATCCTTGTTTCAATTAAAACCCCACTTTTCCAAAAACATTTGTCATTGGGACGGAAAGTGAGGTGACATGTTCTGAACAGATGTGCAAAGACAGCAAATGTTACAGGGGTGATAACCCCTCCCTATGTTCTCCAAAAAGCTTAAAAATAGATTTTTTTGGGATGGAGCTACACTTCATAATGTACCTGTTCAGATTCTACTTAAGATCAAACCTAAAGCCGCAAGTGGTTTTAAATGGCTTCTTTTTTTCCTTTACAAATGTCATTTTGTGCAAGGACAGTTCTAAACACGGGAAACACATGCCACTTCACAGGCATACTTTAGACACCCCCCAGGTACCATATTTAAAGGAAAATTTCACTTTTTTTTTTTCACTTTATGCATCATTAAAATGACTGCTCCCGAAAAAACGTTAGTTTTTAAAAGTTCTTTTTGCATTGATATATGTCCCCTGGGGCAGGACCCGGGTCCCCAAACCTGTTTTATGACATTAACATGCATATTGGCCGTTGTAATTAGCACTTTTGATTTCGAACGTTCGCGTCCATTATAACGTATAGGGTTCGAAAATTCGCGCGAACTTTCGGTCCGTTCGAAGGTTCTGGTTCGAACCGAACCCGGGGGTGTTCGGCTCATCCCTACGTGTAATGACATTTTTTTACTGTATGTATCATTTCAGTGGCTTGGATATGATTCATGTTTATGTTTGCATGACAATTTTAATACATTTTGAGACTGCATTTACTCTGTCAATTGTTGGCTAACCGCATTCACCTCATTTAAAGTCCCGGGGCAACTTCCTGTTTTTTGTTGCATATACTGGGATGGAGGTGGTTTGCGGGTGACACCAGATCCAGTGCCTGGTCCACCTGAGTGGCATAAGCCAACAGCAGACTTTAGCCTGCTGATGGCTGAAAGCTTTGGCCATACTTCTCCTTTAAAGGAAGGTCCTGCATGAAGGCAAAGTTTCACGCTGAATTACTGCACAGATCTGGAACAAATACACAAATTACACCGAGATTCAAGTAATATGACACAAGCCTCTTATATTTAGACAATATTTGCTTATCTTGGAGTTCTGCTTTAACCTGGGTTCACACATCATACCACATTCCTGTGCACATCGCATGCGATGTCTGTGCAGTGCGATGTGAGCCATAAATTTGTATGATTCAAATCGCATTGCATCAGCACCATAATGATGCAGGACCCTTTTTTTCCTGGCACCTGAATCACATTACATTTGTGTTCACACCTATGCAATGTGATTCTGGCAATTGCACTGAATTTTGCAATCTGTTTTGGGGTAACATTAACATTGACACCCGCAGTAGATTGCATGAATGCCATGCGATCGCTATGCGTTTCCCACATCGCATCAGTGTGAATCAAGGCTGAAGGTCTAAAATGTTACCATTATGATACTGGGCGAATGGTCACTATATAGAGTTGGCTACAGACTTTATTATTTTCTAGGACATACTGAGTAGTATGAGTTCTTATGTCCTTTATTTTTTCTTGGAAAAGCCATCAAATGCCCTTGTGCATGACACCATGTGATTTAATTTTATTATTTATTTATTTATACTGTTTCCATATTTTTATGTTTATAGCCCCGATGAAGGGGTTGTTTGACCCCTGAAATGCATTGGCACAGTGACAATTTTTTTTTCCTGGTTTTGGAAGTAAGCTGTATCTGAACATTGACATTTCTGCTGTGGCGCTTCAGACTTCTATTGATCTGTACCAATGTAAGGGGGCATTTTTCACTAACCTCCAATTGTCATGGTCTGCTTTTTTTCTGGTCACTATTATTATTTGCCTAATTATTTGCCTAATTTCATTATTATTCTATAAAATAATTTAGTTGTATAGAACAGCCATAGCTCTCAAGTACGCTAAGTACACCACATTGTTTGTGGTACAAAAAGGTTTGACAGCAGTAGACAATCACATTAACGCTGCATTCACACTTCAGCGTTTTGAATTGCAGACAGATTTGCCGCAAATCTGCCCGCGATTTGAAAGCGCTGATGTGTAAATGGCAAATCGTGGGACTTATTTGAATGACACCTCAAATTGCGGTGCTGATCTGCCGCGATTGTTGTCCTTTAAATCGCGCTGCAATCGCAGGAACACGCATCGCGGCAAGCATGTCACACAAAAGTAGCTCCTGGGCGACATGCTTCCCGTGATGCCTGTTGCCGCGATTGCAGCACCATTTATCGCACGACAATCGCGGCGATTTGTGATTCACACATCAGCGATTTCAAATCGTGGGCAGATTCGTGGCAAATCTGCCCGCAATTCAAAACGCTGAAGTGTGATTGCAGCCTAAGTACACCAGATTTTTTATTATTTTATTTATTCTTATATTTGATACCTATGCCCCGTACACACGGTCGAAAGTTCAGACGGAAAAAGTCTGATCGGATTATGTTGTTGGAAAATCCGATCGTGTGTGGGCTCTAGAGCACTTTTTCCGTCGGAATTTCCGACGGAAAAAGTTTGAGAGCAGGACCCAAAATTTTCCGACAACAAAATCCAATCTGACTTTTTCTGATCGTGTGTAGAGAATTCCGACGCACAAAGTGCCACGCATGCTCAGAATAAATTTGGGGACGAAAGCTATTGGCTACTGGCCTCTTCATAGTCCTGTCGTACGTGTTGTACGTCACCTCGTTCAGAAAGATCGGATTTTCTGACAACTTTGTGCGATCGTGTGTATGCAAGACAAGTTTCAGCCAAAATCCGTCGGAAAAAATCAGACGGATTTTGTGGTCGGAATGTCCGACCGTGTATATCGGGCATTACTGTTCATGTTAATGTCCTATGAGCTGTAAATACAATAATTATTAGCAGGGGTTCCCTGAGACCTGAAAATTATTTTTAAGGGTTCCTTTGTGTTAAAAAAGGTTGAGAGCTGAATAGTATGAATGCAAATGTACATTAGTGCATAAACCAGACACTGCCTGTAGCATCTTCCTCACACATTACTCTGATTTGCTGTGTATTCTAACTACGTAAGTGAATTATCTTGGTATTACCTTTAATGCAAGAAATGGATAATTTCCCTGATTATTTCATATGCAGTTGACAGCTTTCTAAAAATAAACATCGAATAATGACTCCTCAGCTGCCTCACTTGAGGCTAACTTTTATATGGTGATATGGAGTCCATGTTGCCATGGCAATAAGCCACTTAAGCGTCTTTTTTAAAACAGCTCTCTATCAAATGATATAATAGTGCATGTGTGTGCACAGGGGCATTGCTTTAATAATAGGGTGTGTGTGCGTGTATACAGTGGAATAAATACATTTCCCAGTATGGCAATGTTTTCTGTCATTTGGGATTATCCAGTATTGTGGAAGTGTCTTTTTTGCTGTGCATATACTAAAGAACACCATTTCAGCTATAAAGTGCACCCACAGTATAATTTAGGAGTAAACATACAGTTTTTATTTAATAAAATTGTGTTGAACTAGGCTTAATAGACTTGTAAAGCTGCACAAATTGTTGTCTTGAGTGAAGCCTTACCACCAAAACAGATACCTTTGTCTTCGATAAACTCAATGAAAATGACTGACCATGGACCCTGATTCTCTGTTTATAGTGAAAAATAATACATTTTTCTGATTTTAATTCGATTTTATTGTTAACCAGTAATAAAAACACGTGTTCCACATTTCAATAATTTTGCCAGCCAACACATTGTTTTAAGTTTTTAAAGGGGCTTTTTTTGTGAACCCATTGGAGAAATTTCTCTTCACTTACTGTCCTGGTGATAACATGTCCATACAGCATCAAAAGTATGGGCTTTTATAGTGTGTAAGAATGCTTGAACCCCCAAATTTTTTTTGTTTTGGAACTCATTGGAGATTTTTTCTCACTTCTAGTCCAGGTGATAAAATTGTCACTAGTAAAGGAAGAGGGGGGGGGGGGGATCTTCTTGTGAAGGAAGTAGGAAAAAGTAGGAAAAAACAAACTAGGGTGCTAAGTCTACCAGTGGCAGCCAGTGAAGTTTTAGGATGGGGGGACCCCGCCCGGGACCCCGCCCTTCCTTTTGACCCCTCCAACTTGGTGAAAATGGGCGTGGTTTCAGCAAAATAGATGAACGAGGGATGGAGGGAGAGGGCGAGAGGGATGGAGGGACAGCAGGCCCAGATCCTACACAACAATAGATATATGTGTATTCTAGAAAGTTTAACAATCAGCAGATAAAGATATTCCAAACACCTGGTGTTAGCACTTCAATCATCCTGGCACCATGGTTGTTATGGTGTCAGGATGATTGAACCACATTATTTCTATTATAACATTGTAATATAAAATGAAATCATTCAACTCACCATAATGCAGAATCAGTGGGAGCCCTGAGCGTGTCACTAGCCACATCGCCTGCCACCAGATGCCATCAGGTGTCCCCAGCGGAGTCCGTCCTTACATCAGGTGACCCCAGCGGATTCCCTCCTTACATGCACCCTGTGTCCCACCAAATGAAGCCTGTGTCCCACCAAATGCAGCAGCCTGTGTCCCCACCAAATGCAGCAGCCTGTGTCCCCACCAAATAAAGCAGCCTGTGTCCCCACCAAATAAAGCAGCCTGTGTCCCCACCAAATAAAGCAGCCTGTGTCCCCACAAAATAAAGCAGCCTGTGTCCCCACCAAATAAAGCAGCCTGTGTCCCCATAAAATAAAGCAGCCTGTGTCACCACCAAATAAATCAGCCTGCCTGTGTCACATCAAACCCCCCTCCCCCCATTACTTACCTTGCTGTGTGTTGTCCTCTCCAGCAGTGTTTCCTTCCACAGCAGTGATGGAGAGGTCCTCTCCTCTCATACTTCCTGTTTCCTCTCTCCCGGGCGCAATGGGAGAGAGAAAACAGGAAGTGACATCAAACTCAGATGTCAATCAAACTGCTCGGCCGTAGTAATAGATACTACAGGCGCTGGGCGGAAGCTACTCAGAGCTTCAGAAAGCGCTGCAAGGCAGGCTAAACACCCTCAAATGAAGCGCCACGTCTGCAATCTCGTGATTGCATAGACGTGGTACTTCCCATAAGTGCACTGTGTCCGGCCTCGCACTGTGTCCGCCGTCCAAACACAGTGCACTTAAGGACCTTTTTTTGCATTGCATTGCACCAATGCACAACACAATGATGTGGACAAGTGCTGAATAAACCTTGGTGCTGTACATAATTGCTTTTATAGTGCCTAATTTGGCCATATGAGTGATCAGGATCTGACCTCTTCTGCTAAACATCTCTCTGTTAACCAATAATGTCACTCAGTCTATATTTATATTTTTCTTAGGGCTGCTGATCAGAAATCCCTCCCTATTGTTTTCTTTCTTTTTTTTTCTTTTAATTGTTCTCCCCTATTGCTAGCGATTCCTTGAACAAGTGAGCTATTTCTACCTCTCAGATAATTTGCTACTGACACCATTGATCTTTTCAACTATCTGTAAAGGGAACATTTGCACTTCTAAGCAGGTCCGGACTGGGAATAAAAACCAGCCCTGGAAATAATGTCATACCAGCCCAACCGCATAACCTCATTATTTTTTTGTTCATAAAAGGGAAAACCATGCATTTTAAAGCACATTTGAAGAGTGTATTATATATAGGTAAGACAGATATGAAAGCACATAGGGCTTTATATATATATATATATATATATATATATATATAAATTCTGGTTAAAAGTGATAAAAGTGCAGACGTGGTACAGGTGGTGGTCATAGGCCATGTGGACGTGGTACAGAAAGACATGTCAGAGACTGTGGACTAGGGATGAGCTTCGAGTTCCAGTCAAACTCATGTTTGAGTAGAACATTGCCTGTTCGCCGAATAGTGTGTGTGTATGGGGTGTTCGCGGCAAATTCGAAAAGCCGCGAACACCCTGTAAAAATCTATGGGAGAAATCTAAACTGATAATTTTAAAGGCTTATATGCAAGTTATTGTCGTAAAAAGTGTTTGGGGACCTGGGTCCTGCCCCATGGGACATATCAATGCAAAAAAAAAAGTCTTAAAAACTGCCACTTTTTCGGAAGCAGTGATTTTAATAATGCTTAAAGTGAAACAATAAAAGTGTAATATTCCTTTAAATTTCGTACCTGGGGGGTGTGCATAGTATGCCTGCACAGGGGTGCATGTTTCCCGTGTTTAGAACTGTCCCTGCACAAAGTGTTATTTCTGCAGAAAAAAAATAAATTTTTTTTTTTTTTTTTTTTTTCCACTTCAGAAAGAATATTCTTGGGTGAGTGTCAGCTATGCCCGCATCTCCATCCCTCTGATTGTCTTAGCATCATTAGTGGATTGTTTCATTCTCACCCCCTTTTTTTTTTTTTTCCCCCCCTGGAGTTGGGGGGGATAGGGGTCCTGAGTCGGGCATCCATGAAGTTTACAAAACCCAAAAAATACATATATACATCCGAGATCCCACCCAGCCTCCACTCCCCCTCCGCTTCCTTTATCCTAAATCCCGTTCCATCACTCTTCCAGTTAACCCCCCTGGGGGTTTTTATTTTTATTTCCCCCCCCTCCCCCCTGTCCCCCCCGTGCCCCCCCCCCCTCCCCGTCCCCGTCCGCTGTTTTGTTGTTGTGAGGTGGCCCTTTCTCCCCAGTATCTTCTCCTGCCCTTAGGGTCTTCCTTTCCGTGGCTAGATCTCTTTTCGGCTTCACCCCCCAGGGATCATCAGTTGTCGCGGCTGCACTCGCAAAGCCTCCCTGTAGCTCCAAGACCTCTTGAATTTTCTCCAACTCTCCCATCTAGCCCTCGTGGCCTCTCTGTCCTCCTCCCCGGTGTACAGCACACATTCCATCATGTAAGTGGACTCCACTGCGTCAACCCATTCCCATAAGGGTGGGCTTTCCTTGTCCTTCCACCTCCTTGGAATTACCTTTTTAGCCGCGTTAAGCAGATGGGGAATCAATGAGCCTTTATATTGTTTAATTTCCTTGGATGTGGCATGCATAAGTGCCACCCAAGGGTCATTTTTTACCTCGATCGTTGTTATTTCTTTTATGTATTTTAGGATAGTCTCCCAAAATTTTTTGATTTTAGGACACCCCCACCATAGATGACCCATTGTGCCCCTTTGATCACACCCCCTCCAACAGTTTGCAGATGTATCCGCCTGGAAATTGCTGACCCTGTCTGGGGTTCTATACCACCTAGCCATGCACTTAAAGTTTGTTTCTGCAGTTCTCGCGTCTACCGCTGACCCATGTGCTAATTTTAAAATTTTCTTACTTGTGCCTATTTCTAATTGTGTTCCTAGTTCGCTTTCCCATTTGGTAAGGTATGGCGGCATCTCCGGTCTATCTCTTTCTAATAACAGTTTATATATTCTGGATATTCTTTTTTTTGAACATTCTGCCGTAAAAATTTTCTCTAATTTTGTTAGATCCTTAGCCTCCCTTAATGGGCTAGGAAGAGAGCCCACAAAGTGGGTCAGCTGGCGGTGCCGCCATCCATCTATGGAAAAAGCCTCATTATTCTGTAACTCGTGCAATGTCATAACCTTCCCCTTGCTAATAACTTCCCCTAGTCTCGTGCAGTCCTTTCTAATCCAATCACCTCCTATTTCCTTCAACCCTGGCGGGAAAAAAGGATTTTCTTTAAGTGCTATAAGTGGCGAATTATAATTTTTGTTGAATATTTTATATATTTTGTCCCAAATTTTCAAAGTCGTGATGGTGATTATATGTGTTTTTTCTCCCAGTGTCCGGCTTTTCGGAGGATTCCACACAATCTTCCCCAGCCTAGCTTCACTCAGTGCTTCCTCCAAACTAACCCATCTTTTAGTGTTGCCTATTTTACCCCATTCTGCGATTCTTAAAAGTGCTATAGCATGGTGGTAACTTTCTATGTCTGGGACCGCCAGACCGCCCTGACTTTTGTCTTGTTTTAGAACTTGGAGGGAGATTCTATGTTTTTTGTAATTCCATATGAAATTCATTATAATAGCTCTTAGTTTACCGAGGTACTGTTTTGGGAGAGGGAGGGGGAGCATCTGGAATTTATATGTGATTACTGGTAAGATCATCATTTTTACCGAATTAATCCTGCCTATCCAGGATAGAATTTTTCCCTTCAGCTCTTGGCATTTTTTTTTTATATCTTCTAGGAGTGGGATATAATTTATTTTGTATAATTTCCTCGGGTTGTTGGCCAGTTCTATTCCTAGGTATTTTATCCTTTTTTTCCAGACGAAACTAACTGTTTTCTGTAGGTTCTGTTTCTCTATTTTGTTAAGGTTAATATTAAGGATAAAAGTTTTTGAGGCATTGATTCTAAAGTTTGTTAGTTCCCCATATTCCTTTAAGGTTTTAAGCAATATGGGGACTGACTTCTGGGGTGAGCTTATGTAAAAGAGGACGTCGTCCGCGAAGGCCGCAAGTTTGTGCTCTTCGCTGCCGACTTTACAGCCTTCCACCTCTGGGTTTCCGCGGATTGTGGCCAACAGCGGTTCCAGGGATAGAACAAAAAGGAGAGGAGAGAGTGGGCAACCCTGCCTAGTACCATTAAACAGTTCGAACTCCGCGGAAGTCGTTCCATTGACCTTGATGTTGGTTTTCGGATGATTATATAGGGTTTTGATTTTTTGAATAATTCTGGGTCCGAAACCCATCCTCTGTAGAGTGTTGAACATGAACCCCCAGTCTACTCTGTCGAACGCTTTTTCAGCGTCTATCGAGAGGAGTAGACTGGGGGTTCTCGAGTCTCCCATCCTCTGTATGGCTAGCAATGTCCGAATCCCATTGTCCCTCCCCTCTCTGCCCGGGACAAACCCAACCTGGTCCGGATGGATCAGTGTGCCCAAGTGCCCCTTTATTCGATCCGCCAGAATCTTAGCGTATAATTTTGTGTCGAAATTTAATAAGGAGATGGGTCTGTAGTTCGAGCACACCGATCCATCCTTCCCATCCTTCCTCAGAAGAGTGATTGTGGCTTTTAGGGCCTCTTCGCTCATATCATAGTCTATCCCTAGTCCATTCATATATCGCAGCAATCTCGGTATAAGAATCTCTTTGTACGTTTTATAATATGAGGCCGTGAAGCCGTCCGGGCCCGGGCTCTTCCCTGTTGGAGAGTTGTTGATGGCTGCTAAGATCTCTTCCTCAGTTATTGGCCTCTCAAGCTCATCTCTCTCCTCCCCCCCTAGAGCCATTAGCCCTGCCCTCTCTAGGAACTCTGATGTTTTCTGGTTGTTTCCCATGCTGTCGTTGTTTCCCTTGGTTTTCACCTCGTAAAGTTCTTTGTAATAGTCTCTGAATGTGGAGGCTATTTCACTAGAGGTGAACTTCATCTCCCCATTTCTTGTTTGAATTTTTTCAATAAAATTTCTGGTTTTCTTTTTTTGTAATTTCCTTGCTAGATATTTCCCTGGCTTGTTGCCCCATATATATTGTTCCCTGGCCAATTTATTAAACTTCTGTCTGACTTCCTGTTCAGCTAAATCTTTCAATTCCTCTCTCTTATCTGTAAGCTCTATGTATATGCTCTGGCTAAGTGCCCCCCCAGATTTGTGCTTTTGCTCCAGGGTTTTAATTTCGGCCATCAGCGCCTGCGTCTTTCTCACCCTCTCCTTTTTTTTCCATGAAGCTTTAGCAATCAGGAGCCCCCTAATGACCGCTTTATGAGCGTCCCACAGTTGTGCCTCTGAGACCTCTCCGTTGTCGTTGATTTGAAAGAACCATTCTAGCTCCTTTTTGATATGCTCCCTAATTTCTTTGTCATGTAACAATTCAGGATTGAGTTTCCATCCGCTAGAGGGTTGTTTGTGTTCGGGGAACCTTAGCCTCATGGATACCGGCGCGTGGTCCGAGAAGGAAGCTATTCCAATTTCGGTTTCTTTGACCCTTTCCAGTATGCCATGGTCTATTAAAATATAGTCCAGGCGAGAATACATCTGGTGGACAGGGGAGAAGAACGAGTAATCCCTCAACTGCGGGTGCTGGATCCTCCACACATCCAACAGTTGGTCCTCCGATAGTTTTTTTTTAATATGCTTCAGTTGTATGTTGCCCCTCCCCGTGCCACCAGACGTACTGTCCTTCGCGGGGTCCATCACAAAATTGAGGTCCCCCATCAGGATCAAATATCCTTTCCTGAAGGCCCTTAGTTTACGCAGAATTGCTTCGAGGAATAAGATAGGTTTGGTGTTGGGGGCATAAACATTGGCCAGTGTAAGTTCTACCCCTAGGAGGGAGCCCCTAAGAAACAAGTATCTCCCCTCGGGGTCCGTCATTCTCTCCTCCACCGTGAAGTCAATGTCCCTCGCAATCCCAATAGCCACTCCTCTTGCCCTGCTCGAGATAGTATCTCCATAGAACCATTTTGGGAGAGCTGGAGAAAAAAGTCTAGTATTTGAGGAATGTGCCAGGTGAGTCTCTTGCAGGAACACTATACCTGCGCCATATCTCTCTGCTTCCTCCAAAATTTTAGATCGCTTGCCGGGAGAGTTTAAGCCTTTCACATTATATGATAAAAATTTGATTTCTATGTCCTTCATTTATCTTTGGAATTTTGTTTTTGTTTTTTTTTTTTTTTTTTTTTTCCCTCTGAAATATTGATGGTGACAACAGCCCCACAGCGGACGTGGTTTCCCTCCCTCTTCCCCCCCCCCCCCCCCCCTCCCTTCCTCCTCCCTCCCTCCCCCCCCCCTTCTCTCCCCCCCCCCTTTCACCCACCCCCCCTCCCCCCTTCTCTTACCCCGACTAGGGTCCCCGGGTCATTGGGGGCCATCTTTGTGGCTTCCCTTAGACTCCGGATTCCTGGTGAGGTGGAGTCTGTTTAGCCCTCCCCTCCCCCTCCGCGGCCCGTACTCGGGGCGCAAAGGGGGGGGGGCAGGGCCGATTTGGACAGAATTCTTTTGCAGCTATACGTGGGCATTCGCCCCTCCTCCCCCCCCTCCACCCCCCCCCCCGGGTCCTCCAGTCCTTCCATCTCGGTCCAGCCCTGCAGGTTCGGGGCTGAGATCCCGAGTTTTGTACAAAATCCCTGCACTTCTTCCGGGTACCTCAGCCTGGCCGTACACCCCTCTTTTGACCCTATTAAGCATGAGGGGAAGCCCCAGTTGTATCTTATGTTTTCCCTTTTCAATATTTCCAGCAGGGGTTTCTGACGTCTCCGTCTTTCGAGGGTTCGGGCCGATAGGTCAGCGTATACTTGAATCTCAACGTCCTTATACAATATAGGAGACTTGTTTTTTATTTTGGCCCACAGGTCCTCTTTTTCTTTAAAGTAGCTAAATCTGACAATTATGTCCCGGGTCCGCTCCGCTCCCCCCCTTTCGGATCTTCCTACTCGGTGTATCCTTTCTATGTGGGGGAAGTGGTCTGGATCCTTGCCACTTGTGGGGCCCAAGATTTCCCATAGTTTTCTTTCTAGGTCTTCCCCTCTTTGTTCCGGGACGGAGCGCAGCCTCAAGTTTTGCCTCCTATCCCTATTTTCTTGGTCCTCTATCTTGTAGAGGGTATCTCTCTGAGTGAGATAGGCGCCTTTTAATTGCGTTTTCAGCTTCGCAATTTCCAGATCCATAGAGTCCGCTCTCCCTTCCACCACTTCAACCCTGGACAGCAGATGACCCATATCCTCCCGTAGAGCATTAATTTCCAGTTTGATCACGTTTTCCAGGCGTAGTAGCATCACCTCCATTTCTAGCTTATTGGGAATGTGGGTTCCTGCTTGTTGATCCTCCCCTCTGCTAAGCTCGATCTCGGTCTCCATTGAGCGATCCACCCTGGAGTCGTTGATTTCTCCTTCTGCCCCGCCCCTACTCTCCGGGGAGGTTCCAGCCCGGGTTTCTTTTCCCGATGTTTTTGGGCTTGCACCCTGTCTTAAATAGTGTTTAATTGTGCTTGTCTCCCCTTTGCTGCCTTTTGTAGTTGTTTTCTTAGGTTGTTTGGCTGGGTCTTTGCTCATGTTGGCCTTCTTAGTGGGTCTGATTCTCTTCCCCAGTCTTGTTATAGGCCTAGGCCTCCTGGGCCCTTTTCCGTCTCCTGTCTTTTAATGGGGTCCTACTTTTAAGACTGTCCTTTACCCCTTGGTAGTTTAGGGTTTTTTGGGTTCTCGATCTGTCCCGGGGCCTTCTGGAGTTCCTGAGCTGAGCCCCTCTCTGTATCTCCCCGTCCCAGCGTTAGTTTCTAGTGGTGGTTTAAGACCAATTTGCCCCTTTGGGATCTATTTGATCTGTCCGGGCTTCTTGGGGGTATTATTTATTGCTTGTGTCCCTCTGGGCTTTAGGGCCCAGGGCTTCCTTCTGAGTGTCCCTTTGGTGTATGTAGTCAAGTTTGTGAAGGAGGGGACCTTTTCTGCTTATGAGATCTTTAGATGAGACTCAAAAGACTTACGCAGTGGCTCGATCTGTTGTATCTAAGTGGAGGGGTTTGTTCGTCCCTCCTACCAGTTCGCTTCAGATTACTTCCGCGATGCACAGTTTACACCATTTCAATGTCCTACCGAATGGCTCTGCTAGTGAGGTCAGCAGGTCTTTACTATATTACAGGGGGTCACTGATCTTAATGATATGGGCAACATGCGAACATGTGATTTTATAGTTTATCCATAATTTCATATTTAAGAGGAGCATTCCACAATGAAACGTTTGGTGTATAGTAGTATATCTTCATAGACACCACTCAGAGTCTCATTTTCATTCCGGAAATGCAATTCTTAAAGTGTGATAATCACTCTTCCTAGGCTCCAATCAGAATCCTGCTTTCATTCAAAAATGTAGCTTTCAGAGTGACAAAAGTAGAACTTCACAGGCACCAATCGGGGTCACACTTACAGTCCTCAATGCAGCTTTTAATATATGTAGTGTCAGTGAGGCAGTGAGGCGAAAAGAAAGTTGATCTAATGGACTCCTTATACGCAAAGGAAATCCGGTTCGCTGTTTGTTGTGTCAGCCTCGTTTCAATTTACCCAAGAGTTTATGACCCTTTGCTCCCGTATATCGTGGAGGGTGTAACGTGGGGTGTTGTCCCCTGTGGGATTCGTGATGTCTGTGACCCAACACTTATCTTTCCTCTATTGTATGTCCCGTAATGGATAGTCCGTACCCCACACAGGCCTTGGTGTGAATAATTTCTTACTCCCAGGGGCTGTTTCAGGAAGTCCTATGTGTCCGTGCACTGGGTGTTTCTCGTGTGTTTCCCTTACAGCGTTGTGACCCTGCAGTCCGCTGTTCTCTTCTAAGCACAGTTATTATATAGGGCTCCCTTCCGAGCCCCCCCGGGGGACATTAAAAGACTCTGCACTGGGTCTCAGGGTGAATCAACAACCCCTAGGCCCTCGCTTACGCCTCTCCCCTTATCTTCCCCCCTGGGGCTTGAAACGGGCCGAGGTCTGCTTAGTGCTGCTTAAACCCAGGTGCCGGTAAGTACCAGTAAGTTTCCACACTGCTGCAGAGAGAGAGAGGAAAAAATAAAAAAAAATAAACTGGATGCTGGTTGCTAATCCCTTCTTGATACGGGGACCGTTTAGGCTGTCCCATACACAACCCGAGTGGGGGGGGGGGGGTATGCCCCTGTAAGGGTGGTAGAAAATCCAAAAAATACACAGAGGGTGCCGGAGAAAAAGAAAGGAATGCGATCTCACCACCCACTGCATAGGCAACAACCTGAGAACATTCTCCTAGCTCATTACACAATCCTGGGCATCCTTTAACACAGCAGGTCAATGGATAAAATGTTCTTACCTCCAGGGGGGGCCGGCTTGAGTGAAGATGTGAAATATACTCACTGTTGGTGTTTCTTTAGAGCGATGGCCACGCTGTTTGTACCTGTCTGTGGATCCAATGCGCTGGTTTTTGTAGAGGCGGGTTGGTGGGGGGGAGGTGGGGAGGGAGAGCCGACGCTACTCGCCCCGGTTTAGTGCCGCTGGATCCGCCGGCCGCCTTGGTCCTCCCTATGTGGTAAGGGGCACGTGTCCTGTGCTACTCTCCCCGGGAGGGCCAGACAACGAGCGGGCGCCCGCAGCATCTCTTCACCGCCGCGATCCCGCGTCCACCCTAGCAGCGCGTCTGTCCTCCACAGCCCTCGGGCTCCGACTCCTCCCTCCGTGCGGACGCTACGTCGGCACGTCCATTCTGACAATGGGCATTTCGTGATGTGAATGAAAAAAAAGTAATTTAAATGCACTCGCGGCTATAATGAATTGTTAGCTCCCCGTAATACAGAGTACAGAGAACAGTCATTGAAAGTCATTGATGATAAAAAAAAAGCATGGGGTTCCCCCCAAATTCAATTACCAGGCCCTTCAGGTCTGGTATGGATATTAAGGGGAACCCTGCATCAAAAAAAAAAATAAATAAATTACGTGGCCGGTGGTTGTGGGGGTCTGCGGGCAGGGGGCTTATCGGAATCTGGAAGCCCCCTTTAACAAGGGGACCCCCATATCCCCCCCCCTGTGTGAAATGGTAACGGGTACATTGTACCCCTACCATTTCACAAAGAAATTGTAAAAAAAATTGTAAAAAAACACACTGACACAGTTGGGAAAAGTCCTTTATTAAAAATAAAAAAATATTTGCATGCAGCTTCTTGTGGCCGGGAACCGGTGCTCTGGTTCAAGTGCCTCCACACTCCAATAGCAATACAATGATAAAATCAAGCTGGCTATTCAGTGACATCCATTAGTGCAAATCTTTATAGACTACAAAATAGGGTACAGCAGTAACACATGGGGGCGCAGTCCTTTTAAATAGGAGTGCCCTGCTGTGTTTGGGGCGCTTATGGTTACTGGCTAGGCTAGAAACAGGATCCCGCTTGTTAGGGTGAGACTAAGCATAGGGAAATATTCCTATTTGGAGGCATGACAGTGTACGGACATTGCAGAATCTCCTTCTGCATTCTGGTCTCTGGAGCTGCTGCCGCAGTTGCCGCAGTCTATCGTTTAGTCTAGATATTCTGACTCCGATTGTTGTGAAGCGACTATCCCTTGTGGGACCTCTATGCCTGGCCTGTATAAGATATAATCACTGAGGACAATCCTCATCAGATAGTTTAAACTTGCCAAAAACCGATTCCATCCACAAGATGCTTTTATTCTGAACATCATGTTACAGCAGATGACAGGATAAAAACAGATGAATAGGTTGTAGTATTTATGTGGTCAAAAGATGATATTGTATGTAGCTTACAATGCAGAATATGTGCCCTGCTACATGTGGCTTGTTAGCTGCATCCATGACACAGGAAATACAAACTCAGGAAGAAGGGTGGAGCATTACATACAAAGGAAGTGTGTTATAACATCAGGAAAGGGAAAATGAGAAAACAAGTGCATTACCACAAAAGGTCACTAGATGGCAGCATGTGAACTAAATATAAACGTCCATAGAAAATGGTTAAGGAACAATCTATATCAATTCTATGCCCCGTTGGGGCAGCACACTAGAAGTATCGCTTTTTGCGTTACCATACAGACCCCTCTCCAGTAGATGCCAGTCCTGGGTAAAGCAGGCCTCGCATGAAACAGTACCTTATTACTTAAGCTGTGTGAGATACCGCTGCATTACTGAGAGATCTACTGTTACAAATCAGTTCCTTGCCTTATGTAGCAACCTGTGCCATAATGACTGTGTCTGTACTGTGTTAGTATATGCTGTATAAGCATGGAATTATGCCTACAAGTGTTACTGCAATTTGCCTTTATTACTACAAATACATATCCAAATACAAGGATTCTTCTACAGAATCGTAGCACAGCATACTCATACTTAATGTCAGATATAGGATTTTCTGCACGCATACAGTTACATTGTTTACAATACAGATCTTAAATATGATGATCAGTAATTCTTTCACATAAACTGTTTTAATGATACTGCTCTTTTAATATTCACTTGCACAGTGCACCTTATTAAGCAAATATTCCCGTTGATAAACAACACATAAGTTAACGTGACACATTAGTGTGACATTTTTAATGTATTCAAGGCGTAGCTGTTATAACAGTTCTGATGACAAATCATATAAACACATGTGCTGTTATATCAGCAGTGCAAACACACGTACCCTGTATCTGCTATCTATTTTCTAGAAATATGGAAACATATTAATTAACTGTTTCTTAAAAGCTGAACTTCACAATGCCAGTATTGCTAAAGCTTGAATTTCTACTTGGAAACGGTTAAAAGACAGTTGGTACATCTTGTGGAGATGGGCCGATGAGAGGTCTACACGACATTACCTGAAGTGGTTGGTTGACATTTCAAGATACTTGCAACATGGTACAGCCTCTATTCAGTCAATGAGCAGCTTTCAACCTGCATTGTTTCTTATAATCAATCTTAGATCCAGGCTTATGTCGCGTACACACAAGCGGAATTTCCGTCGGAAAAATCTTGGATGGTTTTTCCAACGGAATTCCGCTCAAGCTTGGCTTGCATACACACAGTCAAACAAATGTTCTCTGAACTTTCGACCGTCAAGAGCGCAGTTTCATACAACACTACGGCGAGCCGAGAAAAATAAGTTCAATGCTTCCAAGCATGTGTCGAATTGTTTCCGAGCATGCGTAGGAATTTTGCGCGTCGGAATTGGTACAGACTATCAGAATTTCCGATCGGAACTTTTTCCGACCGAAAAATCGAGAACATGCTCTCAATGTTTTGCTGGCTGGAATTCCGGCAGCAAAAGTCTGATGGAACATACACACGGTCGCATTTTCGGACCAAAATCTCTCATCAGACTTTTGCTGGCGGAATTTCCGCCTGTGTGTACAGGGCATTATATGCTAGGCCACTGACTCCCTTGGAATGTCTGTGTACTGAGGAGTACATACTCCATCTGTAAAATGCTGAATGCCCATTTGGAGGACTTTGTGGACCCATATATCCGCAAATGGGAATCCAACCTACACATGTCCTACACAAAAGATCAACAGACTCATTCGATTAGCCCATTCATCACAGATTGCAAATCGAACAAGATGGTATGGGATCCCGGTACTCTTGCATAAATTTTATCTACAAGTTAGTTTTCCAGATGTTTTGGAAAAGTTGCAAAGAGCCAGGCACACTCCTGCATATTTTTTGGCAATTCCCTGTGTTACAGCAGATCTGGACAGGGGTTAACAATGTAGTCGGTAGACCTTGGTGCAGATCCCCTGTGTTACTTGCTACATATTAACCCTAGTACCTCTACATCAATGGAAGCACTCACTGACACCACAAGTGTTGAACACAGACTAGGCCTGCAGCCCTGATCTATGGAAACAGACCAGCATTAAGCTATTGGTTTGCTAAACTTAATGAAATCAGGAACTTGGAAAGCTTAACGGCTACCTTGTATATTACAAAAGATAAATTTAGGGACAAATGAATGCCATGGTCAGCCTACACCCACATTCCCCAATACCTGCTGGAACAGGTACCCTAGCTCAGTGAAGGATTGGGACCCACTACCATTTATTTCCTTGAGGGTTTCCTGCGAGGGGGAGATGAGAGCTAAGGGAGTGGAGGTCTTAGCCTCTCACCATCCCCCCTTCCCCCAAATCCATTCCCCTCTCCCCTGGCCCTTTCTTCTAGTAGACCCTATTAGACCTGAGAGCACAGCGCAGTCAGTTTTCTGGCTTTGCTGAGAACCCAGTCTGCTCTCCAGCAATGATCGGACTTGTCCTGAACCCCCCCCAGCACAGCCATTTACCAGGAAGACCAGTGTCCTACTGCTTCTTCTTCCCTTATGCCACGTACACATGATCAGAATTCCGGCCAGAAAAAGACCGATGAGAGCTTTTCATCGGAAAATGCGACCGTGTGTAGGCTCCATCGGCATTTTGCTGGCCGAATTTCCGACAGCAAAGAATTGAGAGCATGTTCTCAATTTTTCAGACGGAAAAGGTTTCTATCGGAAATTCCGATCGTCTGTAGCAATTCTGACGCACAAACGTCCTACGCATGCTCGGAAACAATTCAACGCATGCTCGGAAGCATTGAACTCGGCTCGTTGTAGTGTTGTACGTCACCGCGTTCTTGACGGTCGGAATTTGGTGTGACCGTGTGTAGGCAAGACAGTTTGAGCGGAATTCCGTCGGGAAGAACGTCAGAGCTTTTTCTGACGAGAATTCCGATCGTGTGTACGCGTCATAACACTCTGAGCTCCTTATGCAGCTGAGGATAGAGGATATGTGGTCACTTATAAAAAAGGGGGAAAAAAAGTATTTACATTTTTTTTTTTTTTATATATATCTATACACCAATGTTTTGCCTCTAATTTCTATGGGTTGAGGTTTCACATATACTTTAACTGTTTGTTTAGAAACTTTCACCTTACGTGGATCACATTTACCCATTACAGCTCCAGGACTGGAGGAGATAAGTTGGTTACACAAATTATACTCTCCCTCCTGCTGCACCTTACAGGTGATCTACAATGAGGTGAGAGTTAGGGGCTCCATTGTTCAGATGTTGCCATGTATACTGCTTCTATGTGTACATAAATAAATGTATCCTTTACTTATTTTTGTATAATTGTTGTGTATTTGTACATCTATCTATGCCAATTAAATGCTTTTACAACCTAACCTCCACTAGTCAATAGCCTCATCTAAAGTCCCAACTTCCCTTTTCTTGTGTACCTGAACCAGGGATGGAGGCACATATATAGTGTATATGTGCCTCACTTAAAGTCCCCAAAATGTCCCCTCATATTTTCATATTTCTATATGTAACAGGGATGGAGGCACGTTGATTTCTGGATCGGCAGTGCTCCCCTGCTGTCCATGTGTGAGGTTTGCCCCAGATATTAGTACATCTAATTGGGGTCCACATACTGGGGACATTTTACTGTTATGACATGATATCTCACGGCACTATTTGCGCTACCCTGGCTTGTTTACAAGTTATGGTTGCCTACACCCTGGGCCGTCCCATGTCTCATACCCGGCAGCTGCGATGAGCTCTGTGTGCCCTCCACTTTTGCCCCCTTCTTTGGCCAGGGAGGTTTGGGGCACTGGCGCCACATACCGTGTCTCCGGGCGTGATATCATTTTCACGTGATCGGTGACCCTTCGCGGGATATGCCGTGATAACGTGGCGCTGGTGGTGGTCCGCGCGCATGTGGGGCGTATATTTACAGTCCCTCCCCAGACACAGTTCCCCCTACCACATTTGGATAGGCTACACTTCACAGGAACTCCTTGCTTTTATGCACATACCCCAGGTACTTATGTTATCCTTTCACAATACCTTTTGTCAACTGTCACCTTTCCCTACTGTGTCTTTATGCCTTGGAACTGGTCATGGTGTTTCTCGTACATTCTTTTCCTTATTCTTGTCTTCTTGGTTTGTGGCTCACTACTTCAAACCTCGCTTGCACATGGTTTCATTGTCACCTTGGTCTTATCCTACCTTTTTTTCACTCTATTTGTATATCACCTTATTCATAGATATTACTTTTAGTCAATACAGATTCATTGAATATTCTTATTCCCGCTCACTCGCATACACCATGAAGATCTGTGATCTGCGTTCTGGGGATTCTGTGATTGCGCCCTGCTTGTGCTCGGCCTTTGACTACCTCAGCTCCCGTGAGAGACTAATCCTTCTGGCCCTGGCTCCATACTTAACCTTACATCATTATGTTTTATTTCATGTAAGTAACCGGGTTTGGCAATATTGCCTGTTCCTGTTACCTCTGATGCAGGGGTCTCAAACTGGTGGCCCTCCAGCTGTTGTGAAACTACAAGTCCCATGAGGCATTGCAAGGCTGACAGTTACAAGCATGACTCCCACAGGAATTATGGGACTTGTATTTTCACAACAGCTAGAGGGCCGCCAGTTTGAGACCCCTGCTC
This sequence comes from Lithobates sylvaticus, assembly GCA_028564925.1. Taxonomy (NCBI): domain Eukaryota; kingdom Metazoa; phylum Chordata; class Amphibia; order Anura; family Ranidae; genus Lithobates; species Lithobates sylvaticus. The sequence goes on from CM053032.1 coordinate 211,527,191, forward strand.
TACTGCCATAGTAGACTAAATATATCCATATACTTTTAAGCATCCGCCCCTGAGGAAGTGTGCTATACAGGAAACGCATTGGGTATCTAAGATGCAGTCATATGCCTGCAAATAGGAATCAATCCAGATTCACTATCTACAACCCATGATGTTTACAATATCTACTTACCATGTCCATGTAGATGTATAAACATTTACTTATCAATTCATTTTATACTCTATGCCATGAAGTTATTATACATGTAATCATGATATCTTGATGTTCTTGATGTTCATACACTGGGTGCATGTGTACATAAATTCATTTATACTGTACTTATTTTTGTATAATTGTTGTGTATTTGTACATCTATCTATGCCAATGAAATGCTTTTACAACTTGAATAACTTCAGACTAGGCTCATAATGGTTACTATAACTTAATATTAAAGTTCCAACCAAAAGTGGAACATCCGCTTATCTGATTCCTCCCTCCGGTGCCACATTTGGCACCTTTCGGGGGGAGCGTGTACCTGTTTTTGACAGGTACCCTTCCCCATTACCGTCGGACCTTGCCGCGGCGAGGTATGTCAGAAGTTCGGCCCTCCTCCACCTCCCCCCGCCCCGGCACCCATTCAGAAAGCACAGCGTGCTTCGGGCATGCGCAGTAGGGACCTGGCCACAAGGTTCCTTTACCGGCAATGGCGGTGGCAGCCCCCAATGAAAATGACGGCTGGGGTGCTGACATCGCTGGACTCCAGCACAGGTAAGTGTCCTAATATTAAAAGTCAGCAGCTACAGTATGTGTAGCTGCTGACTTTTAATTTTTGGGGGTAGGGAGGGGGGGGGGGGGTATAACTCTGCTTTAAGGTCAATATGAAAAACACCCTGTTCCTAATCCTGACTAAAATGTAGTGGCCCAGGCATACTCTCGTGAGTATGCCTGGCGTGGATGTCCTCTGCAATTCCCTGTTCTTGGATAGCACCAAGGAACACACTCACAGGTGATGCTGGAACTCTTGGACCCACCGCAACCCACCTTTTTGGACCTCTGCTGTCCCCCTTTTTTATAGCGCAAGGGAGCTGGCCAGAATCAAAAGCCTGGGAACTGAGCAAGAAACACTTAATGCGGCGTACACACGGTCGGAATTTCCAATGGAAACAGTCCGATGGGAGCTTTTCATCGGATTTTCCGACCGTGTGTATGCCCAACGGTCTTTTTCTGTAGGAATTTCCGACGGACTTTGAATTGAGAACCTGTTCTCAATTTTTCCGACGGAAAACCTTTCTATCGGATTTTCCGATCGTGTGTATGCAATTCCGACACGCAAAAATCTGACGCGCGCTCGGAAACAATTGGACGCATGCACGGAAGCATTAAACTTCCCTTTTATAGTGCTGTCGAATGTGTTTTATGCTGCTGTGTTATTGACCGTCGGAATTTGGTGTGATCGTGTGTAGGCAACACAGCTTGAGCGAAATTTTCTTCAGACGAGAATTCCGATCGTGTGCACGCGGCATTACCCTTTTCCCAGCCTGGGCCGGCTGATGAATAACTAACTTGTGCACATTTTTCAACCTACAGACTCTCACTCACCCGCGCTTATGGAAAAATAACCACAAAAAATGAAATGATAAATAATGCCAAAGTGAAACAATGTGAAAAATTATTATGTGAAAAATGTAATAATCCTAATAAATCACTAAACAAACAATCACTACCAGGGAGTATATGTTTGTATTAACATATTTATATCTATACATTTTTCAACCTGCCTACAAACTGATCGTAAATATCAGTGTAATGATGATCATACATTAAATATGTTCAATATATTTCTTTTTTTAGCTGGGTATTTTGTTGCTAATCTCAGCTTTAATTCTCTAATGTCATTAGATGCTACCATGGTGGGTATATCATTTCCATTATCAAGGTGCAGAAAACTCCAGAGCTCAGCTCTGAACTGAATTGTGATTTAGCTTTGTAGATGTGTATGGATGGAGCGAAGGAAATTGGACATCCTTATTCATGTATAGAAGACACAGAAATATTTGGAGGTCTTTCTAGCTGTCTTCTTTCAGCAACTTTTACTTCATGTACCTGAACCTAAAGCAACATTCTGCAGACAGCTCCCTCACTGTTCGCATTTGCAATACACCAGTGTCAACACAGCTCTGTATGCATAGCTCACTGCACCCTGTTGATGCTTTTATCATGGTAAGTCATCAATAAATTAAGCTCCATCCACCCCGGTTATGGCATTCTGAAACAAGGAGCTGTGTACGTACTCATTTCAAATGCTGGAGATGCTCTGACAAAACGCAAAGCTGCAGTTTTTCCTCAGGCATCACAATTGCCCTCCAGTCATCTTGGGGCAAAGAGAAGAACTAATACTGCATAAATCAACAGTCAGTTTTTTTTATTTTATTTCATGGACACGTACTTGTGTGAAGTGTTATTTTGGTGTGAGAGTAATAAAAGAATTACAAGACTAGAGTGACAGCCATGCTAGGGATCATTTCACTGCAGGCCTGCTTGTGGTGGTTAAAATAAAATCAAAGGGCAACTACAAACCATGGCTGTTACTCTGCTTTTGGTTATACCATCATGAAATAGGAAGTAAATGTAGGGATAGGGAAACAAGCAGTGGTGTAGCATGAGTTGCCAGGGCCTGGGGCAAGGCAAGTATTGTGCCCCCTAACCTATGGGCTGTTAGCACCCCCTGAGTCCCTTTAACCAATTCATATATACTGTATATATTGTGATCTGGAATGCCCACCAACCAGTTTGGTAAAAGCAAAGCAGTTTATTTATTTGAATCGCGGATAAACAAAAAGACAGCTTACTTCAGCCAAAAGTCAGTAAACAATCCAAATCCTGGTATCACAAAACTATACCGCAGCCACGCCGCCAATCTTCGGTCCCTTACAGGGGTTAGGCTTCTAGTAAGGGTACCAGGCAGACCACACATTGGGTAAGCAGCCTGCCTCTCAGCTTGTTTGAGAGCTCACACTTGCCACACAGCTTGTGAGTCTCTCTTCCACTCACTTCCCTGACTTTGGTGCTGATTTCTCTCTGCTGCCTTTCAAGCCTCCCTCACATGGGACTTAACCACTTCAGGACCAACATTAGGGTTTGAAGGCTCTTCCCACCCACAAATTTAGCAATCCATAGAGTACTGGAAACCAGTCCTCTCCAGCCAAACTTAACCCAGGACATCTCTCCCTGCATGGATGAGAACTCCTGAGTGCCGCAATGTCTTCACAACTGTTCACCTTAAAGGGACCACAACCCAAATTTTGGGGAAATGTACCTGCTATCAAGGACACATTTCTGGTGTCCTGTACAATATATATAGCCTGAAAATTGAGTTCCTTTGTGTGTCCGGCTTTCTCATCCACTCGAAGTGGTGCCTCCTGTGGGCCCTTTGCCACCCCTAGAGAGACTGAAGGCTAATGCCCAGCTGGCATCAACTCAACACAGGGTGTTCCTTGGCCCTGTCTAGCTAGGTAGTCAGGCACAGGGCTCTCGCCCTGCCGCTCATGCTTGTGGCCCCTGAGTACTGCCTTAATTCCCGTATCTACTGTATGCTGCACTCCTTGCATATGGAGGAGGTTTTTATTACTCTAACATGCCAGGGATCCTCTCTGAATTCAGGATCCGCTATGTAAGAGCAAAACCAGTACTTGGAGAGTCTGTAGGCTTCCCTCTCAGGGGCCCTGGGTCTACCACGTCCTTTTGCCAGACTACTCTGTCTGCTCAGTTGACCAACCATCACCTGTCTCCACCCTATACAATTTGCCCACTGATACACAGATGCTAGCCATGCTCTATGCAATGGAACTAGCCTACCATGCCACCTGTCAGGAGTGTCTAGCGCTCTTGCTCCTCATTCCAGCATCCTGGTTTTGGCTATGACATTCTCCTTGTTTGCCTCTCCACCTGCAAGGTGATTAATTTGGCCAGTTTCTGGATGGAAACCCGACCTGATTTAGGCCAGCCAAACCTTCGGTCTCATGCTTGTGATAGAGTGTGATAAAGCATGTATTACCTGATTGAGCTCCCTATCTGTCTACCCTGCTCTATTAGACTGAATTTCCCTGTGTATAATCTTGGATCGGAAAATCGGATATTCTCTGAACTCTGCCTGCCTTTTACATGGATTGTCATTGAACCACTCTGCCTGTCTGCCAACCGCAAGTATCTGGTTGCATTGCTTTGTTCACGCATGCCCTGGCATGGTGGCCAGGCACTATAGCAGTGTGTATAAGTCCTGGGGGCAACCGAGTATGGGTAGGCCTACTTGCCTTATGGTAAAGGGGGCTGCTATAGGTGAAAAACACAGTAGCCAGCCATAGTGCCTGACCACTTGCGTTTGGGGTAAGCGTGACACCACCATGTTCCAGCTCTTTCATGGTCCTCCTGTCTGCATATTTCAAAGATGTCCACACCCTGGGGGAGGTCCCTCTGCCATCCTATGGCTGTAGTGGTGCCCCTGTTTACCAGTGTTTGCCACATGTACTGCACCCCATGTTTGATATGCCGGGCAAGTATCTCTTCCACAAGGTGCATGTAGCCCTCACTGCTGGGAGCTGTCCATTCTGCTGCTGGTGCTGAACTGTGATCCACCTCCTGCTCAGTGACTTTTCTCTTCTGAAATTATGCACCCTAAATCATTTTGTGCCCAGGGGAACCACCCCCATGGATCTGCCCATGTTATACCACAGGGAACAAGGTATTGACCACTGGTAAATTATTTAAAGCTGAAGTTTATCTAAAAAATAAATAAAAGTTCTCTACAGCTTTAGTCACATCCCTTACCTGTAGTGAAGTATCTTCCACTTTGTGCAGACAGCTGGATCCTAGTGAAATCGTCACTGCAGGGATGCCCTGTCCTTTGTCTGTCTATTAACTCCTGGCACTGCAATAGTTAATAGCTCCAGTTTTTCGGGAAGAACAGCAGTACAGGTAATTTGATGATGTCATGCCCCCTAATTCCTCCTCCTCCATTGAGAAAAGTTCTTTCATTGATTACACTGCCTGTAACATGATTTGTGAATGGAGGAGAGCGTGAGTAGTCACAGAATTCTCTCCCCCATTCTCTTCATCTAAAGCACTCTTTAGCTTAAGTTTGGGGGTTTTGATTGGAGGTACTAATGAGGGCGTTGACTGTAGCTTTAAATAGCTTTAAGCAAGCCTTAGCTCTTTTTAAAAATCTCTTCGTGGAACAAATACATCAGAACCAGACCACCTGCTGAAGTCTGTTAGTATGGTGTTGAAAGCTACAGCTATCACTGCCATTAAGATCCCTTTTAAGCAATGCCTGACCAGTGATTTAAGGGCTTCATGCGAGTCCCTGTGTTTGGTTTTGTTCAGACTAGCATTCACAAGCTTGTATGTGTGTAGACTGGGTGTTTATGTGACACAAAGTTTTTTGGTTGTTTTGACAGAGTGGAGAATGGTTAGGATCTCTCTGGTTTTTCTATTGCTACTTCAGGTCTTGCTGTGGAGATGTACCCCCCACTTCTTATCTCGGTGTACATATTGTCACTTGCTCAGGAAGTAAGGGCAACATCCCCATGGGGGACACAGACAACAATAACAGGCTTATGGGTGTGACATTCGCACACTTTTCGATTGCACCCTGTGCAGAGACTCTCCTGCTCTGGGAAAACAATTTAACAGTGTTAAAGTGTTATTTACTGTGAGAAGTTAACTACACAGTTATTCTTTGTTTTAACAGACATATGCACCATTCACAGCATCTGCTTTTGCAATTCTGACCTTTTAAAAGAAATGTCTGTATCAGTCGCTGCCACACCCAGACAGGAATCTAACAGAGTTTACAATATGGTAACTCCCTATAGAGAGGCTCAAATACTTTAATGTCTAGTAAGAGCATTCAGAGGTTCAATTTAATGATTTTTAAATAAAAATAAGAAAACAATAGTACAAGAAATATTTAAAGGAACTATCACAAACAGACAAAGGTAACATTGATAAAAAAAAAAAAACAACAATAATAACAAAGTTTAACTAAAGGCAAACTTTTTTTTTTTTTTTTGGATAGAGTGAAGAGGCATTAGAACACCTGTCAGTTTTTATTGCTGTCTGTTACCCCATTATGGAGATTCACCCTCTCTGTTTGTTCTGTTTACCATTATTATTGAAAGTGAAATTAAAAGAAAATCTCAAATGTTGGGTTGTCCCCAGAAAAGTAAAAGATGGGAAATCTTCCAATGGGGACACTAGTTCTGGTGTCCTGATGGTCACCAAGAAATTCCCTTAATTTGCAGGGATTTCCTGTTTTGGCTATGAGACAGGAAGTGAAGGGAAATCTCCAGAATGGGACACAGATGGCGGAAAAAAATCTGATCGGGGTTTATAAATCTGCCTTGCTCTATCCAAAATGAGAAAAATTTTGCCTATAGTTCTACTTTAATTTGGTCTTTGATCAGTTCTCATAAAAAAAAAAAACCTTAGCATTCATTCATAAGTTTGATGGTAAACAATAGCTCAGAGTTGCAAAAGCAGCTAAATTTTCTGTACCCTTGAGAGGGCTTTAAATATTTACCACTACCAATAAAAGGGTTGGAGGGGAAAGACGAAGGTGTTGATGTGTCTTATTATGCTTCAGCAAACACACACTTGATGTAAATTGACTTAAATACATTTATAATTCCATCTGACAAGGATTTACGATCTGACAACCAACATAATATTGAACAGATTTAATAAAAATGTATTAGCAACCAAATATAAAAGGGGTATATATAGTACATCTCACTCAGGATGCCTAATGTGCTTTATTTCTGATGGACCTTGTAGCTTTGGCATGTTTGGTATCTAACTGATTGACATTTTTTTGTACATCAGTGAAACCACTTTTTATGAAGGTACTCAGAATCAGGAATTCTGAGTTGTGTAAAGAGTTCCGATTTTAGAGGTTCAGTTTTGGACCAAAATAAAACAGACTGAAAACAACTATTTTACAACAAAACCTATATGAAAATCTTTTAAAAACCTACTAGTTTAATAGACATTTTATGACACCTCTGCTCACTTTCATTTCTTTGTGTCTAATGCCCCGAACACACGGTCGGATTTTCCTATGGAAAATGTCCTATCGGACCATGTTGTCGGAAATTCCGACCGTGTGTGGTCTCCATCGGACTTTTTCCGACGGAATTTCCGACGAAAAAAGTTTGAGATCCTGCTCTCAAATTTTCCGACAACAAAGTCCTATCTGACTTTTTCCGATCGTGTGTAGCGAATTCCGACAGGCAAAGTGCCACGCATGCTCAGATCACATTACAAGACCAAAGCTATTGGTTACTAGCCTCTACGTAGTCCCGTCGTACGCAACGAACGTCACCACGTTCAGGATGATCAGATTTTACGACAACTTTGTCCGACCGTGTGTATGATGCAACACCAGTGTCGGACAAAATCCGTCGGAAAAAATCTGATGGATTTTGTGGTCGGAATTTCCGACCGTGTGTACGGGGCATTATTCTGAGCTGTGTTCTAGTAGGACTTTTATGAAATGCATAGACCTGAGAATGAAATCTGATAATTTTTGTCACTGACTTTCACATTTTGGGGAAAATTAGGGTATCACTGACTCCCTCATTCTCTCCACACAGTCTGAGACTTATTGAACCTCACTATCATCATATTGAGGTTCTACTCTACTAAAAAAAAAAAAGAGTGTTTTTATGTCTGTCTGTATTTCTCATGGAGACCTCCCCATTCATTTTCTACCTATGTTTATGTGGTAATGCAAACATAATAAAGCTACGGTATTTGCAGCCAGTTTGAAGTCTTAAGTGCTGCAAAGCCCCCCATGTCTACCCTAAAGATCTGTTATTACAGTAGATCTGGCAGTTTGGATGGTATCACTTGAAGTGAACAGGCTGAGAATACTAATGAAAATGGTAAGAAAAACACAGCCAACTGTTTATATGGGTGAAGTAAAACGCCTGTAGTGATGGGCATCTCCACTCGGTCTACTACAGATACAATAGATATTTCTAATGTGTTCTGCATTAAACTGTATAGAAAACATCTGACCATTACTTACTGCATGTAGCTTAGGATTGGTTGCATAGCAATTCTGACATTTGGTATATTAGAAAGAATTTGTGGGTTGAGAGAATGTTGTATAGGCCAAAATTACAGCACACATTAGAACAATTGTAGATTGTTTCACTTGCAGAGTGATTCACTTCTCTTTGGTTAATGTGATAGTAACATTTAAATCTTACTCTCTGTGCTTTACAAAAATTTCTCAGGTGGAAAAACATCTGCTCTTGTGCTTGATACATGAGTACAAAGCTTTATTGCACATACTGTCTTCTGTCAATACCTGTCTGCAGTCTGCAGTCCTCTCTTGCACATACTGCCTGCTGTCATTTTCTGTGGCACGTCTTTCCTTCACCTACTGCCTACTGGCATTTCCTGCAGCACTTCTCTCCTGCACATGCTGCCTGCTGTGTTTCCCTGCAGCATCTCTCTCCTGCACATGCTGCCCACTGTCATTCTCTGCAGCACTTGAAGAACTTCTCTCCTGCACATACCTACCTGCTGTCATTCCTTTTAGCACTTCCCACCTGTGCATACCGCCAACTGTCATTCCCTGCAGCACTTGCAGGACTTCTCTCCTACACATACTGCCTGCTGTTATTTCCTGCAGCACTACTCTCCTGCACATACTACCCGCTATCATTCCCTAAGGCACTCCCCCTCCTGCAAATAATGCCTCTTGTCATTTCCTTTGGCATTCCTCTCCTACACATATTGCCTTCAGTCATATCCTTCACATTTCTTTACTGCAAATCTTCCCACTGTCCTCATTTGCAGCACTCCCCTCCTGCACACACTGGAATTGATTTACTAAAACTGAACAATGCTAAATCTGGTGCAGCGCTGCATAGAAACCAATCAGCTTCCAGGTTTTGTTGTCAAAGCTTAATTGAACAGGCTGAAGTTAGAAGCTGATTGGCTACCAAGCACAGCTGCACCAGATTTTGAGTTCACCAGTTTTAGTAAATTCCCCCCACTGCCTGCTATCATTTACTCTGCATTTGGTATGCATATTGGGTGCTGCCATTGCCTGCAGCACTCCCCTCCTGCACACACTGACTGCTATCATTTTCTCTGCATTTATTTTCTACACATATTGAGTGCTGACATTCCCTGCAGCACTCCCCTCCTGCACACACTGACTGCTATCATTTTCTCTGCATTTCTTTCCTACACATATTGAGTGCTGCCATTCCCTGCAGCACTCCCCTCCTGCACACACTGACTGCTATTATTTTCTCTGCATTTCTTTCCTACACATATTGAGTGCTGACATTCCCTGCAGCACTCCCTTCCTGCACACACTGACTGCTATCATTTTCTCTGCATTTCTTTCCTACACATATTAGGTGCTGCCATTCCCTGCAACACTCCCCTCCTGCACACACTGACTGCTATCATTTTCTCTGCATTTCTTTCCTACACATATTAGGTGCTGTTATTCCCTGCAGCACTTCTCTCCTGCATGCACTGCTTATTGTAAATTCCTCCTGAACATAAAGCCCACTGTCATTCCCTGCAACATTCCTGTCCTACACATATCGTCATACCCTTTACAATTCTCGAATGCGTGTATTGCCTGCTAAAACACTTCCTAAGCATTATTTGTAATATTCCCAATCTTCTCTGTTTTGGAATGGGCACACTTTTGCTGGTATGTGTAAAGAGTGACAATGGATGTTTATATAGTAATTATTAATAAAATTTCCAGCATTTTATTATAAACCACTGTACATGTACACACATGAAGTACATTCCTCGAACAATCAAGTATTTTTTCTTCTTAGAATGTCCTGCATTGGCAGTCCAGCAGAACCCATTTAGCAGTTTAATCATCCAGACAGTCCCCTGCTTTGTCACAGCAAGCATGTTGTACCGCAGGGCATATTGTTTTTCTGTGTTGGTAATTATGACATATTACGGTTTGTTGGCTGTGTAATTACAAGCATGGAAATGTATAAAATGCACTAATATATATCTTTATCTGTACAATGACATCTGTATAAATTGCAGAATTAGCTAGGAAGAGCCATTTAGACAGACCATTCTAAAAGCTACCCGAAGAACTAAGCTGTTGTTGTTAAATTTTGCCTCCTGCCATGTTTATGGTTATCTGCAAACCTCAAAATAAGTCTGTGTACCTCAAATTTTTAGAGTGGGGATTGGGTAGAACATATGCTTCTGTTTTCTTTTCATTTCTTTTTTAATTCACATCCTGTGAGCGCATGGCAACTTGGACCTCTTAAGGCTTAATCACATGTCTTTTGCTCTCAAAAGAATGACTGACGCTTGGATTTATCTTCATAGAGCATATGACAGGCGGTTAGGAGGCATTGTATCGCCTCCTTACCACCTGCTTTAACCCCTTGAATCCTGCACTAGCAAGTCACAAACACATGCACTGCCTGCAGTTGCGGGGAGCTTGAGAAGCGGCCCCATTTACTTGAATTCCTCCTGCACAATAACAGGGCTGCCCCAGGCCCCAGACTATTCATGCGCTCTCCAACCACCTACTGGGCACCTTCCCCCAGGGATTGGCTGGGACCACATAAAGATTAAGGCTGTTGATTTAACTCTCCCAACCCACCACATTCTGAAATCCTTCAGAAAATCACGGGGAGGAATTCAAACCTGCAGCCTACAGAGCCCAGAACAGCCCAAAGTAATCACATGCTGCTCTACTGATTACAGTGGAGCCAAAAAGAGAAACCAAATTACCTGGCTTTCCTTGTAACCTATCTAGGAGGGTGCTACAGATGGATAAATAGATAGGTAAATATAATAAATAATCATTCATCTAATGAAAAAGGGGAAAGAAATCAACTTGGCAGGCTGATTTGTATAGTGGAACAACCTTCCTATGATCTTTCTTAGATGCATGATCCTGATGCCTTTAGAGGCAAGCCTTGTAAAAAAGCCAAAAAAGAGTCCGGTAGCAATCACATTACTGTGTCCTTGGCCAATGATACAGGTTTATGTCTATGGAGAGAGGAGAGAAGGGCGCATCATCTCATTTGGGGGGGAACACTAGTGATGTTGAGAGACTAGAACACCAGTTACATTAAGACTTTAATATGAAACATCAGTTTATAAACTTGTAAACTTTACCCCAAAAAAAGATTTTAAAAACCATTGTATTTTACTTGAAAAAGGGAAGGCATCAGCAGTTTTATTCAGCCCTTAGAGCCAGCACAGACTAGGAATACAGAAATGGTCATACTGCGGACACTCAAAAAGGGTCTCAAACTCAATTTCATTGTGGGCCGCATCAGCATTACGGCTTTTCTCAAAGAGCAGGTGGTATCTGTAATGTCGCGTAAACATGGTCAGACTAGCACACTTTAACCACCTCCCGACCGGCGCACGACGATGTACGTCAGCAGAATGGCACGGGCAGGCAAAAGGGCGAACAGGTACGTCCCCTTTAAGATTTCCGGTCGGGACCCCCGTGAGATACCCACGATCGTCTCACGGGAAGGCTGAACGGGGAGATGCAGAAGTAAACAGCATCTCCCCGTTCTGCCTAGCAACTAGTGACACTGATCTCTGCTCCCTGTGATTGGAGCAGAGATCAGTGTTCGCTAAATCACAGCCACGCCCCCCACAGTTAGTAACATGCCCCTAGGAACACCTAACCCCTACACTGCCACCTAGTGGTTAACACCTTCACTGCCAGTGTCATTTACACAGGAATCAGTGCATTTAAATAGCACTGATGGCTGTATAAATGACAATGGTCCCAAAAATGTGTCAAAAATGTCCGATGTGTCCGCCATAATGTCGCAGTCACAATAAAAATCGCTGACCATTACTAGTAAAAAAAAATTATTAATAAAAATGCTATAAAACGATCCCCTATTTTGTAAACGCTATAACTTCTGCGCAAACCAATCAATAATCTCTTATTGCGATTTTTTTTACCAAAAATATGTAGAAGAATACGTATCGGCCTAAACTGAGGGAACATTTTTTTATTTTTGGGGGATATTTATTATAGCAAAAAGTAAAAAATAATGTGTTTTTTTCAAAATTGGCGCTCTTTTTTTGTTCATAGCGCAAAAAATAAAAACCGCAGGGGCGATCAAATACCACCAAAAGAAACCTCTATTTGTGGGAAAAAAAGGACGTCAATTTTGTTTGGGAGCCACGTCGCGCGACCGCGCAATTGTCAGTTAAAGCGACGCAGTCCCGAATCGCAAAAAGCGGTCTGGTCTTAAACCAGCAAAATGGTCCGGTCTGAAAGTGGTTAAAGATGTAAAAATGAAAAACTGTTAAAGGTTAACAAAGAAAAAGGAAATTAAATATAACTGAGAACCAAGTTGAAACGTACACCACCAAAAATTTTATAAAAAAGAACTTGGGTTTTAATGAACCGATCTTCATTCCCCTTCCAGCCCTCTAATGGACATTAATTCCTAATCTGTAGTCTTGTCCAAGTGCCTGCCTTGTTCCTCTAGATAAATAATTAGAATTAATTTCATTCCCACATACCTCATGTGCCCCTAGTAAGCTCCCTTTATTATAAATCTGCATAACACAGTGTGACAAAAAGCATTAACAACTAATGGAATAATATTTTAGAAGAGACAGAAGCAGCAGTGCTTCATACATCAAAGACCAAGATGCCAGAGATACATAATAAAGTTTTCTTTGTGGATCTAATTTGGAGAACTTTTATCCCTTAACACGCACGGGCCATTAGTGAACTGCAGTATGTGCTGCTTAATCTGAGATTAGAGCCAGAAAACGGAGGGGGTGAATGTCTCCAAATCAATTTAAGGTGTTGTTCACAATATGTACAGAGACGTAAGTTTTTCTGCACCTGTCTCTGCAAGGACGCAAAGAAAACAATTGACACCACAACACTGGTATCATGTACAGATTATTTTTTGCACATAAATTGCAAAATGAATGCAGTTTTCTGAGCGGAAAAAAACTCACATGATGGCAGTGTATGGTGTGACCAGGGCACATAGAAAACAATGGTTTTCTTTGTGTCCTTGCACATTCCTATGTTAGAAAAACTCAGGTCTCTGTACATGGTGGGAACAAGACCTATATATTCTGTCAAATCAAATCTGCACATTTTTGTTCCAATAGTTTTTATGCACATACGATGTGAACGAGACCTAAAGCCCCATACACACGGTCGGATTTTCCGATGGATTCTGTCCTATCAGACAATGTTGTCGGAAATTCCGACCATGTGTAGGCACCATCGGACAGTTTACATCGGATTGTCTGACGGACAAAGTCCTATCTCCTGCTGGATAGATTTTTTGACAACAAAGTCCGATCACACCAAATCCGATCGTGTGTAGCGAATTTCTGACAGTGCTACGCATGCTCAGATCACATTACAAGACCAAAGCTATTGGCTACTAGCCTCTACGTAGTCCCGTCGTAGGCAACAAACGTCACCACGTTCAGAATGATCGGATTTTCCGACAACTTTGTCCGACCGTGTGTACGCAAAACCAACATCGGACAAAGTACGACGGACATGATCCGACGGACCTGGTCCTCGGATAATCCGCGCGTGTGTATGGGGCTTAACACATATTACTAAACCAATACTAAACAGGCAGTGTGTGCTGCTTAATCTAATGCCGCGTACACACGGTCGGAATTCTCGTCGGAAAAAGCTCTGATGGTTTTCCCGTCGGAATTCCGACGGAATTTCGCTCAAACTGTCTTGCCTACACACGGTCACACCAAATTCCGACGGTCAGTAACACAGCGGCATAAAACACGTTCGACTGCACTATAAAAGGGAAGTTTAATGCTTCCGAGCATGCGTCAAATTGTTCCCGAGCATGCGTCGGAATTTTGCGTGTCGGAATTGCATACACACGATCGGAAAATCCGATAGAAAGGTTTTCCGTCTGAAAAATTGAGAGCAGGTTCTTAATCCAAAGTCCGTCGGAAATTCCGACAGAAAAAGACCGATGGGCATACACACGGTCGGAAAATCCGATGAAAAGCTCCCATCAGACTGTTTCCATCGGAAATTCCGACCGTGTGTAAGCGGCATTAGAAGCAGAAAACTGAGGGGGTGAATGTAGCCAAGAAGGCGCTATTATATCTAGACATGTAGTGACTCTCAAGAAAAAGAACACTACAATATTCAATAGACATGCGCATGACAATTGTGTTTTTGTTTAGTTTTGAATATGTTAATCATTTTGTTTCGTCATAGTCGTTATTTTAAAATGATTCATTTTTTAGAATTAATTTCGTATATTCAGAATTCATTTTGTATATTCAGATTCGGTTAGTATAATCGTTATTTTTTAATTGATTCAAATTTCGTTCTATTCTATTGTATTCTTTTCTATTCTATGCTATTCTTTTCTAATTCATTTCATGTTTTTCTATTCTATTGTTCTCTATTCTTATCATCATCTTATTTCACTTTTATACCTTACTGAATTTATTGCAATATGTTTCAATTTAAATTTAAATACATTTTCAAATTCATTTTTATATTTTCCAAATTTGTTATTTTGTTTTGTTTTGTTATAAATTTTTTTCAGATTTTTTGAAACTTACTATTGTGATTCAGAAATTTGGATACATCGGAATCTAAAAAAAAAAATGTTTGTACGAAAAACAAATCAAAAGAAATGCACATGTCTAATATTCAACATGATACGTTTATTATTCCTAGAGAAGCATGGTGCCCATCCTATGACACAGGTGTGGTACGAAGCCCTTTGGCACTTTTTTTGCAGCCCTGTGTTACCCTATTGCCCAGTTATAGCAGTGATTTCTGGCAGTCTTGTGTAATATGTCTCCAGTTTATGACTGTCACCTGAAACATGTCACTAGTCTGCAACAACTCCTATAGCTTGTTCACAGTCTCTGACTATGTGCTGTATCATGTCTGCAGTCTTTGACCATTTCTTATGTAGCGCTACCCCCTAAAGCACCACTGGATTTTGGGTCCCTGTTTGTCCTGAACAGCTAGACAACACACACTTTCCACAACGTCCATAGACAGTAAACCAGTCCAAGGCCTTTTTATTTGTTATTTATTAGGGGTAAATAACTTGGATGGGTTTAGGGTGGTATGGGGTGCCAAGAACTTGATTAATGTTCAACTTTAAGGATACCTTGAGTATTCTTCATTTCTAGCAACAACAAAAAAACACTACTCCAAACTGTATTCCCTATGGAAAAACACTGTCTCAACTTGAATATCAGGTGCTCTCTTGTTGCCTGAAAAATGAAAAATGCTGACGCCCTGGCTTACTCTAAAAGTTTCCAAAGCAAGGGTTGAGATAACAAACTGTCCCTCTGAGAGCTAGCTGACTCTTGCACTCTGCTGCTGTCTCCTTTGTAGGCTATAGGGGTGAAAATGTGTAGAGGTTACTCACACTGTCCCTTTAATCCTGCAGCACAGATGGTGACTTCTGCCCATGCCTTCTGCTGATCAGGCCCCTCTTGCTTGTCACGGTGTCTCAACCAGTCGAGGTGAGACTGAAGGGGGTGACAGTCCCTCTCTGGTTCCTTCTTCTTCACAACTCTCTCCATCCACTAACACAGAACCTCTTCGGCCTGGAGGCAAAGCCCCCCCCCCAACACAGGGGTCCCCTCCAGGCATCTGGATCCTGGACTCACCTCCCCCACAGGCTAGACTCCTGATTATTTATGGGCAAAAACTCTCCACCTTCTGGGCTGTCTTCACCCAGGGATTGGTAGAGCTCCCATAAATAGTCAGGCTTCCGTCTCCAGCCCTCCGTTTACCAAGTTCTGGAACTTTTCAAAAGCTTCCAGAAACTAGGGGGAGGTGCCAGAGACTCAGACCTCAGAGCCTGCACATGACATAAACGAACCCTGGTTCACTGGCTGCAGTAAGACAACATTTTTCATATTCTACCAACAATGTACACTAGAGGGTGCTACACTTATATCATGTTTGCAATCTTTGACCAACTCTTGTACCGTGTCTGCAGTTTCTGGGCATCTCTTGTATCATGTCTGCAGTTTCTGGCCATCTCTTGTATCATGTCTACAGGCTTTGACCTTCTTTTATATCTTGTCTGCAGTCCCTGACCATCTCTTGTATCCTATCTGCAGTCTATGACCATCTCCTGTACCATGTCCACAGTCTCTAAACATCTCTTAAACCATGCCCACATTCCTCGACCATCTCCTGTGTGAAGTCACTGACCAGCTCCTGTACCATGCCCATAGTCTTCGCCTATACTGTGTGTTTGCTGTCTTTGACACTGAATACTTTCAAAATTTTATGTGTGGCTTTTGGTGATGTCTAGGGCCACACTCGAGGACCCCCAAACCCCACTGCCTTAGAAGGTTGACTTGTATCACAGATTGTATTCACTTTTTCAGTACTGGTACAAAAAACACTTGCTTAAAACTTCACGTATACAGTCTGTATATACACTATGTTACCAAAAGTATTGTGACGCCTGCCTTTACACGTACATGAACTTTAATGGCATCCCAGACTTAGTCTGTAGGGTTAAATATTGAGTTTGCACACCCTTTGCAGCTATAACAGATTCAACTCTTCTGGGAAGGCTGTCCACAAGATTTAGGAGTGTCTACAGGCCAGTCAAGTTCCTCCACCCCAAACTTGCTCATCCATGTCTTTTCTGGACCTTGCTTTGGGCACTGGACCAAATCATTTGGTGGAGGGGGGATTATGGTGTGGGGTTGTTTTTCAGGGGTTGGGCTCAGGGCCGTTTTTAACGCAGGGCAAAAGGAGCAGCTGCCCTGCGCCCTGTCATTGTTGTGGGGCCAAAGCATCTGCCTCATACTTGCCAACTACCCTGGTTTAAATGCCCTCGAAGTTTTAGTCCTGTGATGTGTCCCAATATCGCAGTGTGAAGTGCTGCTACTAATGCTGCCCAGCTCTGCCCTATTGTTGTGTAGGGATGACTCACCTGCAGACCCTGTGTTTACATGTAAATTACTGGCATTCATATGTAAATAGCGGCGACCGGCAGCATTGATATGTATATCATGCCCCCTGAGGTCATATCCACAGTAATCTCTAGCAACCAATCAACAAGCAGAAATCATGTGCTGTAACCTTTAGTAACTAATTAGTGAGCCGTAATGTGTGCTGTAACCTCTAGCAACCAGTCAGCGGTAATGATATACTGTAATCTCTGGCAACCAATCGCAATAGCTGCCTGATCTGATTCAGTAAACAGATTTTGAGTCTAGCTGCTATTTATTGTATGTCTCAGAGCATGTGGAGAGCAAAACTGCATGGGGGGGCCCAAGAAAAGTTTTGCCCAGGGTCCAATCAATATTAAAGACAGCCCTGGTTGGGCTTGGCCCCTCAGTTCCAGTGAAGAGAACTCTCAAGGCATCAGTATACCAAGACATTTTGGACAATTCCATGCTGCCAACTTTTGGGATGGCCCCTTCTTGTTCCAACATGACTATGCACCAGTGCACAAAGCAAGGTCCATAAAGGCAGGTGTCCCAATACATTTGGTAATATAGTGTATATATGCAATGTATTAAAAAGAAATAAGGTTGTATTGATGGCCTTTTGCGTAGGATGGGCAGTTACCCCAAAATACATTTTTATAATGTCAATGGTGACTTGGTGTACAGTAGATATCTTCAGGTTGTAGTTGACTATCAGGAAAAAGAAGATCCAATATGTCAGATACAGTAAAATAGATAGAACTGATCCTTTCGTGCTGCAATAAGTAGTTAATCTGCATTAAAGGAGATAAAATTGCCCAACAACACATTCCAGTCCAGAGCTTCTGGTGACGAGCACTGTGTATACAAAGGAGGGGACAAAAACGGTTAGTTGGGTTGGGGAATGATCTGCTTGTCTGTGTGAGCAGTTTATGTTAGGAGGACAGCTTCCTTCTGCCAGTGAAATCCTAGCATTCCCTGACAGATAATGTATTCTCCATAGTACAGCACTGCAAGATTTTTTCCCTTATAAACAAATGTAAAGCATGCTTACTTCTCATTACCTTTTATAGAGGTCAGGGACATTGGCTTTCTTCCTCTAAGGAATATGGCATAATGAAGCTTGGGGATTTCAGTGCAGAAAGTAGGAGTGGATGTCCGCTGACTGATAAAATCAGAATAAACAACAGAATAAAAGGTGAGTGAGTGGTTGGATTGTAGTCTCCGCTATACTCTCTGGCTTTAGGATTTCTACATGTGTCTGTCACTCACTATGCTGGTTGTTGTACGATTATTAAAGGAAACCTGTCATGGGGTAATATGTAGGCTGCCATTGCTGAGCTCTTCATCTGAGATTGCTAATTGCCTGGTTGTCCTGATTCTTTAGCTTCGATACCGACCACTGAACAAGTGTAGGTAGAAGGAATGCAGACTTCTCTCTGACTTACATCACTCAGAAGTATAAAAGTCAGACACAGTCAGGCAATAGCTTTTTTTTTAGAAGGGGACAAAAAATGGCAGCTCCCATATTTCTCCCACAAGGGGTGTATTCTAACTTTACAATTATATACTATGATTAACAATTTATATTCATGTGTAAGAAGGTTTTTATGTGGATGGGACCTTGACGATTTTATAAACACGTACTTACATTTGAGAACTGCAATTGTTGTGTTCTAGACATTTTAGTTTAAAGTATAAATTCACCTTTTAAAAAAAAAAAAAAATTAAAAAGGTGAATTAACATCCCCCCCCCCCCCCCCCCAGTGGCCCCCAATGTACACAGCCAATGTAACAGTCTGGGAAATTCCCACTCTTCTCCCTCCCTGATGAGTTCCGTTGCTTTTTTAATGCATTTTGGAAGCATTTTTTCCCTTTTTTTTTATTTATCTCAATTCAGAACATGTGCATTCCGGTGCATTTTACATGCCTTTTTCCATGTTTCAGATGTGTTTCATACAGAAAAATGAGGCATGTTCTACTTTTGTTGACTGCTGTGGAATGCAAGGCACTGGTGTGAACTAGGTCCACTGGATTCCAGTATAAATGAACAGTGGTTGTAGTGAGAACATAGTTGACGTCCTGCCACACTACATTTATTGTGTCTGACAGATTTGACCATGATGACGTACGAACGAATAAGGAAGTTCATAGCCAGTAGCCAATAGACTAAGGAAGTTCATAGCCAGTAGCCAATAGCTGCCCCAGCGTCAGTTTTCGTCCGTCGGACTAGCATACAGACAAACTGATTTTTCGACCAGACTCGAGTCCATCGAAAAGATTTGAAACATGTTCTAAATCTAAAGTCTGTCTGATTTTTCGACAGCAAAGGTCCGATGAAGCCCACACACGATCAAATTGTCCGACAGATTCGTTCCGTTGGACCTTTGCTGTCAAAGTCCGGCCATGTGTACACGGCATTACCCGGTATCATGTGATTGCTATGATTGGTCATAGCAATCACATGATAACAATGCAAACAATCTTTCACGCACGAATAGCTTTCCATTCAAGGACAGCTTGCTTACTGTTGTGATCTGTGATTGGCCCAAAGAAATCACATAGTACCTAGCTATCTGTACCATGTGATTAGCTTAGCCAATCACAGATCACAATCAAAAGCAAGCTGTTCATGAATGGTTAACCGATTCATAACAGCTAAAACTATTGCTTGTAAAAAAATCCCTGATCCACCCCCCTCCCCCAGAGTAGTACAGTCACTATGCTGACACTGAGATACTCTGATGACAGGATGTAAAAAAAAAAATTGTAAAAAAATAAAAAATAAAATGTTTGATAAATTGAATAAAAAAATATTTTCTTTTTTTACTATCACCAGTCAGTATCCCTGACCACTGTCACACCAGTCATATAATGAGACTGTACTGCACTGATGAGAGTATGTGAAAAAAAAAATATTTAACTACTTCAATACAGGGCACTTTCGTCCCTTCCTACCCAGGCAATTTTTCAGCTTTCAGCGCTGTCCCACTTTGAATGACAATTGCGCAATCATGCAACACTGTACCCAACTTAATTGTTAATCATTTTTCTTCACACAAATAGAGATTTCTTTTGGTGGTATTTAATCGCTGCTGGGTTTTTTATTTTTTACAAAAAAATAAATAAAAAGACGGAAAATAAAAAAAAGTTTATGGGCACTGATTAGGTGGCACTGATGAGGCACTAATATGACGCACTGATGGGCACTGATAGGTGGCACTGATATGCGACACTGAGCATTGATAGGTGGCACTGATGGGCACTGATAGGCGGCATTGGTGGGCACTGATAGTGGGCACTGATACGTGGAACTGGTGGGCACTGATGGACACTGATGGGCAGCACTGGTGGGCACTGATAGGCGACACGGATAGGCACTGGTGGGAGGCACTGATGGGCATTGATAGGCAGCACTGTGAGGCAACACTGACTGGCATCACTAATGGACACTGACTGGTGTCACTGACGGGCACTAATTGGTGTCACTGATGGGCACTGCAGGGGCTTTACTGTAATCAGGGCACTGATGACCAGAGTGGCCGTTCTAGGGCGCCGTCATAAGACGTCCTCACAGAACGAGAGTCGCACCTCTCCTCTGTCATTTGACGGTGGGCAGGCAGCAAGTGGTTAATATAATATTTTCCAAAAGAGTTTGAGAAAAATA
Source organism: Lithobates sylvaticus (assembly GCA_028564925.1). NCBI lineage: Eukaryota > Metazoa > Chordata > Amphibia > Anura > Ranidae > Lithobates > Lithobates sylvaticus. Next base: position 211,547,833 of record CM053032.1, read on the forward strand.
AATAAAAACCTTAAAAAAAACTTGCAATGCCTCTTACTAGATGCCTCAGACTGTCTACTTTCCAAAAAAGAGTCATTTGAGGGGTATGTGTACTGTCCTGATATTTTCGGGCCTTAAGAAATGTCATCAGCCGTCTGTACATCAGTATTGATTGATGTATACAAATATATACACCATTGTTTGTAGACGCTATAACTTTCACACAAACCAATCAATATACACTAATTGGGATTTTTTTTTTTTTACCAATGACATGTAGCAGAATACATTTTGTATTCAATTGTATGAAGAAATTTGTTTGTATTGGATATGTTTTAGAACAGAAAGTATATTGTTTTTTTCCCCTAAAATTTCTGGCCTTTTTGGTTTATATAATAAAAAATATTAAACTCAGTGTTGATCCAATACTACCAAAAGAAAGCTCTATGTGTGTGAAAATAATGATATACAATTCATTAGCTTACAGCGTTGACACTCTGAAAGCTGAAAAATGGAAGGGGGTAAAACCTTCCAGAGCTCAAGTGGTTAATTAAATTTTTACATCTGGTATAATAATATTCAGTTAAATAAAAGATATGCCAGAATATGAATCATTTCTAGTACAGCTGGTCATTTAGGATTGGAGATATAAGTGTTCCTATTTGTCTTGTATAGTTCTACTTTGTAGCCAACACTTTTAAGAGTATGGGTAAAATAAACTATTTCTTGCTAAGAATTTTACTTTAGTGAACTACAGTTTTGACAATCTTCAGAATTATATATCATCTAAAATATAACACAGGAAGAACAAAAAAAGGTTGATTTGACGAAAATGCCTTCAAAAAGGGCTGATATAAAATTCCTGATATCTGGCCCCTTCCCCAATCTCCATCCTAATAGAGGCAAGGGGGAACGGGAAAGAGCACAGGGGGGGTTGTAAAGCATGAGGGGATGGCAGAGAGCATAGGGGGGTCTGGAGAATGTAGGAGAGTGAAGGGCACTGTGGGGGACTGGTGAGCACGGGGGGGGGGGGGGGGGCTGGAGAGCATAGAGGGGCCCAGAGAGCACAGGGGGGGCTGTAGAGCACAGGGGGGGGCTGTAGAGCATGGGGGCGGAGAGCACAGGACTAGGGGGCTGAAGAGCACAGGGGGGGTGTGGGGAGCCTGAGAGCATGGGGGGCTGCAGAGCACAGGGGAGAAGTCAGAGAGCAGGGGGGGTGGAGGGAGCTGAGAGTATGGGGGGGGGAGCATGGGGGACCAGTACATGCGGCCCACCGGGCAAGTGCCCGGTGTGCCCTATGGCCAGTCCGGGCCTGATCACCATTGTACATATTCTGGGCCATACAGAGGGTCTAATGACTGACACAGTACTAGTCGGCCAAACACTGAACGTGCTTACAGAAAGGGAAAGCAGGTGATGACCTCATCAGCATGCTGCTTATCCTTACAATTCAAACAGAATTTTGGATAATGAGGAAGGGTTAGAACTCCTGTGAAGTTTTTACTACTATCCAGGATTCTGTTGGAAAAATGTATAGTTGTATACCCATTTCCTGCCCATTTGATAACTGGGATCCAGGGATTATGATTTTCTTCCCTGGCACTCCACCCTAACTAAAAAGTGTAATATTTGTAATTAAATAATACGTGAAATATCAAGGTGTTAATCAAAAAAAAATTATTATATACAAATATGTGAATTCAAACAAATAAAGGGATAGCAGCACTTAATCATATTGCCCATAACAATAAAAAATACCATGTATAGAAAGTAAATGCGCTTATCCAAAACAACAGTGCTAAAAAATCATTGATAGCATCAATTATAAAATTATAAATTATAAAGTTGTTTTTCACAGAGTGAAATAATTAAACCAAACGTGAGTCCATGGTTTAAATAAATAAATGAAACAAAGTCCCATTCACAGGATAGTGTGATTGGGTATAGATTCCCAACAACCATTCAGAGATGATTCTCCCTGAATATATTTGTGATCTTATTTAAATACATTGTGTTCCACAGCACACACAAGAGGATTTGCCTCTTACCAGATGGATTGACCTTTACAGGTCTAACAGTCTTTTTGCAGCTTTTTTTTTTTTTTTTCAAAGAGTACCTAATAAGAAAGAAGGATATTATAGGCAAATCGGTTACACACAGCGTCTGGCCTCCTTACAGACAATAAGACGTCACCACTACCGCCCGATGTACGTTTCGTTCTAATGAACGTTGTCACTGGGGCAACATGAAAAAATATTTGATCCTCTGTGGATTTTGTACGTTGGCCACTGACAAAGAAATTATCAGTCTATAATTTTAATGGTAGGTTTATTTTAACAGTGAGAGACATAAAACAACTAAAAAATATAATGGCTTTGAACGGATCTGCAAAGAGGAGTTGGACAAAATCCCTCCTGAGATGTGTGCAAACCTGGTGGCCAAATACAAGAAACGTCTGACCTCTGTGATTGCCAACAAGGGTTTTGCCAGCAAGTACTAAGTCATGTTTTGCAAAGGGGTTAAATATTTCACTCATTAACCACTTGCCGACCGCGCACGACGATATACGTCGACAGAATGGCACGTACAGGCAGGAGGGCGTATATATACGTCCCTCCTTTAGCCTGTCCGTGCCATCGGGAGCGCGCCGGGAGCGGCGCGCTCCCGCGCCGGTCGGGACCCCCCGTGAGTCCGGCCGCGGTCCCCGATCGCCGCGGGGACTCCCGCGATCGTCTCACGGAGCGGCTGAACGGGGAGATGCCGAGATAAACAGCATCTCCCCGTTCTGCCTAGCAACTAGTGACGCCGATCTCTGCTCCCTGTGATTGGAGCAGAGATCAGCATTCACTAGCTGACAGCCACGCCCCCCCACAGTAAAAAAAACACCCCTAGGCATACTTAACCCCTACACTGCCACCTTGTGGTTAACCCCTAAACTGTCAGTGTCATTTATACAGAAATCAATGCATTTAAATGCATTAATTGCTGTAAAAATGACAATGGTCCCAAAAATGTGTCAAAAATGTCCGATGTGTCCGCCATAATGTCGCAGTCACAAAAAAAATCGCAGATCTCCGCCATTAATAATAAAAAAAAAATTATTAATAAAAATGCTATAAAACTATCCCCTATCTTGTAAACGCTATAACTTCTGCGCAAACCGATCAATAATCGCTTATTGCGATTTTTTTTACCAAAAATATGTAGAAGAATACGTATCGGCCTAAACTGAGGAAAAAAAATGTTTTTTTATATATTTTTGGGGGATATTTATTATAGCAAAAAATAAAAAATAATGCATTTTTTTCAAAATTGTCGCTCTATTTTTGTTTATAGCGCAAAAAATAAAAACCGCAGGGGCGATCAAATACCACCAAAAGAAAGCTCTATTTGTGGGAAAAAAAGGACGTCAATTTTGTTTGGGAGCCACGTCGCACGACCGCGCAATTGTCAGTTAAAGCGACGCAGTGCCGAATCGCAAAAAGGGGCCTGGTCCTTTGGCTGCAAATTGGTCCGGTCTGAAAGTGGTTAAAATGCATATCAATTGATAACTTTTTTGAAATTTTTTTTTCTGGATATTGTTGTTGTTATTCTGTCTCTCACTGCTAAAATAAAAAATACTTTTTTTCCCTCACTGTACAGCTAGTAGCCTTCAGAATGATCAGAAGTGTCCGAAATCATAAAACATGTTTCTGTGTAGTGGTAGTAAAGTAACATTTATATAACGGCAATAAAGAGTTTATATAATTTTAAGAGAGTAGTTACTCTTTTACAGAAGTTTATGACCTTCATCCATAACTTGGAACAACTGTTTCCAGAAATTGAACTCCTACACAGGTTTACATTTTGGAACAGAGCAGATAACGGCACTAATTGATGCTGTGATGTCCTCTGTGTGTGCTATACAAACACATTAAGAAGAAATGGATTGAGAGCAATTCTTTTTAAACATAAAATATGTGGAACTATTTTCCACACAAGGATAAGGTAGATCACATTAGAGTTTTAAAGGTATACACCAGGAGTGCTCAACCTTTTGAAGAGCGAGGGCCACTTAAGCGGGACAGAGTATGTGGGCAAATTGGGTTAGGGAGTTCCTGACATTGGGAGAAGCTCTGGAGAAATCCTGGAGGTGAGCATGGGAGGAGGTTACAAGGGAGCTAAAGAGGAGGTCCTGGGTCAAGCAAAGAGTATGATTTGGGTAATATGCAAACAAGGCTTGTGATGTAGCTTGAGACAGAGTTGTTAATGGCTTTGTAAGTTTTTTTTTTTTTTTTTCATTATAAATTTTATTTGTTGGGCAAGCAGAAGGCAATGGAGGGATTGGTAGAGTCAGGTGGCAGACACTGAGCGGTTGGTAAGCTGGATACGTCTTGCAGCAGTATTCATAAGAGACTGAAAAGGGGAATAGGCTGTGCAGAGGAAGGCCAATGAGAAGGGAGTTAAAGTAGCGGAGGTGAGTGAAATGGCAGCTTACAAGATTTTTTGATGACAGGTGCACTTAAAGTGGTGTTGCCCTATTAAAAAAAAAAAAAAAATGAAGTCAGCAGCTACAAATATTGCAGCTGCTGACTTTTAATAATCGAACACTTACCTGTCCCGGGGTCCAGCGATGCGGGGGATCGAAGCCCCGCTCATCTCCCCCACCGTTTGGCGGCGCTGGCATTGTAACTGTGGGCGCCCGGCTGTGGCTTCACAGCCGGGCACCCACTGGGCATACGCGAGCGGCGCCATGCGCCGTGATTGGCCACACAATCATCTGAGACCTGTCACGTGTCCCAGATGATTGACAAGAGGGAGGGGGCAGAGCTGAGCCTTTCCTCGCTGAGGGGAAGTGATGTCACAAGCCCAGGCACTGAAGGAGGCAGACTACGAGAGACCCCCTAGAAACAGCCATTTAGAGGTGAGTAAAAAAAAAAAAAATTCTCCAAATGTTTATTTTTTTTTTTTCTTAGGAACATTCATGAATTTTTTTTTTTTTGGGTGCAACTCCACTTTAAAAAACTGAACTAATGCCATCAAATTAACTGTTTCTCAAAAGAGATACATTCAAGGCATGCCATAAATGATAACTGTCATGGTTGCTTGTGCTCTCAACTGAACTGTCAAACCATCACTAGCTGCGTGGCTTTAATTATGTAACAAGATCACTTATCCTAACCAACTTATCCAACTGACCATAATGTGGTTGTAAACTTCACTCATGAAATCTGAGCAAAGCACATATATTTGTAGCGTTTACTTATCTCTCTCCAAAGCTCTAAGTGCAATTTCTCTCTGGTGCTTTGTTCCTCTGTTATCAGAGTCAATTCTGAGAAGTTTTCCCAACACATCAGATGACATTTGTATCAGGGAGGAGAGCGCCGCACCCAGCTTGTCTAGTCACAACACAGTTCTTCTGCTGTGTGAAGGGGGTGTGTTCCTTTCCTCCAATCAGCTATCACACACTGTAACTGCAGTCTCTCTGCCCCCTCCTCTGTGATACTAACAGATGAGAAAAGATTTGAACACTTTTCTGCCCTTTTGAAGGGGTGTAGGGAAAAGAGGGCTGCAGTGCAGATAAACAAGTGAAACCTATGCAGGAGGATTTGTTTCACCTCTGTGTATCATCTGAGGCTGTTCACTTCACTGGGTACATGTGAGGGGTTACAACCACTGTTTAATATTTGCTCTGATTCGTTAAATCCATTATTTTTTTTTATTTTTTTTGCATAGCTGATACTATAGATATTATGGATTTACTTGCATAACTGTTACTAAGCCCCACTCAGCTGGTGCCGGTAGGTACAGTGGGAGCTACACTTCTGGCTCCCCACTGCATTAGTATTACATTACCATTTTACAAGCACAGCACATTGATGATACTGGGCCTTAATGGTAATCAGACGGTTTCAGGACTTCATTAGCAGTAATTTAGAAGTATTAGAAGTTAATTGATTAACTTGACTTGTTGCTCTGATTGTCTCTTGTCTCTTTTCTCTCTAATGATAATGTTGTTTACAATAGGTAGGAAGATCTTATGGGTGTCTTGAAGTATATATGAACCTCTAGCTTGTAAAACATTCCATTCAAAATAGAATTGAAAGGCAAAATGTTTGTGTGTGTGTGTTTGTATGTATGTATGTATGTATGTATGTATGTATGTATGTATGTATGTATGTATGTATGTATGTATGTGTGTGTGTGTGTGTGTGTGTGTGTGTGTGTGTGTGTGTGTGTGTGTGTGTGTATGTATGTATATATATATATATATATATATATATATATATATATATATATATATATATATATATATATATATATATATATATATACTAAATATATATGAAAGCACTTTATAAATACTTTTTTTTTTCCTTAATTAATATTATTATTATACTCGAATTATATAGCGCCAACAGTTTACACAGCACTTTACAATGTAGAGGGGAATGATAAATGATCATATAATCTCTGTTCTCAGCTGCATAAAGGGCTTAGAGAGCTAGGGGCGGAGAAACAGCAGTGCACTGATCTTTCCAGTGAATGGCTGTGTGTGTGTGTGGGGGCACCACAGGTCTGCCCATTGGAGGACAGGCAGACTTTTCTCCCAGCGCAGCCAAAAACCGACCATACTGAAATGCATGTGTTCCCATGCCGGGTGTGGTCTTTTCGAAATAGGAAAGCAGTGGGACTGGCAGGATCACTAGGCATTTAACGTGATAAAAAGAGAACAGGATACTTTTTAACACAAGTACATGGTACAACAGTCACATATCAGGAATATGAAACGATGGGGTAACATATTCTTTAACCGGTTCCCGACCGGCGCACAACGATATACGTCGGCAGAATGGCACGGACAGGCAGGAGGGCGTATATATAAGTCCCTCCTTTAAGCCGTCCGTGCCATCGGGAGCGCGCCGGTCAGGACCCCCGTGAGGCCGGTCGCGGGTCCCGCGGACTCGATCGCCGCGGGGACACCCGCGATCGTCTCACGGGAAGGCAGAACGGGAAGATGCGGAAATAGACAGCATCTCCCTGTTCTGCCTAGCAACTAGTGACGCCGATCTCTGCTCCCTGTGATTGGTCAGCATTCACTAGCTGACAGCCACGCCCCCCCCCCCCACCGTAAGAAACACACCCCTAGGCATACTTAATCCCTACACTGCCCCCTTGTGGTTAACCCCTTCACTGCCAGTGTCATTTATACAGGAATCAATGCATTTAAATAGCATTGATTGCTGTATAAATGACAATGGTCCCAAAAATGTGTCAAACATGTCCGATGTGTCCGCCATAATGTCGCAGTCACAATAAAAATCGCTGATCGCCGCCATTACTAATAAAAAAGGGGCGATCAAATACCACCAAAAGAAAGCTCTATTTGTGGGAAAAAAAGGACGTCAATTTTGTTTGGAAGCCACATCGCACGACCGCGCAATTGTCAGTTAAAGCGACGCAGTGCCGAATCGCAAAAAGGGGCCTGGTCCTTTGGCTGCAAATTGGTCCGGTCTGAAAGTGGTTAAAGGAAACCTGTACTGAAAGAACTTGAATATTCAAGGGTTCTAAATGTTTTTTCTCCAAAGTATTATTTGTTTGGGCTGATATTAACTCAATTTTCAAACATAATTAGTACAACCTTGTAATTCCAGGTTAGTAGGAACAACCTGTTATGATGTTACGATGTATACTTGTAAGCTTTTATTATTTTTGGAAAAGGAATTAGGGGGTATTAATAAAAGGTGCATTAATAGTTCAAGAGGCATACATATAATAAGGAGCTAATGGGGACCTAGCATCAGATATATATATTTAATGCTAAGTGCATGCATGTTAAATATGTCAGTGTAAAACTTACATGTACCGTACTTATTACCTCTCACTGAGATCAAAGTACTCCCCAGACAATGCTTTCTTCTGCTTGTTTTCTTCATAAGGACAACACCATCTTTGTTCAGGTATCATACAGGGTCCGCATCTACTTGGACGAGTGGGTGCTGGTTTAAAGGTGATACAGTCATGTAAATCCTGGTGCCTGTGCACAGGGCCACGGATAAGGCAGTTCAGCCAGCCTTCCTGTACTGGGCCCAGGCCCCATCATTTCAAAAGGGGGGCCCAAGCACCTGCTGAGCAGGGGGGCCTGCTATAATGTCTTATTGCAGACACTGATCCTCTTCTGTCTCCCACTGCAGTGCTGACAGCTTCTCCTCCTCTCCCTCCCTCCAGCTGCACTGCAAGAGGATTGGTACTGTACGGGCCCCAATGGATGCCCCTTTCCCCTGCAGCGCTTCCAGCTTCCCTCCTCTTCCGCCAGCAGCTGCAGCGGGCACACAGGGGGAAGCCATTTTCTGGCCCCATCCTTTCCTGAATAAACACAGTGAGTAATCTGTAACAATCACTCCTGTGTGCATTCATCACCGAAGTCTAGTAAACTGTTTACTATAGTTCACGCTGTGAATGAGCAGGAAGCCTCAGAGTGCTTCCTATTCATTCATCTGTGCAGCTGAGGCTGTAGAGAAAAGGACTAATAAATCTTTGTCCTTTGTCACTTTCGGTTGGGGAGAGGGGGTTGTCAGGTAGGCTGTATGGGGCCCCCGTGATTTCTACCAACAGCCCTGTGCAGTTCTAACTATATTCACACAAATCACCCCCCTGCTAAGGTCTTTTACCTTATGGCTTGCTACAAAAAGGGAGAAGTGACTGAGAAAATTTTTCTTCTTGCCTGCAGCAGACTGTAGACATAATTTCAGTCTAGGCAACGACTGGAGCTCAAGCACTGTTTTTCAATTATAAAAGGCAGAGCTTTGATATTGGGACTAGTAAGGAATGTATTCATGCAGTAAGGCCCCTTTCACACTGGGGTGGGAGCAGCGTCGGCGGTAAAGCAGCGCTATATCTGACGGATATATATTTAGCGCTGCTTTACATTCGTTTTAATGGCGGTTTTCGGACGCTAGCGGTGCGGTTTTAACCCCCGCTAATGGCCGAAAAAGGGTTAAAACCGCCTGAAAACCGCTTTGCCGGCGGTATTGCCGCGCTGTCCCATTGATTTCAATGGGTAGGAGCGGTATAGGAGCGGTGAATACACCGCTCCTTCACCGCTCCAAAGACTTTTTTGACCGTCCTGCTAGCGCACCGCTCCAGTGTGAAAGCCCTCCGGCTTTCACATTGGAGTGAAAGGGGCCGGATTTTTTCAGGCGCTATACAGGCGCTATTTTTAGCGCTGTATCGCCTGAAAAATGCCCCAGTGTGCAAGGGGCCTAAAGGAAAGGTCCAATTGAAAGTATGTGATATCTTATACTCTGTGCCAAAATTGGGAAATTATGACAACAAAAAGTGTGAGTTTATGGTGTATCATACCCTTATGGAACTATTATTTGAAGTAGGCCAAATTACTTGCTAGACTGTATATTATATTGAATACTCTGACCTTTTCCCATCTAGAAGCAAATCTAAAGCCAGCATTTTTTTTTTTTTTTTTTTTTTTTAATAGCATAGGGAGGGATTAAAACGTTTTTAAAAAAAGTTTTTTGTCCTGGTGACCTTTGTTCTGGTGACCACTGTCACTGGTACTAAAAGTGAGGAAACGTCTACTTGGAGAGCTTTCCTCCCACTTCCTGTTCTGTCTTGAGACACAAAGTAAAGGAAAATTACCCAAACGGGTTACAGATAACACAAAAAAAATATAAAAAATGCTTAGGGATTTTATGCATTTACAACTCTATTCAAAACAATGAAAACAACAAAAGTTTTGGCTTGATGTTTATATTATAACATGCACAATATGTCTTCTTAGGGAACAAAGCAGCTTCCCAGTATGGCAGCTCTTGTGTTATTTACTGATAAAAACCCCTAAAAAGAAAAAAGAAATTTCACCTCAGCCTTTCACAGCAAGTCACCTTTCTTAAACAATTAACAAACTAACACATTTGGGGCATTTAAAACAACTATAGACAATAGTATCTTTAATATCACAAATGTAGTATAAACAGAACTCATACAAAAGATTAACAGAATTCCAAAACACACATAACATACATAAACATAATACAATAGTAAGAAAAACAAAAGTGCTATTCAAGGGCATGAAGACAATTGAAATTCAAACCACATTCCAAGCAAATCTAGTAAATGATAATAGTTTCCATTATTCCTGACTCATAGTTTAAAGATAAAAAAAAAAGGAAAGTAAAGGCTTAAAAATCAGACCAAACTTATTTTCTCATTCAGCCGTGGACGGGTAGTGGCATGTTAATTTAAAGTCCACTTAGTCACTACTTTAATAAAATTATCTAGGACACATATTCGCTGTGTGAATGTCTCAACCATTTGCACAACTGTCACAAATAATCCCCACATTTTGCCTACTATATTTATTTTTCATGATAGCTCCATCTAGTGCCCATAATACTGTATTTTCCTGATTCTTGATGATCATAGGAAATAAATATATAGAGTATAATATAGGAATTATTTGCAACGGCTGTGTGAATGCTTGACACATTTGCACAGCAAATTTTTCCTAAATAGACTGTGTAAAATCACCAGCCAGAGCTTTATTTTGGAGCTGATTTAGGACTGTTTAGTAGTGGGTAGTATTTGGCTTATTCTTGAGATGAGTTGCCTGATACATACTATCACATGCATTTATTTGAATATACTATATTCTAGAACAGGTCTCCAAATTTTCTAAACAGAGTCAATTTACTGTCCTTCAGTGCCAGTTGGAGTATAGAAGCTACAGACTTGATGGTGAGTGGGACTAATTCCCCGTACACACGGTCGGAAATTCCGACCACAAAATCTGTCGGATTTTTTCCAACGGATTTTGTCCGACACTGGTGTTGCATACACACGGTCGGACAAAGTTGTCGGAAAATCCGATCATTCTGAACGTGGTGACGTTCGTTGCGTACTACAGAACTACGTAGAGGCTATTAGCCAATAGCTTTGGTCTCGTAATTTGATCTGAACATGCGTGGCACTTTGTCCGTCGGAATTCTCTACACAAGATCGGAAAAAGTCCGATCGGATTTTTGTTGTCGGAAAATTTGAGAGCAGGATCTCAATTTTTTTTCCGTCGGAAATTACAGCCGAAAAAGTCAGCCCACACACGATCGGATTTTCCGACATCATGGTCCGATCAGACATTTTCCGTTGGAATTTCCGACCGTGTGTACGGGGCATAAGAATGGTGACCCATTGTCGGTGTCAGTGGGAGAAATAGGGCCCCATTGTCTATCGGTGGGAGGAATAGTGCCCCATAGCCGTATCAGTAGGGGGAATATTGCCCCATCATCGTTGTTAGTGGAAGGAATAATGCTCCATCATCAGTGTCAATAGGGGAAATAGGACCCCATCGTCGATGTCAGTAGGAAGATTAGTGCCCATAGCCGGTGTCAGTTGAAGGAATAGTGCCCCAAAGCCAGTGTCAGTGGGAGAAATAGTGCCCCATCATCGGTATTAGTGGAAGAAATAGTGCCCCATAGCCTTTGTCATTGGGAGGAATAGTGCCCCATCATCGGTATTAGTGGATGGAATAGTGCCCCATAGCCGGTGTTAGTGGGAGGATTAGTGCCCCATCGTCAGTATTAGTGGAAGGAATAGAGCATCATTGATGGGGTCAGCAAGAGAAATAGGGTCTCATATCAGTGGGAAGAGAAGTGCTCCTGGGGCTGGCTGGATAAAAGGCAAGAAAAGGGGCACATCCGGCCCATGGGCTGCAGTTTGGAGACTTCTATTCTAGAAGAAATATTGGTTTGCATAAAGCTACCTTTAAGAATATGCATCTGTGTTTTCTTCAAATGTTGCAGTATTCTTTAACACGTGGCAATGGACTAAGTGTGGTGCTAAATTGACATAGGGCCCAACTGTCCCTGATTTCTAGGGACTGTCCCTGATTTGGAGCAATGTCCCTCATTCCTCCTCATATGTCCCTCATTCCTCCTCATATGTCCCTCATTTTGGTCTGATCTATATAGTTGTCTATAAAATGCACTTTTTATCTTTCAAAAAGTGTTTCCCAGTGCGAAACCTTTCATCAGATTTCTAAATTGCTGCATTTGTACATTTTAAAAGCCAATATTAAGGAATAGTAGTGGTAAAAAAAGCAATTGTGGATTTAATTAACGTTTTTTGGGAGTTAATTATACTTTAAGGGGGTGTGGCAGGGGGCGTGTCCTATGGCTACATACATTTGCTAGTAGGTGTCCCTGATTCCCGTCTCAAAATGTTGTTAGGTATGAACTGATACAATAATTCAAAGTGGGCCTTGCATGAAATATATGGTTCTACTTAATTTTTAGACCTTTCATGCAAAAATGTAGAGCCACAAATATATATATATATATTTTTAAAGAAATATACTTGTCTTACACCAAAGCTTTCTCACATAGAACCTCAGTCATTCCTATGACTGGTGACATCACTGGGCTTTCTGGCATAATCGTAAGAAGGCTAAGGATCCCAAATTTAATGAGAAGACACTCCCAACACTATGCTGGAGCTTGTTCTCATGTCGTGCTTTCAAGTACATTTAGCTTGCACTTGAGATCGGTATGAGATGCTTTTGAGTGATGGCTAAGTTCTACTTGTGTGCATTGGTTTCTATTTGGCCTGCAAATTATGTTAATTGTCATCAATCTGCTGCAAGATGCTTTTCCCTTGACTTGTATAGGGAGAAAAGCAATTCTGACATGGAAAAAGCCCAATGTACACATAAAGAAATCAAGGCCCAGACTGGTGTGTAGAAGAACTATATTTGTCAATACAGTACATGTGAACTGTATCAGAATCAAAATGGAGACATCAATGGACATCATGGCACCCGTGCCTGGTACTTGTGCTGGGACAGAGACAGTCACTTACTCTTAAGTACATTCATAGTATAGGCGAATATTTGTTGCTGCACCAGAGGAGCACATTTTGTGCTCTAGAAGAAACCCTGCAGTTAATTTTGTCATCACTTGTCAACTTCAGTCAAAAATGGATTGTATATACCTGCTGCAACTTAAACTAAGTTTTTACTATAGATAAACCTAAATAAAATTATACTTTAAATAAAAATAAATCTAAAAATAATTTTCAAATAAAACAAATTAAAGTGAATGAACATAGTAAACCTATACTTGGATATATATGGAGGCTAAATTCAAGCTTCACGTTTGGTAATGTTGCCCTTTAAATCTTCTGCACAACCCCCCTCAGTGTAGCCCACATACAAAAATGCCTTCCTTCAGTCCCACTCCTAAGATTTTACAAAAAAAAACAGTCCTGATTGTTTCCAACTACTACTGCACATTGCTCCCCCAGTTCATTCCTATGGTTGTCTCATACTCATGGTGGTCACCATCCATCTAGAGGAGTATGGCCCCAGCCATGGGAATTATTATGCCGAGCAGTGCAGGAGCTGTACATTGCCAGAACTAGTTTCGGCAAAGGCTATGTGGCTTCAGGCAGAATTCAGGAGCATATTTTAATATGTGGGTAAAACTAAGGGTGGTAGAGAAACATTTAAAGATCATTTTCTTTAAAAATTGAGCTATCCTTTAAAAGCTCAAGCACATGCTAATCTTCCAAACCTTCACTAAAAAGTCAAGACTTAGGTTGGCCCAGTCTTCGTCCTTCCTGGTGTATCATAGTAGGTAGAGGTGAATCCTTTCATTTCCAGGCATTCTTTGCTCTATTTTGAAACCCATACACAGGGCCTCTAATGCCCCATACACACGGTCGGATTTTCCAAAGGAAAATGTCCTATCGGACCATGTTGTCGGAAATTTCGACCGTGTGTGGGCTCCATCTGACTTTTTCCGTCAGAATTTCCGACGGAAAAAGTTTGAGATCCTGCTCTCAAATTTTCTGACAACAAAGTCCTATCGGACTTTTTCCAATCGTGTGTAGCGAATTCCGACGGACAAAGTGCCACGCATGCTTAGATCACATTACAAGACCAAAGCTATTGGCTACTAGCCTCTACGTAGTCCCGTCGTACGCAACAAACGTCACCACGTTCAGAATGATCGGACTTTCCGACAACTTTGTCCGACCGTGTGTATGCAACACCAGCGTCGAACAAAATCCATAGGAAAAAATCCGACGGATTTTGTGGTCGGAATTTCCGACCGTGTGTACGGGGCATTACTGTAGGTTCTTACTACTTTTGAGTGCCGCAGAACAATCAGAGGGCCAAATACCTATTTTAACGATATTTTATATTCACAATTGTCAATCAGATTTTGTTGACCTATTTTTTCAGTGTTAATCTTTGCAGTAAACATGTTCTTTTCTGTTTTTTTATGTATTTGTTTTTGATATCTCCTTATTTCTATATGCATTATAATATTTACAGCTCCAGTTACATAGTATGTATGCATTTTTAATCATATGTATTTAAAACAGTGCTAGCTCTGCTGGAGAGATTTTATGCATCCATAATGCAATGCAGTTTCTTATTACAGAATTGTACCATACAGTAATGTAATGTAATGAACTATGACTGTTCAGTTGTAATTGCCAACATTAGTCAAAACAAAGTCATTAAGCAATGTATACCATATACAATGGTAGAGTACTGTTATATACTATCATATTAGTGTACTGTGGTATATTACCATCGTAGAGTACTGCTATATATTATCATAGTAGAGACATATAACATACAGTGCCTTGAAAAAGTATTTATACCTCTTGAAATTTTCCACATTTTGTCATGTTACAACCAAAAAGGTAAATGTATTTTATTGGGATTTTATGTGATAGACCAACACAAAGTGGCACATAATTGTGAAGTGGAAGGCAAATGTAATAAATGGTTTTGAATTTTTTTTTACAAATAAATATCTGAAAAGTGTAACATGCATTTGTATTCAGTCCTCTTTACTCTGATACACCTAACTAAAATCTAGTGGAGGAAGAAAAAAAAAAAAAAGAAAAAAAGTGCAGCGCTCACAATAGAAGATAAAAAGTGACTAATTAGTGTATGATTACAATACCTAAAGATGGTGAAAAAAGTGTATCCATATATGCATATAAATAATACTAAGGTGTGATCAAATATTGAATAACCAAACCCGAATAGTGTGAAAAAGCATACATAAAAATAAAAAATCTATGCATGCGCATAAAAACAATACTAATAATATATTCAAAATGGTGCAATGAAGTCCAAATAAATGTCCATATATTTTAAAAGACAATAATATTGCTGTAAGAAACGTGATGTAAACAAAGTAAAATTTCTTCAAAACGTGTTATAGGAATAACATGGGCAGTGTTCAGTTTGACCACGTAGATCTCAACGATTAATTATAAGGTATGAATGGAGGCTTACCAGACTGATGGTCTTTAAAAGCGTAGCAAGATGGGCAATCAAAGCCGTCCAGGTGTCGATCTCTGCAACAGCTGCAGCCTTTTACCAGGGACTGGATGCTTGTAGCACAGCAGATATTCCAGGAAGTAGCCCAAAAAGATAAAATAAAAGGCTCCAAATAGTGTAGTAGGTTTTTTTTTAAAAAAGGAATCCTTTAATGAAGCTCCATCGAGCATTAAGGAGAGTATAAAACAGCCATGGGTACAGAAACAAATAAACTTGGCAAAAAAAACGCAATCAAAGTAATAAAACTGACAGCGCTAGTGAACTTGAGAGAAAAAACTCTATCCACAGTTTTTGCCCGGTATCTGGGTTTTAGTGTTCAGCTGCTTTGACTACTATTCACTGAGCGCAGATTTTTCCACCTTCTAAAATCTAGTGGAACCAATTGCCTTCAGAAGTCACCTAATTAGTAAATAGAGCCCACCAGTGTGTAATTTAATCTCAGTATAAACACAGCTGTTCTGTGAAGACTTCAGAGGTTTGTTAGCGAACCTTAGTGAACAAACAGCATCATGAAGGCCAAGGAACACACCAGCCAGGTCAGGAATAAAGTTGTGGAGAAGTTTTAAGCAGGGTTAGGTTATAAATATATATCCCAAGCTTTGAACATCTCATGGAGCACTGTTCAATCCATCATCCGAAAATAGAAAGGAGTATAGCACAACTGCAAACCTACCAAGACATGGCCGTCCACCTAAACTGACAGGCTGGAAATTAATCAGAGAAGCAGCCAAGCGGCCCATGGTAACTCTGGAGGAGCTTCAGAGACCCACAGCTCAGGTTGGAGAATCTGTCCACAGGACAACTACTAATCGTGCACTCCACAAATCTGGCCTTTGTGGAAGAGTGGCAAGAGGAAAGCCATTGTTGAAAGAAAGTCATAAGAAGTCCTGTTTGCAGTTTGCGAGAAGCCATGTGGGGGACACAGCAAACATGTAGAAGAAGGTGCTCTGGTCAGATAAGACCAAAATGTAATTTTTTTGGCCTAAAAACAAAATGCTATGTGTGGCAAAAAACTAACAGTACACATCACTCTGAACTCCCAATCCCCACCTTGAAACCTGGTGGTGGCAGCATCATGTTGTGGGGGTGCTTTTCTTCAGCAGGGACAGGGAAACTGGTCAGAGTTGATGGAAAGATCAATGGAGCCAAATACAGGGCAATCTTAGAAGAAAACCTGTTATGCCGCGTACACACGATCGGAATTCTCGTCGGAATAAATTCTGACGGTTCTTCCGACGGAATTCCGAAGGAATTCCGCTCAAGCTGTGTTGCCTACACACGATCACATTAAAATTCCGATGGTCAATAACACAGCAGCATAAAACACGTTCGACAGCACTATAAAAGGGAAGTTTAATGCTTCCGAGCATGTGTCGAATTGTTTCCGAGCATGCGTCGGAATTTTGCGTGTCGGAATTGCATACACACGATCGGAAAATTCGATAGAAAGGTTTTCCGTCGGAAAAATTGAGAACAGGTTCTCAATTCAAAGTCCGTCAGAAGTTCCGACAGAAAAAGACCGTTGGGCATACACACGGTCGGAAAATCCGATGAAAAGCTCCCATCGGACTGTTTCCATCGGAAATTCCGACCGTGTGTACGCCGCATTAGAGTCTGCAAAAGACTTGAGACTAGGGAGGAGGTTCACCTTCCAGTGGGACAACAACCCTAAACATAGAGCCAGAGCTACAATGGAATGGTTTAGATCAAAGCACATTCATGTGTTAAAATGGCCCAGTCAAGTCCAGACCTAAATCCAATTGAGAATCTGTGGCAAGATTTGAAAGTTGCTGTTCAGACGCTCTCCATCCAATCGGACAGAGCTTGAGCTATTTTTCAAATAAAAATGGACAAAAATGTTACTCTCTAGATGTGCAAAGCTGATAGAGACATCCCCAAAAAGACTTGCAGCTGTAATTGCAGCAAAAGGTGGTTCTACAAAGTATTGACTCAGGGGGGCTGAATACAAATACACGGCACACTTTTCACATGTAAAACATTTTGAAAACTATTTATCATTTTCCTTCAACTTCACAATTATGTGGCACTTTGTGTTGGTCTATCACATAAAATCCCAAAAATTTAAGTTTTTTGTTGTAACATGACAACATTTTCAAGGGGTATTAATACTTTTTCAAGGCACTGTAGCAGCATAGCTGTCTATTAAATTTAGTTGTGAAAGTATTTTTTTTAAATATTAGGAGTAATATATATTACTATATAGTTATTATAACTATACTAGTTATATGGTTTTCAATGGCATAGCTCACACCAGTGCCTGCAGTTCCAGTGCGTTTCAGTTCCAGAAAAAAAAGTAGAACATGCTGCATTTTTCCTGCACTGGACTGTAACGCTGTAAAACACATCAGAAATGCACTGGAACACACGTCCTTATTTAAGGTTGAGAAAAAAGAGGGGGGAAAGCACTGGACTGCATCAAAAACACACTGGAACGCATCAAAAACGTGCATTCAGAAAAGCATCCGGAACGCATCCGGACTGCGTTTTTGTGGTGTGAACTGGCCCTAAATATTTAATAAATATCTGTTGATCCTGCCAGTATTTGCTTTCAGAGATTAATAGGGTGAGCATCAGCAATGATGTTTGTTACCCTCCAGGGTAATAGGTCACCCAATCAATGTTAGCGACCCAGTAGGCAGTACTGCACTCTGACATTCTAAGGCTAAAAAAAGGGTTGTTTATTCAGGCAATACACCCAGCAGAGCAAGAGAAGAACAATAACAATAACCACTTGACCTCCGGAAGATTTACCCCCCCCCCCCCCCATTCATGACCAGGCAAATTTTTGCTATACATCACTGCGTAAATTTAACTGACAATTGCGCGGTCATGCAATGCTGTACATAAATAAAATTTATATAATTCTTTCTTCTCAAATAGAGCTTTCTTTTGGTGGTATGTGAAACTGACAATTTTGAAAGAAATAAAAAAAACTATATTTTTACTTTGTGCTATAAAACATATCCAATAAAAAATTTAGAGAATCAAATTTCTTCATCAATTTAGACCAATATGTATTCTGCTACATATGTTTGGTAACAAAAAAATCCCAATAAATATATATTGATTAGTTTGCATGAAAGTTATAGCATCTACAAACCATGGGATATATACTGGAATTTTTATTGATTTATTTATTTTTATGCAGTGTGTGTTGGGAAAGGTCAGTATAAAACTGAAGGTTTTGTACTGGGATGGAATTTTGTCTTGTCTGCGCATCGTTTGCATAAGTTGCTCTTTTACATGGAAAAAGTGCAGGCGGAGAATGACATCTCTGGGAACTGCATCAGGAAGGTATGAGGGCTTGGGCAGCCGGTGGATTCTGTCAATAGTAAGTTCCATTTATGAGAGGTCAGGCAGAAGAGAGGTAAAGAGATCGTTTGCATACGATCGCAGGTCTGAGGGTTGAACCGACTCAGGGACCCCCCTTATTTTAAGATTGTTCCTTCTTGACCTGTCTTCAATATCTGCGATTTAATCCATGCTGTGTCATCTTCTTTTTCTTCATTTGCATCTACCAGATCATTGATGGTAGAGGCATACTCCCCCATCTTGTTCTCAATATGTTCCACCCTGGCCTCCACTGCACTCAACTCCCCACTAAACCTGTGTATGCAGTTCATTAAGTCAGCCTGTAATGTGCTCCTCAAGGATACTAGCATATCCTTGAGGACGGTGTCCAGCACAGGCTGATTCACAGTGGGGAAGGCATTAATTGAGTCCGGGAGCTCTCTAGTATCATCACCTGAGTCGGATGCAGGGCTTGCTGTGGGGCTGCATCCGACCCCATCCAGCTTCAATTTTTCTCCATTATCCCGGATGGAGAGTGGGGTTGGGGGGAGTCTTGGTTGGTGAAGGATTCATAATTTTTAGGGGATGAAGTGGCTGTGTTGGTTTTGGGCCTGTGCTTGTGGGGTTCTGCATGTGAGGAGCCGGCGCCATTTTGCCTACCTCCATGCCGCGGCTGTGTGAAGTAATCCGTCAGTCGCTGTGGCTTCGTTGTCCCCTTCCCTTTGCCCATCATGATCCTCAGGTGTGCCTAGGTCGGATCACCAACTGGGGTGATAAAAATCGGGGTTTGAAAGTGCCGCTTTTAGCCGATGTGTCCCTGAAGGTGCTGGTTCTCTTGGATCAAGCTGCCATTCAGTTCCACCACAGGCCACGCCCCCAATTTATTTATTTTTATAATAGTAATGGTGGTGATCAGTGATTTGTGATAGTATAGTGGGCAATCTGACACTAATGCTGCGTACACACGAGCGGATTTTCTGTCGGAAAAATCTTGGATGTTTTTTCTGACGAAATTCCACACAAGCTTGGCTTGCATACACACGGTCACACAAAAGTTTGCTGAACTTTCGACCGCCAAGAACGTGGTGACGTACAACACTACGACGAGCCGAGAAAATTAAGTTAAATGCTTCCAAGCATGCGCCAAATTGTTTCTGAGCATGCGTAGGAATTTTGCACGTCGGAATTGGTACAGACGATCCCGATCAAAACTTTTTCCGACCGAAAAATTGAGAACCTGCTCTCAATCTTTTGCTGGTGGGAATTCAGCCAGCAAAAGTCCGATGGAGCATACACACGGTGGCATTTTCCGACCAAAAGTTCTCATCTGTCTTTTGCTGGCCGAATTTCCGATTGTGTGTACGCGGCATAACTGAGACTTTTGACAGTTTGTGGGAACCAATGACACTAATACAGTGATCAGTGCCACAAATATACACTGTCACTGTACGAATGACACTGGCTGGTCAGGGATTAACATCTAGGGGTTTAATGTGTGCCTAACCGTATTTGTTGCATTCACTGTGTGCTGTTTTTACCACTATATGTGCTGGTTTTAATTCCCTGCTTTGCACATCTCTGCTGACAGGACAGAACTCTGTATTGTTTACATTCACAGAGCTCTGTCTTGTCATACTCTTTTTCGATCAGTTAGTGCTAGTAGTTAATCATTGGCTGGGACCCGACTAATTACAGCATGCTTGTGCCCCCTACCTGGAAGTTTTGGATAACGTATTGGATACGTGATCCAGCATAAGAGACCCGCTCTGCTAATGTACTTCTATGAGAGGCACTTGACAATTGGATAATCTGTGCCTCAATCCGGCATCCAGTATTTTCAGCAGTAGAGATATGTGAACACTGCTGTTCTGACTTCTGGAACCAGCGTGTGTCCCACTGACCAGAAATGACGTAACCGGATATGACGCCAGCGTTCACGTACCCACTATTCTTATCTGGTTGCGTCATTTCCGATATGTAGAGTCTTATTGAGAAAACCTATTACTTTGGCAAAGTAACAGATTCTCTCTATTAATGCGTTAAAATTTTTTTCAGCTTATTATTAATGGCTCAGAATGTATGCACTGAAAATTGACTACAGTTTCTGTTAAATATTTAACATTTCATGCGCTAAATGTCAGCATAAGCTTGACTATAAATATTGGCAATTTTCTGGTACTTTGGCTTCTCAGAGAACTCATGTAAAATGCTAAAAATAATTAGAAACAAGCTGATGTTAGAGGCAACATAATTATTTCAATGTGATGTTGTGGAATAGATGTGTGCAAACATAATCATTACAAGTGTAGTGGAAGTGATCAGGTGCCTGTATCCTGCCCCAGGCAGCCATTAGAGAACTGCACATTTCGTGGGGTGTTTATAGAAAGCAAAGAACCAGGAATGAGAACATTTATCCAAATCAATGAATACACCGTTAAAGCCTTATTCTAGGATCATGTTTTTTCTGTGATTACCTAGTGAAGCAAGTTATACGGACCTAGGTCCCCTGTCCAGGTCCCTTAACACTGCAGTTTATAGGTGTGGGGGTCTGCTAATCCAATGCTGTTGATGCACATGAGACTGATGGTCCCCTACTGTCCCCTGAGAGGACCCTGCTGCTGGACAGCCAATAGGAAGTGTCCATGTCATACATGCAGAGACATGAACAGTCAAATGTAGGACCTATGAAGGAAGTAAAACAGAAAAAGGCTCAAGGCCTTATGCCGCGTACACACGGTCGGAATTCTCGTCGGAAAAAGCTCTGATGGTTTTCCCGTCGGAATTCCGATGGAATTTCGCTCAAACTGTCTTGCCTACACGCGGTCACACCAAATTCCGACGATCAATAACACCACGGCATACAACACGTTCGACTGCACTATAAAAAGGGAAGTTTAATGCTTCTGAGCATTAGTCGAATTGTTTCCGAGCATGCGTCGGAATTTTGCGTGTCGGAATTGCATACACACGATCGGAAAATCCGATAGAAAGGTTTTCCGTCGGAAAAATTAAGAACAGGTTCTCAATCCAAAGTCCATCGGGAAAATTTCCGACAGAAAAAGACCGATGGGCATATACGTGGTCGGAAAAGCCGATGAAAAGCTCCCATCGAACTGTTTCCATCTGAAATTCCGACCATGTGTACGCGGCATTAGCATCACTGCTAGGGTTGCCACTTCATCCTTTTAAACCCGAACACATGAATTACACAGGTTCTGAGGCAAATTTAATGCAAATAAGGCAACAAGTGAGTTTAATTACCATCTTAATCAGCCACAGAACCTGTGTAATTCATATGTGTTTGGGTTTAAAGGGATGAGGTGGCACAGTGGTGTAGTGGGTAGCACTCTCGCCTAGCAGTAAAACGAGTCGCTGGTTCGAAACTCCTACCATGACACTACCTGCCTGGAGTTTGCATCATGTTCTCCCTGTGCCTGCATGGGTTTCCTCCGGGTACTCCAGTTTCCTCCCCCCCTAAAAGACATGCTGGTAGGTTAATTGGCTTCTGTCCAAAAAAAATTAGCCTTAGTATATGAATGTGAGTTGTGGACCTTGGATTGTGGGCTTCTTGAGGGTAGGGACCGATGTGAGTGTGCGATGTATGTGTGGAGCATAAATTGATGGCGCTATATGGGTACCTTAAATAAATAAATAAATAATAATAATAATATATGAGCATCTTAATGAGACACACTGTATAGGGATAGGGACAATTGTAGGGCACGCACCCACACTCACTCAGGTTGAACTGGATGGACTGGTGTCTTTATTCAACCTTACTAACTATGTAACCCTGGTCACTGCACCACAGCTTTAAGTAAGCAAAAAAGGGCTTTTAGACAGGGTGTTTTACTTATTCATTCTTTTTATTATTTTTTTTTCCTTCATGCACAAAATGCATGAAGGGGAAAAAAACCTTCAGCCTTTAAAACCACTTTAAATTTCTGGTCACGCATCTTGAGTTGTTCTCTTCCGCAGTGCAGGAGAACCAAATCCCAGGCTGGTTAATCAGCAACTCCTTCCTGGCAATTTTGATAACTGGCGCTTTGCAGGGAAACAAAAACTGGCACATCCCCGCTGATAGGACAGAGCTCTGTGTTGTTTACATCACAAACATGCTGATCAGCATGTCCTGGCTGGCAATCATTGGCCAGGACCTGCTGATCGGCTTGTGCTGTGACTAATCACTCCGAAAAGCTGCATCATGTATTAGATACGTGATCCAATGCAGGAGAGGCGCTCTGCTGCCATACTCCTATGTGAGGTGGTCGGCAAGAGGTTAAACAATCATTTTGTGCTTTTAGTTACAGTTATTGTTTTTCCACTTCCTGTTTGAGAGAGGCACTGGTGATTTAACCCTGGCCTCACAGCTGCATCCTGGGAAGTTCCTGTCATGTCTTCCAGAAGGCATACCAAGCTTTCTAGGCAGAGTTTCCAGAGGGAGATGAGTTTTTCTGCCCTTAGGAAAAATGACCACTTTGAGAAGAATGTGGAGGGAAAAAAAAATGGGGTGTGCTAAGATCTGCAAATACTGCACCTATAAGTATCTGTTTGTAGACTGGCATTACTAAACATTTCTGTAAGGGGGAAATTTCTCTTTAAAGATTTCTCCATTCCACTTACAGATGTTGCTGACCTTTTTTCGCCTCACTTCTCTTTTGGCTTGACATGCCAGTGAAATACTTGGGCATCTGTTGCTGGGGTTGGTGATGTGGAGCCTGCTTATGCTTATGCTGTCTCCTGAGGGAAAGTGCTCAGCAAGAGTTCTGCAGTAGAACCAGTCATAAAGGAGAGTCACATGCAGAATACAAGCGGAGCGCCAGGCAATGACGTAGAATAATTCAGAGCAGCTGCCTAACTGGATTTTTAAGTAGAGATTTGTATAGTAAAGATGCTATTTTCAGCTGTGCATCATAAGGAGAGAACATTTACTATATGCATATTTATAATAAACAA
Organism: Lithobates sylvaticus; assembly: GCA_028564925.1. Classification (NCBI taxonomy): domain Eukaryota; kingdom Metazoa; phylum Chordata; class Amphibia; order Anura; family Ranidae; genus Lithobates; species Lithobates sylvaticus. Next base: position 211,571,435 of record CM053032.1, read on the forward strand.
TTGTCTCATTATGCTAATTTCATTACAATAACAGAACTGAGAAATTCATTACTATTATTATTATACACTGATCTAGTTCAATGTTTTTGGGGTTTTTTAAGTGCGCCTGTAGTTATCCTCAATAGATATTACTGAATTACGCTTATATTTAATAGCATTTAAGGTACCCAAATCTACAAGTGGGTACATCAAAGTGTTTGTATGTTTATTTTAAAGTGATAATAAAGGCTTTCTTTTTTTTATAATTAAAATAACAAACATGTCATACTCACCTGCTCTGTGCAGTGGTTTTGCACAGAGCAGCCCCGATCCTACTCTTCCCTCGCTGCCGCTCTTGGCCCCTGCCTCCTGCAGAGTGACACCAGAGAATGCAGCTTGCAGTGGGGGCACCCAAGCAGGCTTGTTCCCAAGCCATGGCTCTGCATGTCCATTTACACACAGAGCTGTGGCTTGGCCCGGCCCCCTCTCTCCTCATTGGCTCACTGGCTCTGACTTTCTCACCCAATGAGCAGGGAGAGTGCCCTGAGAGCCAAGGCTCTCATGCACATCACTGGATCAAGATGGGGTTCATGTAAGTATTGGGGGGGGGGCTGCTGCACAGAAAATGTTGAACTTCCAGTGACCAGTATGAGTGAGAGCGATAACACCAAATTTAACACACCTGCTGCCCATTCACACCTGAGACCTTGTAACACTAACGAGTCACATGACACTAGGGAGGGAAAATTGCTAATTGGGCCAAATTTGGGCATTTTTACTTAGGGGTGTACTTACTTTTGTTGCCAGTGGTTTAGACATTAATGGCTGTGTGTTGAGTTATTTTGAGGGAACAGCAAATTTACACTGTTCTACAAGCTGTACAATCACTACTTTACATTGTAGCAAAGTGTCATTTCTTCAGTGTTGTCACATGAAAAGATATAATAAAACATTTACAAAAAATGTGAGGGGTGTACTCACTTTTGTGAGATACTGTGAGAAAAAATGTCACGGGAGCCCCCAAGATACATACCAGACTCTAAAGGGTCAGGTAAGTATTTTGGAGGATCTTTGGGAGGTCCCCAAGCTGTTTTCAATAAGAAAAAGAAAAAGACAAAGCCAGCATGAAATGTCATTTCATTTTTTTCTTTGAAAATGTCACTTGGGGCATGGGGGTCCCCCATAAATCCTCAACAGACCCTGATTCAAGCATGCAACCTGGCTATCCAGAAGGGGGGGGGGGGGGGTGGGGGGTCAAGTGTGTGGCCTTCCTGACCGAACAACACCAGATCACATGCCCTCAATATGGGAGAGTGGGGATACTTTGTTCCCAGATTAGAGAGGACAAGGACTTCTTCCCCACAACTCTAGCCTGGTGGATGTGGGGATCTGTGGGCAAGGGGCTTTTTGGAATCTGGAAGGCCCCTTTATGGGGCACCTAGCAACCACCCCCACCATGTGAATGAGTAAAGGGTAAATATGTAGCACTGACCACCAAAGGGGCCACTGGAAATAAATCAGGTCTCCCGTATCTGCTCAGTGACTGACAACCCAGGTAAATTTGCCCAGGTTCTTTGCTAATGGATTGCCCCGCAGCCAGGAACACGCTCAGGCACTTGTTAACCACTTCCCACCCGGCCAATGTAGATATACGGCCGGGTGGGAGCCGTCTACTTCTGATAGGACGTTCAGGAACGTCCTTCAGAAGTAGAGGGATCGCGCGTGCCCGCGCAGCGGCGTGATCCCGATGCGGCCGTGTCACCTGGACACGGCGCATCTCGAATCGGCAGGAGGGCACGGTGATTGGCCCTCCTGATCACATGACGGCCGTGACGAATCACGGCTGTCATGTGATGTAAACAAACAGCCGGTTGCTAGGCAATCGGCCCTCCTCTCCTCACACGGAAGTCGTCGGTGAGGAGAGGAGAGCGGATCGCTGCAGCCGGCTGGTGATCAGTGAGTATGAGATGTTTTTTTACTCACTGATCACCAGTCTAGGGTCCCCCATAGTAAAACACACGTCCCCACAGTAAAACACACATGTCCCCACAGTAAGACACACATGTCCCCACAGTAAAACACACATGTCCCCAAAACACACATGTCCCCAAAACACACATGTCCCTAAATAATAAAAACACATGTCCCTCACATATGTTCCACTAAAATCACATGTGCCAATGATTATCTGCACACATATGTCCGTGATCACCTGCACACCCCTTTTACATGATCATTTGCGTACATATGTCCGTGATCACGCGAACCAATTATTATACACTTAACGGAATTTTTTTTACAAAAAACATGTAGCAGAATACATTTTGGCTTAAATTTATGACAAAATTTGATTTTATTGGATTTCTTTTAAAAAAGAAAGGAGAAAATATTGTTTTTTTTCAAAATTTCCGCTATGTTTTCGCTTATATCGCAAAAAATAAAAAACGGAGTCGCGAATAAATACCACCAAACTAAAGCTCTATTTGTGCGAACAAAATGATAAAAAATTCATTTGGTTACAGCATTGCATGACCGCGCAATTGTCACTGAAAGTGCGAGAGCGCTGAAAGCTGAAAATTGGTCTGGGCAGGAGGGGTGTTTAAGTGCACAGTAGGCAAGTGGTTAAAAAAAAAAAAAAAACAGTCTAGGGGTGTTCTTTTTGTTGTTTTTAGTTTTGGAGTAACTGAGACAGGGTTGAGGAAATTGAGTGGGATACTCCAAAACAGAGCTAAATACAGATTAGGTACAACAAATTCCTTTCTGAAAAGCTTAAGCGGAAGTCCTTGCATATAGAAAACTGTGTACTTGGCTTTGCAGTGGTAACAGTTAAAGTGTTAGTATAGTCAAATTTTTTACTTTTACCTACAGGTAAGCCTATAATAAGGCTTACCTGTAGGTAAAAAAATATCTCCTAAACCTGTACGGTTTAGGAGATATTCCCCTCGCAATAAGCCGCTGACTGCAGCAACAGCAACAGGAGCAGAGTCCCTTCACATAGAAGACTTCAGGACACCAGCCAATGTCCCCTTTAGACAAACACACAGAAGACTCTCTAACACAAGTGGGGTGGCAGCAGCCCAAAAGTCTCTAAGATCTCTTAGAGCAGTCTGTACTCACAAAATGTCCAGGGACAGTTGGTTGCCTCCTTTCAAATTCCAATCGACACCTTTCTCCAGTGATACCGGACTGGATCAGTCAGCTCTGTGTAGCTTCAGCATCCAGGCCCTCAGGATGCCCACCTGAGGCCTCACGAACACCAGGCACATGGCAGCCACTGCATCCTTCGCAACCACTGACAGCAGGAAGCTATCATGTTACTTAATGCCGAATACCCTAAACTTTCAGCATTAAATGTACAAACAGTAAATGTTTAATCCGAGCACATGACTAGTGTAGCCTAGATAATAACCTAGATAATAACCCCCAGGCTGATACAGCCCTATACTCCCCCCTTACTTAACCTTAAATAATAGACCACACCATCTTTTGGAGTAAATGGCCGCAACAGCCTTTTATTAAAACATAGCTCCAATTACTGAAAATATATAAATACCATAAAGATAAATAACATATCAACACATAACAAATATAAACAAATATAAACAATTATTAACAATCAGTTACACCCTATTTATTGGTCAGTGACGGAGCTAAGTACTATAACGTATATATATATAAATTAACTGAGTATATATATATATAACCACCAGGGGGCACTGCGGGATTTAAACGTACCGCCCAGAGACAAACACCTTTCCCGCAGTGCACAAAGAGTAATCATCAAATATAATTTAATGTACTACACCGGAGGGGCCATCTACTGATGAGCCCCCCACACACACTTACCACCTACATAACTGCTACCGTCACTGACCAACAAACAAACACCGCCAACCACTTGCTGTCGTGACGACAAAACTGCTTCCGATCCTGAAACGACAACAAAAACATTAACACCTCCAAAACTATAACCTTATATTAGGGAGGGTGGGTGGGAAAAACCTGCCTCCTTGTGTGATACTTCTCCAGACTGAATTCCCTTAGCCCCCCCTCTCTTTATATGGCCGCTCCCCCCGCTGTCTCACTGGCCTGCTCCTGCCTGGCCACACCCCTTAACTCACTCCCTGTGTGTCCTAGACACACCGTCATGTCCGACCCTCCCCTAACATTGCCCTGCGTTCCATTCTTGGTCCGGCCCTCTCTAGATCATTCCTTATTCATTCAACTCATCCCTATTTTCAGTCACTGACCCAGAACAAGTATGTAGATCAAAGAACAGAAGTCCTTATCTGAATGCTTTTCTGAGCCAGTTAAGGATCATTCAGACTACATGCATTATTGTAACTTGTCACTATGCATTTAGACAGCCTGTTCACTTTGAGCAAATTTGCAGTGTATCTTAAAGCGGACCTTCGTAATTTTTTCAACTTTCCATCTATTAAATCTTCTGCCCTTGTTGTTGTTTTAACTTTGAATAGTAAAACATTTTTTTTTCTGCAAGTAAATACCTTATACAGCCCACTTCCTGTTTCTTGTCTGGTCATTAGCCTAGGCTTATGACATCATGCACAGCTCTCTTGTGAGAGTTTGCCAGGAAGGGAGGGGGATGAGTCATAAGAGGGGCAATGAAAGCTGCAGAGCTGGAGATGTGCCTCTGTGTGTCTGTGTTAATCCAGGAAGTGAACAGGCAGCAGCTTTAGCTGCCCACAGTTAAAATGGCTGCAGTGCAGTGGATGGAGATTTCTGCAGCATATTTGGCAAGTACAGAATTACAGTATATAAAATAATATGCAAAGTGGTTAGAGGAAAGCTTCAGAATGGCAAAGAGGTTTTTATTACATATTATGTGAGCAGACTGCAGTTCCTCTTTAACTCCCTAGGAAATGGGCAAAACAAAACCCTTTGTTTGCAATGCAGCACACCACAATACATGGCACATGCATGTCCATGAGCGTGCATTCCCGCTAATGCAATTTTGAGTCAAGGTGCCATTCAGAATGAGTGGCACAGCAATGGACTGTAATGTGCACGTTACCATTTTAGCTTGTGTTATTGTAATGCATGGTTGTGAATAAGGCCTACCCTATAGAAATAGAAAGTCAAGTATGACAGCCAGGCAATGGGGTTTTTCAGAAAGAGAGTAAAAAAAAATGGCAGCAACCATGTTTGACAGGTTTAAAAGGTGAAGCACCCTGAATGATCCATAGCCTGCCATTTGCAGACAGATTATATATATTTATGATTGAACATTTCCAGAATAGACACTGTCTCAAATCCCTGGTAATGTTAAAAGAGAGGGGGGAGAAAAGAGACAAGTCTCTTTAAAGAATAATGGGATTTTAATTGAGACAAGGTCTATTGATAGGGTAGGCACATAAGACACCAATTTAAAAAAAAAGATATAAATGTATTAATCGTATCAAAATCATATAAAAATACATATTCATAGCGTATTTGATGGACCATGAGACAATATTTCATAATCGTAATCTGATGCGTTGATAAGCAGAACCAACATGTTTTGCATGATTGCTTCGTCAAGGTTTTGCATATATCACAGATTTCATCTATATTACATAGAATAAACATATCATTAGTATAATAAAATACATTGGTTGATACATCATGAAGAAAATGATTAAACTTCATTGTGGTCACATTGGGTATTAACATGATCAATTATTTTTATACATTTAGTTATTGTGCCTACCTGGCCCTTAAAATAATGAATATTATATTTTTTTTTAGCTTTATACATAAACTTATTTTTGTATTTGGATATATTTTGTTTTTATTTTTATTTTAGTGGTCCAAATTAATGGACGATATAATAAGCACTAGTACTATATGTATATCTACGATATATTTTAATTACTTATATTTTTTGATATTTTGTATTATTATATCATTATTTTTTTATTTTTTTTAAATACATTATGATTTAATTATTAATTAATGATACTATCTACATTTTCTTTATATTTTAGTCCTCTAATTTGGACCACTAAAATGTATAAAGCTAAAAAATATAATTATAAACACTACTATAGTATAATTTATTATTTTTTAGATTATTGTTGCTGTTTACATTTTGACGGACAGGCACGATCCAATCCCCCTTCTGGCAGCCCAGCTGGGATCTGACTCCTAGTGGGAACTGGGTGTGGTTATCTGCATCACCTGTGATGTGGTGGAGCAATCAGAGGCGCATATGGTTATTAATTATTTTAAGGACCAGGTAGGCACAATAACTTAATGTATAAAAACAATTGATCATGTTAATACCCAATGTGACCACAATGAAGTTTAATCATTTTCTTGATGATGTATCAACCAATGTATTTTATTATACTAATGATATGTTTATTCTATGTAATTAAGATGAAATCTGTAATATATGCAAAACCTTGATGAAGCAATCATGCGAAACATGTTGGTTCTTCTTATCAACACATCAGATTACGATTATCAAGTATTGTCTCATGGTCCATCAAATACGCTATGAATATGTATTTTTATATGATTTTGATACGATTAATAAATTTATATCTTTTTTTAAAAATTGGTGTCTTATGTGCCTACCCTATCAATAGACCTTGTCTCAATTAAAATCCCATTATTCTTTAAAGGTACTTGTCTCTTTTCTCCCCCCTCTCTTTCAGACAGATTATATAGTTTTCTAACTGGTCCATAGGTACCTGCAATGGTTAAAAAAAAAAAAAAATTACTGGATGATCACTGGATGTTACATGCAGGGTGCATGTACTTACTGTATGTTTGATGCATAGGCTGTGGATCAGTAGAAGCAATTCTAGTTCACACATACCCTGTACATATAGCTGCTTTTATTTAATCAGTATCCCGATTTTCTAAACAACCTTACAATATGCTGAAATGACAAGAGTACATTTTTTAGCTGTTATGCCAGAAGTGACAGAAGAAAACAACAAAACACATTTATAAAATTTTAATTTTCTCAAGTCATTACAAAAGAAATGAGGCGAAAAACAAAAAGATGATTTCAGAGTGGGTGGAACAAAGATAAAAAAGCATTTGAGTGCCATTCTGTAGGAATAAACTTTGTTTTAATATTCAGTGGCAAGTCGGCTCCTGAGCAGAGCGTTAGCGGGGTAGGTAAAGCTATTCTCTCCCACTTGACAGCTGTTAAATGTCATTGTATATTTAACACATTTATTAACTTGTTGCAGAGATAATTAGTTTGGCTTTCTCTTCACCTTTTTGCTTGACTACTGTGAAGGAGGTCAACTCCCCATGTCGGCTGGGTCTGCAGTAGAAGCTGCCTGCTTCTGAGGAGATATAATATCGTTACAAAAGGTGAAGGCTACAGGCTAAGTAGTAATGCCATCCAGTAAACTCAACAACTGTGCTAAAGTCAAAAAGAAATGTGTCCAGTTTACCCTTATTTGAGTTGTATGTGATCGACTGCACTCATGAGCCACAGAGCTCCTAACATGGAAGATGGTTGGGTATGCTTTCTGAAACTATGCTGTGTAAATCTCTCTTTTTTATATTATTATTATTATACACGATTTATATAGCACCAACAGTTTACGCAGCACTTTACAATGTATAGGGGGGACAACACAATTACAGTACAGTTCAATACAAAAGGTACATGAGGGCCCTGCTTGTAGAGCTTACATTCTAAAGGGACGGGGTGGTGGTACAAAAGGTAATAGCTGCAGAGAATGATTTGATGGGGGTGGCTTGGGGACAATTGTTGTTAGGTGTTTGTGGGATAGGCTTCCCTGAATAAATGAGTTTTCAGGGAGCTGGAAAGCAGGAGGTCCTGGGAGGAGCAGAGGGGAAGTTTTGGGCGATATCTGCAGATGAGGTTGGTGGTGTACAGTAGATGGGGGCGATGTTTTGGATGGCTTTGTATGTTATGGTTAGCATTTTGAATTTTACACGGTGGGGTAGGGGAAGCCAGTGAAGGGATTGTCAAAGAGGGGCGGTGTGAGGTGTATTAGTCTAGCAGCAGCATTCATAATAGATTGTAAGGGGGATAGCCTGCTTAAGGGTAGACCATTAAGGAGGGAGTTGCAGTAGTCAAGGCGGGAACTAATCAGGGAGTGAATGAGTTGCTTTGTGGTGTCATTAGTCAGGAAGGGTCGAATTCTGGAGATATTGCGGAGGTGAAGGCGGCAGGATTTAGCCAGTGATTGGATATGGGGGCTAAAAGAGAGGTCCGAGTCAAGGATTACACCCAGGCATGTGTGGAGGGACCAATGGTTGTGTTGTTGATATTAACGGTGAAGTCACAGGGGGGGGGATCGTGAAGGAGGAAATATAACAAGCTCAGTTTTCGAAAGATTGAGTTTGAGAAAGTGGTGTGACATCCATACCGATATGTCATTCAATAAGTCTGAGATCTGTGAGGAGATTGAGGGGGTGAGTTGAGGAGTGGAGAGATAGATCTGGGTGTCGTCGACATTGAGGTGGTATTGGAAACCATGGGCGGTTATCAACTGGCCCAGGAAAGAGGTATAGAGCGAGAATAGGAGGGGCCCAAGGACGGAAAGTTGAAAGTGACACTGAAAGTGCGCTGAGATAGGTAGGAGGAGAACCAGGATAAAGCAGAATCGCGAAGGCCAAGGGAGTGTAATTTGCTGAGGAGGAGCGGGTGGTCAACTGTGTCAAAGGCAGCAGAAAGGTCTAAAAGTATGAGTATGGAGTAGTGGCCGTTGGTTTTAGCAGTTAAAAGGTCATTGGTGAGTTTTAGTAGGGCAGTTTCAGTAGAATGTTGTGGGTGGAAGCCAGACTGTAGGGGGTCGAGAAGGTTGTTGTCCATGAGGTATCGACTCATTTGGTCATGGACAAGGCGTTCGATGAGCTTGGAGACAAACGGGAGCAGGGAGATGGGTCTTAAGTTATTCAAACAGGTGGGGGTCTAGTGAGGGTTTTTTGAGTATGGGGGTAACCAGTGCATGTTTGAGCAGGGAAGGAAAGGTGCCGGAGGAAAGGGAGAGGTTAATGATGTGGGTTAGGGAGTTGAGGATAGAGTGGGAAGGTGGTCGCAGTAATTGTGAGGGGACAGGGTCCAGGGAACAGGTAGTGAGGTGGGCCATGGAGAGTAATTTATCAACTTCATCTGTGGTAACTGGGCAAAAAGAGGAGAGTATTGAGTGTGGTGTTGGACCTGTTGTGTTGGGTAGGGGAGGAAGTTGAGTGCTGGATATCTCCTTGCGAATTGTGTCGATTTTGCTATTGAAAATATAATATTTTTATATAATGATTATGAAGATTATTATTGTACTAATAGGCATGCGTGCTATTCATAACTCTATGTTTTTTAGATGCATTTAATCAGAGGCATTGCTTGAAGCTTGTGGGCTGCAATGCAAAGGTTGACCTGGGCCCCCCCACTACCACCCATCACTTCCACCCCGTGCCAAGATACTCCCATCAGTCACCAAGATACTCCAAGTGGCTAAATAGTTATTTCAGATCTTTATTTACATATTGAGATGGTAATTCAAAAGATTTTGGAGGAACTATCCACATTTTGACATACCTCTCCAATTCTTTGGCATACCTGGAGCAACCTTTTAGAGGTGGAGAACTACCTGAACAACATGAAAGAGATCAAAGATCACTGGGGTTCGGCACCAGTTAGTAGGGCAGAGGACAGTGTGTGGACAGTGTCAGTAAAGCAGTGGACATGTCAGTAGGGCAGAGGTTGGTGTCAGTAGAGCAATCAACAGTGTCAGCCAGTAGAGCAGTGGACGATATTAGTATTTTTTTATTTTTGTTATTTTATTTAATTATTATTTTTTACCATTTTTTTTTATTTTACAATTTTATTTTTTACAATTTTTTAGCAGTGCCTTTGGGGGGCTTTGGTGAAATATCAGGTGTCTAAACATATCAGGTGTCTAAACAGACAGAAAAAGGGACTGAGGACAGGGATTGCCCAGTCCATTTTTCTGTAGCCTCAGCTGCACTGGACAGTGAATGAATGGGAAGTGCTCTGTGCTGAGTGGCTTCCAGTTAATTCACAAACTGAAGCATAGAAAACAGTTTTCTACGCTTCGGTTAAGAAGGAACACAAGAGTGATCAGTACAGATTACTCACTGTATTCATTCAGAAAAGGAAGGGGCCAGTAAATGGCCTAATTACCTGCCCCTTCCCCACTCTCCATCCTGAAATGGGAGCACACACGGGGTGCGGAAAGCAGAAATAAGAATAACTTGGGCAGGAGGGGCTGCAGATACAGGATCTGATCCCCTCCATTTTTCACATGCAGCTGCTGAATGCTGGTGGGATGGAAAGGAGAAGAAGCAGGCTTTCAGCGGCTGCAGGAGGAAAATGGAGGGGATCAGTTCCTGTATGTGGCATATCTCTATATATGATGGGGCTACCAGCAGGAGCAATGGAAGTCAAAAGAAGAATGTCTTATACCGTGGAATCAGTTTCTGTATATGCAGCCCCTGCCACCTCTTCTGTCCAGGCGTAAAACTGAATGCGACAGGGAGACCACATGGGCCTCCTGGAGCATGGGGTGGGGTTGCTATTGCAACTCCTGACGCTATGCCAGTGTATTTAATACATTTGGGATTTTATATATAGCCTGTTCTCTGTTACATTAGTACTCACCTCAAGCAATTACTATTTAGTTTCAATACTACTCCTTTCAAATGATTTAGCGATTGGCAACTGTAGTGGTCATACTTTTTTCAGGTTTTTGGTTCAAAGCTATATAATTATATTCAATGTTTCCAGTTGTGTACATGTGCAGCATATATCTTTTCAATATAGTGGTCCTTGTAGATATATCAAGTGGTTTTGTCATTATCACCAGTTGTAAGTCTTCAAAGTGTATTCACACATTACATCAACTTTTTCTATCTGTGATTAACAGCAAGGTTCCTACAGTGGGCATGTACAGGAACACCTTCCCACTGTACAAACAGCGCTTTCACACTGGCAGCTGGGGAGGGGGCATAAAAACTGGTGGCTAAGCCCCCCAAAATTGTGAAATTACAGCTTAACAGCGCTGTACACATGCCATGCCTATGGCGCTTTGCTTAGTTACCACTAAGGATAAGCTCAGGTGTGTTTGTAACACGTATGTGCAGAGCCCGCCAGGAAGTCGGCACCGCACAGCGCTAATCACAAGCAGTGAGACATTTTCCCGATCCACAGCTGCAGAGATCGAGAAACATCTCACTGCCTGTGATTAGCGCTGTGCAGTGCCGACTTCCTGGTGGGCTCTGCACGTGCGGGTTGCGAAAAATGCATAAGTTTATCCTTAATTACCACAGCATTTTTGCAGTTCAGCTGTAGTGCACACTGCCTGTTAAACCCGCCCTTTGAGATCAATGAGGTTGCACTGCAACCACAAGCCAAATGCTTGGCTGGCATTTGTGGTGCGCCCTGCAATGTAAAATTGCTGTTCGGCAAATTTAAAAAAAAATGTAAAAATTGAAAAAACAGGCATCAGGAGGTGGCTGTAGCACCTCCTAAGCACCTGCCAGCCACTTATATGCTGCCCTCTGTAAAGCGATCTACCGCAGATTGCTTTTCTGAGGGCTGTAAGCATTTCCAGGCATTTGAAAGAGCCCAAAAAGTTTGTGATCACCAAAATAAACACAAAGGTAAGTGGGATGTGGTGGTGCACTATAGCAAGACCTTAATGAAAGCCTGAACGAGTGGGGCATGTTCCTTGTGATTACGAGGATCTATTTGACTAAGGCCCCTTTCACACTGAGGCGTTTTTTTCAGGCGCTACAGCGCTAAAAATAGTATGTATAGCACCTGAAAAAAGCGGGTCCTTTCACACCAGTGTGAAAGCTGGAGGGCTTTCACACTGGATCGGTGCGCTAGCAGGACAGTAAAAAAAGTCCTGCTAGCAGCATCTTTGGAGTGGTGAAGGAGCGGTATATCCACCGCTCCCATACCGCTCCTACCCATTGAAATCAATGGGGCAGCGCGGCTATACTGCCGGCAAAGCGCTGCTGCAGTGGTACTTTGCGGGCGGTTTTAACCCTTTTTCGGCCGCTAGCGGGGGTAAAAAAACGCTCCACTAGCGGCTGAATACCGATGCTAAAACTACAGTAAAGCAGCGCTAAATATAGCGCTGCTTTACCGCCGATGCCCGAACCGCCCAGTGTGGAAGGGGCCTAATGCATACCTTACTAATAGGTCACAGGGGTTTTCCTGAATCTTTGCAAGTGACTGAGCATATCCAGTGCTGGCTTTGCATGCTGTGTGGCACTGTACATCCTGTCTTGAAGCCTTATCCATTTACCATACCGCCCTACTTTTTGAGAGGAGAATGAGGGACACCTTTTAGTATAAGGCATATAGACATAGGACACACCAAACCATGCACCAAGTTATGTAGACTATGAATAATTAATATGTAAAAAATTATTGGTTAACCCCCCCCATGCATTTTAAACAGACCAGTGCAATACTTTATTGGTTAGCTATAGTATATGCTTCACTGCAGTATAAGACTTCTAGTAATTAAATTGTATATTTCTTTTATAGAAGTCTATATATTATACATAAGACCAAAAAGGACAAATGAGGAGAAAATAGCGGCAGAGGTATTTGGTTCCAAAAGAGGGACAAACACTCCAAATCAGGGATAATTGAGAGCTATGTGTTCACTGTGTGAACATTGGGCCAGGTGGAGCAAATCAGCAACAGTCCACAGTGAACATCTGAATGCTGTAGATTGGCCTGATTTGCTTTGGATGTGGGTTCATAGAATCCAGTTTGCACATAAATAATTCAAGACCCAGGAAAAAAAGTCCTGCTTATTGTTTCATTAAACCGAACTAACATATATGTAACTAGCTGACTTTTTTTAAGAATATTGTAAACCCCAGACGGCTACCATTAGGAACATTTTATAGTATATCCTATATATGACGTGTTTTTAAGTATTTAGCTATTCTGATGTATTATTCATATCACTTCCTGGCTGTATCAGAAGTCAGAGTCTTGGTGGGAGTCCTTTGTTTCTCTGCATTCCTAAATGTATTATTTATACATTGACTCTTTGCCAAATCACCACAGAGCCTCATTAGTTGTTCTACTGAGATTGGAGTTGGTTCTTTTGTTACTGGTATCTGTACGTAGGTCTTAATGAGGCACATGGCCTCCAAAAACAACTGTTTTATTATAAGAGAAACAGTGAAGAGCTAATAGTATACACACCATCCATACTATTCATATCAAAGATCAAGTTTGAGGTTGGTAGGGTTAAACCTAACCATGAAGCGACTGTAGTGGAAAACACATTAAAAAAAGCCCCAACCAAAGGCTTCATGGCCAGTCACCCCTCAAATTTTACCCGCTACCCACCAACCTTGTAGCCCCCACTTGCTGTATTTTATGTTTTAATATTGAACTTTTTCACCCTCATCTCTAAACTGAGAGGTCCTCACTAAAGCTGGCTACACATTATACAATTTGCTTGTACAATTTTCCTTTAGATTTACAAAAAGGTCAAGCCTAAACACTTTCAAATTTTATGCAATCAGGCAGGCCAGTGCACTACATAGTTGAAGGTAAATCTAAAGGAAATTGAACAAGAATAAATAATAATAAATAAATAAATAAATAATATGTAGCCAGCTTTATAGAGAGAGCACTGCTGAAAAAAGTACATTAGCATTGCTGTCTGCACCAAGGAATTGTGACTACAGAGCGCCTTTGTTGCATTCCTTCATGGGGCATGGCTATGATGTTATGCACTCACATTATGTCCTCAATCTTCCTGGTTAAATTACATTGGGTGGGTACTGAGGACATCTTGTGGCATAGGTGTGAATCGTGCCTTACACAGGGCTTATCAATATGTACGGTATAGTATGTATCTCTGCGCTTGCCTGGTGAATAAATAGGGCTAATGGAATACTGCGGCAAAGCACTGATAGGAACTATCGGATCCCAAGGAATTAAGGTAAGGTAAAGAGGTAGTGCTGCGCTGTATAATAAAGCTGTAGAGACTAAGGTATATTAAATAGGTATGCACACAAGTAAGTGCTGATTATGCAGAAGATAGTGGATGGTGTGAATTTTTTGCTTAAATCACATAAAATCGCATAAACGTGACATAGCTTAAAATTGCATAAAATTGCATGAAATCGCATAAAACATCATATTCAAAGGATAAATCCGTGAAAGGTGTGAATTTTTGTGCATAAATCACATAAAATCGCATAAACGTGACATAGATTAAAATTGCATAAAATCGCATGAAATCGCATAAAACATCATATTCAAAGGATAAATCCGTGAGAGGTGTGCAGAGGTGTATCAAGTGAGAATGATGTGGGTGAATCACATAAAATCATATAAAAATGACATCTCTTAAAATTGCATAGAAACGCATAAAAATCGCATAAAGTTGTATCAAGCGTCACATTAAAATAAGGTGAATCTGTGATGGGCGTGCATAGAGTGCTGCGGTCAAGTACAAGTGGTTAAAAAATATGACACATAAAATAGTCGCAATAAAAATTGCATCGGTGCATAAAACCAACTAGGTGGATAAGGATGTGTAAAAAGGTAAGCATAGCCAAAAAAATTGAATACAATCAATAAATAAGTAATGCAAAAGTGCAAGAACAGTCCGTGGGGGTGAGCCCTTTCCTAGTGTGGGCAAAGTGTGGTTTGCTATGGCGCTGGTGACAAATCCTGGTGGTTATTGTGACCAGTAGCTGCAGGTGGTTCCTGATCTTCCGTGGAATATAGTAATGGATGTACCCTTACCTTACCGCTGTAAGGTAACAGCGTGTATATGTGTTAGCTGGTTCTCAATGGGGCTTCTGTGTCCTATGGCGGGCGGCTCCCTTTAAATCCAGGTGTTTGGGCGTCTCTTTTACTGGGGTGTACGCTCTAGTTCAGGTGTATGTGTCTCGCAAAAATGGATAAGGAGAGGAAGGGTCTCGATAGTGTAGTACGTTTTTAAAAGGTTTTATTCAATACAAGTAAAATACAGTAAACTCACATTTATGTTGCTCAAAATTGCATGGGATAAACGAGCATCAAGCTCGTACCTCGCTTCCGGTATCTAGTGTCCCTTTACGCGTATTCGTCACTGTCACATGACTTCTTCAGAGGTGGTTACTAGATGCCAGAAGTGTCCTTTTATTTGCTGTTAATTGGTATTGCCGGTGGCCATTTTGTTGTGGTCATTTCCACAGGAAGTGTCTCGGCGGCCATTTTATTTATTTATTTATTTTTTTTTTTTTTGTGTCTGGTCGCCAGAGACGGCCCGGCGGCCATTTTAATGAAAGTCTGTAATGTAAACATCCGTTCTACGGCCAAGAGTATTCTCTGGTCACCGGAAGTGGTTCGGTTGTTTTGCTAGGGAGAAGTATATTCATACAGTGGAGGCTAGCTGCAGATTAACGGCATACATAATATACCATAGCCTTATTTTAATAAAAGGATAAACGAGGACATAAGAATATATATGTATATAAAAAAATATATATATATATATATAAAAATGAGCATAATGGGGTATAAAAACAATAGATATAATACGACATCTTGAGGTAATGAAATAAATAAAAAAATATATAAAGGAGATATAATTCTCTCTATGTAGTAAAATTGTGGCATTTTATTGAGTAAAAATCTTGGTAAAAATCCTGGTTAAAATTGTCTTGGTTTAAAATTTGCATACCGGAAGCGACGTAGTTTGCTCATAGTATGGCATGCATGTGTATATAAATGTACATACATAAAAGGTAATAAGACATATCTGTGTCTAAAAAAGATAAGAAGCAGTGGTGAAGATTCCGAACCGGATAGGTGAGCAAAGAGCAGTTGTGTCAGAGGAGGGCGTCTAAGAGAGAGTGTGGGGGTGACTGGATCTGATTGGGCCTAAAAATTGCTTATGAAGCAATTTAAGTCGAAATCGATGTTTAATCCTTGGGGTACGAAGGACTCTAGCGTGTGTATCCATTTAGATTCTAACTGGCTGATGGTTCTAACTTTATGTCCACCCCGCCAGTGTCTCTTGTAGGCTTCTATTCCCCAGAATCTCATGTGTGATGGGTCTTTATTGTGATGTGTGGCAAAGTGCCTGGACACACTATGCTTATCATAGCCTCTCTGAATATTTTTCACATGTTCCTTTATTCTAATTCGTAGGAGTCTTTTAGTGCGGCCTACGTACTACGTGGAGTGCGACTGCGGGCTGCAATACGTAGGCCGCACTAAAAGACTCCTACGAATTAGAATAAAGGAACATGTGAAAAATATTCAGAGAGGCTATGATAAGCATAGTGTGTCCAGGCACTTTGCCACACATCACAATAAAGACCCATCACACATGAGATTCTGGGGAATAGAAGCCTACAAGAGACACTGGCGGGGTGGACATAAAGTTAGAACCATCAGCCAGTTAGAATCTAAATGGATACACACGCTAGAGTCCTTCGTACCCCAAGGATTAAACATCGATTTCGACTTAAATTGCTTCATAAGCAATTTTTAGGCCCAATCAGATCCAGTCACCCCCACACTCTCTCTTAGACGCCCTCCTCTGACACAACTGCTCTTTGCTCACCTATCCGGTTCGGAATCTTCACCACTGCTTCTTATCTTTTTTAGACACAGATATGTCTTATTACCTTTTATGTATGTACATTTATATACACATGCATGCCATACTATGAGCAAACTACGTCGCTTCCGGTATGCAAATTTTAAACCAAGACAATTTTAACCAGGATTTTTACCAAGATTTTTACTCAATAAAATGCCACAATTTTACTACATAGAGAGAATTATATCTCCTTTATATATTTTTTTATTTATTTCATTACCTCAAGATGTCGTATTATATCTATTGTTTTTATACCCCATTATGCTCATTTTTATATATATATATATATTTTTTTTTATATACATATATATTCTTATGTCCTCGTTTATCCTTTTATTAAAATAAGGCTATATAGCCAGATTTAACTATGGTATATTATGTATGCCGTTAATCTGCAGCTAGCCTCCACTGTATGAATATACTTCTCCCTAGCAAAACAACCGAACCACTTCCGGTGACCAGAGAATACTCTTGGCCGTAGAACGGATGTTTACATTACAGACTTTCATTAAAATGGCCGCCGGGCCGTCTCTGGCGACCAGACACAAAAAAAAAAATAAATAAATAAATAAATAAATAAAATGGCCGCCGAGACACTTCCTGTGGAAATGACCACAACAAAATGGCCACCGGCAATACCAATTAACAGCAAATAAAAGGACACTTCTGGCATCTAGTAACCACCTCTGAAGAAGTCATGTGACAGTGACGAATACGCGTAAAGGGACACTAGATACCGGAAGCGAGGTACGAGCTCGATGCTCGTTTATCCCATGCAATTTTGAGCAACATAAATGTGAGTTTACTGTATTTTACTTGTATTGAATAAAACCTTTTAAAAACGTACTACACTATCGAGACCCTTCCTCTCCTTATCCATTTTTGCGAGACACATACACCTGAACTAGAGCGTACACCCCAGTAAAAGAGACGCCCAAACACCTGGATTTAAAGGGAGCCGCCCGCCATAGGACACAGAAGCCCCATTGAGAACCAGCTAACACATATACACGCTGTTACCTTACAGCGGTAAGGTAAGGGTACATCCATTACTATATTCCACGGAAGATCAGGAACCACCTGCAGCTACTGGTCACAATAACCACCAGCACCGATACCGTTATACCCCACCAGGATTTGTCACCAGCGCCATAGCAAACCACACTTTGCCCACACTAGGAAAGGGCTCACCCCCACGGACTGTTCTTGCACTTTTGCATTACTTATTTATTGATTGTATTCAATTTTTTTGGCTATGCTTACCTTTTACACATCCTTATCCACCTAGTTGGTTTTATGCACCGATGCAATTTTTATTGCGACTATTTTATGTGTCATATTTTTTAACCACTTGTACTTGACCGCAGCACTCTATGCACGCCCATCACAGATTCACCTTATTTTAATGTGACGCTTGATACAACTTTATGCGATTTTTATGCGTTTCTATGCAATTTTAAGAGATGTCATTTTTATATGATTTTATGTGATTCACCCACATCATTCTCACTTGATACACCTCTGCACACCTCTCACGGATTTATCCTTTGAATATGATGTTTTATGCGATTTCATGCGATTTTATGCAATTTTAATCTATGTCACGTTTATGCGATTTTATGTGATTTATGCACAAAAATTCACACCTTTCACGGATTTATCCTTTGAATATGATGTTTTATGCGATTTCATGCAATTTTATGCAATTTTAAGCTATGTCACGTTTATGCGATTTTATGTGATTTAAGCAAAAAATTCACACCATCCACTATCTTCTGCATAATCAGCACTTACTTGTGTGCATACCTATCAATATGTACACCTGTGTGAGGGCTTTCTTCACCCACATGAGATTC
This sequence comes from Lithobates sylvaticus, assembly GCA_028564925.1. Lineage (NCBI taxonomy): Eukaryota > Metazoa > Chordata > Amphibia > Anura > Ranidae > Lithobates > Lithobates sylvaticus. Next base: position 211,589,871 of record CM053032.1, read on the forward strand.
GCAGGTGTTCCGTGCATCTACATGCAGGAAGACCCATTTATGTGATTAGGAATGCAGCGGGTGCATGGACACAGCCGCTGGTCCTAATATGACATCCATGCAGAAGCAAATGAATGTCCCCGACTGCAGACAACTTTATTTCAACAACTCACTCAATCCAGCCCCACAAGCTTGACAGTAGATGTAAGCCATAGGCTACTTGCACACTGAGGCGCTGGACACGCTGGCGGTAAAGGCGCTATATTAAACGCTGCTTTACCGTCGTTTTAGCGGCGCTTTTCGGCCGCTAGCGGGGCAGTTTTACCCCCCGCGAGCGGCCGAAAAAGGGTTAAAACCGGCAGCGCTTTGCAGGCAGGTTTGGAGCGCTGCCCCATTGGTTTCAATGGGAAGGGGCGCTTTAGGAGTGGTAAATACACCGCTCCTACAGCGCTCCAAAGATGCGGCTTGCAGGACATTTTTCAGCGTCCTGCAAGCGCACCGCTCCAGTGGGAAAGCCCGAGACACAGCAGCGGCTGTTTGAAGGCGCTTTGCAGGCGCTATTTTTAGAACTTTAGCGCCTGCAAAGCACCTCAGTGTGAAAGGGGCCTTAAAGCTAAAGTTTAGGTAAGATTAGCTTTGGCTTGGACCAATGTACTGTACATATGTATAGGTCATACCTGTGGGATCTCCACTAGCTTCCAGGTCCAGTGCTATGTGGTTACCCTGCTGCATACTGGACAGTGGACACAGAAGGTTGTTCGCCTGGCATGGAACCCATTCAGTGAATTGACTGGACGAGGTGGCGATCGTGATTTCACGGCCTCATCCTTCCACCTCGTCCATTTAGAGAGTGTGTTGCATTCATTAAGGAAATGCAAAGTGTTCCCTGAATAGCGCCCATGCTGAGAGAGCAACCTCCTGCTTTCACAATGCATCAGGGCTGCCGCTTGGCACATGGAGATCACTGTAGTAGTGGTGGTGCCTACTAGAGTGATTTCCAGCTTACACTGGGATACCGCGGGTATGGCACATACATACTGTACTTACAATGGTCCAAGCTAGACCAATATAATTATGTAAAAATGGCTGTACCTAAACTTACCTAAACTTTAGCTTTAGGGTTTATATAGACTGTACTTTATGTTCAAGCATGTGGGGCTGGATTGAGTGGACTACATGCAAAGTGCAATTTTACAAATTCGCTCATTTCTACTCATGCGTTGTTCTGTTTTTTTTACAGATTTTCTGATGAAATATAAAATTCAATCAGCCATTAGAATACCATCAAACTAAACTAGTCTGGATAGTATATCCCCAGCCATATTATGACTCTTGTTTTTCTTATATAGCCACATGGCCTTGAGTTTCTGGCCTCTCTAAATATGGCAATGTTTATATTCGCCTGCTAGAGAAGTAATGATCGTCTCTTCCTTGATACCGGGGCAGTTCTGCTCTGTCACATCACATTTTCAGTGTATGATGTTACTTCCCTTTCTGCATATGACTAAACGCAGAGCAAGGGATCTCACTCTAGCAGGTGATGATACTGGAAGGTGTGAGGCTGCGATTCAGCCATCTGCTTTGTATTCAGTTCCTGTCATCTCAGGCCTAGAAAAGACTTTTCACAGGTCAGACTGGCTGTGGGAGCACATAAGGTTCTAAATAAACAGTTCCTCAGAAACATTATGTGTTGGGTTTGGCTGAGGCAACTTATTCATGTCAGAATTTTATATATATATACTGTATATATTCTGGAAAGGTATCAAATTAAGAATGTCACAAAGAATCTTAATAATTGTCTATATATATACTGTATACGCTCTCTATATCTATCTATATACAGTGGGGACGGAAAGTATTCAGACCCCCTAACATTTTTCACTCTTTATTATATTGCAGCCATTTGCTAAATTCATTTAAGTTCATTTTTTTCACTCATTAATGTACACACACCACCCCATATTGACAGAAAAACACAAAATTGTTGACATTTTTGCAGATTTATTAAAAAATAAAAACTGAAATATCACATGGTCCTAAGTATTCAGACCCTTTGCTGTGACACTCATATATTTAACTCAGGTGGTGTCCATTTCTTCTGATCATCCTTGAGATGGTTCTACACCTTAATTTGATTAGGAAAGCCACACGCTCGGCTGTGCAAAAACTGTGTAAGGGCTCTTTCACACGGGGCGGATCCGTAATGATCCGCCCCGTGAAGATCCGCTGCTCAGCGGGGATCGCACAGCTGTTCCCCGCTGAGCTGGCTGATGACAGGGCGGTCCCTGCACACTGTGCAGGGACCGCCCTGTCAGTTCTCCGCTCTCCCCTATGGGGGATCGGATGAACACGGACCGTCTGTCCGTTAGCGTTACAAGGTCTCAGGTGTAAATGGGGAGCAGGTGTGTTAAATTTGGTGTTATCGCTCTCACTCTCTCATACTAAAAAAAGAATTGTTGCTCTACATAAAGATGGCCTAGGCTATAAGAAGATTGCCAAGACCCTGAAACTGAGCTGCTGCACGGTGGCCAAGACCATACAGTGGTTTAACTGGACAGGTTCCACTCAGAACAGGCCTAGCCATGGTCAACCAAAGAAGTTGAGTGCACGTGCTCTCCATCATATCCAGAGGTTGACTTTGGGAAATAGACATATGAGTGCTGCCAGCATTGCTGCAAACGTTGAAGGGGTGGGGGTGGGGGGGACAGCCTGTCAGTGCTCAGACCATACGCCGCACACTGCATCAAAGTGGTCTGCATGGCTGTAATCCCAGAAAGAAGCCTTTTCTAAAGATGATGCACAAGAAAGCCCACAAACAGTTAGCTGAAGACAAGCAGACTAAGGACATGGATTACTGGAAACCATGTCCTGTGGTCTGATGAGACTAAGATAAACGTATTAGGTTCAGATGGTGTCAAGCGTGTATGGTGGCATCCAGGTGAGAAGTACAAGCACAAGTGTGTCTTGCCTACAGTCAAGCATGGTGGTGGGAGTGTCATGGTCTGGGGCTGCCTAAGCTACAGTTCATTGAGGGAACCATGAATGCCAACATGTGCTGTGACATACTGAAGCAAAGCATGATCTGACTGATAGGGCCCAGCAAAATGCAATTTTACACTCTGATAAGCAAGAAATTAACTCTAAAGCCCCCTGTAGAGCTGATGGGGTCCAGACCCAGTAAAACAGGTCCAGTTGTACTGCCTTATCCGAGGCCCTGGTGCTATGTATCACTAGATCATCCAGGTATGCTTCAGCATTTTGCTAGTGAGGTCTTAGGATTCTGTCCATGGCAATTTGTAACCCAAAAGGTTTCCTTTTATATTGGGTAGAGCTTCAGTGTTTACAAATGCAGTCCCTACCTTAGTGTTATCATTCTGTGACCACAGAGATGTTTTAGCTTGGTAGGACCAGCTGCCCAACTACTGTTCCGCTTTAAGCCAGCCTTCGCTCTTGGCGGTCCTTTTGAATGTTAACAGGAAGGCCTCGGGTCATCATAAGCTGTCTTCTTGGACAAGAAGAAACCAATATGAATGGTTGAAGAGTTGTCGAGAGCTTCTGCATTTTTTGGCAGACCACTGTGAAAGCAACTGCGCCACCTCTCCTAGAGTTTTCCCATTTATTTTTACAGCATATGACAGATTTCCAAATAGTACTTGTATTTGTTCTTGAATCATCCAATCATATGCAAGCAAGAAAACAATTTTTTTTGTTAGCATTCTCCTTGCATGTTATTGGGTATTCTTTGTAAAGTGAAGCTTCATATCATTTACTAAGCCCTAGAGCAACTGTACTTGCACAGTGCACAGTCTAATCACATACCCCTTGATCTGTCTGCCCCCCATAGTGGCTATGGGTCTCAGCTAATGTTAAATTGTCCACAGGGAGAGGTTTATTCATTTGGTGGATGTAGAGGTTCCAGAATGTATACTACAAGAATCTGTGTCTGATTGTTTCCTGTAATACATCAATAGTCTGACAGTTTTCTATAGTATTACATAAACATTGTTAAGCTATTTTGTGAACTCAGAGGCTGTACTTGAGCCCCATTCATTTAAATCGAGGGGAATGCAGACTACTCCGCAGATACCTTAACTTAGACTTTGCATCTTATGGAAACAGCTCTGTGCAACATATTCATCTCAGATATTTCGGGAACATATATATATATATATATATATATATAGTAGATACTTAATGGCAGTCTGATACAGCCAAAAAAGGACTGGCATTTTTTTCTTTATCATGTAGTGGCAGGCAGTATCTTAATTTGCTAGACGCCCAGTGGAAAGCCATGGTGTAAAAGTAGGGAGATGGTAGCTGGCTATCCTTTTAACATGGCAGTTATTGGAGTTTTGAGCCCATGTGGCTTTGGAATAATTGAGAGTTGGACATGCGCAGAGTGCTAGACCCAAACCAGCAGGTGGACTTCTTTAGCAACCTTCTAGGTGGAAAATAAGTCATCCAGCCAAGTACCTGTATGTGAGGGGGCCAGTTGCATTGCAGTTGAGTTGAGTTGGCTGAACTCCTGTAATTGTATGCATGTTGAAAAATTTCTGCCAGTGCTATGCAAGTCATTTTTGTTCATTATTCTCTAGTGCATAAATGCTGTTTGTCCTATTTTTTTACCTCTGGAAAATCCTTATTTACCCTCTACATTACTATTTCATGTGTTCATGCTAACGCTACAGTGCAAGTTCTTGTGTTGTCATTGCCTCTCCTGGATTATGTTTTTTTTTTAACATATTAGCTATTTTTTAATCCTTGTGCCTCAGCAACACATTATGCAACCGCATTGTACAAGGTCCCATTTAACAATGGGTCTCTAAGCATTTTCATGGTCTGCTAAGATTGGAACTACTCCCTTAGTATAGGAAACAGCAGCACTTTCCTTTACTCTAAATTATAAGCAAGGCTTTGTGTCTCTGAAAGAACAGTAGCTCCTAAGTGTTGTAGCCTTGCTTTTATGCAGTGTATAAAACAATCAATTTTCTGTGTCTGTTCTGCATCCAAGAAACATCCTACTCTTAACACTTAAAAGCATCCACGCTGCACTTTCACTGCAAAATTCGGGTGACCGCTACTTAAATCCAGTTCAGGGGCCTTTACAGCATACACAAATCAAAAGAAATTGATACAGCTTGTGCAGCTGAGCCTGTAACTATGGCCTGTTCTGTTGTTATGTGCAATCCATCTTCTCCTTGGAATAAACACTATTGGCAGAGTGTGTATGTGCTCTGTCGTGGCAGAAGGAGCACTAAGAATTTATTGGGCGAAGTTCTGCCAGTGCCCACTTTCTTCAACTTATCGTACACCTAACACACTGTCGGTGGGATTGCTGTATGACTCAAGCTAGACAGGTAATGTAAGTCTACTAAATATTTGTATATGCATGTCGTATTTCTTGTAATTCTTACTTATTGTACTCCTGGAATTTGTTTTCGTGTTATGTTCTAGTTTCACACTTCAGTACAGACAGCGTATAGACACATATGGTGCTTTGACTTTTGCTGTGATGCATGAGTGCTCATTATATAATGCTGCCTTTCTTTGAATCTCTCTTAAGCATGTTACAATTCTAAAGAGCCAATTAAGCAGCTTAAATTTCAGGTGACTGAAGTGTGTTGCAGTACCTACATATTCATGTTTAGTTATTACTATATTGCTGCTTGATTGTGTGATGGGTGTTTGTTGAATTTTGCTATGTAAAATTTATATGTAAGCACATAAAATCACAGCTCCCAACTGTCCCTGATTTCCAGGGACTGTCCCTGATTTGGAGCAATGTCCCTCTGTCCCCTCTTTCCCCCTCATTTGTTCCTCATTTTGGTCTGATCTATATAGTTGTATATAAAATGCACTTTTTATGTTTTAAAAAGTGTTTCCCAGTGCTAAACCTTTCATCCAATTTCTAAATTGCTGCATTTGTAAATTTTAAAAGACAATATAAAGGAATAGTAGTAGTAAAAAAAAAGCACTTGTGGATTTAATTCATCTTTTTTTTTGTTTAATTCTCCTTTAAGGGGGTGTGGCAGGGGGCGTGTCCTATGTCTACATATGTTTGTTAGTAGGTGTCCCTCATTCCCATCTCAAAGTGTTGGGAGGTATGCATAAAATGCTGTTACCTGTATGCACAAAAAGATTCTAGTACAATGGTTCCCAATCTCAGTCCTCCCATGGTTTGGGAATTTCCCTAAGATAAAATAGCTAATTAGCTGTCATAAATAACACTTCAGCAAAGTGAAGGAAATCATGAAAACACGACCTAGTGGGGTATTTAAGAACTGATGCTGGGAACCACTGTTCTATTATATAGGTTAAAGTAAGGCATTAGCTATAACTTCAAATCTGCACTAGTACAGGGATAAAAGTTCAATGTCTGTATGAAAATGCAATGCTTGTGCAAAAAAAAAAAATTCTTGTGTTGTCAGTTATTTTTGGCTAACCCAAGGCTTGCTAGGTGGCAACCAGTTATAAAATGAAGTTCATACTACATTAGCAAAGGTAAATGTAGCCTATGTTAAACAATGTTAGCCATTTTAAGCTATGGAAACACGGTGTAAAAGTTGCTTGCCAATCTATGAAATACTTTCAGATGAAAGTTTTATGGGGCATGGATACTTGGCATTGCGCAGCCTATTCTGAGTTACAAGCTGTTTTAGACTAAACACTTGCCAGACTGTTTTTTTGCCCCTCAGTAGAGAAATAGGTAGGAACATTTGGAGTTATATTTAGCACAATATGCTTAGGTATGTACAGTTAAACAATACTTTAAATTCCAATTCTTTGAATCCGCTATAATGTACATCAGCTCATACAAATACAATAAAGTTAATTTAATGCATATCTAAATCAAAAGACTAAAGTATATTTCAGATTAGTCCTAAGGTGTTGTGACTGCATTCGTTTTTTTTTTCCTTTATTTTTTACATAGTGATTCTGCCAGTTGCCTAATGCCGTGTACACACGGTCGCACCTTCCGGCAGAAAAAGTCAGACGGAATCTTTTCATCGGATATTCCGATCGTGTGTGGGCCTCATCGGACTTTTTTCAAAAAACGTATTTTTCAAAAATTCTGACGGACCTAGAAAAAGAACATGTTTTAAATGTTTCTGTCGGAATCAATTCCTATCGGGAAAACCGCTCGTCTGTATGTTGTTCCGACTGACCAAAAACGATGCATGCTCTGAAGCAAGTATGAGACGGCAGCTATTGGCTATAGAACTTCCTTTTCTAGTCCCATCGTACGTGTTGTACGTCACCGCGTTCTAGACGGTCGGACTTTGGTGTGATCGTGTGTAGGCAAGACCGCTTGAGCGGAACTTCGTCGGAAAAACTGTCAGAGTTTATTCCGACGGAAAAAACGGTTGCGTGTACACGGCATAACACTTGCTGTCCTAGGGTGACAATGTTCACTCAGTGCATTGGGTATTACAATGGAGTAGTGTTGTGCCTAGGCTGCAAATAAACAACCTCATGAGTTATTTTCCTAAGTGGACTGCAAAATTTGGATTGTCCCTGCTTTAGAAAGCCAAGGAAATCTATGGTCACAGCATACAATTTAATTGTAAAACATCAGCATTGTAATACCGTTGTTGTAATACTGTTGTTTACTTTCAATTTCTAAGGACTACATATTCCATGGTACCTTGCTGCCTTCAAGCAGTGATTCTTCTACTGACCCTGCCTCCCGAAAGTCCTCCTCTCAGTATCTCTGTGGTTCAGAAGGCAGGCAAAACCAATCAAATTTCAATCCATGTATGGGCAGGCTGGTTGTACTGAAGTTGATATATAGATCGACTTCAGTACAACCAGTCTGTTGTGTTTTTTTTCTGTACAATCACTGCCTGTGGTTATAGCCACCAGCAATGTTCATTCTATTCTGATGGTGGGAAATGGGGGAATCGAGCAGTTATCTTTTCTTCAACCCATGGTTGAAACTCTTCTCACCTCTTCCTGTATTCATACTAGGCCTTGATGGTAGCGAGAGGTATTTGCTCCTGCTGCTCTCAATCAAATCCTGTAAGTAGGGAACAGGGGGCTGGTCCAAGACATGCTGCGTGTGTCTATAGACACACACAGGCCAGCTCATGAGTGAGCCCGCACGAGTGCCCTCACAGCAGCCGGCTTGCTGAAGGGGCACTTGGAATAGAGGAGGAGGGGACCCCAGAAGAGGAGGTAAGGGACCACTCTGTGCAATACCTTTGCACAGTGCAAGTAAGTATAGCATCTTTTTTATTATAGAAAAAAAAAATAAGGTTTACAACCGCTTTAATGTTATAAGAAATTGGCAGTCCACAGATGTTTTAGTGAAAGGACCTACATAATCAATAGCAAGCTCCTCACAAGCAGAATCAGGAAATAGCACAGGCTGGGAAAATGGAATGTGAGACAATGGATTTGTCATGACTCTGACCAGTAATGCAAGATTGAATGGCAGTTAGTACTCGGGCATCAATGCCTGGCCACCATAAAGTTTATGGTGTCTTTGCCTTATTCTTACAATTTCTTCTTCTTTCTAAGTTCACCTTTTCTAACATGTCACATTTTGCACCCATATTCAGGGTGTCACATGTTACAAATGTACCGGCCCCCGCATCCCCCCCCCAATCCCCTGCTTGCTGCCACATATTAATGAAATTGTGGCCACGCAGGGCTCTGGCCATGTCATTTATTCACCCTGTTCTGTGAATGAATGGACTACAACTACCAACAACCTTTTTGGCTGTTAGCTTGTAGTTCTCAATGAATGTTGTGGTAGTTCACTGATTCTTCTTGTCAGTAGGAATGAGCCCGCAGTTCGAGACGAATACCAAACATTATGGGCCGTTCACGGGAAATTCGAGCGCCCGTGGAACACGCCATAATGAACGGCGAGACCGTCAATGCACTGCAAGACTGATGGCTGCTGATTGGCCAAAGCATGAACCTGACATGCATGCTTTGGCCAATTACAGCTCGCTCTGCTGTGAGAGCCATGATTGGCGAAATTCAGGGTGCCTTTGGCCAATCATGGCTTAGTGGGCTGAGTCCACTCCCCACACTATGTAAGGCTGCTTACAGGGCAGCCGTACATAGTTTTATGAATGAGAGCAGCAAATTGATATTTGTAAAGGAAAACATGTCATTTAAAACTGCTCGCGGCTATAATGTATTGCCAGATCCTGGCTATATAGATAAAAAACATTGAAAAAAACAGCATGGGTACCCCCCCTCCCCCCCCAGTCCATTACCAGGCCCTTTGGTTCTGGTATGGATAATAAGGGGAATCCCGCACCAAAATTGAAAAAATTGAAAAAATGGCGTAGGGGTCCCCCCAAAATCCATACCAAACTGAAAAAAAAAAAAAATGGCGTAGGGGTCCCCCAAAATCAATACCAGGCCCTTCTGCCTGGTATTTTTTTTTTTACCATTTTGACACTTTTGTGGGTGAATGTGTAGGGGTACAATGTACCCGATACCCATTCACATGGGGGGGGCGGGATCTGGAGGTTAAAGAGGACTTTCAGATTCCGATAAGCCCCACGCCTGCAGACCCTCACAACCACCGGCAAGGGTTGTGGGGATGAGGCCCTTCTCCCCATCAATACAAGGTGTTTTGGGGGGACCCCAAAGCATCCTCCCCATGCTGAGGGCACGTGGCCTGGTAGGGGGGGTAATCTCTCATTCCCCCCCTTTTCCTGCTGCCTGCCAGGTTGCGTGCTTGGATAACGGTCTGGTATGGATTTTGGGGGGACCCCTACGCCATTTTTTTTTATTTTGGCTCGGGCTTTCCCTTGAAATCCATACCAGACCTGAAGGGCCTGGTACGGATTTTGGGGGGGACCCAAATTGTCCAAAATATCTTGGTATGCTGACACCTTAAGAGTTAATTTACTGGAACTGAGGGGCCAAGCCCAACCTCTAAAAAGCAACCTCACACCACAATTCCCCCCTCCACCAAATGATTGGGACCAGTGTACAAAGCAAGGTCCATAAAGACATGAATGAGCAAGTTTGGGGTGGAGGAACTTAACTGACCTGCACAGAGTTCTGACCTCAACCTGATAGAACACCTTTTGGGAGACTGCAAGCCAGGCCTTCTCATCCAATATCAGTGCTTGACCTCACAAATGCACTTCTGGAAGAATGGTCAAACATTCCCATAGACACACTCCTAAACCTTGTGGACATCTTCCCAGAAGAATTGAATCTGTTATAGCTGCTAATAGTGGGCCATTTCAATATTGTAACCCTACGGACTAAGACTGGGATGCTATGAAAGTTCATGTGCATATAAACAATATTTTTGACAATATAGTGTATAAAAAATAAAAAAACTTCTAGTACATGTATTTTGTTAACTCTTGATTTGTAATTGTCTTTTTTTGTTGCTTCCCAAGAATGTGCTCGCTGTTGATTTTCACAGTTTGATCTGTTATTTTTAGAACCCGAGAAAGAAAGGTTGTATGCACGGTGTAACATGAATTGGCATGATTAGAACTGTCATAATATTTACACCAGAACCTCGTGATTTTTACAGTCTCGCAGTCCGCTGGTCAAATATCATCAGCTACTGTGGATATGAGCAAAATATACTTAAAGTTGTAAAACTAAACATGAAGATTTTATGTCACGCATAATTTATATCTGTGCGCATTTCTAGAGATATATAGGAAGATAGCTAGGCGAATACTTGTCTAAATTAAAAGTTGTTGCCCTAAGAACTTGTGGCTCTCAGGGCTTCTCTTTTAACCACTTGCCGACCAGCCATCGTAGTTGTACTGCGGCAGAATGGCACGGCTGGGCGAAAGGGTGTTATTCAGACCCGCGCTTCCTCATTGGTGGAGAGGCGATTTAGTGTTGGAAAATCCAATACTCATTTGCTTTTCTAATGCACCTGGGTGGGCTTCGGGCACAATGCTCTGTGCTCTGAGCCCAACCTGTTTTGAAGCCTATTAGAGCTTATGGCTCTAATCAAGTGCTTCAAAAAAACATTGCCGTCACTGTAATTCAGCCATGGATAGACTTATGCTATGCATGAATCTGTCCATTACTCATATAGGGGTGGCATGGATAGAGGGGGGAGCGCCCGTGCGCCCTTAACCACTTCAGCCCGGACCAATTTGCAGCTAAAGGACCAGGCCCCTTTTTGCAATTCGGCACTGCGTCGCTTTAACTAACAATTGCGCGGTCATGCGACGTGGCACCAAAACAAAATTGGTGTCCTTTTTTTCCCACAAATAGAGCTTTCTTTTGGTGGTATTTGATCGCCCCTGCGGTTTTTATTTTTTGCGCTATAAACAAAAATAGAGCGACAATTTTGAAAAAAATGCAATATTTTTTACTTTTTGCTATAATAATTATCCCCAAAAAATATATAAAAAAACAATTTTTTTCCTCAGTTTAGGCCGATACGTATTCTTCTACATATTTTTGGTAAAAAAAATCGCAATTAGCGATTATTGATTAGTTTGCGCAAAAGTTATAGCGTTTACAAAATAGGGGATAGTTTTATAGCATTTTTATTAATATTTTTTTTTTATTAGTAATGGCGGCGATCAGCGATTTTTATTGTGACTGCGACATTTTGGCGGACACATCGGACATTTTTGACACATTTTTGGGACATTTGTCATTTATACAGCAATCACTGCTATTTAAATAGCACTGATTCCTATGTAAATGACAGTTGTAGTTAGGGGGTTAACCACTAGGGGGCGGGGAGGAGTCAGTGTGATGTGTTGTGTTTTTTTTTTGTTACAGTAGGGGGGCGTGGCTGTACGTCTGACGTCATTGATCGGCGTTCCCGATGACAGGGAACCGCCGATCACTGACAGTCAGTGTAGGAAGCGCGGGGAGAGGTTTGTTTACATAGACCTCTCCCCGTTCTTCAGCTCCGTAACCCGATCGCGGGATACCAGCGGCGATCGGGTCCGCTGGTCCCGCGGCCGTGGTCACGGAGCTCCCGACCGGGTCGCGCGCGCGCCCCCCGGGCAGGCAAATTAAAGGGGACGTACAGGTACGTGCTTTTGCCTGCCCGTGCCATTGTGTTGACGTATATCTACATGAGGCGGTCGGGAAGCGGTTAATGGATGGGCTGCCCCTAGTCAGAGGTCAGAGGAGAATGGGCAGACTGGTTTGAGATGATAGAAAAGCAACAGTAACTAAAATAACCACTCATTACAACCAAGGTATGCAGAATACCATCTCTGAACACACAATACATCGAACCTTGAAGCAAATAGGCTACAGCAGCAGAAGACCACACTGGGTGCCACTTATGTCAGCTAAGAATAGGAAACTGAGGCTACAATTTGCACAGGCTCACAAAATTGGACAAACAAACCACTCTTGCACACGAATGGGTTAGCCAGGCAGTTCAGAGTTTAGGATGGACAATAGCTTTCGGCCTTGCTACCCTCCAGGATAGGGATATCCTAGCAATCAAACAGGAAAACAGAAAAGAGAGGGCACACCAGCCTTGTGCATTATCCTTTGATACATTTATTAAGAAAAAAACATAATTAACCACTTGCCGCCCGCCCTATTGGAAAAAGACGTTGGCAAAGTGGTTTTAAAATCCTGACCGGATGTCATATGACGTCCTCAGGATTTTGAGCCGCTGCGCTCCCCCGGGGGCGCGCATCGCGGCGATCGTTGTTGCGGGGTGTCAATCTGACACCCCGCATCTACGATCTTGGTAAAGAGTCTCAGACGGAGACTCTTTACCATGTGATCAGCCGTGTCCAATCACGGCTAATCACAGTGTAAATAGGAAGAGCTGGTGATCAGCTTTTCCTCACTCGCGTCTGTCAGACGCGAGTAGAGGAGAGCCGATTGGCTGCTCCTCTGATAGGGGGGGTCTGTGCTGATCGATTATCAGCGCAGCCCCCCGGGGATGCCCACACTGGACCACCAGGGACGCCACCAGAACACCAGGGATGCCCAGCGCCAGGTATGCCACCCTAGACCACCAGGGATGACACACAGTGCCCACAATGGATGCCAATCAGTGCCCACAATGGGCATCACTGATTGGCATGCATTATTGTTTGGCACTGATTGGCATCCATCAGTACAAAACAAAAAAATACAATGCCAACTATCAGTGCCCATCCGTGCCGCCCATCAGTGCCCATCCATGCTGCCTATCCATGCCCATATGTGCCGCCTATCCATGCCAATCCATGCCAATCCGTACCAGCTTTCAGTGCCAATATGTGCTACCTATCAGTGCCCATCCGTGTTGCCCATCAGTGCCGCCTATCAGTGCCACATATCAGTGCCCATCAATGCCACCTCATCAGTGCCACCCCATCGGTGCCCATTAGGGCTGCCTTATCAGTGCCTGTCAGTGCAGCCCCATCAGTGCCCACCAGTGAAGGAGAAAACGTACTTATTTACAAAGTTTTGAAACTGAAACAAAAAAAAACATATTTTTTTTCAAAATTTTGGGTCTTTTTTTATTTGTTTAGCAAAAAAAAAAAAAAAAACGTAGAGGTGATCAAATACCACCAAAATAAAGCTCTATTTGTGGGAAAAAAATGATAAAAATTTGATTTGGGTACAGTATAGCATGACCGCGCAATTGTCATTCAAAGTGCGACAGCGCTGAAAGCTCAAAATTGGTCTGGGCAGGAAGGTGTTTAAGTGTCCTTTATTGAAGTGGTTAAAACTACTCACAAAGGAAGATGGAAAATCACACTTAAAAAAGTCTTTGACTGTCTGTGACAGTACGTCCACTGATAGCAGTCCCCAGATCCTAAGAAGAGGACATGCAAATCGCTGCTGACTGATGTGTTTCGAAGGTAGCACCTTCTTCTTCAGAGCCTCACAAAATTGGACAATAGAAGATTGGAAAAATGTTGCCTGGTCTGAGTCTCGACTTCAGCTGCAACATTCAGATAGTAAGGCCATAATTTGGCATAAACAACATGAAAGCATGGATCCCTTAGTACCAATTGAGCATTGTTTAAACGCCACGGCCTACCTGAGTATTGTTGCTGACCATGTCCATCCCTTTATGACTACAGTATGCCCATCTTCTGATGGCCACTTCCAGCAAGATAACGCACTAAGCTCAAATCATCTCATCACTGGTTTCCTGAACATGACAATGAGGTCACTGTACTCCAATGGCCTCCACGGTCACCAGATCTCAATCCAAAAGAGCACCTTTGGAATGTGGTGGAACAAGAGATTTGCATCATAGATATGCAGCTGACAAATCTGCAGCAATTGCATAATGCTATCATGTCCATATTCCCACCTTCCACATATTCTTATTGGCCAGTAATGCTAGTGATGGCCGCTATGTGGAATCGGGGAATGTAGAAATGTAGAAGCTCAGTATTTGACCATGACAAGAATATTGTGGAGCTACGAAAGGTAGGTGCATGTTAAGTGCTTGCACTTTATACCTGTAGCAGTTTTCCCCTATCCTCAGTGACAGAGCCATTTTAAAGTTGCCCATTAAAATGTAAATGTCAGTAACCCCCCACCCCTAAAAAGAAAAAGTAAAACATTCCTAATCATTTTTTTAATGGTTTTTGTTCCCTTTGCTGGTTTATGAACACTTCCTAAGACCCCTTTCACACTGGGGGGGTGCGGGCCTTAACGGTAAAGCGCTGCTAGTTTTAGTGGCGCTTTACCGCTGTTATAGCGGTGGATTGGCGCAGCTAGCGGAGTGCTTTTAACCACACAAAGGGGTTAAAAAGGGGTTAAAAGTGCCGCCTAGCACTGCTTTCAAAAAGCTTTTAAGGTGCTTTGAAAGAGGCATCCATTCATTTCAATGGGCAGGGGCAGTGAAGGAGTGCTGTATACACCGCTCCCGCACTGCTCCAAAGATGCTGCTTGCAGGACTTTTTTTCCTGTTCTGAAAGCGTACCGCCCCAGTGTGAAAGCGTTCCGGCTTTCACACTTGAGCTGCAGAAGAGGCAGTTTACAGGCGCTGTTTTTAGCGCAAAAATGCCTGTAAAGCACCTCGGTGTGAAAGGGGGTCTTAGAGATAATGGGGGATACGGGTGTACACATGCTGCTGCTGCGATGCTTTGCATTTTGTTGCAGTAAACATAACCTTCTCCAATACAGTTGTGGCACAACAGGTTTGTAAGGGTTAAAAAGAACATACCAAAGGGTTAAAGGCAACATATAACCTCAACACTGCCTGTCAAACACCCTCCCTTCTGAAAATTGTGTATGTGATTAGCTGCACACAAGGATGTGAATAAATAAATAAACAAAATGTGTATAAAAAATGAATGCAGTGCTACAAAAGCGATCCATTGCGGGTCGCCCTTCAGAAGGCACCACAAGTGTAAATGAGCCCTTATGTAGTTGTTTGCCTTTCTCAAAGCCCCCTGCTATTCTTATTCCGCCTACACATGGTTGGAATTTCCGACAGAAAAAGTCAGATGGGATCTTTTTGTCGGATATTCCGACCGTGTTTATGCCCCATCAGACTTTTTCTATCGGAATTTCCGACGGACTTAGAGAGAGAACATGTTCTTAATTTTCCTGTCAGAAATGCCGACGGAGGTTATCCCGTTGGCAAGTCTAACCGCGTGTACCTGGCATTATACCCACCTGTCTCCAATTCAGCAAGCAGTTATCCACTTGCTGGCGGAGCAGGTTTCAAATATGTCACACTTGCTATGATAATTATGATCGTTGTTGTCTTTAAAGGGCAGTTTTTTAGTCTTGTATTACAAGAAGTCATGCCAACTGCTGTACTATTTGCTTGTTTTGCAAATCTTTCATGTTTGTATCAAATTTTTTGTGTTTTTTGAAGATCATTAGAATTCCTTTGCCTACCGCTAACTTGCAGTTACGCTGTGAGTACATTCTGTTGCTCTGATGTTTGGAAAAATATTTGTTGCACTGGTTCACTGTCTGCATACAAATTCATTCTGAGACTAGTCATACATTAGGACATTCAAGGACAGTTATGTTGAATAGTCCAGTACCATCTTTTTACTGCTTGTCCTGTGGTGACGCTAGGGCAGCCTTTCTCAACTTTTTTTCCACCTTAGAAACTCTTAAAATAATTTTTTCAGGTCTGGAGGAACCCTGCTTAAATCAATTCATTTGGGAGTCAGTGGGAAAAAAAGCCCCATACATTGGTGGTCTTCAGGGAAAATGCCCCATTACAAAAAGCTAAACAAATAATTGGTGTCATGCTGCTGGCTCTGCCAAGTAGTGTTGGCCCTGGAACTTTGCAGGCACCATCAGACTGGAGGTCAATCAGCCACAGCTCAAGAAAATGCTCACAGCCTCTGGGGGAACTTCCACAGAACTCTGGTTGAGAATGGCTGCTCTTGGGAAACTTCACATCCAATGGGTTTACAGCTCTGTCCACTGTTGTTCTTAGGGTTGGATTTATCATTTATGCCAGGGGCAGACATACCATTTGTCTAGACTGTGAAGATGCACAGGGAGTTAGGAACCTATTTATGGTTACCATTGCTTTTTGCCTTCCTAAGCCAACTGTCTTGGTCTTCTTACCCCAGTTGACTGGTTAACGTTAACATAAAACTAACAAGACCAGATGGTATATCCACACAAAACACAGTGGGGGTTATGTACTAAACCTGGAGAGTGTAACATCTGGTGCTGCTATGCACAGAAGCCAATCAGCTTCCCCCTAGAGGCCATGGCCTAGGACAGCAGGGCTGGTCGTGGGAGGCACAGATCTACCCACACATCATGTTGATGACTATAATTAGTCCGTTTTATAATAAATAATCCAGACTGCCAACTTTACATGAAAAGCAATCTGTCTGGGTCCTTATTGTTGCTGTCCATACACAATTTGTGTTTTTGGTTAATGGAATATTGCATTATGTTACTTTAAGTTCACCCACTCTGAGTCCATGCACCTAAAATCAAACCAATTGTAGAGTAGAGTGACAGATTGTTTTGACAACAAATGTTGGATGTGAGCTTGTTGGCGGAAAGTCCTACCGTGTGTATGCTCCATCGAACTTTTGTTGTCGGACTTTCCGCCTACAAATGTTGGCTAGCAGGTTCTCAAATTTTCCGCCAACAAAACTTTGTTGTTGGACTTTACGATCATGTGTACACAAGTCCGTCGCACAAAAGTTCACACATTCTCGGAATCAAGTACGAGCCGGAAGCGCTCGGTCTTGTAAAACTAGCGTCCTAATGGAGATATCACGTACGTCTTGTACGTCACTACGTTCGTAATTGTTGGCCAACATTTGTGTGACCGTGTGTATGCAAGAAAAGTTGGAGCCAACAACCTTCGAACAAAAATCCACGGTTTTGTTGTCGGAAAGTCAGATCGTGTGTATGGGACATTGTAGTCCTATTGTTTACGTTTTTTTTTAAGTAGAGTGGGAAAAGCTGTCTCTTCTAGCCACTATGCCTGCATACTCTGTGGGAGAGTTTTACTAAAACTGGTGCACTCAGAATCTCGTGCAGCTGTGCATGGTAGCCAGTCAGCTTCCAACTTCAGCCTGATCAATTAAGCTTTGGCAAAAAACCTGGAAGCTGATTGGCTTCTGTGCAGAGTGGCACCAGATGTTGCACTCTCCAGATTTAGTAAATAACCCCCACTGTGTTTTGTGTGGATATGCCCATCTGATCTTGTTAGTTTTATGTTAAAGTTAACTAGTCAACTGGGGTAAGAAGACCAAGACAGTTGGCTTAGGAAGGCAAAAAGCAATAGTAACCATAAATAGGTTCCTAACTCCCTGTGCATCTTCACAGTCTACACAAATGATATGTGTGCCCCTTACATAAATGATAAATCCAACCCTAAGAACAACAGTGGACAGAGCTGTAAGCCCATTGGATGTGAAGTTTCCCAAGCGCACCATTCTTAACCAGGGTTCTGTGGAAGTTCCCCCAGAGGCTGTGAGGGTTTTCTTGAGCTGTGGCTGATTGACCTCCAGTCTGATGGTGCCTGCAAAGTTCCAGGGCCAACACCACATGGCAGTACCAGCAGCATGACACCAATTATTTGTTTAGCTTTTTGTAATGGGGCATTTTCCCTGAAGACCACCAATGTATGGGGCTTTTTCTTCCCACTGACTCCCAAATTAATTGATTTAAGCAGGTTTCCTCCAGACCTGAAAAATGATTTTAAGAGTTTCTAAGGTAAAAAAAAGTTGAGAAAGGCTGCCCTAGCGTCACCACAAGACAAGCAGTAAAAAGATAGTAGACTATTCAACATATATACTCGAGTATAAGCCGAGTTTTTCAGCACATTTTTTTGTGCTGAAAGTGCCCCCCTGGCTTATACTTGAGTCAAGCACTTTTCTGCAGCAGAGAATGACTTTTTCCGACCCGACTTTGGGGCCCCGTATCTCGGGGCCACTTAGTGCTAAGGAACCCCAAATTTGGTGTGCAAACCCAAACCAACACTATAACATATCCAAATTTGGGGTTCCTAGCTTCAAGTGGCCCTGAGATACGGGGCCCCAAACTGGGTTCGGGAAATGTAATTCTCTGCTGCAGAAAAGTGCTTGAGATTTTACGACCCAAATTTGGGGCCCATATCTCTGGGCCACTTGGTTTTCTGTAAACCCTAAAGATGGTTGTGCATGAACATCCCAGTAGATAAGCAGTTTTTTAAATACTTAGACCAGCCCGTCTGGCATCAACAACAATGCCACTTTCAAAGTCACTTAAATTCCCCTTTCTTCCCCATTCTGATGCTCGGTTTGAACTTCAGCAAGTCATCTTCACCACATCTAGATGCCTAAATGCATTGAGTTGCTGCCATGTGATTGGCTGGTTAGAATTTGTGTTACCAAGCAATTGAACAGGTGTACCTAATAAAGTGGCCAGTGAGTATATGTTTCCAATTTTGCTGCTGTTTTATATTTACCTTGACAAGTATCTTTTTCTTGTATTGTTTAAAACTTAACTAACAAAACTCTACTACTAAATAGAGTAGAAATGTATCAGATTTGTATTTTATTTGTGACTTCATTGGGCAGGTTGTCCCTGTGACACCTGTAACAAATGAAAGGTGCGGGTGTCACCAAAACAAGAAAGCACAGACAGCAATAAAAAAACCTTGTCAGACGCCCTTCTGACGTGTACTAAAAAAAAATGTTGTCTCCATTGGAGAGATTTTCCATCATTCCCTGTTCTGACATCAAGTAAGACTAGTAGTCATACATTACAGTTTTCTTGTATAGCTTTCTTTTAGATTTACCAAAACCATATAATATGAGGGCAAACCTAAACACTTTCAATTCATATAAAACGAGGCAGGCCCTTGCACTACATAGTTGAAGGTAAATATAAAGGAAATTAAATAAGAGCATTGAATGGTGTATGGCCAGCTTAACCACTTCAGCCCCGGTAAGATTTTACCCCCTTCCTAACCAGAGCACTTTTTACGATTCGGCGATGCATCGCTTTAACTTACAATTGCACGGTCATGCGACGTTGCACTCAAACAAAATTGACGTCCCTTTTTTTCCCCCAAATAGAGCTTTCTTTTGGTGGTATTTGCTCACCTCTGCGGTTTTTATTTTTTGCGTTATAAACAGCGCACATTTTGAAAAAAAACACAATATTTTTAACTTTTTTTGCTATAATAAATATCCCCCAATTTTTTTCCTCAGTTTAGGCCGATATATATTCTTATACATATTTTTGGTAAAAAAAACAACGCAATAAGCGTATATTGATTGGTTTTCGCAAAAGTTAAAGCGTCTACAAATTAGGGGATAGTTTTATGGCATTTTTATTATAATATTTTTTTGTTTTACTAGTAATGGGGGCGATCTGCAATTGTTATCGGGACTGCAACATTATGGCGGACACATCAGACAATTTTGACACATTTTTGGGACCACTGGCATTTATACAGCGATCAGTGCTATAAAAATGCACTGATTACTGTGAAAATGCCACTGGCAGGGAAGAGGTTAACACCACTAGGGGGCGATCAATGGGTTAATTGTGTTCCCTAGTGTGTGTTCTCACTGAAGGGGGGAGGGGACACTGTAGGGAATAACAGATCGTTGTTCATACTCCGTATGAACAGACGATCTGTCTCTTCTCCCCTCAGAGAACCGGAAACGGTGTGTTTACACATACAGATCCCGGTTCTCCGTGTGTCAGCAGCGATCGTAAGAGCCCGGCGGTGATCGTGACCGCTGGGCACTCGCATCGGCTCTGGGGGGCAAGCAGCGGCTGTGCCCTTAGTGGCCACAGGGCGAAGCGACGTAACATAACGTTGTTTCGCCCAGTCGTGCCATTCTGCCGCAGTACAACTGCAGTGGCTGGTCGGCAAGTGGTTAAAAGAGAAGTATGGGTTTTCTTTTTATTTCAGAGTCATACTTACCTAGGTGGATGCAGCATTGGTTCCTGGGAACCGAGTGATCAAACACTGCTGGTCGCTCAGTTCCTAGAGCTCCCTGAGCAGAGAGCTAGTGACTGTCAGTGCGCCCCCCCCCGCGCGCGCACTGGAGTGCTGGGCTGTGGAGGGGGCGGGAGCAGCCAGCGGCCCCCTGAGAGGCTGAGCCAGTTGCCGGTCTAGGCATGTGGGAGGATCCTGTGACGTCAGCCGGCAGAAGGCTTTAGCCCGTTGTCTGCTGAAAACGGGTCACAGGAGTGTAGGACGAACTGCACTTCTGTGATCCACAGGAGACGTACAGCCAAATGAGCTTTGGCTGTACTTCTCCTTTAAGAAGAAATCTCTCCTGTAAGGACACAGAGGACAAACCTAAGACAGAGTTTCTAACCCTAATGGTTCACAGGGAATACTGAATGAGATCTGTTTTCATGCAGAGCCCTGAGAAACACAAGTTCTTAAAGGCAAGAACTTTTAATTTAGACAAGTATTCGCCTAGCTATCTTCCTATATATCTCTAGAAATGTGAACAGATATAAATTATGCGTGACATAAAATCTTCATGTTTACTTTTACAACTTTAAGTATTTTTTGCTCATATCCACAGTAGCTGATGATATTTGACCTGCGGACTGCGAGACTGTAAAAATCACGAGGTTCTGGTGTAAATATTATGACAGTTCTAATCATGCCAATTCATGTTACACCGTGCATACAACCTTTCTTTCTCGGGTTCTAAAAATAACAGATCAAACTGTGAAAATCAACAGCGAGCACATTCTTGGGAAGCAACAAAAAAAAAGACAATTACAAACCCCATAACAGATTTAATTCTTCTGGGAAGGCTGTCCACAAGTTTTAGGAGTGTGTCTATGGGAATGTTTGACCATTCTTCCAGAAGTACATTTGTGAGGTCAAGCACTGATATTGGACAAGAAGGCCTGGCTTGCAGTCTCTGCTCTAATTTATCCCAAAAGGTGTTATATCAGGTTGAGGTCAGGACTCTGTGCAGGTCAGTTAAGTTCCTCCACCCCAAACTTAGTCATTCATGTCTTTATGGACCTTGCTTTGTACACTGGTCCCAATCATTTGGTGGAGGGGGGATTATGGTGTGGGGTTGTTCTTTAGAGGTTGGGCTTGGCCCCTCAGTTCCAGTAAATGAACTCTTAAGGTGTCAGCATACCAAGACATTTTGGACATTTTGGGTCCCCCCAAAATCCATACCAGGCTCTTCAGGTCTGGTATGGATATTAAAGGGTAACCCTGCGCCAAAATGTAAAAAAAAATGGCATAGGGGTCCCCCCAAAATCCGTACCAGGTCCTTCAGGTCTGGTATTGATTTTAAGGGGAACCGAGAGCCAAAATAAAAAAATGGCGTAGGGGTCCCCCCCCAAAATCCATACCGGACCGTTATCCAAGCATGCAACCTGACAGGCAGCAGGAAAAGGGGGGGAATGAGAGAGTACTCCCCCTCTGGAACCATACCAGGCCATATGCCCTCAGCATGTAGAGGATACTTTGGGGTCCCCCCCAAAACACCTTGTATTGATGGGGAGAAGGGCCTCATCCCCACAACCCTTGCCCGGTGTTTGTGGGGGTCTGCGGGCAGGGGGCTTATCGGAATCTGAAAGTCCCCTTTAACCTCCAGATCCCGCCCCCCCCCCCGTGAATGGGTATCGGGTACCCCTACACATTCACCAAAAAAAAGGTGTCAAAATGGTAAAAATGACAGTATACAAAAAAAAAGTGTCCTGCTATGTCCATTCATCTTTTATCATAGTGTCCGACGGTCTGAGAAAATAAAATGGAAAAAACTCGCTGACTCTAATCTTTCTGCATTGACAGCTGTTATATAGCTGAGGGCGGGGCCACCCGGTGACCTAAACGGGTGACCCCATCCCCCTCTGACGTTACGTGATGTCACAAGATGTCAGAAGTGGTGGGGTCACCCCGTTTACATCACCGGGTGGCCCCGCCCTCAGCTATATAACAGCTGTCAATGCAGAAAGCCTCCCAGAGTTTTTTCATTTTTTTTGTTTGTATTTCGGGTCATTGGACACTGTGATCGAAGATGAATGGACATCGCGGGACACTTTTTTTTATAAATAAAGGACTTGTCCCAAATTGTCTCCTGTCATTTTTACCATTTTGACACTTTTTTTGGTGAATGTGTAGGGGTACAATGTACCCCATACCCATTCACATAGGGGGGGTGTGGGGGTTCCCCTTAACCACTTCAGCCCCGGACCAATTGTCAGCTTAAGGACCAGAGGTCTTTTTTCCAATTTCGCACTGCACTACTTTAACTGGTAATTGTGCGGTCATGCAATTTTGTAACGAAACGAAATTTGCGTCCTTTTCTTCCCACAAATAGAGCTTTCTTTTGATGGTATTTGATTGCCTCTGTGATTTTTATTTTTTGCGATATAAACGGAAAAAGAGCGAAAATTTTGAAAAAAAAAGAGATTTTCTACTTTTTGTTATAAAAAAAATCTAATAAACTCAATTTTAGTCAAACATTTGGGCCAAAAATGTATTCAGCCACATGTCTTTAGTAAAAAAAATGCCAATAAGCGTATATTTATTGGTTTTGCGCAAAAGTTATAGCGTCTACAAACTAGAGTACATTTTCTGGAATTTACACCGCTTTTAATTTATGACTGCCTATTTCATTTCTTGAGGTGCTAAAATGGCAGAGAAGTACAAAACCCCCCCAAATGACCCCATTTTGGAAAGTAGACACCCCAAGCTATTTGCTGAGAGGCATGTTGAGCCCATTGAATATTTTTTTTTTTTAGTCCCAGTGATTGAATAAAGACAAAAATAAAAAAAAGATTTTTTTTTTTTTCAAAAAGTTGTCACTAAATGATATATTGCTCACACATGCCATAGTTATATGTGGAATTGCCCCCCAAAATACATTTTGCTGCTTCTCCTGAGTATGGGGATACCACATGTGTGGGACTTTTTGGGAGCCTAGCCGCGTACGGGCCCCGAAACCCAAGCACCGCCTTCAGGATTTCTAAGGGTGCAAATTTTTGATTTCACTCCTCACTACCTATCACAGTTTCGAAGGCCATAAAATGCCAAAATAGCACAAAACCCCCCCAAATGACCCCATTTTGGAAAGTAGACACCCCAAGCAATTTGTTGAGAGGCATGGTGAGTATTTTACAGCTCTCATTTGTTTTGAAAATGAAGAAAGTAAAGAAAAAAAAATTTTTTTTTTATTTTTTCAATTTTCAAAACTTTGTGACAAAAAGCGACATCTGCAAAATACACACAATACCTCTCAGCAAATAGCTTGGGGGGTGTCTACTTTCCAAAATGGGGTCATTTTGGGGGGTTTTATGCCATCTGGGCATTCCATGGCCTCCGAAACAGTGATTGGCAGTGAGAAGTGAAATAAAAAAATTACTCCCTTAGAAAGCCTGAAGGCGGTGCTTGGTTTTTGGGGTTCCGTACGCAGCTAGGCTCCCAAAAAGTCCCACACATGTGGTATCCCCGTACTCCGGAGAAGCAACAGAATGTATTTTGGGGTGTATTTCCACATATGCCCATGACATGTTTGAGCAATATATCATTTAGTGACAACTTTTTGTAAAAAAAATATAAATATATTTTGTTTTTTTTTACATTATTCAATCTCTTGGGACAAAAAAAAAAAAATATATTTAATGGGCTCAACATTGCTCTCAGCAAATAGCTTGGGGTGTCTACTTTCCAAAATGGGGTCATTTGGGGGGGGTTTGAACTGTCCTGGCATTTTATGCACAACATTTAGAAGCCTATGTCACACGTCACCCACTCTTCTAACCACTTGAAGACAAAGCCCTTTCTGACACTTTTAGTTTACATGAAAACATATTTTTTTTTTGCAAGAAAATTACGTTGAACCCCCAAACACTATATATATTGTTAAAGCAAAGGCCCTACAGATTAAAATGGTGGGTGTTGCATTTTTTTTTGTCCACACAGTATTTGCGCAGCGATTTTTTCAAACGCATTTTTTTGTGGAAAAAATACACTTTTTTTTATTTTAATGCACTAAAACACACTATATTGCTCAAATTTTTGATGAAATACAAAAATATGATCTTAGGCCGAGTACATGGATACCAAACACGACATGCTTTAAAATTGCGCACAAACACGCAGTGGCGACAAACTACATACATTTTTAAAAGCCTTTAAAAGCCTTTACATGATACCACATTAGATTCACGGAGGAGGTCTACAGCTAAAATTACTGCCCTCGATCTGACCTTCGCGGTGATACCTCACATGCATGCTGCAATTGCTGTTTACATATGACGCCAGACCAACGCTTGTGTACGCCTTTGCGCAAGAGAAGGGGGGGCAGGGGTGCTTTTTTTTTTTTTTTTTTTTAGTTTTTTTTTTATTTATTTAGCTTTTTTATTCTATTTTTAAACTGTTCCTTCCATTTTTTTTCTTTGTTATGATTTTTATTGTTATCTCAGGGAATGTAAATATCCCCTATGATAGCAATAGGCAGTGACAGGTACTCTTTTTTTGAAAAAATTGGGGTCTATTAGACCCTAGATCTTTCCTCTGCCTCAAAGCATCTGACCACACCAAGATTGGTGTGATAAAATGCTTTCCCCAATTTCCCAATGGCGCGGTTTATATCCGGAGGGGGGACATTCCCTCCTACTGCTTGTAAAAGCAGTCTAGAGGCTAATTACCCGCTAGAATTGCTTTTACAAGAAAGCCGATCACTGGCTGAAAAGAATGATACCAAGATGATACCTAAACCTGCAGGCATCATTTCTGGTATAACCATTCAAAGTCCATCAACATACTGGACATATATTGTAATCTTTTTTTTTTTTCCATGCAGCCTCTTGGCTGAACGAAAAAAAGAGATTGATTGGTGGGTATGCCCACCATTAGAAATACCTCCCTTCATCCACCCACTTCTAATGATGGGCATACATGCACCATTTATATATGCCGATGCATGGGGGCATCCTCCCGCAAAAGTTATGCCGTGTACACACGGTCGGAATTTCGACCGTATGTACGTGGCATTAGGAGCCAATCGCTCCTCCGCCCCCCCTGCTGCCCCCATGCTTCGGCACATATGCTCTTTTTTTTAACTGTGGTGGTGAAATCACCTCCTACAGCGTTGGAGTCGCGGCTTTATGTATCGTGGGAGCAAACGCTGTTGCTGTCAAGATAAATAAATCCGCGCTGCAACTGAATGGCGCACCTGAAAACAAAAAAAAAAAAAGCTTAACACTAAAACACAGTAAACAAAAATTACATACCTGAAAAGCAAGCATGATAAAACATGATAAAACATAATAAAACATTGCAGAATAGAATGGAGTAAAAAAAAGAGCAACAATAGAGAGAGAGAGAACAATAAAACGACAACTATTTTTGTTTTTTTTATTTTTTTGAGATTCACAGGTAAAAAAGCTCCTGACTGTTAGCGACTGAATCAAAACGCTACCACAAAAAAAATGTTAGCGATCGCAGGGATCAGGCCTGACTCTGCGAACACTGCAGTTATTTGTGCTTAGTGTTTTGTAAGTGACAGTGATCGATCGATACTGCACTTGGGTGGGCTGGGCTGGGCGGAGGGGGAAACGCAGGTGCTAGCAGGTATCTGGGCTGATCCCGCTAACAATGCGTTTTTTTGGAACCCTAAACTGCTGGGACGCTAGTATAGATCTGATCAGATCAGATAATGATCTGTTCAGATACTATACCACTAAGGGAGTTGTATGCTTTGCGCGTGGTTGTTTGCGGTACTGGCACTAACCTGGGTCGACGCAGACCTTATTTGACCCTAAAACCTAATGATATCACCCGCCGGGCGATCAGGGGGTTAATTTTAAACCGTTATTGGGTAATAAAATGCGGGTGCCCTGACAGTATAAAACAACAAGCTAACTAACCAGCGTCACCCGTAACAGTAATACAAAAAAAAACTGGTTACCTAGCGACACTAATGCAGGGATCAGAAAAACGATCGCTTAGTGACACTGCAAAAGGGGGTGAAAGGGTTAACTAGGGGCAATCAGGGGGTTAAGACCTTTATTAGGTAATATATGGGGGTACATGACGCTATATAAAAACATGACGGGGAACCTAAATAACGAAATAACTAACTGGCTAACCAGCGTCACCAGTGACATTTTATACGGTGATCACTGGTGAAAGGGTTAACTCTAGGGGCAATCAGGGGGTTTAAAACCTTTATTTAGGTTGTAATATGGGGGTACCTGACCTAGAAACCTATTTATGAACCTATATAAACATGGCGGTTAACTAAAAAAAAAAATGGTTACCTAGCGACACTAATGCAGCGATCAGAAAAACGATCGCTTAGTGACACTGGCAAAAGGGGGTGAAAGGGTTAACTAGGGGCAATCAGGGGGTTAAACCTTTATTAGGTAATATATTGGGGTACCTGACGCTATATAAAAACCTGACGGGGAACCTAAATAACGAAATAACTAACTGGCTAACCAGCGTCACCAGTGACAGTTATACGGTGATTACTGGTGAAAGGGTTAACTCTAGGGGCAATCATGGGGTTAAAACCTTTATTTAGTTTGTAATATGGGGGTACCTGACCTATAAAACTATTTATGAACCTATATAAAACATGGCGGTTAAAATAAAAAAAAAACAAATGGTTACCTAGCGACACAATGCAGCGATCAGAAAACGATCGCT